>CM038048.1:4417500-5030000 GCA_021397845.1 Areca catechu
GGTGCTAGGGACTGATCTTGAGGTTCATCTAGAGCTACACAAAGAGTCAGCTCCTCATGTCGAGATTTTGATCTTCTTTCAGCAGTATTGGAGCTCGGAGCCTTCTACTTTCCTCAATGAGATGATGTCATCTTCGATGCCATTGATCGAGGATCTAAAGGAGAAAGAGTGAGAAGGTGTGGTCCAAGGGTTTGGAATGGAATTTTTGGTTGTTCAGTTAGGGTTCAATAGGAAAGAAAGTGACCTAAGTTTGGGGCCTACTGGTTTAAAAAAAACATTAAATAGAACCTTATCTGCTCGAGTCGGCTCGAGCAAGGATCAAGCAAAAGGGTCCAAAAGTTCAATAAAAAGGTTTCTAACCCTAGAAATACACTAGATAAGATGGTTTTCTACCTTAGATTGGTGATGAAGGTTTTCTAGATAATTTTTTCTTAATTTTGAAGAAATTATGTCAAGAATTCTAAAAAGGGTCACACATGCCTAATTCTCCTATAATCAACTTACTATCCTCATTAAGTGGCTTAGTAAAGATATCAGCTAATTGATTTTCAGTTGGAACAACTTCAAGTTCAATATTACCATTTTGTACATGATTTCTAATGAAATGATGTCTAATTTCAATATATTTAGTCGTAGAATATTGAATAGGATTCTTTATCAGATTAATAGCACTTGTGTTATCATATTTTATAGGAATTTTAGTTTGAATAACATCATAGTCTTCTAGTTATTGCTTAATCCAAAGTACTTGAGCATAACAACTCCCTGCAGCCACAAACTTCGCCTCATCTATAGATAGTGCTACGAAGTTTTGCTTCTTGCAATGCCATGAGATTAAGTTCAATCCTAGAAATTGAAATGTATCACTAGTACTTTTTCTATCAATTTTATATCCATGATAATTAGCATTAAAAAAATCAATTAAATTCAATGAAGATTGTTTAGAATACCATAAATCTAGATTACTTGTTCCTTTTAGACATTTTTTGATTCTTTTAAGAGCAAGGATATGTGATTCTTTTGGATTAGATTGAAATCTAGCACATATACAAACACAAAACAAGATATCAGGTCTACTAGCTGTTAAATACAACAATGATCTAATCATACCTCGATAAAGCTTCTGATCAACATTCTTTCCATCTTCATCCTTATCAAGTCTGCAGGTAGGGCCATGGGTGTGCCAATTTCTTTGACTGACTCCATACCAAACTTCTTAATGATTTCCTTGATGTACTTAGCTTGGTTGATAAATATTCCTTCCTTTGTTTGCTTAATTTGGAGTCCAAGGAAGTAGGTTATTAGTTCACCCATTAAGCTCATTTCAAATTTGCCCTGCATAAGCTCAGCAAATTTTCTACACAAATTTTCATTAGTTGCACAAAAAATTATATCATTTACATAAATCTGTACAACTAACATATCATTTTCTTTTCTTTTAATAAATAAAGTTGTGTCTACATTGCCTCTAATAAAATCAATTTCAAGTAAGAATTTACTTAATCTATCATATCATGCTCTAGGTACTTGTTTTAAACCATACAATGCTTTATTGAATTTGAAAACATGATTAGAAAAAGCATAGTTTTCAAATCCCGGTGGTTGTTCTACAAAAATTTCTTCAGAAATGAAACCATTTAAGAATACGCTTTTTACATCCATTTGAAATAATTTGAAATCCATATAATAAGCAAATGCAAGTAATAAGCTAATAGCTTCTAGTCTTGCTACAAGTGCATAGGTTTCATCAAAATCTATTCCTTCTTTTTGGTTATATCCTTTGATAATTAGTCTAGCTTTATTTCTAATTACATTGCCTTTTCATCTAATTTATTCTTATAAACCTATTTAGTGCCTATAATAGGATGACCAGAGGATCTACTTACTAAGGTCCATACATTATTTCTTTCAAATTGATTAAGTTCTTCATGCATGGCCATCATCCAATTAGGGTCATTTTAGGCTTCTTCTATACTATTTGGTTCTACTTTGAAACAAATGCTAGGAAATCATGTGCATCTCTTAGTGATGACCTAGTCCTAACTCCTTGTGAGGGATCATCTACAATTAAATCTTTTGGATGTGATGTTACAAACCTCCATCCTTAGGTAAATCACCATGATCTTTGCTTACCATTCATCTCCTTCTTCAATTTGTTTGTCCTTTAGGCTCATGTCCTTGATACCTTTGTCAATATACCTGCATCATTATCAATACACTCTTCTTTTCTAGAAGGTGAGGGATTAGCAATTAATGTTCACCAATTAATGTCCTTCATCAAATATAACATGGATAGATTCTTCACCAATTAATGTTCTTTTATTGAATACCCTATATGCTTTGCTAGAAGTAGAATAACCAAGAAATATTGCTTCATCAGTTTAGCATCAAATTTTCAAAGGTTATCCTTTCCATTATTCAGTACAAAGTATTTGCAACCAAAAATATGAAAATAATGAATACTAGGTTTTCTATCATTCCAAAGTTCATAGGGGGTTTTCTTTAAAATAGGTCTAATCAAAATACGGTTCAATATATAACATGCAGTGTTCACAGCTTCTATCCAAAAGTATCTTAAAAGATTGCCTTCATATAATATTGTTTCGGCCATCTCTTTCAATGTCCTATTTTTTCTCTCTACAACATCATTTTATTATGGTGTTCTAGGAACTAATAAGTTGTGATCAATGCCGTGCTCAGTACAATCTCTTCAAAATATTGGTTTTTAAATTCAATGTCATGATCACTTCTAATTGAAATAACTGAAAGATTTTTCTGATTTAAAACTTTCTTATGAGATTTTTGAAATACTTTGTAAACTTCATCTTTATGTGCAATAAACCGAATCCATGTAAATCTTAAAAAATCAAATACTATCACAAGTCCATATTTTATACCTCCTAGGCTTGTGGTCTTATTCAATCCAAATAAGTTCATGTGTAGTAGCTCAGAAGGTCTAGAAGTTGAAATAATGTTTTTCGATTTAAAACGCTTCCTAGTTTGTTTACCAAATTGGCATGCATCACAACCATGTTCAAAATTAACTTTAAACTTATATAATGCTCTAACTAGATCTTTGAAAATTAATTTAGCTAAACTATACATGCTAGCATGACCTAATCTTCTATGCCAAAGTAAACTAGATTCCTTGGTTTTAGTATTCATTACCACTAGACTTGTACTACTCGACATAGCTAGATCATTTAAGTCTATTATGTAAATGTTTCTAAGTCTATGACTAATAAACTTAGTGCTAGAATTAAGGAGCTAGTTACTATACACATTGAAGATTCAAAGACAGCCTTGAAGCCTTTATCACATAATTGACTTATACTTAATAAATTATGCTTCACTTGTCAACTAGCAATACATTTTTAATAAAAGTGGAAGTTTAATAAAAGTGGAAGTGGTGATTCTTATCTTACTAATGCCAATGATTTTTCCCTTCCCATTATCACCAAAAGTGACCATTCCTCCATCTTTCATTTCCAGGGTGATGAATTTTTCTTTGTCACCCGTCATATATTTTGAGTAGCCGCAATCCAGATACCATCTTTTCTTTGAATTCTGGGCTGCAAGATATTCCTGCAAAATAATCAAGTAATACTTTTAGATACCCAAGCTTTCTTAGATCCTTGAAGGTTAGTAGGAGTGGCTTTTTTTGGAACCCAAATCTTTTTCACTCTATTTTTGTTTTTCTTTCTTAAATTATATTCAAAAGCTTTATGACCAACCCCATTGCAATTAAAGCAAACTGTTTTTTATTTCTGATATGAAACAGGTGCTGAAAATTTTGATGCATGAAACTTTGTAGCTAAAACTTTATTTGTATGCATTGAATTATATCCAATTCTAGCTCTATTATTTGAATCTCTTTGATTTTTCAAAATCATCTTAAGCTTATTTAAACTCAAGGTTAATTTGTCAACTAAGGGCTTGAGTTGACTCATTTCATTTTGTAAACTTTTATTTTTTTCAAGACATTCATTCTTTTCAGCTTGCAAAACATTACATTTTTCAGAAATACAACTTAATTCTTTTTATAAGATGTTGTTCTTTTCTGAAATCTCATTCTTTTCTTTTATCAAAGCATCACAGTTATTTTTCAGAGTTTTAATTTTTAAACCAACCTTTTTGTATTCCAATAAAAGCTTATAAAATGCGGTATTTAACTCTTCATATGTAAATTCATCATTAGGTTTTGGAGATATTACCTCATCTTCGAGACCCATTAAACATATGTTTGCTATTTTGGATATCTCTTCCTCTTCATTTGATGTGGATTCGTAGCTGTCGCTCCATGTAACAACCATCGCTTTCTTCTTCTTCTTTTTGTATCCTTTCTTAAATATGGGACACTCAGAATGATAGTGCCCCGACTTTTTATATTTGTAATATATCGGTTGTTGCACCTTATCTCTTTCTTTGTCCTTCTCCTTTTCTTTGCTAAGTTCCCATTTTTAAGGTTTTTCTTCCAATACCTTGACTTTTTCTTGCCCATAAATATTTTGAATCTCTTCATAACTAGAACAATTTCGTCATCTTCAAGTTCTTCATCAGAGGATGGGCTTTCTTCTTCTATCTCATCTTCTTGCTTCTTTAATTCAGCTGCAACTTTGAAGGCTATTGATTTCTTCTTTTTAATATCGTCCTCACTACCGTGTTGTATTATAAGTTCATATGTGATCAAGGAACCTAGAAGCACATCCAATGGTTGTGTGTTCAGGTCCTTAGCTTCTTGAATTGCAGTGACCTTTGGATTCCATTTGTTCAGTAATGATCTTAGAATTTTTTGCATAAAGTCTGCATTTGAGTATATCCTTGCTAAGACTTTTTAGACCATTAATAATATCTGTAAATCATAAAAATATGGCAGATATTGTTTCATTCGGTTCCATCTTAAATAATTCATAACTAAGCACAAGAATGTTTATTTTTGATGTCTTTACTTGAGAGGTTCCTTCATGGATAACTTCAAGTTTATGCCAAACTTCTTTTGCAGAAATGCAAGTAGAAATCTGATTAAATTTGTTGGCATCCAAAGTATAATACAAAAGATTTATTGCTTTGGCATTCAGTTCACCCATCTTCATGTCATGTTCATCTCATTCCTCTTCAAGTATTGGGATGTCTATGCCATCAACCTTTTAGTGGGTGTGTGAGGTCCTTTTAAAATTACTTTTCATAATTAAAAATTTACTGCCTAAATATAAATCTTCATTCATGCTTTCCAGTATGCATAATTGGTGCCTGTGAAAAGTGGAGGTTTATTTGTAGATTGGCCTTCGACCAAAGAGGTACTCATGGGATTTTCCATAGATCTTTTCTCTAAGTAGTTGATTACAAGGACACTACTCTGATACCAGTTATTGCCCAGTTGGCCTACCCAAGAGGGGGGCTAAATTGGGTATAAAAACTTTTTCACAAATATGTGCCCTTTTGAAATCTTAGTATGGTGAGTGAAGTAAGTTAGATGTAAATGTAGAAGTAAATGAACACAATCAAAAGTAAGCACAAACACCACAAATTTTATAATGGTTCAGAGCAACCTAACTCCTATGTCCACTACCTAAGATATCACTTGGGATTTTCACTATATTCTCACAGGAATACAGTCGGTTTGTTTTGCATCGGGCTCATAAACCAAAACTCAATCTTGGTTTTACACAAGGATCACCAAGAACCAAATATAATGTTAGTTTTTCCAGGCTCACTAACAACCCAAACTTGGTTTCAAAGGCTTACCAAAAACCTTAAATAATACCCAAGCTACAACCCTTGCTATATTTGGAACAATTCAAAACAAAGTTACAAATGAAGCAACACTAAAGACAAACCAAACTTTGTTGGATGTGTTGACCCCTTAAGTGATTTTGATGTTAACCAAACATTGGAGCATGTACATTTATTTCTAATAACTCTTCAAGTGTTTTACAAGTTTTTGTAGGATGATTTAATTATTCAAATTTCAACTCCTACACTGTTATTTCTTGTTTGAGTTGTGTTGTAAGTTATTTTTGTAAAAGAAGAACCCAATGAAAAAGCTAAGAAAAAATCATATAAAAAGTGTTACTTCTGTGTGTGTGCGCGCCTTAGAATTATTTTGAGTTGGTTTGTTTAAAAAATATAAAAGTGTTGGTGAGAGTTTTTCTTTGAGTTGAATTATAAAAATCCTGAAGAAATTACTCGAGCCGACCCAACATGTTGAAGAGGCAACTCCATCTCATGGCATGCAGTAAGGATTCTGGTACGCAGCAATCCGAGCCAACTCGAAGGCAATCGAGCCGACTCCAATGAATCTGAGTTGACTAGAATTTATTTGGCCGACTCCTCTAGAGTCCAATTTTTGAAGATTTCTGAGAACAGCCAGGCAAGCCAACCCGAACCAGAAAGAGCCGACTCTGCCAGACCTAATTTTGAAGACCTGAGAAAGCGAGCTGACCTGAACTGCAATGAGCCAACTCTTCCAGAGTGATGATTTCAGAACCTGAGAAGAAGAGCCGACCAAAGATCAAAAGAGCCGACTTCCCGAGTTTAAGTTTTCAAAGATACAAGTTTGGGCCGACCCAAGCTATCAAGAGCTGACTCATCCAGAGTGAAGTTTTGCGCCCTGAGATAAAGAGTCAACTGCACTGAAGATTCGGTGACTTGACCCATCAACTTGAAGGATCCGAGCTGACTCGAAGGAATCCAAGCCGACTCGAACAATGCTTTCAGGTTTCAAATGGCTAGTTCCAAAATTTATTTTTGAATGCCAAAAAGTGCTCCAACGATCACAAACCACTTTCCAACGGTCTACAATGACTAGAATTGCCTTGAAGTAATGGAATACCTTATTTTTGAAGGATTTGAACTTCCTTGAAGTAATTTTTTAAAGAGTTCTTAAAATAAAAGAGAGCTTCATTAAATATCCTACCTACCAACAAGAAGAGCATAAGTGCATTCAAGTCAGCCTTCAAGTCTTCACCAACTCTGATCATAAGCTTGAAGCAATTTTTGGGAGAAGCCACTAAAGAAATTAAAGCTCATTCAAGTGCATTCAAGTGGGTTTCTATCAAGCTGCACCGGCAACTATCCGACAAATTGAGTTTGTCATTTTTGTTGCATTTAATTCAATTCATTTTTGAATTGCTTGGGTTATTGGTGAACCTGGTTGAAAAACCAAATAGGTTCTTGGTGAGCCTTCATAAAAACCAAGTTAGGTTCTTGGTGATCATGGTAAAACCAAGTTAGGTTCTTGGTGATCCTGTGAAAACCAAGTTGGGTTTCTTTGGTGAGCCTGTTTAAAACCAAAGGGTGTTGGATTTTCTTATGTGATCTCGTTAAAACCAAAGTATAGATATTTTGGATTGTGATCCTATAAAACAATCCTACTCTCTTGGGTAGCCACCTGGGAACAACTGGTATCAACGCAGTGCCTCTGAATACAAAAGAGTAAAGATCGATGTCTCATCCAATGAGTAGGTCCTTGACAGAAGGCCAATCAACTAATAGACTGCCACTCTTCACTGGCACAAATTATGCATACTGAAATGCTAGAATGAAAATTTATATTCAAGCTATTGATTTTCAATTATGGAAGGTCATTCTAAAGGGTTCTTATATTCCCATGGTTAAAATTATTGGAGTTGACGTTCCAAAACCTGAAGAGGATTGGGACGAACATGACATGAAGATGGATGAGTTAAATGCCAAAGCAATGAATCTGTTATATTGTGCTTTGGATAGTATAAAAATCAAATTTCTATTTGCTCCTCTACAAAGAAAATTTGGGATAAACTCGAAGTGACCCATGAAGGAACTTCTCAAGTGAAGTCTTCTAAAATTAATCTTCTTGTACATAGTTACGAATTATTTAAGATGAAACCTAATGAAATAATCTCTACCATGTTTTCACATTTCACTGATATTATTAATGGCTAAAAAGTCTTGGCAGGTTGTATTCTAATTCAGATCTTGTACAGAAGATTCTAAGATCTCTTTCGGATAAATAGGATCCGAAAGTGACTGCCATCCAGGAAGCAAAAGATTTGAATACCTTACCGCTGGATGAACTACTAGGATCTCTCATCACACATGACCTAACCATGCAGCACTGAACTGAAAATGACTAAAAGAAGAAGAAATCTATTGCCTTCAAAGCTGCTATGGATTCTAGAGAGAATGAAAAATCGAAAGAAGAGAGCTCCTCTACTGAAAGTGACATGGAAGACGAAGATGTTACCATGGTCGTTAGGAAATTCAAAAGGTTCTTGGAAAGATGAAAAAAAAAGAAACTTTAGAAAATTCCACAATAACAAAGAATTCAGTAAGGACAAGGACAAGGAAAAGGAGAAAGAAAAAGAGGTGCCCACTTGCTATGAATGCAAAAAACCAGGACACATCCGACCAGATTGTCCATTACTGAAAAAGAGATTTAAGAAAAAGAAAAAGAAAGCTATGGTAGTGATATGGAGTGACAGCGAAGCATCCTCATCTACCGAAGAAGAAGAAGAGACCATAAAATCTACAAATTTATGTGTGATTGGTCTTAAAAATGAGGTATCATCCCCTGATATTCAAACTGAATATACTTATGATGAATTGAATTTTGCTTTTCATGATTTACTTATTCAATTCAAGAAAGCTGGGGTTAAAATTAAATCCTTGAAGAAACAAAATGATATTTTATTAAAAGACAAGGATGAGATTTCTGGAAAGAATAACATTTTGCAAAAAGAATTAAATATCTTTTCTGATAATGTTATTACTTTGAGAAATGAGAAAAATGCTTTAAATAAAATAAACAATGTTTTAATTGCTGAAAATAATGATTTGAGAAAGGAGGTTGAAAAACTCAAGCCTTTAGTAGAAAAACTTAAGCCTTTAGTAGAAAAACTTACTTTGAGTTCTAATAAGCTTGAGCTAATTTTGAAAGAACAAAAAGATTCAAAACATAAAGCTGGAATTGGATTTAATGCCTTAAATGCTAAAGGAATTTCAGTAACAAAATTTATATCTTCAAAGATTTCAACTTCAAATGATAAATTTCAAAAAGCTTGTCCATCAAAATCTATTTTAAATGGCTTGAAGTATGTTCCAAAGAATTCTATTCAAAAATCTTTCAAACCAAATATGTCTATTTCTGCATCTTTTAAAGATTCAAAATATGCATCATTCAAAAATGATAAAATTGTTTGTTATGCATGTCATAGAGTTGGGCATAAAGCTTATCAATGCAATTCATTAAAAAATACCAAAATTGATACATTGAAGTATAGAACTATTTGGGTTCTAAAGGGAACCAATTTTGCTAACCTGAAAAGACCCAAGTTAGCTTGGGTACCTAAAATCACTTCTTAATTATTTTACAGGACTGTCTTGCAGCCCAAAAATTAAAGAAAAGATGGTATCTTGACAGCGGCTGTTCAAGGCATATGATGGGTGACAAGGATCAGTTCATCATCCTTCAAATGAAAGTAGGAGGATTGGTTACTTTTGGAGATAATAGCAAGGGGAGAATAATTAGAATTGGTAAGATCAAAATAAACCCCTATATTTTTATTGAAGATGTTGGCTTGGAGTCCTTGGCGACCGATGTACCATCTGGGTATCCTCTCTTGATGATATCCTCGATCGCATCCCTCAGCTGGATGCATTCTTCTGTGTTGTGGCCGTGGTCCCGGTGGAATCGGTAGAATTTGTTCCTGTTCCTTGCGGAAGAGGAGGCCTTCATGAGACGGGGCCGTTGGAGATAGTTTTCTTTTTCTATCTTTATGAGAATCTTCTCTCGAGGGAGGTTGAGGGGGGTGTATGAGTCGAATCTTCCTCCCAATGCTCTGGGCTTGGGAGGGCTTCTCCGGCGGTCTGCAAATCTATCACCATTGTTATTGGAAGTTTGGGGGCCTTGCCCCCTATTATTCTTCTTCTTTGAAGGGGGTTTACCTTCAATCAAACGTCGATTCACCGCCTGCTCTTCAGCATCGGCGTATTTCTGAGCCCTTGACAGGAGCTCAGTGTAGCTTTTAGGAAACTTCTTGTCCAGAAAAAAAGTAAGCCTGGAGGTTCGAAGCCCCTTCTTCAGTACTAACATGGCCACGTGCTCGTTGAGATCGGGGATCTCAAGCATGGCCGCATTGAACCTGGAGATGTAATCTCTCAGGCTCTCTCCTTCATTCTGGTGAAGGAGGAAGAGTGTGTCTGTATTCTGAGGAGTCTTGCGGCAGGTCCTGAAATGCAAGACAAATATTTTTTTTAACTCGGAAAAGGAATCGATGGTACCTGGGTGCAGGCTCGAGTACCACATCCGAGCGGACTTCTTCAAGGTAGCCGGGAATGCCAGACAGTACATTGCATCCGAAGCTCCTTGAATCATCATATGCGCTTTGAAGCTACCCAAATGGTCGAAGGGGTCGGAGGTGCCGTCGTAGGGTTCCATCTAGGGAACCCTGAAGTGCCGAGGAATGTCCTCAGCCATGATGCGATCGGTGTAGGGTGGACATAGATCACCCACAATCAGGTCCTCGGGATCTCTCTGGTCCCGCATTCTCTATTCTCGCATCCTTGCCATCTCTGATTCGATGGCTCTAAACCTCCCGTCATAATCGGGAGTCTACTTGGGCGCTCTCTCCACCGGAGTGGAGTCTTCGGAGGAGGAGGAAGTTTGCCTATGCCTTTTCCCTTTTTGTGGGGAATCAGCAGACCTAGGCAGTCTCGAAGTTCGGCCTTCGAGAGAGGGTCGAGAACGAGGGGAGGGAGGCGCTGAATCCTCCCGTGAACGAGGGGAGGGGAGGCAGACCTAGGCAGTCTTGAAGTTCGGCCTTCGGGAGAGGCCCACCCGTTTGCCGACTTCAAGAGCATAAGGGAAATAAAAAATAAATAAATAGGTGAAAAAAAGAAAAAAAATAGAAAAATAGCCAAAAAAAATTAAAAAAAATCCATAGCTATCGACAAGTCAAGTTGGAGTCCCAAGAGCTTGAAATCATGCTTCAGTTGGAGTCTGACCTGACTCGACGGAGTCGAGTTCTCCCCACCTCAGGGGAATGATGGGGATGTCGCTAGTATGGATCCCGGAGCAAGCACGAATCTTGGAGCTACACGAATCTCGGAAGATATCCATAATAAATTAATTTGGAATTTTTTTTTTAAAATTTGAATTATGATGTTAGGATTGAGATATGGATAGGCTTATCTTATCCTATCTTGTATTTAATTTGAGTCATGCCTATCTTTTTATCCTATATTCAAATTCAAACGAGGGTTGGACAGGTCTATAAATACCACCCTCAGTCCTTTGTAAAAAAATCAGTTTGGTCAATAAAGAGTTCTTTTGAAAAGAGTTTTTCTTTTCGTTCGCCCCGTATGGGGAGGGTGAGAGGCCCGTCTGTCCTTCGCCTTTGGGCATCGAGGGGTGAGAGACCCTAGTCCTTCGCCTTGGGGCGTTGAGGGATGAGAGACCCTAGTCCTTCGCTTTCGAGCGTCGAGGGATGGAGACCCTAGTTATCCCCTTTTCCCTGTCGAGTCCCCTCTAGGTCTTAGAGATTTTCCTTCACGGTCCTAGGTAGCGATTTGGGTGGGATGCCCTAGGCTCCGCATGTAGTGAGATGGGTGGGATGCCCTAGGCTATATGTAGTGGGATGGGTGAGATGCCCTAGAGGTGAGATGTTTCTCCGTGAATGTAAGTTCCAAGTCCTAAAGTGTCCAATTTTCCTACCCTCCATCCCTATTTTTCCTTCGCCACCACCATAGAAAAAATCAAAAAAAAATAAAATAATAGGATACCCTAATCTTCGATGACTTCTTAGCTTGCTGACGATCCTACCCCTGATCTCGTCCCCCATCAGGTGGTCTCGGGGATGGGCCGCGTACTCGATCATCTTCTCTGCTAGCCCCTGGTCTCGGATGACTGAGGCATTGCCAGGAAGCCCAGTCGGTGCGGGATGGGGCTCGGAGGATGGCTGAACAGGAGTTCCTTTGGCTGGCGGAGCCATGGTCGGTGGCGGGGTCGCCACCACCGTCATGGCCACTGTCGGAGCGCTGGTCGCCACGGCCATTGTAGAAGGCGTAGGTCGCTCCTCCTCCCCACTCCCGTTGATGTCAACGACCTCTAGGGCGGCAGCTTGCTGCTAAAATGGCTGGGGGGTTGCATCAAGCAGGCCTGGGCCCCTAGTCCATCTCCATGCATGCCCTCTTCGACAGAGTCTCCTGGGCCCCACCCGAAGTACCTCTTTTCCGGGCCCCCTCCATCAGGCTATCCACGGAGAACTTCATCCCTGAAAAGAGAAAAAGTCAGAGGAGATAAAAAAAAAAAGAAAGGCCCAGAGCCTCACCAATCATCCGAATTGGGCTGACCCCTGCCTCGAACAGGTTCTGCTCAGAGTGTAGAACCTCAAGGGAAGGGACCACATCACCTAACAGCTGAAAATAGACATCCTGGTCAGCGGGCTCAACCTGGGAGTTCTGGTTCGGGGATCGATCTGGCTCACTCCAGACCCAATCAATGTCCCCAACCGAGGCGAAGAAGAACCGGTTCTTCCACCTTTTGATTGATGCGGGGAGGTCTAACCGGAGGCACCTGGGCTGGGAGGAGAGGTACCACCAGTCGTCATTGATAGAGTAACGATTCAAGGTAAAGAGGGTCCTGAATAGTGAAAAACGGGTGACAAACCCGTGGAAGTGGCAGAAAACAATGAAGGTGAAGATGACCCTGATGGCATTTGGGGCCAACTGGGCTGGAACGAGGCAAAAGTAGCTGAGAATGAAAGGAAAAAAGGGTGAAGTGGAAAACGAAGACCCCCAGCAAGGAAGTCCTCGTAGAAAGCGACCCGGCCTGGGCCGCTCGAGGTGACTCGCTTCCCCGGTCTCGAGAGTGAGAGTTGGATGGAATCCGGGACCCCATACATGTCCTGGATCCAAGAAAGATCATCTTCGATCATCATCGAAGCGAAACTGGAGGGACTGGAAAGAGTCTACCATCGAAGGGGTGACGACAGAGATGGGAAGAGCAGGGATAACAGGAGAAGCCCTAGGAGCCCTAGGGACTCCAATGGTAATTCTACCCGGTCGCAACCACCTCCGGACATTAAGGAGAACATCGTCCTTCGATGAGGATGATGGAGTCCTCAACCAGGATGGACCGGCCTCATCCGGGTTAGAAGAGGAACGACGACGATGACCCGAAGGAGCCATCAAGAAGGAAAAGGTTAGAAAGAGATCTGGTTCGCCCAGGACAAGGGGAGGACTGGAGTTCGAGAAGAAGCAGGAGAGAAAATAAGGGTCAACGGGGACTCACCAGGCTGTTTTAGCGGAGAAAGGTTACCCAAAAGATGAAGAAGGATCGCTGCAACCACCGGCGAGGTGCGACAAGCCAAGAGACCTTGTTTTTGGAAAGTCCCCTCTCTTTTCAAAACCAATCGACAGCAGTCGTACAGCCTTTTTTCACCCGAGCCAGTGGATGAGCGCCACGTGTGGAGACCGCCCGATGACGATGCTTAGGTTTGCTAAAAATTGCTTCGAGTCTGGCATGACATAATTATGGTCCGTCGAACGTGCAGACATGGCACCTGCACATTGGATCTCGGACGCGATGAGCAGAGCGGCGGCCATCACGATAATTATTCCACAAGATTTTTATCCTCTCACGTCATCTCTGCATTAACTCCCCACGTCCCAGCCGCGGTGCTTCGATGGGACATGGGAGTGGGGGGAAATTGATATGGCAAGATCGCTGACATGGAGCCTATGTTAGACCCACTGGCAGTCAGGCAGTGCCGCGCGGTGTTCTCTTCCGAGCTCTCCTGCCAGGTGGCCTGACCAGCGATCACGCCCACTTCGAGCCGAGCTCTCCACCTCTGCCCCTTCACTAGGTGTCGACCTAGGAGGGGTCTACCTTGGCCGAAGTTGATGGGGAATAAAGGGTAGAATCGTTGGCGAGCCTAGAAGTCACCAAAATTAGGGTATCATATTTTTTTGGATTTTTTTTTTAGGGGTGGTGAAGGAAATAATGGGGATGGAAGATAGGGATCTGGATCTCATGGACTTTGGGACTCACACTAATGAAGAGACCTCTCACCTCTAGGGCATTCCACCCTCCTCGATACTTGGAGGTGTTAGAGTGAATCTCAAAGGTCATGAGGGGATAAAGAAAATGAAATGAGAAGGGGGATAACTAGTCATGACCTCACATCATATCCTAGGGTTGGATCTCACACCCTCTCCTTACGGAGTGGAAGAAAAGAATCTCTCTTTTCCTAAAAATTCATCTTTATTGACTGAACTACTTTTTTACAAAGGATCGAGGGTGGTATTTATAGACCTGTCCAACCCTCATTTGAATTTGAATACCAGATAAAAAGATAGGGATAATTCAAATTCAAATACAAGATAGGATAAGATAAGCCTATCTATCTAAATGCTAACCAACCAAATCCTAATTCAAATTTCAAACAAAAGATAAATCTCAAACTAATTTATTCTGGATATGCTCCGAAATTCATGCAGCTCCAGGATCATGCTTACTCTGGGATCCGTGCTGGCGATATCCCCTTCGGAAGTGGGCCTGCCTCTGCTCCTTCGCCATGTGTCGACCCAGGAGGGGTCCATCTCAGTCGAAGTTGAGATTGGCACCTCTGCCCCTTCGCCAGGTGTCGACCCAAGAGGGGTCCACCTTGATCAAAGTGGGCCTACCTCTGCTCCTTTGCCAGGTGTCGATCCAGGAGGGGTCCACCTCAGTCGAAGTCGAGCCTAGCACCTTTGCCCCTTCATCAGGTGTCGACCTAGGGGGCTCCACCTCAGCCGAAGTGAGCCTGCCTCTGCTCCTTCGCTAGGTGGCACCTCCAGATGGGTCCACCTCAATCGAAGTCGAGTTTGCCTCTGCCCCTTCGCTAGGTGTCGACCCGACCCAGGAGGGGTCCACCTCGATCGAAGTGGGCCTGCCTCTACTCCTTCGCTAGGTGGCACCACCAAATGGGTCCACCTCGGTCCAAGTCGAGCTTGGCACCTCTGCCCCTTCACCAGGTGTCAACCCAGGAGGGGTCCACCTCGGTCGAAGTGGGCCTGCCTCTGCTCCTTCGCCAGGTGTTGATCCAAATGGGTCCACCTCAGCTTGGGTCGACTCTTCTTCTCAGGTTCTGAAATCATCACTCTGGAAGAGTCGGCTCGATGCAGTTCGGGTCTGCTTGCTTTCTCAGGTCTTCAAGATTAGGTATGGCAGAGTCGGCTCTTTCTAATTCGGGTTGGCTCGCCTGGCTATTCTTAAAAATCTTCAAAAATTGGACTCTGGAAGAGTCGGCTCAAACATATTCCAGTCGACTCAAATTCACTGGAGTTGGCTCGGTTGCCTTCGAGTCGGCTCGGATTGCTGCATACCAGAATCCTTTCTGCATGCCATGAAGTGGAGTCGGCTCTTCAACATGCTAGGTCGGCTCGAGTAACTTCTTCAGAATTTTTACAATTGAACTCAAGGAAAACTCTTACCAACACTCTTACATTTTTCAAGCAAACCAACTCAAAAAAAATTAAAGCACATACAAGCAGAAGTAACCTTTTTACATGAATTTTTCTTAGCTTTTTCATTGAGTTCTTCTCTACAAAATCAAATTACAACACAACTCGAGCAAGAAACAAAGATGTAGGTGTTAAAGTTTGAACAAATAAACCATCCTACAAAAACTTGTAAAACACTTGGAGAGTTGTTAGAAATACATGTACATGCTCCAATGTTTGGTTAATGAAATCATAAACAAATAAATTTATACATGCTTTTAACATTATAATTTTGTATATAAAAAAATCTCAAATTTTTAAAGGAAGTTTAAAAAATAGAAATCAAATAAAAGAGGCATAATCTTCTCACCAATTAATTGTACAAGTGCACTTATTCCTGCACAACCAGGACCACCATCTATCCATATTGTAACCAGATCTTCTAAAGGATTTCTTTCTGAGGTAGCAAAATAATAGTATAGGTGTCTTCCATAAGCCTCATTACCCATGGTTAAGAAATGAAAGTAAAAATAAATAATTATAACAAAAATACTTACCAAAATTATAAGCGATATCCAAATATATATCTGGTTTTTCTTATGTACGTAATATTATACTTGTATAAGAATATCTACATAACATATCTAAGAGATCTATGAGTATGATATCTAACAACTTTATGCTTTGAATTTAAGAATTTCTTTAAAACCCTATTGAAATATATGCATTGTTGTTACCCACAGCAACCGCTATAGAAAATGAAAATTGCCACTTGAGTAAGAAAAGATTTAGATGGAGAATTTCTCAGAAACAATAAACAGATAGCAAAACAAGTAAGAGTTTGTGATATTATAAGAACCTATAATAAAACAAATCAAAAGTGAGATAAGGGCAATCTAATAAACCAAATTAGACTAGCAAATAATTAAAGTTTAACCAAGAGATGAACTCCTATCTTGTAAAGAAATGTTTCTTTTATTTACAAGGAAAAGGTGTGTTGTTAAGAGTCTAATCTTCTAAATTAAACAAACTCGTAAAATTGGGGAGCTTTATTTGAGACATCCCATTCTCCCTTTGTCTTAAAGGTTAAAAATAATATTTGGTCAAAGTAGTAAGAGATCCCCCTAACAAGAATCAATAACAAGTGGTTAAAGTAGAGCTACTACTAGTTGTCGTAGTAATAGAGGGCAACATGAAGCATCAATTAAAAATGATTCCCCAAATGTCATTTCTTCAAACTATTGAAACTTCACTCATCTCATTTTCCTTTTTCATTTCTCTCTCCAACATTTTTTAAGAAATACTATATTATTTGACACCATCCAATTGAACGTGGGACCTATCCTACAGAGAAGGATGCCAACCTATTAGGATAATAGTTGTTGCTCTATTCATCCCTCTCTCCATTTATCTAACTAATTTTTATCAATAAGAAAGTTGACTGACACAAATCTAGCAAGCATTTGTACTCAAAAATGATAGTTCCAAAATCAAAGAATTTTTCTTTAATTATTCTATTTGTTATCTTTATACTATGAATACCCTCTCACTTATCTTAATGTATATAAATTATCTCACTTCCTTTCTCCCCTTTCCAAAATTGGATCGGGTCCCTCTCTCACTTCATGGCCTACCACTCTCTCTTCTCTCCCTATTTGGATTTTTTGAAACAGCAAAGTAACTCCTAAATAGATTGGCCTCTCTTTTAATTTGATTTAAACTATATTTGGTTCCTAGCTGTCTTCATTCTTTTAAACTTCAAATGTGCATTCCATATTCCTAATTGCTGGTACTTTAAAAGGGTTCATATATACCCATAAAATTTTTCTTATGACAAATTTACCCCTCAAAATAGCTATTTGCACATTTTCCCATCCATTCACATTATTTTAGTGATAATGCCCCTTCAATTTGATTTTTGGTTGATAGTGTTAAAAAATAGCAGTTTAAGATTTAAAATGACTATATCACCCTTTTCCATCAATATCCTAAAAAATTATGCAAAAGCATAACTCTTATAGAATAAATGTTAAATTTGTTTCAAGGGTATTGATGCAAAATAATAATAGGAATGTTTTGCACTTTAGTGTATATTTGGATATCTGTGCCCAAAGTTTCATGGGATTCATGGATTGGACTAGTATAACCAACTAAATCCAACTAGATTAGGCCTATATTTATAAGAACCTAGAGAGCTATTGGAGTGGGCTGGCTTGAATCCCATTGGGAGATAAAAAGGACCTACTAAGGTCTCTAACTTGATGAAGAAAATTTATCCTAGCAACTATGATGTTAACAAAAATATGGTATTTGGAGAGTTTGGATTTTAAATTATAATTATATCCTTTTCCATAGATCCAAAAACTTTGAATCCCGTATATTGAGATTTTTGAGGTGGTGTTCTTTTTGTTAAGAGAGAATGGTTAAGAAATAAGAATTAGTGAAATCTTGAATTTGAAAAATTATAATCCAAGAAAAAATTTCCAATTCCATGGCTTTTATATCTTTTGTGGTTTCTTGCCAAACTAAACATTGTAAATTTTTAAGTCACACATAGTAATTCCAAAAGACATGAAAAGTCAAGATTTCCAATACATCTAAACACACTCTTAAACATCTCCTTTCATATATTTCATTTCTTATTTTAATTAACATTTGAGTACTCTAGTAATTAACATTCTCTTTTCACATTAGCAACTACACATTGCATTGCTCAATGATATGCTACAGTTCTCCTAAGCTAGTTAAGTCATAAGCAATAAGAGTTTTCATTTATGTTTATTAAATTAATCTGAGTAAATAATTTTGAAAATCTTGAAAATTATTATTAACAAAACAATAGGGGTCTCCAATATTAGGTTTTTTTTTTACTTGCTAAGGATAAGAAAAGGTGTTCTCATGAGGTTAGTCAAGATTCTTTGCCTAAGAATCCATAAATATTTACCAATTTATAATCATATACATATATAAATACATACGCACATATATAGATACACATATATGCATATGTTCAAGTATATTATATATGTATATATATATATTTATGGGTTAGGATCAAGTTACATGTAGTAGAACCCTTATAGAGTTGAACCCTGTTTTGAATTGAATGATGACATCATTGATCCAAATTACTGGTTGTGATCAACTTCCTCTACATTGCTTAAATATCAAAAGTCATGTAATATGCAGACCTTAGGCCTATGCATCGAGTGGTTAAATTTTTTTATATTATCTAAAATATCCTGTTTTTATCCACTTGATACATAGGCAAGGAACTCCAAATCATATAATTTTGCTCTATGAGTAGTTATGAGATAGTGGATCTTATCCAACAACTTGGATCATCAGTATAGAACCCCATCATTCCATAATAGTTAGAACAGGCCTAATATATACACACACATATATAGGAACTCTAAAAATACTTAATGGTGCGGGCACCAGACTCAGAAGAAGACTTCAGGGCTCCATCTGGATCTCTGATTGACATTGCCCGAAGAATTAGGGTTTTTTGGTTTTGTAATAAGGGTTGACTTGGTCAACTCAATTTTAGTTTGAGTCTGTATTTCCCTGCAATTTAAATTTTGTTGAGTCATGTTAACTTAATACAAGTCCTAGTAGTGGTCTAGGTCTTCTCCAAGGTGCCACATTTTCTCCCAGGACCAAGCAAGTGGGCGCCACACTCCCAGCCACACGCCAGAGTCCAGGAGGTGCCACATCTCCATCCAGTGTGCCTTGGTCCCCACACCACAAGAAAGCAGGTCCCTTCTTTCATGCGCCACTTGGGGGAGAAATCCATCAAGATACCTCAATCCAAGGAGGAGCCAACTTCTTTCCAGATAAACCCAAGCCAGGATGGCAAGAATTTTTCTTGAAGAAAGGATCAAGGAGGTGCCCCACAATGTTCCATAAAAACCCAAGTTATAAAAGAGAAGAGAGCATGTCTTGGGGAGAAAATCAAGGAGGCACCCAAAAGTTTCCTAAAGTGCCAAAGCCATGAAAGGAATAAGCCTAAACTTGTGGAGCAAGACTAGGAGGTGTCCAAAAGAGCCAAACCATGAAGGGAAAATCCTTGATTCATGGAGAGATACTAGGAGACACCTCCATAACCTGCCATTTGGAGCTGATTTTCAAGTTTTCTTGGAGTTTTTGGGCTGCCCACTCATGGAAGGAGTCTTGGGAAGAGAATTTGATGCCTAAAGTGTGGGTTAGTCCTATTAGTCCCACATGGGAAGTGTATGAAATTTTATTTCTTTGTTATGTCTATATATTCAACTCTATGTAACTCTTGAAAAAAAAAGGATGAATGAAATCAATTTCTTTGTGAGCAACTTTGTGTTTCTCTCTTCCGCACTTGTATTCAAGTGTTGAGCTCCGTGAGGGAGTAAATCCGGGTTCCCTAGGAACCTTGAGGAGGTGTGAGATCTCCAACCCCAAAACCCTAGCTTAGTCCACCCATCTCTACTCCACCACCACCAAACCCTAATTTTCCATCTACATCCCACGGCCCCTCTCTTCCACATAGAGGCCGGCCACCAGCATCCAGGTTCAGATCAACTGTTTCAACTACAGAGCAAGTTCAAAGAAGAGTCAGATCAGTATCAAGATCTCCGGAACTTCTACATCCAACAATCTTCATTAAGTCCTCAGGTCAGTGTCTTTCTTTGAGTTTCTGGTTCTTCTTTTGTTCTTCTTCTTCCAGATCCTGAGTTCGAGAAGAAGGCCAACCTTGCCATAGGACTACAATCCGAGGATCCATTGCGAAGATACCCCGTCTCCAAGGATCCTACAATCTGCTCGAGAGTGTCCTTCAATTGAAGCAACGAGAGATATCACAGTCAGGTATAAAACCTTCTCTTCTCTCTTCGTCTGTTTCTTGAAAGAGGAGTAAACCCTAGATCTGGGGGTTTCTCAATCCCCAGCGATTCTACTTCTGAGTTACTCTGATAATCCATTCCTTTTAATTGTGCTTTCTGTCATTTCTTAGTTTCTTTTAACATTAGTTTATCTTTCCTTTGAGTCAAAGCCGACTTCTGAAAATATATAAAAAAATACATTAATCATAATTTGATTCCGCATCGCATCATCCTTTTTGTTCTGCATCATTTTTGGTAACAGAGCTTTCGTTCTACATCATCTTGGTTTCAGAGCTCTGTCTAGGGTTTCTGACTTGCTTGCATGTTTTGAGTGTCTCTCTTTTTTTACTTTGTCTGCTCGAAGTAGACTCCCCAGGACGTCCGGTCCTAGGAACTAAGCGAGGTGCAAGCCTCTTCTTCCCATTCCATGGGGTGTTCCTAGGGCGTGTAGGGGATCCGCTGGGTTACAACTTCGTAGCAGGAATTGTAAACGGGGGAAGCATTCTATTTTCAGTCTGTAACTACCCTGTTTTAGGGATTTTTTCTTATTGTAGGTAACTCCAAATTATATGATTTTTATTTTGCTGGAACCAGTGTAATTGAAAATATTTTACATAATTTTACTGTAATTTATGGTTTCTGTGAAATTTATGAAAGTTAAATTACAGCAATTCTATTTCTGTATTTCTGCAATTCAATTTTTTTGAGTGATCATCTCCTAATTCATCTTAAGGGCAATTGAGCATATAAGATAAGGGGAGGAGTTGATAACCTCTCCTTAGCCCAAAACCACCACCCATTCATTCGATCCTAAGCCTAATTTTAAAATTTATTAGACTTAATTTGCCCTAGTGGGCTAGGGACACCAACAAGTCGGGTCTAGGCTAATGTTGAGTCAGTTTGTCTAGTTACTCTGTGTGTGCTTTGTACTCAGTGTCTAGAATGATGGTTCAGGGATTCTATCCCGAAGGGCTTGTGTGCTGGTCCGCCTACCTGGCCAATCTCTGATTGGTGTCTAGGATTGGCAATTAGGGACCTAACACTCCCCTTACACCTGCCCGGCTGAGTCTCGAGTTACTACAGGCTAGCTTGCCACTCTGATTGGGCATCTAGTTTGGGCTCTAGGTCTAGTTAGCCCGTAGTCGTTTCAGTCGAGTCTCATTTGGTATGCTTGCTTGCATCATCATGTCCACCCGGAACGAAGTACCCTACCAACCTGGTCAAACCCAACCTGATTTAGAGGCCATGATTAGAACTCTTACCAAAAGTATGACCAAATTGAGTCAGGATATGAATGAGGGTTTTGCCCAGTTTAGAGACGGAGCCCAGGGACTTGAGAAACGTAGACATCAAAATTGGACTCCTGATCCAAAATTTAATAGGCCCCAACCTCACCCATGCCAGGAGCCTAGGAGGACCTTATACCGTGATCCCGAGCATAACCCTAGGAGCCTATATCCATACTTGGTTGACTCAGAAAAGGGACCTGTTAGGAACACCGAACCTTATGCACCCACTTTTGATGGAAGACAAGAGACATATATTAAGTGGGAAGAACAAATGGATCGATATTTTGAGTGCACTAACATATCGGAATTAGGACAAGTTAGGTTGGCCAAAACCAAGTTCACCAAACATGCTAGGTCGTATTGGTATGCTATTGAGCATGAGTGTTATCAAAGAAAAGAGGAAATATATACTTGGAGAGATATGAGAAGTAAGTTGAGAGATAGGTACCTAGGTAGATCCTATGAGAAAAGACTTTTAGACCAATAGTACCAATTGCAACAAGGTAATAGGCCCGTGTCTAAATATATTGAGGACTTTCAGTGGTATGACATGAAATGCAATACCATTGAGACCGAAGCTCAGATCACATCAAGGTTTAGGGTTGGGTTACACCTAGACATTTATAGGAAGCTATGCCTTGAAAAGACCAATAAGTTAGACCGAGCCTACCAAGAAGCCCAAGACTATGAGTGGTCTTTAAGATATAACCAATCAAGTACTTTGGACTTAAAGCCAACCTCTACCAACTTGAGTCAAGTTCCGATTGATCCGACACCCGTAGTGAACCAGACTCTTGTTTGTCAATTCCCACTTGTGTCACCTCTTGACCAGAAGGATAACACTGAGAAGGAGTTAGGCATGGTCATCCCAAAATTAGTTGACCCGACCAGAGCCGTACTTAAAGAGGAATCAAAGGAGAATAGATTAGAACCTTTCAGTGAGATTGAGGAAGAAATATATGAGCCTGACATAAGTTTGATAGATGAATGAAAGAAATTTTTTTTATGAGCAAACTTATGTTTTCTCTTTTCCGCACTTGCTTCTAAGTGTTGAGCTCCATGAGGGAGTAAATCCGGGTTCCCCTGGAACCTTGAGGAGGTGAGAGATCTCCAAAGCCCCAAACCCAAGGTTAGCCACTAAATTCCCAAACCCTAGCCGCCATCACCCTTCTCTTTCCACCAAGCCCTAGTCTTTTCCTCTTCTCACGGCCACCATCTCCAAGCCCTGGCTGGCCACCAGCATCCAGGTTCAGATCAACTGTTTCAACTACAGAGCAAGTTCAAAGAAGAGTCAGATCAGTATCAAGATCTCCGGAACTTCTACATCCAACAATCTTCATTAAGTCCTCAGGTCAGTGTCTTTCTTTGAGTTTCTGGTTCTTCTTTTGTTCTTCTTCTTCCAGATCCTGAGTTCGAGAAGAAGGCCAACCTTGCCATAGGACTACAATCCGAGGATCCATTACGAAGATACCCCGTCTCCAAGGATCCTACAATCTGCTCGAGAGTGTCCTTCAATTGAAGCAACGAGAGATATCACAGTCAGGTATAAAACCTTCTCTTCTCTCTTCGTCTGTTTCTTGAAAGAGGAGTAAACCCTAGATCTGGGGGTTTCTCAATCCCCAGCGATCCTACTTCAGAGTTACTCTAATAATCCACTCCTTTTAATTGTGCTTTCTGTCATTTCTTAGTTTCTTTCAACATTAGTTTATCTTTCCTTTGATTCAAAGCCGACATCTGAAAATATATAAAAAAAAATACATTAATCATAATTTGCTTCCGCATCGCATCATCCTTTTTGTTCTGCATCATTTTTGGTAACAAAGCTTTCGTTCTACATCATCTTGGTATCAGAGCAACTCCTACCTAATGGGGTTATTGAGGGGACCCCTGCCACTCAAGGAATTCAGGAGCTAACCCTAAGAGAAGACCCTTTTGAGGAAGTTCAGGAAGAAGAAATTACATCCAATGAAAGTTTAAGTGAGAATACCCCTGAACTCATTGAGGAATCCAAAGAAGACACCCCTGAGTCAAATCTGGTAGAGAAGTGTGAAGAAGGAAGGGGTTCACAAGAATTAACCATTGAGAAGGTCCAAGAACAAGAAAAAGACAGTAGCTTAGAGGACTTTTTAGATAAACATTCCAAAGACCTTCCTGATAACCTTCCACCTTCTAGGAGCACCCAGCCTACCCTAGAACTTGCACTTGTAGACCCTCCTAGAGCAAATCATGAGGTTTGGATGAGTGCTCCTATAGAACAATGTCCTCATTTTAAGGTCATCCTGAATAACCAAGGTTTGTTTCTTGTTTCTGATAAGCCACCTCAAAACTCTGATTCTTATTTCCTACCCTTCCCTAAATCTTCTCATGTTTCTAGAGCTATGGGATTACACTTTACTGAGATCTCTAGGTTGCAAGACTCCTTAGAACCTATTAGGTTTGCCACCTACTTCTGGAAGACCTTATGGCACCTACTAGGCATCCATAATAAGTTTTCATGCTCTGCATGCCCTCCTCCGACCCAAGGTCAAACCTAGAGAGCCTTAGTTTGTTAGGTTTAGACCTAGGGTTCCTTGGAATAAAGTCCATTCTTTAGGAATGCGTCGTCAGTCTAGTTTAGTTTTTCTTGACCCTTTACTAGGCTTTGGCTCAGATTTTGGTTTGATTGAGAGCACCAGGAATTGGGATTTGTATTTTGTCCAGGACTAAATTTGCATATAATGTTTCGATCAATAGGTCTATAGGCTAGAGTCCCTTTGAAATTGTTCATGGATACAAGCCTCACACACCACTTGATCTGATTTCACTATTAGTCCACACACACAAGTCTCTTGATGTACTTGCATAGCATGTAAAGGACTTGCATAAAGAAATTCATGCCAAAATAAATTTAAGTAATGAAACTTATAAGAAGTTGGCTGATTCTCAAAGGCGAGTCAAAACTTTTGTTGAGGGAGACTATGTAATGATTAGGTTAAGGCCTGAACGGTTTCCTCCTGGAACTGTTAGAAAGTTACATGCTAGAGGAGCTGGACCATTTAGAGTGGTGAAGAGAGTAGGGTCCAATGCCTATGTGCTCGAGTTGCCTTTAGAACTAGGCATTAGCTCCACTTTCAACATTACAGACCTAGTAGAGTATAGAGAGCCAGCTGTGATTCCCAGTGAGCCTTTTTGAGCCTAATCCTGCTCTTGAGAGTGAACCCAACCCTGTGTGTCCACCAACAAACTGGCCTGTGAGGAAAGAGCAGATTGAAAAGATCCTGGATGATCAGGTTATCTCTACTCGTAATCGAGGATACCAAAGATACCTGGTCCGCTGGCAAAGAAGGCCAGATTCTGATAACTCTTGGATCTCCCGAGAAGAATTACAAGAATTGGACCCAGACCTCTTGGAGAGATACCAGAGCCAGCTTGATCCATACTCGACAGGGTCGAGTTCCTCCCACCCCGGGAGAATTGGTGCGAGCACCAGACTCAGAAGAAGACTTCAGGGCTCCATCTGGATCTCTGATTGACATTGCCCGAAGAATTAGGATTTTCTGGTTTTGTAATAAGGGTTGACTTGGTCAACTCAATTTTAGTTTGAGTCTGTATTTCCCTGTAATTTAAATTTTGTTGAGTCATGTTGACTCAATACAAGTCCTAGTAGTGGTCTAGGTCTTCTCCAAGGTGCCACATTTTCTCCCAAGACCAAGCAAGTGGGCGCCACACTCCCAGCCACACGCCGGAGTCCAGGAGGTGCCACATCTCCATCCAGTGTGCCTTGGTCCCCACACCACAAGAAAGCAGGTCCCTTCTTTCATGCGCCACTTGAGGGAGAAATCCATCAAGATACCTCAATCCAAGGAGGAGCCAACTTCTTTCCAGATAAACCCAAGCCAGGATGGCAAGAATTTTTCTTGAAGAAAGGATCAAGGAGGTGCCCCACAATGTTCCATAAAAATCCAAGTTATAAAAGGGAAGAGAGCATGTCTTGGGGAGAAAATCAAGGAGGCACCCAAAAGTTTCCTAAAGTGCCAAAGCCATGAAAGGAAGAAGCCTAAACTTGTGGAGCAAGACTAGGAGGTGTCCAAAAGAGCCAAACCATGAAGGAAAAATCCTTGATTCATGGAGAGATACTAGGAGACACCCACATAACCTGCCATTTGGAGCTGATTTTCAAGTTTTCTTGGAGCTTTTGGGCTGCCCACTCATGGAAGGAGTCTTGGGAAGAGAATTTGATGCCTAAAGTGTGGGTTAGTCCTATTAGTCCCACATGGGAAGTGTATGAAATTTTATTTCTTTGTTATGTCTATATATTCAACTCTATGTAACTCTTGAAAAAAAAAAGGATGAATGAAATCAATTTCTTTGTGAGCAACTTTGTGTTTCTCTCTTCCGCACTTGTATTCAAGTGTTGAGCTCCGTGAGGGAGTAAATCCGGGTTCCCTAGGAACCTTGAGGAGGTGTGAGATCTCCAACCCCAAAACCCTAGCTTAGTCCACCCATCTCTACTCCACCACCACCAAACCCTAATTTTCCATCTACATCCCACGGCCCCTCTCTTCCACATAGAGGCCGGCCACCAGCATCCAGGTTCAGATCAACTGTTTCAACTACAGAGCAAGTTCAAAGAAGAGTCAGATCAGTATCAAGATCTTCGGAACTTCTACATCCAACAATCTTCATTAAGTCCTCAGGTTAGTGTCTTTCTTTGAGTTTCTGGTTCTTCTTTTGTTCTTCTTCTTCCATATCCTGAGTTCGAGAAGAAGGCCAACCTTGCCATAGGACTACAATCCGAGGATCCATTGCGAAGATACCCCGTCTCCAAGGATCCTACAATCTGCTCGAGAGTGTCCTTCAATTGAAGCAACGAGAGATATCACAGTCAGGTATAAAACCTTCTCTTCTCTCTTCGTCTGTTTCTTGAAAGAGGAGTAAACCCTAGATCTGGGGGTTTCTCAATCCCCAGCGATCCTACTTCTGAGTTACTCTGATAATCCACTCCTTTTAATTGTGCTTTCTGTCATTTCTTAGTTTCTTTCAACATTAGTTTATCTTTCCTTTGATTCAAAGCCGACTTCTGAAAATATATAAAAAAAAATACATTAATCATAATTTGCTTCCGCATCGCATCATCCTTTTTGTTCTGCATCATTTTTGGTAACAGAGCTTTCGTTCTTCATCATCTTGGTATCAGAGCAACACCTACCTAATGGGGTTATTGAGGGGACCCCTGCCACTCAAGGAATTCAGGAGCTAACCCTAAGAGAAGACCCTTTTGAGGAAGTTCAGGAAGAAGAAATTACATCCAATGAAAGTTTAAGTGAGAATACCCCTGAACTCATTGTGGAATCCAAAGAAGACACCCCTGAGTCAAATCTGGTAGAGAAGTGTGAAGAAGGAAGGGGTTCACAAGAATTACCCATTGAGAAGGTCCAAGAACAAGAAAAAGACAGTAGCTTAGAGGACTTTTTAGATAAACATTCCAAAGACCTTCCTGATAACCTTCCACCTTCTAGGAGCACCCAGCCTACCCTAGAACTTGCACTTGTAGACCCTCCTAGAGCAAATCATGAGGTTTGGATGAGTGCTCCTATAGAACAATGTCCTCATTTTAAGGTCATCCTGAATAACCAAGGTTTGTTTCTTGTTTCTGATAAGCCACCTCAAAACTCTGATTCTTATTTCCTACCCTTCCCTAAATCTTCTCATGTTTCTAGAGCTATGGGATTACACTTTACTGAGATCTCTAGGTTGCAAGACTCCTTAGAACCTATTAGGTTTGCCACCTACTTCTGGAAGACCTTATGGCACCTACTAGGCATCCATAATAAGTTTTCATGCTCTGCATGCCCTCCTCCGACCCAAGGTCAAACCTAGAGAGCCTTAGTTTGTTAGGTTTAGACCTAGGGTTCCTTTGGAATAAAGTCCATTCTTTAGGAATGCGTCGTCAGTCTAGTTTAGTTTTTCTTGACCCTTTACTAGGCTTTGGCTCAGATTTTGGTTTGATTGAGAGCACCAGGAATTGGGATTTGTATTTTGCCCAGGACTAAATTTGCATATAATGTTTCGATCAATAGGTCTATAGGCTAGAGTCCCTTTGAAATTGTTCATGGATACAAGCCTCACACACCACTTGATTTGATTTCACTATTAGTCCACACACACAAGTCTCTTGATGTACTTGCATAGCATGTAAAGGACTTGCATAAAGAAATTCATGCCAAAATAAATTTAAGTAATGAAACTTATAAGAAGTTGGCTGATTCTCAAAGGCGAGTCAAAACTTTTGTTGAGGGAGACTATGTAATGATTAGGTTAAGGCCTGAACGGTTTCCTCCTGGAACTGTTAGAAAGTTACATGCTAGAGGAGCTGGACCATTTAGAGTGGTGAAGAGAGTAGGGTCCAATGCCTATGTGCTCGAGTTTCCTTTAGAACTAGGCATTAGCTCCACTTTCAACATTACAGACCTAGTAGAGTATAGAGAGCCAGCTGTGATTCCCAGTGAGCCTTTTTGAGCCTAATCCTGCTCTTGAGAGTGAACCCAACCCTGTGTGTCCACCAACAAACTGGCCTGTGAGGAAAGAGCAGATTGGAAAGATCCTGGATGATCAGGTTATCTTTACTCGTAATCGAGGATACCAAAGATACCTGGTCCGCTGGCAAAGAAGGCCAGATTCTGATAACTCTTAGATCTCCCGATAAGAATTACAAGAATTGGACCCAGACCTCTTGGAGAGATACCAGAGCCAGCTTGATCCATACTCGACAGGGTCGAGTTCCTCCCACCCCGGGAGAATTGGTGCGGGCACCAGACTCAGAAGAAGACTTCAGGGCTCCATCTGGATCTCTGATTGACATTGCCCAAAGAATTAGGATTTTCTGGTTTTGTAATAAGGGTTGACTTGGTCAACTCAATTTTAGTTTGAGTCTGTATTTCCCTGCAATTTAAATTTTGTTGAGTCATGTTGACTCAATACAAGTCCTAGTAGTGGTCTAGGTCTTCTCCAAGGTGCCACATTTTCTCCCAGGACCAAGCAAGTGGGCGCCACACTCCCAGCCACACGCCAGAGTCCAGGAGGTGCCACATCTCCATCCAGTGTGCCTTGGTCCCCACACCACAAGAAAGCAGGTCCCTTCTTTCATGCGCCACTTGGGGGAAAAATCCATCAAGATACCTCAATCCAAGGAGGAGCCAACTTCTTTCCAGATAAACCCAAGCCAGGATGGCAAGAATTTTTCTTGAAGAAAGGATCAAGGAGGTGCCCCACAATGTTCCATAAAAACCCAAGTTATAAAAGGGAAGAGAGCATGTCTTGGGGAGAAAATCAAGGAGGCACCCAAAAGTTTCCTAAAGTGCCAAAGCCATGAAAGGAAGAAGCCTAAACTTGTGGAGCAAGACTAGGAGGTGTCCAAAAGAGCCAAACCATGAAGGAAAAATCCTTGATTCATGGAGAGATACTAGGAGAAACCCCCATAACCTGCCATTTGGAGCTGATTTTCAAGTTTTCTTGGAGTTTTTGGGCTGCCCACTCATGGAAGGAGTCTTGGGAAGAGAATTTGATGCCTAAAGTGTGGGTTAGTCCTATTAGTCCCACATGGGAAGTGTATGAAATTTTATTTCTTTGTTATGTCTATATATTCAACTCTATGTAACTCTTGAAAAAAAAAGGATGAATGAAATCAATTTCTTTGTGAGCAACTTTGTGTTTCTCTCTTCCGCACTTGTATTCAAGTGTTGAGCTCCGTGAGGGAGTAAATCCGGGTTCCCTAGGAACCTTGAGGAGGTGTGAGATCTCCAACCCCAAAACCCTAGCTTAGTCCACCCATCTCTACTCCACCACCACCAAACCCTAATTTTCCATCTACATCCCACGGCCCCTCTCTTCCACATAGAGGCCGACCACCAGCATCCAGGTTCAGATCAACTGTTTCAACTACAGAGCAAGTTCAAAGAAGAGTCAGATCAGTATCAAGATCTCCGGAACTTCTACATCCAACAATCTTCATTAAGTCCTCAGGTCAATGTCTTTCTTTGAGCTTTTGGTTCTTCTTTTGTTCTTCTTCTTCCAGATCCTGAGTTCGAGAAGAAGGCCAACCTTGCCATAGGACTACAATCCGAGGATCCATTGCGAAGATACCCCGTCTCCAAGGATCCTACAATCTGCTCGAGAGTGTCCTTCAATTGAAGCAACGAGAGATATCACAGTCAGGTATAAAACCTTCTCTTCTCTCTTCGTCTGTTTCTTGAAAGAGGAGTAAACCCTAGATCTGGGGGTTTCTCAATCCCCAGCGATCCTACTTCTGAGTTACTCTGATAATCCACTCCTTTTAATTATGCTTTCTGTCATTTCTTAGTTTCTTTCAACATTAGTTTATCTTTCCTTTGAGTCAAAGCCGACTTCTGAAAATATATAAAAAAAAATACATTAATCATAATTTGCTTCCGCATCGCATCATCCTTTTTGTTCTGCATCATTTTTGGTAACAGAGCTTTCGTTCTACATCACTTAAACATCATATAAGAGATATTATTATTGCCCAGGTGGCTATCCAAGAGGGGGGTGAATTGGAAATTTAAAAATTATGCAGGATAATGTGCAATTAAAAATTCCTTAGAAGGTGTTAGGTGTTGTGGCAAGATAATAAATTGCAGAAGCTAAATAGAGTCAAATAAGCACAACACAAACACAAAATTTATAGTGGTTCGGAGCAACCCAGCTCCTACGTCCACTACCCAAGATACCACTTGAGATTTTCACTATATTCACACCCGAATACAGTAGGATTGTTTTACAGGATCACAATCCAAGACCTCTACACCTTAGTTTTAACGGGATCATCAAACAAAACCCAACACCCTTTGGTTTTGAACAGGCTCACCAAAGAAACCCAACTTGGTTTTCACAGGATCACCAAGAACCTAACTTGGTTTTACCAGGATCACTAAGAATCCAACACTTGGTTTTTAATCAAGGCTCACCAATAACCTATTTGGTTTTTCAACCGGGCTCACCAATAATCCAAACAATTCAAAAATGAATTGAAATAAATGTAATAAAAATGACAAACTCAATTTGTCGAATAGTTGCCGTTGTAGCTTGATAGAAGTCCCTTGAATGCACTTGAATGAGCTTTAATTGCTTCAGTGGCTTCTTCCTAAATTGCTTCAAGCTTCATATGAGAGTTGGTGAAGACTTGAAGGCTATCTTGAATGCTCTTGTGCTCTTCTTCTTGCTGGTAGGTAAGATATTCAATAAAGCTTTCAAAACTTTGAAGAACTCTCTAATACTTGCTTCAAGGAAGTTCAAATCCTTTAAATATAAGGTCTTCCATCACTCCAAGGCAGTTCTAGCCGTTGTAAATCGTTGGGAAGTGATTTGTGACCGTTGGAGCATTTTTTGGCATTCAAAAAGAAATTCTAGAACTAGCTATTGGAACCTGAAAGCGATACTCGGTTGGCTCGGATTCCTTCGAGTCAGCTCGAATCCTTCGAGTCGATAGATCGAGTCACCAAATCTTCAGTACAGTCGGTTCTGTGTCTCAGGGTACAAAACTTCACTCTGGACGAGTCAGCCCTTGATAGCTCGAGTTGGCTCGAACTTCTGTCTTTGAAAAACTTGAACTCGAGGAGTCGGCTCTTTTCAGCTTGGGTCGACTCTTCTTCTCAGGTTCTGAAATCATCACTCTGGAAGAGTCGGCTCGATGCAGTTCGGGTCTGCTTGCTTTCTCAGGTCTTCAAGATTAGGTACGGCAGAGTCGGCTCTTTCTAGTTCGGGTCGGCTCGCCTGACTATTCTTAGAAATCTTCAAAAATTGGACTCTGGAAGAGTCGGCTCGAACATATTCCAGTCGACTCGAATTTACTGGAGTTGGCTCGGTTGCCTTCGAGTCGGCTCAGATTGCTACATACCAGAATCCTTACTGCATGCCATGAAGTGGAGTCGACTCTTCAACATGCTGGGTCGGCTTGAGTAACTTCTTCAGAATTTTTACAATTGAACTCAAGGAAAACTCTTACCAACACTCTTACATTTTTCAAGCAAACCAACTCAAAAAAAATTAAAGCACATACAAGCAGAAGTAACCCTTTTTACATGAGTTTTTCTTAGATTTTTCATTGAGTTCTTCTTTACAAAATCAAATTACAACACAACTCAAGCAAGAAACAAAGATGTAGGTGTTAAAGTTTGAACAAATAAACCATCCTATAAAAACTTGTAAAACACTTGAAGAGTTGTTAGAAATACATGTACATGCTCCAATGTTTGGTTATCATCAAAATCACTTATGGGTTCAACAATCTCTTCCTTTTTGATGATGACAAAATACTGGATATTAAAAATTCTTTACACTTACATGTATAAAAGTATTTGAAAGTAAATATTCACATGTATTGGAGCTAACTAAATTTGTAAATAAGTATCAGAGCTCAAGAGATGATATCATTGTATATCATCAAGGTATTAAACTGTTCATGCTTCATAATATTATAGTTAGCACAAAACATGAGAGTTTTGAAAAAATATTGACAGAATTAAGATTAATTTGCAGAGCAATAGCAATCAAAGCAAAACCATTCAAGAGAATCTCCCCCTTTCTTTAGGTTTTGAAGTAATTAAGCAGTTAGGTCCAATTGAATACTATCACATTTGTGCTCCCCCTTTTTCATTCTTTTTAAGTACTTTAAGAATAATTGGTAGGAAGCTCAATATAGATATTAAAAATTTTCATGATAGTTCCATCATTAATATTGATACTATTCTTCCATTTTTTATTTCTCCCCATTTTTGTCAATCAATCAAAAAGGTGATTTCAAATAAAGGTCAGATTTTGAAATAGATTGAAAAAGTATTTAATATTTGTTTGAGATAATTTTACTTTCTCAAATTAAAAATTCTAATTAAAAATTTATCATAGTTGTACCAAAGCATTGAAAGGATAACTCATCATAATAAAAGATCTTTCAATTAATTGATAGATATGTCACACAAGGTGTCAAAGTAGTACATTCATTTAGTAAAGGATAAAAAGTAGAGCATTCATACATTAGAAAGTGAGAAGTACAAAGATGTGATCAAAATAACCAAAAGACTAACTGTTCTAAACAACCTATTCTTCTTCTTCACTAGAAGAAGAGGAGCCTACCTCTATAACCTTATCAGAGGTCTTAGTTTTCAGGGGTTTAAACCTTAAATCCCTGAATCTAGTTCTAACAGGGGCTATAAAAGTCTTAGTCGTTTTGGTCTTTGTCTTCTTCTTGGTTTCAACTGAAAGAAAAACAAGGTTGCAGGTGCCTATACTAAGCATGCAACAGCACAGGGAGCAGGTATGTATTTTAAAATAATTTTAAAATAATAGTGGAAACAACCTACTCTGTACAGGACTAACATTTTCAAGATGCATGTACAGACAAAAGAAGGCATGAAACGGGCATGTAATATTTATAAACAAATTTATAAACCTAGATCTAGGCATGCATGAAAATTAAAACCAGAAATTTTACCTTATTCCTACTTGGAATAAAGCAGGGATAATGCTGGAATAGCTGGAATATCTGGAATAATTTTATTCTAGTCTTCTTCTTCCGGCAACCGTTTGAAGCGTTCTTTTATCTCTTCTCCAATAGCAGCAAACCCAAACCAAAACAGCAATATTTTGGTCTCTCCTCCTGCAACAACAAGGTGATTCCTTGATGGAGCTTGCTTCAATGGAGAAGTAATTGGATCGTTCACCCAACATTGCCGAAGTTCTTTTCACCCAGAAATTTCAGAACTGCAATTCCTGCAACCAAAAATAAGGGATACAAAAAACAGCAGCAAGGGAGGTTGATGCAGCTCTTAGGTGCTCAAGATAACACCCTCTAGAAGGGGGACACGCCTGGGCTTCCTCTGATCTGGTTTCTCGCGCGATGCTAGTCGCCGGAAACTACTTGAAATGATGAGGGGAGGAAGGGAAAAATAGAACACTATGTTCTGTAATTTGTTTTCTTCAAAACATATTTCCTTCCACCAATAGAGCACCAATCAAAATAGGGAATTAGGGAACTCTTTCTCTCCCACTCTCTCACAAAAACTTCAGCCCAAAATCACCGGTCGAAAGGGTGGTAGAAGCTCTCAAAGGAAGAAGATACACACACTGTTTTCACCGCCCAGAAAATATAAATAGCTAGAACCATGAAAAGGTGATATGGGAGCCAAGAGGACTAGCTGGGAAAACAAAGTGGCAGGAGGTTTTAGGACGAATCATATTCGTCTTCAACACATCAGTTAAGAACCATTAAATGGAGGTTTAATTCCGACCAAAACCAATGAAATGGGAGAGGAAGAGATGCTTAAAAAACCCCTGTTCGCCCAAGCCTAAATCACCATGTGGATGGTTCAAACTCGGTTCACAACTGGTTCAAAAATCCCAAACCAATTCTAAACCGGTTCACAATTCAATTAGATCAAAATCCAATTGATAAAAGGCTTGGACAAGTCCCGGTTACCCAAAAACAATTCCTAATGGACCCGAACAATTTTGATCGATCCAAAACGGGGTTAATCCAAAGAGTGCTCAATCAAACTGTTACCGAAATGATTCCTCATCATATATTGGTACATGGATCAGGAAGAAATCCTCTATGGCGTGTGACCTCATAGGTTCGAACCTAGGCGGTAGAACTTTGAACAATTCCAGTACCAGCACAAGATACCATCTAGCAATGGGTCCCGGCGTCCGGATAGGTCGAAGATGCGAGAGTAATCAATCGAACCTCTGGCATATGGTTACCGTATAATTCATTCCTTTGACCTCCAATGCTTAGGATGAACTAGGGTTAGACTGCCAACCCTAGCTGAGTCAATCTACAACATGTCTCAACCTCGCAAGTCTAGTGACTCCTTACTAGGACTACCCCGGTCGAGAATTTGCTAAATTGAGATACTGTGAGACATTCAATCCTAACTATTTGGACAGGTCAATTCCATCTTGGTCCACCATTGCTCCACAAGTACTTGCCTGTACCTAGAAACCTTTCATCACTGGATTGAAAATCCGGGTAGTCCGGCACCAAAGCATAGGGAGTTGCTTGCAAGCTGCCATGATGACCTCAGGTCAGAGGGACACATATACCCATATCCAATCATAAGTATCCTTTTGGCAGAAAGGGGCTACACGGAGTCACGTTCAATGAGATATCATATATCCTACTTGTAGATCATATCAGTGTCAACACACTCCTTTGGTCAAGAGGACAACCAAACGATGTGAACCACAACAACCTACACTTAATACATTGCTATCTAGTACAATATATCCTTTGGTCATGAACATGATTTAAGGACCACTCGATATATCCTCTCTATATCGAAGTCAATGTAGTCCTAAGGACTTCATCACATGAAAAAGAGTTCATTACAGAAAAAAGTCAGAATGTGTGATGAACTGTCAAACAACTCCCACTTATACTAAAGCCAATTAGAACAGTATCTAATATCCATTTCCCTTTTATAAAAGTCGAACTCTTTTATTCCGAGAGCTTTAGTAAAAATGTCGGCCAAATTTTCCTTTCCATCGATCTTCATAAGATTGATGTCATCTCGTTCTATGATCTCTCGTACGAGATGGTAGCGCTGCAGAATATGCTTGGTGCAGTGATGAGCTTTCGGCTTCTTAGCTTGAGCAATGGCTCCAGTGCTATCACAGTACACTGGAATAGGACCATCTAGAAAAGATACCACCCCTAGCTCTCCAAGGAACTTCCACAACCACACGGCTTCCTTCGCTGCATCTGATGCTGCAAGGTACTCTGCCTCGCATACCGAGTCTACAACTGTCACCTGCTTAAAACTTTTCCAGCATATCGCTCCTCCATTCAAGATAAATACAAATCCTGACACACTCTTACTATCATCTCTGTCTGACTAGAAATTAGAGTCAATATACCCCACAAGTTTCAAGTCAGATTCTTCATAAATCAATCATTAGTCTTTAGTATTTCTTAAATACTTCAGGATGGACTTAACCACCTTCAAATACGCCTCACCTGGGTCAGACTGGTATCTGCTCACTACTCCTAGTGAGTATGCCACGTCTGGTCTAGTACATGTCATAGCATACATGATAGAGCCTACTGAAGAAGCATAAGGTACTCTACTCATGCGCTCTCTTTCCTCATGAGTTGTCCCACAATCCTTCCTAGAAAGAGTAATTCTAGAACCTATCGGAAGATAGCCTTTCTTGGAATTTTCCATGCTGAACCGTTTCAACATGGTATCAATGTACGTAAACTGGGACAATCCCAGAAGCCTCTTAGATCTATCTCTATAGATCTTCATACCCAATATGTAAAAAGCTTCACCTAAGTCCTTCATGGAGAACTGAGATGATAACCAGACCTTTATTCCTTGTAATGCTACGACATCATTCCCGATTAAGAGAATGTCGTCAACATACAGTACCAGGAATATAATCACAGAACCATTCACCCACTTATAGATGCACGGTTCTTCTCCATTCCTAACGAAGCCATACGATTTGATACATCTATCAAACCATAAGTTCCAACTTCGAGATGCTTGCTTGAGTCCATAAATGGACCTCTGCAACTTGCATACTTTTGACTCATCTGAGGATGTTAACCCTTCAGGCTGTATCAAATACACCTCCTCTTCCAGCTCTCCATTTAGGAAAGCAGTTCAGACATCCATCTGCCAGATCTCATAATCAAAATATGCTACTAAAGCAAGCATGATCTGAATGGACTTGAGCATTGCCATAGGAGAGAAAGTCTCGTCATAATCGATACCATATCACTGACGATACCCCTTGGCAACCAGACAGGCTTTATAGGTCTCCACCTTTCCATCTGCACCCCTTTTCCTCTTGAAGATCCATTTGCACCCAATGGGTTTTACCCTTTCAGGCGAATCAACCAATGTCCATATATTGTTGATCTCCATGGACTCCATTTCGGATTGCATGGCTTCAAGCCATGCCTCAGAGTCAGATCTCTAAAGTGCATCCATATAGGTGATCAGATCCTCATTGTTCTCGTCGAGCTCAATGGGATCCCCGTCCCGGACCAAGAAATCGTAGTATCTGTCCGGCTGATGCAGTACCCTACCGGATCTCCTAATAATGGGTTCTGCATGTGATCCAATCACAGCCGGTTCTATGATGTCCTCAGAGTGTATAGGTTCTTCTACTAGCTGAACTTCACCAAGTTCAATCTTAGAGGCACAGTCCCTTCTCCAAGGAACTCCTTTTCCAAAAAGATAGTCCTAAGAGCGACGAACACTTTTTGTTCATCCTCCAAGTAGAAGAAATACCCTTTGGTTTCCTTAGGGTAACCAATAAATAGGCACCGATCAGACCTAGGACCAAGTTTATTTGAGTCTAAATGCTTTACATAAGCCAGACAATCCCAGACCCGAAGGTATGAGATTAAAGGCTTACATCCAGTCTACATCTCATATGGAGTGGAGACAACAGACTTACTCGAAACATTATTTAACAAGTGACAAGCTGTCTCAAGTGCATATCCCCAAAAGGATAGTGGCAGAGTTACAAAGCCCATCATGGATCGAACCATGTCTAACAAAGTTTGATTCCTCCTTTCGGATACACCATTAAACTGTGGTGTTCCTGGAGGAGTCCATTGAGAGAGAATCCCATTCTCCTCAAGGTATGTCAAAAACTCACCAGATAGGTATTCACTGCCTCGATCAGATCAAAGGGTTTTAATACTTTTTTTCAGTTTGTTTCTCTACTTTATTACGATATCGTTTGAACATTTCAAATGACTCAGATTTATGTCTCATCAAAAAGACATAACTGAACCTCGAAAGGTCATCTGTAAATAGAATAAAATATCTGTATCCATCTCTGGCACTAACTGTCATGGGTCTGCATACATTAGTATGTATGAGACTCAGAAGTTCTGTAGCTCATTCACCTTTTCCAGTAAAAGGTGACTTGGTCATTTTACCAAGTAAACAGGATTCACAAGTAGGCAGTAATTCAAAATCACAGACCTTGAGGAGGCCTTCTCCTCGCATCTTGTTTATCCTATTCTGGTTTATATGACCTAGCTTATAGTGCCAAAGATTTAGATCACTGACATTTTCTAACCTTGGGCGTTTGCTAGATATTACACTAACAGGCCGTGACAGTACATAAATGCTATTATTTAACTTAGCTTTCATTATCATATAGTTATTCAAAATAGCTTGCCAAATATCTCTTTTTATTGATAGTTCAAAACCATAATTGACCAAAAGGCCTACAGAGATTATGTACATAATGAAACTAGGACAGTAATAACAGTCGACTAAATCGACAGTACAGGACTCAAAGACAAGACTCAGAACTTCAATCGCCAGTACTGGAACATGATTTCCATTCCCGATGCTCAGGAACTGTTCCCCATTCTCGAATCTTTTGCTAACCTGCAGTCCTTGTAACGAATTACAAAAATGAATAGGACTACCGATATCCAATACCCAGTTAGCAGTATCACAAATAGAGAAATTACAATGTTTTATCATATAAATACCTTGTCCAGCAGTCTGCTGCTTTCCCTTCCTAGGCCTGTTCGGGTCTAGGGATGCTTGGTAAAGAGGACAGTTCCTCTTCCAGTGTCCCCGCTTCTTGCAGTAGAAGCACTCTATAGTAGATTGGTCAGCTTTCACTTTCCTGGTCTGACTCGGGCCAGGAGCATTCAGCACTTTCTTTCCCTTCCTTTTGTTCTTCCCTTTCTTAAAGGGACGACGACCTCTAGAACCTCCCACTAAACTCACCACCCCCTTGTTCAGTTGGTGGTCTTTCTCGTAAGTCTACAGTAATCCCATCAAACCATGGTAATTGACTGTAGGCTTGTTCATTCTGTAATGGTCGAGAAAGTCAAGATAGGAGGAGGGCAGAGAATTCAAAATCGCATCCTTGCCGAGCTGCTCGTGCAAGGGACATCCGAGCTTGCCTAACTTTTCAATCAGCTCGATCATGTACAATATATGATCAATGATAGAACCACCATTTGGCATCTTGGCATTGTAGATGGCACAAGATACTTTGTACCGCTCTACATCATCCAGCATGCCGAAAGATTCCTTCAGCTTTTCAAGAATCTCATCAGGTTGGGCCTCCTTGAACTTGCGACTGAACTCGTCATTCATTGCCGCTAGCATAATGCATCAGATAGTAGTCCGATCAGAAACCCACTTCTGATAAGTGTCCCTGACTGAACTCCGAGCATTAGTAGAAGAGATTTCAGGTGCCGGATCCATTATCACATAAGGATCTGTTCATGCTCCAGGACAATCCTCAACTTTCGATACCAGCTATCGATGTTGTGACCCTTCAACTTCTCATTATCGAGAAGTGACCGAAACGAAAGATTTGAAGACATCTGAAAGGAAAAACTAGACCATATTAGAGTATGAATTAATTAATTAATTAACCAAAAGACTTGGACTTTAGTCTAAAGGTCTCTCCCACTAATTTTTCAGATTGGGAGCCTCTAACTCCAATCCGTGAAATCACTATTTCATAGTGGGTACTGAAATCCAATAGACCACGTGTGAGCCCGACTATGGCCAACTCACCCATACGCGCCTAAAGGTAGGTTCACCAACCAATTGCTTCCCTAAGCAACTTCTAGTAATTTATTTTGCCCCAGAGAGCATCCCAATCGGCCTAGGGGCCTCCTATTATGGGTGTCCGATTAGGTCCAACCATTAACATGATAAATCCAATACTTCCAGTCAATGAATGACCAAGCCCAATTATGGCCGGCTCACCTGATCACCGTTAAGAAGGTTGCACTAAACCATCATCTATAAGAGAGTAATTCCAATAACCGGATGTACACCCGTTCTATGGAACTACCGATGAACACCAAGTTAAAGGACACATTACTAACCCACTTAATGAAAGGCTAAGACACCATCAACTCTTTGACTTAGTCTTTTTCAGGACCTAATAATTTTAGAGGATTTTAGGTTATGACAGATGAATAAGAGAAGAACATGGATCATCCTCCCACTGAACAAATCATTCAGGAGGGTTGAATCAATTCAACAATTGATCCATGGGCACCTACCGATCAGTCAGACAGATCAACTTGGGTGACATGGGTTAACTCGAGTCAATGAGCTTTTCTAATCAGTTCTGGTTGACACGACTGGCCAGGTAGGTGAGATCATGGATGAGTATCCGCCATTAACCATTTTTCCTAGACACCAACCAAGTTGGCCGGGAAAGAGGTAGCCTCATGCAACCATGATCACAATGCCAAACCTACCTTAACACCAATCGGTTTACCATACTTGATCAGACTAGCCTAAAGACTCGGGCTTCCACAGAGCCACTAATTAGATCCATTTTAGATGAATGGACTAACTTATTTAACTATTAGATAGTTCTAAAAGAAGGACCTTAATCAACTTTTGATTAGTCTTCTAAGTATCCAGTTCAACTAAACATAGGTCTAACCCAAATTATGGACCCAATTAGACAGCTAACCCAATTAACCCAATTGGCTTATTTAAATGACATTAGGTTTCATAAACCCTAAATTAACTTGTCATTTAATTTAATCATACAATTCAAAATTGTTTGAATATAAAACAATATTTTAATTAAAATAATTTTAATTAAAACATGTAAAACTCCTTTTACATATAAAATCATGCATCATATCTAGTTATATTCTTTTATAAATATTACATTACCCAAAAGAAATTATAAGACATGCCAAAAATGTATCTGAATTAAAACAATTTTAATTCCTTTGAATTTCTTAAAGGATCCTTTTGAAGAGGCCAACACAGATGAGCTACATCGTGCCAAAGACACACGGTCATGGTGAAGGTCTCGACTAGGTTCCTAAAAGTACTCCCTAATCATACCCTATGATTAAGATACAGATACATAACTAAAGATTAAATAGTTTAATCTACTATACATGTAATCAAGATATGTTACACCTGAACCTGGTGCTCTGATACCACTGAAAGAAAAACAGGATTGTAGGTGCCTACACTAAGCATGCAACAGCACAGGGAGCAGGTATGTATTTTAAAATAATTTTAAAATAACAGCAAAAATAACCTACTTCGTACAGGATCTAACATTTTCAAGATGCATGTACAGATAAAAGAAGGCATGAAATGGGCATGTAATATTTATAAACAAATTTATAAACCTAGATCTAGGCATGCATGAAAATTAAAACCAAAAATTTTACCTTATTCCTACTTGGAATAAAGCAGAGATAATGCTGGAATAGCTGGAATAGCTGGAATATCTGGAATAATCTTATTCCAGTCTTCTTCTTCCAGCAACCGTTTGAAGCATTCTTTTATCTCTTCTCCAATAGCAGCAAATCCAAACCACAATAGCAATATTTTGGTCTCTCCTCCTGCAACAACAACAGCTTGCTTCAATGGAGAAGTAATTGGATCATTCTTCCAACGTTGCCGAAGTTCTTTTTACCCAAAAATTTTAGAACTGCAATTCCTGCAACCAAAAATAGGGGATACAAAAAACAGCAGCAAGGGAGGTTGATGCAGCTCTTAGGTTCTCAAGAGAACACCCTCTAGAGGGGGGACACGCCTGGGCTTCCTTTGATCCAATTTCTCGCACGATGCTAGTCACTGAAAACCACTTGAAACGGTGAGGGGAGGAAGGGAAAAACAGAACACTATGTTCTGTAATTTGTTTTCTTCAAAACAAATTTCCTTCCACCAATAGAGCACCAATCAAAATAGGAAATTATGGAACTCTTTCTCTCCCGGTCTCTCACAAAAACTTCAGCCCAAAATCATCGATCGAAAGGGTGGTAGAAGCTCTCAAAGGAAGAAGATACACACACTGTTTTCACCACCCAGAAAATAAAAATAGCTAGAACCATGAAATGGTGATATGGGAGCCGAGAGGACTAGCTGGGAAAATGAAGTGGTAGGAGGTTTTAGGATGAATCATATTTGTCTTCAACACAGCAGTTAAGAACCATTAAATGGAGGTTTAATTCTGGCCAAAACCAATGAAACAGGAGAGGAAGAGATGCTTAAAAAACCCCTGTTAGCCCAAGCCTTAATCACCGTATGGATGGTTCAAACCCGGTTCACAACCGGTTCAAAAATCCCAAACCAGTTCTAAACCGGTTCATAATTTAATTAGATCAAAATCCAATTGATAAAAGGCTTGGGCAAGTCCCGGTCACCCAGAAACAATTCCTGGTGGACCCAAACAATTTCTGATCGATCCAAAGCTGGGTCAATCCAAAGAGTGCTCAATCAAACGATTATCGAAATGATTCCTAATCATAAATTAGTACATGGATCAGGGAGAAATCCTAGGCAGTAGTACTAGAACAATTCCAGTACCAGCACAAGATACCATCTAGCAATGGATCCCGGTATCCGGATAGGTCGAAGATGCGAGAGCAATCAATCGAACCTCTAGCCTATGGTTACCGTATAATTCATCCCTTTGACCTCCAATGCTCAGGATGACCTAGGGTTAGACTGCCAACCCTAGCTGAGTCAATTTACAACATGTCTCAACCTCGCAAGTCTAGTGACTCCTCACTAGGACTATCCCGACCGAGGATTTGCTAAATTAAGACATTGCGAGACATTCAATCCAAACTATTTGGATAGGTCAATTCTATCTTGGTCCACCATTACTTCACAAGTACTTGCATATACCCAAAAACCTTCCATCACCGGATTAGAAATCTGGGTAGTCTGGCACCAAAGCACAGAGAGTTGCTTGCAAGCTACCATGATGACCTCAGGTCAGAGGGACACATATACCCATATCCAATCATGAGTATCCCTTTAGCAGAAAAGGGCTACATAGTGTCACGTTCAATAAGATATCATATATCCCACTTGCAGATTACATCAGTGTCACCACACTCCTTTGGTCAAGAGGACAACCAAACGATGTGAACCACAACAACCTATACTTGATACATTGCTATCCTATACATTTGGTCATGAACCTAATTTAAGAACCACTCGATATATCCTCTCTATATTGAAGTCAATGTAGTCCTAAGGACTTCATCACATGAAAAAGAGTTCATTATAGGGAAAAGTCATAATGTGATGAGCTGCCAAAATAATATTTATTAATTCATAGAAAGAGTACAATACTCAGCTCAACCACCTACAATCTAGAAAATTGGCATTGTGACACAATTCCCAACATTAACAGGTTTGGGTTTGATTGAGGGTGGATCAGATGAAGGAGTAGGAGCAAGAGTCTCAAGTGACTCCTTGATGATCTGCACAGGAGTATCTTCAGCAGTGACTATTTCTTTCTAAGATTGTAGCAAGATACTTCTGATTTCTTCTTTAAAGTCCATTTCCTTTGCCATTTGCTCCTTGTGAAGCTTTTGTTCAGATCTTATTTCCTGCAAGCTGATATTAACTATGTTTCTTATTTCATCAATCACAGAATTCATGTGATCGTCAATGAGTTTGATATAGTTTCCATCTTCTGAAATATTAGGTTCTTAAGGTCAGATGGAATAATCATTGTACCTTCAGATCTTTCTTCAATAGCAATAGCTTCATCATCTTCTGAAAAAGTAGAAGCAAACTGACTGGACACCTTCTTAATCCATATTCCTTCTTATAGTTTGTAACCCATTCTTTTCAATGAATTGAAGGAATAAGTGTCAGAGTGATGTAGAGGCTTGCCTATCTCATTGGTTAAGTCAACTCCAGCTTCTTCAAATAGTAGAGTAAAAACCATACTGTAGAGTAGGCAGGCTTTAACTTTTCTAGATGCTTCAGTCATTTGAATCATCATTATATAGGGAAGGTTGAGAGGCTTTTCTTCAATCAGATATCCCATAAAAGTCATGTCTTTTTCGCTTACCCTGTCAAAGCGACCGGTTATGGGAAGAAAAATCCTACTAACCATATTGTGAAAAAGCCTCATTTCCTTCGACAATAAGTTAGCATGAACATGTTGAATGGAGCTCACGTCTTCCTTTTCCAAAATGAGTTTTAGAGTGTGTTCTTTGTCCAGTAGGGTAAGCTCAGTGGCGCCGTCCGTTGGCATTTGAAGTAAACTGCCCAACTTCTCTTCATCCATGATGATTTTCATTCCCTTAACTGTAGATTCCAAGTGATACTCCTTAAGAATTATGTTTTCATAGAAAATCCATACTAGTGAGGGGTAGGTTAAGATGTCCAAAGAACAGAAGTGCTTCCAACCCTGGCTTTCTATCCATCTTCCGATCTTCATTTGCATTTCTTCTAGAAAGGTAAAATCTATCTTTCTTCCACAAGTGATAGGCCGGTTGGCCATTGATATAATCTGTCCGGGAGGAGGAGTTTCTTTTTCATGTTGCTTAGTGGTAGACCTTTTCCTCTTTTCTCTTTTTTCTCTTGCATCTTCACTACGGGTGCTTGATTCACCTACTTGAAGAGTTTTCCTTGTAGATCTTCGTGAAGCCATTGCAGTGGGATTTAGGAAATCAAGGATCTGGGAATGGTTATTGAGAGATTGGTAAAGGTTCTGAGTGGAGTAGGGTGAGTTTGAAGTAAAAATAGAAAGAGCTAAGTTCAAGAAAAGATTACACGGAACTATTTAACTAGTGAATTCTTGACTTTCGAGTCGGCTCGCCCAACCCTAGAAGCATCTGAGTCGGCTCGATCAGAGCAAACTCAGAAAAATCAGAACACCGAGTCGGCTAGGCAAAATATCAGGTTGACCTAGTCGGCTCGACCAGGCAATATCAAAAAACTCAGACATTTGAGCCAGCTCGACCAGAGCAAAAATGCTCGAGTCGACTCAAACAGAAACTTTCCTTTGAAAATGAAATGATTCAGAGATTGAATTTGATGTAATGAAAGTTCAAGGAAAGTTGTTCAATAAACATGAATAGTTGTAGGAGATTTTCTAGATAATTTTACCTTAGTTTTTGAAGGAAATTAGATTATCTAAATCTAGAAAGGATCACAAAGTCCTAATTCTTCTCTAAGCAATTCAAATCTATCCAGATTCAGTGGCTTAATAAAGATGTCAGCTAATTGCTTTTCAATAGGGATAAATTCTAATTATAGATCACCATTCAAAATATGGTCTCTAATAAAATGGGGTCTAATTTCTATATGTTTAGTCCTAGAATGCTGAATAGGATTTTTGGTCAAATTTATAGTACTTATATTATCGCACTTGATTGGTATTTTGCATTGTGTAACACCGAAGACTTCTAGCTGTTGTTTAATCCATAACACTTGAGTGCAACAACTACTAGCAGCAATGTATTCTACCTCAGCAGTGGACAGTGTTATAGAGTTTTGCATCTTACAATGCCATGAAATTAAATTCAACCCTAGAAATTGACAAGTATCACTAATACTTTTTTTATCAATTCTACAACCAACATAATCAGCATCTGAAAATCTAATTAAATTCAAAGATGATTCTTTTGAAAACCAAAGACCTAGATTACTTGTACCTTTCAAATATCTTAGTATTCTTTTAACAGCAAGCATATGTGTTTCTTTGGGATTACATTGAAATCTAGCACATACACATACACTGTACAAGATATCTGGTCTACTTGTAGTTAAATATAATAAGGATCCGATCATACATCTATATAGCTTTTGGTCAATATTGTATCCATTCTCATCTTTGTCCAATCTGCAAGATGGGCTCATGGGTATGCTCATTTGTTTGCTTGTCTCCATACCAAACTTCTTAATTATTTTCTTGGTGTATTTAGCTCGGTTGATGAAGATTCCTTCCCTTGTTTGCTTTACTTGAAGTTCGAGGAAGTAATTAAGTTTATCCATTAGGCTCATTTCAAATTCTTCCTACATTAGCTTAGCAAAATCTTCACAAAAACTTTTATTAGTTGCACCAAATATAATATCGTCAATATAAATTTGTACAACTAATATATCAATATTTTTCTTTTTGATGAAAAGGATTTTATCAACATTTCCTCTTGAAAAATTATTTTCAATCAAAAAGGTGCTAAGTTTGTCATACCAGGCTGTAGGGACTTGTTTCAAACCATATAAAGCTTTATTGAGTTTAAACACATGGTTTGGAAAAGCATGATTTTCAAAACCCGGTGGTTGTTCTACAAAAACTTGTTCGAAGATAAAACCATTTAAAAATATACTTTTTACATCCATTTGAAAAAGTTTAAAATTAATGTAGCACGCAAATGCAAGAAGTAATCTAATGGCTTCTAGTCTTGCTACGGATGTATATGTTTCATCAAAATCAATACCTTCTTCTTGACTATATCCCTTAGCCTCTAATCTAGCTTTGTTTCTAATAATATTTTCTTGTTTATCTAATTTGTTCCTATAGATCCATTTGGTTCCTATAATTGGATGGTTTTTAGGTCTATCAACTAATGTCCAAACCTTATTTCTTTCAAACTGGTTCAATTCATCATGCATAGCCATCATCCAGTTTGGGTCATTTTCAGCTTCTTCTAAGGTAAGAGGCTCTATTTGAGATACAAAAGTTAAGTAGTCATGTGCACTTCTATGTGCAGACCTAGTCCTAATACCTTGTGAAAGATCACCGATAATTAATTCTTTAGGATGGGAAGTAGTGTACCTCCATTATGTTGGTAAATCAGTATGACCCTTACTTACCGTTTCTTCTCCTTCTTTAATTGGTCTTTCTTGAATACTCATGTCTTACATCTTCTTTTGAATTGTACCTATATCATTATCTATACACTCTTCTTTCTTAGAAGGTGGAGGGTTAGTTTCATCAAAGATGACATGCATTGACTCTTCAACAGTAAGAGTCCTTTTATTAAATACTCTATATGCTTTGCTATGTAATGAATAACCGAGAAAAATTGCTTCATTAGATTTAGCATCAAGTTTTCCTAGATTATTCTTACCATTATTAAGTACGAAGCATTTAAATCCAAATACATGAAAGCAACTGATGTTAGGTTTCTTTTTATTCCAAAGCTCATATGGGATTTTCTTCAAAATAGGACGGATCAAAATGCGGTTTAAAATATAACAAGCAGTGTTCACCTCTTCCGCCCAAAAGTACCTTGGGTTTAAAATCACCTTCACATAATATCATTCTGGCCATTTCTTCCAAAGTCTTATTTTTTCTCTCTACAACACCATTTTGTTGTGGTATTCTAGGATCGGAGAAGTTGTGATAAATGCTATTTTCAGTACAATAATCATCGAAAAGTTGATTTTCAAATTCAGTGCATGATCACTCTTAATTGAAATTATTAAAAGATTATTCTAATTTGAAACCTTTTTGTGAAATTTTTGAAATACTTTGAAAGTTTCATCTTTGTGCGCAATAAACAAAATCCATGTAAATCTAAAAAAATCATCTACGATCACAAGGGCATATTTCATACCTTCTAAGCTTGTGGTCCTAGTTAGTCCAAATAAGTCCATGTGAAGTAGTTCTAGAGGTCTAGAAGTTGAAATCATATTTTTGGATTTAAATCTCCCCCTAGTTTGTTTACCCATTTGGCATGCATCACAAACATGATCAAAGTCTACTTTAAACTTAGGCACGCCTCTAACTAGGTTTTTGGAAATTAACTTGGCAATAGTATGCATGTCCTAATCATCTATGCCATAAGCAAAACTCCTTGGTCTTAGCATTCATTGCAACCAAACTGGAACTACTTGACATGGCAAGATCATTAAGATCAACCATGTAAATATTTCTGAGTCTATGTCCAATAAATTTGTTTCTAGAGTCAAGAGAGTTAGTTATTATACACGTAGATGATTCAAAGATAACTTTGAAGCCCTTATCACAAAGTTGATTAATACTCAACAAATTGTGCTTCAATTTATCTACTAGTAATACATTTTCAATGAAAGTATTGGGGGTTATTTTGATCTTACCAATTCCGATTATTTTTCCTTTGCCATTGTCTCCAAAAGTAACCATACCTCCTTCTTTCATTTCCAGGGTGATGAATTGTTCTTTATCACCCGTCATATGTCTTGAACAGCCGATGTCGAGATACCATCTTTTCTTCAATTTCTGGGCTGCAAGACATTCCTACAAGACAATCAAGGAGTTCTTTTTGGTACCCAAGCTAACTTGGGTCATTGCAGGTTAGCAGAAATGGTTCCTTTGGGAATCCAAATCTTTCTTGATTTATTATGGACATTTATAATAATATTGCAATTGAGAACTTTATGTTCTAGTTCTTTGCAAGCAAAACATCTGATTCTAGAATTTTGAAAAGATTTATGCTTTGAGATTCTGGATGCATGAGATGCAGAAACAGCAAGTTTTGTTGAGTTTTTTGGAACATACAAGGTAGGTTTTGAAATGGAAGTAGACCCTTTAATCATAAAAGCTTTTTGAGAAGTAAACTTTAGAACAAAATCTTTTTGTTTCACAAAAATAATTGCTGAAATATAATTTGAATTTGAAGCATTAAAACCTATTCCAGCTTTATTGCCATAAATTCTTTGTTCTTTAAGAATCAACTAAAGCTTGTTAAAAGATAGAGTTAGTTTTTCAACAAGCGGCTTGAGTTTTTCAACTCAAGATTTTCATTCAATAAAATCTTGTTTTTGTCATGATAAGCATTATTTTCAGTTTTCAAAACATTACAGTTTTAGAAAGGTCATGAAGTTCTTTTTGCAATAAAATGTTCTTTTCTAAAATCTCATATTTTTCTTTGAGTAAAGAATCATTGATATACTTTAATGATCTAATCTTTACTCCTGCCTTTTTAAATTCAGATAAGAGATCATGGAATGCAAAATTTAACTCATTAAATGTAAATTCAATTTGATTATCGGGAGAAGTTACCTCATCCTCGAGACCCATTAGACATAAGTTAGCTATTTTCGTGGTCTCTTCTTCTTCAGTTGAAGTGGAGTCTTTACTATCGCTCCACGTGGCAACCATTGCTTTCTTTTTCTTCTTTTTGAAAAATTTTTTCAACAGTAGATAGTCCGGACGAATGTGCCCCGATTTCTTACATTCATAGTAGGTGGGGACTTGCTCTTTTTCTTTATGTTTGTTCTTGTCCTTTTCCTTTGAATGTTCTCATTTATGAAATTTTCTATTGAATCTTCCTTTCTTCTTTCCCATAAACTTCTTGAATCTCCTCATGACCATTGCAATGTCTTCATCTTCTAGATTGTCTTCAGAGGAGGTAGATTCATCTTTCATCTCTTCATCATTCTTTGATTCTAATGCAGCCTTGAATGCAATAGTTTTCTTCTTTTTTTGATAATCATCCATTCTATGCTGCATGGCTAATTCATGTGTGATGAGAGAACTTCAACCTTGTCTTCAGGTAATGTGTCTTCATTCAAAAATTTGAGAATAGGGTCCATCCAATCGGGTTCATGCTCAACCGGATGTATCTCTAGTGCTACTTTTGCTGTACTTGGAGCTTCTAGATACTCTATGAAGATGCGACCGAGAGAATCTGGGACAATGGTGGCAAGTCTGGATAATGCGTCAGCTCGGGAGTTCTCCTTCCAGGGGATATGGGCAATCTCGAAGAATTCTACTTGAGAAACTAGGGCCCGCATGTAGCCAAATACTAGACCATGGTAGGATCTCGAGCTTCGAACTCACCTTTCACTTGGTTTACCACTAGCTTAGAACCCGAAAAGATTTGGATCCTTCGAGTTCTCAGCTCTTTCACGATTTGGAGTCCTACAAGAAGGGCTTCGTATTCAGCCTGATTGTTCGAAGTATGGAAGGAGAAGCATAGAGCATATTCTACAGTGTGCCCGCTTGGGCTAGCTAGTATGAGGCCCGCTCCGTATCCCACCGAGTTTGAAGCCCTGTCTACATGGAGCATCTATGTAGACTCTGAATCTTTTTGGATGGCCTCATCTTCTTCGACTTATTGCGAGTCATCTTCTAGACCCCATGTGCATTCGGCTATGAAGTCAACCAGCACCTGTGCTTTCATTATCGATCTAGGATGGAAGCTGATGTCGAATTCTCCAAGCTTTGCGGCCCACTTTGCTATCCTCCCCGAAGTATCAAGGCATCGGAGGACAGCTTTCAAGGGTTGGTCCGTCATGACCACAATAGAGGGGGATTGAAAGTATGGTCGTAAGCACTTCTCCACGATCACCAGTGAATATATGAGCTTCTGTATCCTGGGATATCTCACTTCGACATCATGAAATACTTTGTTGGTGTAGTACATCATTTTTGAAGGTTGTCCATCCCCTTTCAGATGAGTACCGTACTAATTGCCTTGTCCGAAGAGGAGAGGTATACATAGAGGGTCTCTCCTTCTTGGGGTTTAGAAAGTAGAGGGGGATTCTCTAAATACTTCTTCAGTTCTTCAAAGGTACCATGACAGTCTTTGGACCATTCAAAATTTTGTGACTGACGAAGGACTTTAAAGAAAGGGAGACACCTTTCGACTGATCAAGAGATGAAGCGGCTTAAAGAGGCGATTCTCCCGGTTAATTGTTGTACCTCCTTTTTGCAAGAGGGATTCCTCATACTTTGGATAGCTTGTATCTTCTCTGAGTTGGCCTCTATCCCTCATTTGGTAACAAGAAATCCCAATAATTTATCGAAGGTCATGCTGAAGGTATATTTGGCTGGGTTTAGCTTCGTCTGGTGATGCCGCAGGGCATTGAAAGATTCTTCCAAGTCTTTAATGTGGTCCTCTTTGAGGGAGCTTTTCATGATCATGTCGTCGACATACGCCTCCACGTTCTTTCCCGGTTGTTTCTCGAACACCTTGTTGATTAGCCTTTGGAATGTCATCCCGATATTTTTCAGGTCGAATGGCATCATTTTGTAGCAATATAGTCCCTTATCTGTTATGAAGGATGTCTTCTCCTCATCTTCAGGATCCATTCATATCGATTATAGCCAGAAAAAATGTCCATGAAGCTTAATAACTGGTGACCAATGGTGGCGTCGACCAGCTGGTCTATCTTTGACAAGGAAAAGCTATCTTTTAGGCAAGCCTTGTTGAGATCTGTGTAGTCGAAACAAATCCTTCACTTGTCGTTAGCCTTCCTTACCATCACAACATTCGCTATCCACTCTGAATAACGTACTTCTCTGACAAATCTAGCTTTAAGAAGCTTACCCACTTCTTCATCTATCGCCCTCTATCTTTCAGGGGCAAAGTTCCTCTTCTTCTGCCGAACCAGCTTATAGTTAGAGGCAACTTCCAGTCGATGAATAATTACTTCGGCAGGGATCCCAGGCTGTCCGAAGCTAACCAGGTGAAGACATCGACATTATTCCATAGAAAATGGATCAGCCTTGTCTTCGTTCCTTCATCAAGTAGGCTTCTGATCTATACTATTTTGGTGGGGTCGTCTTCGTCTAAAGACATAAAAATAGTCTTCTCCATTGGTTCTCCATAATTCTCTGTCTGATCTCTTGGGTCCAGCTGATCTAGGGTGATGAGATCAGCCAATTGCTTGTCCTGTATCATTAGGCATTGTCGGGCAGCCCTTTGATCCCCTCTTGCTTCTCCATATCGCGTTGTAGGTCGATTAGAAGGTGGGAAAGCACATTAGAAGGTGGTATGTCGAGACTATGGCCCTAAATTTGTTTGAGGTGGGCCATCCCAATATCGCGTTGTAGGTCGATGGGGTTCGGACTACTATGAAATTGATGGAAAATATCTTTTGACACGGTTCTGTGTCGAGGGTTATAGATAATATTATTTCTCCTTCGACTCCGATTTGGTTGCCTCCAAATCTAGTCAGGGGTATAGAAGATTTTTGTAGCTTGTCCATGACAGACCCATCCTGGAGAATGATCATAAAGCAAAACATCGGTGGAGCTTTCATTATCTACTAAAATACGTCATACATCATAATTGGCCACAACGGCCTAGACTCCAATAGGGTTGTTGTGCAGAAGCTGAACTCCTTGGAGATCATCATCAGAGAAGTATATGGAGTTATTGCCCTTGAGCCACTTGAGATCATCTTCTTCGACTCTCCTCCAATCAATTTACCGATGCAGCATGCCCACCCTTCCATCAATGGGCCTCTGGTTGGGCAGTTCAGCTTCTTCAATGGCCCTCTGAGAGGCAGTAGCTTCAGATCAAAGTTCTAGGTGGCCGATATATTTTTTCAAGTATCCTCTCTTAATTAGGTCTTCTATTACATCCTTAAGTTACATGCAGTCTTCAATATTATGACCGTGATCCCTGTGGAATCGACAGTACTTGCTTCTATTCCTCGTAGAGGACGTCCTCATGGGGCATGGCTATTGGAGGTAGCTCTCTTTCTTTATCTCCATCAATATTCTCTCCCTTGGAAGATTGAGGGGAGTATATGAATCAAATTTTTTGCCCAATACTTTGGACCTGAGACTACGTCGTCGAGTAGAGTCGTCATTGTTGGAGGGTGTGGGAGGATTCGGCCCCCTGTTGCTCTTCTTCTTGGGAATAGATTTTCCTTCAATCAAGCACCGATTTACCGCTTGCTCTTCGGCATCCGTATACTTCCGAGCCCTTGCCAGGAGCTCAACATAGCTTATCGAAAACCTTTTATCTATAAAGAATGTGAGCCTAGAGATCGGAGCCCCTTCTTCAGAGTGGACATGGCCATATACTCGTTGAAATTAGGGATCTTAAGAGTGACAGAATTGAATCTCGCGATGTAGTTCTTGAGGATCTCTCCTTTATTTTGATGAAGAAAGAATAAGCTGTCGATATTTCGGGATGTCTTTTGGCAAGTTCTGAAATGTGAGACAAACAGTTTTTCTAATTTAAAGGAGTCGATAGTACTCAGGTGTATGCTTGAATACCACATTCAAGCTGCCTTCTTTAGGATCGCAGGAAAGGCCAAGCAATACAATGCATCGGAGGCTACTTGGATCATCATGTGGGCATTAAAGCTACCCAAATGATCAAGAGGATCGGTGGTCCCATCGTAGGATTCCATCTGAGAGATTTTAAAATGCTGAAAGACGACTTCCTCCATTATCCTGGAGGTGAACGGATGCTGTGAGTCATAGGCCGTGAACTCACCATCTCTTTTCTAATCGTGGAGCCTCGCGATCTGCGCTTCAAGCATCTTAAACTTTTCTTTATAATCGTAGTGGGCTCCTTTCTGTCCAGCACTTTCAGGAGTAGAGTCTTCAGAGGAGACATAGGGAGATCGTCTAGATCTCTTCCTCGCATATCGATCATTAATGTGCTTCGAGTATCGAGAGCTTTGGCCCTCATGAGATGGCCGATCCCGAAGAGAGCATCGGGTAGATCCATGGTGGTGGTCTTCCTTTTCTCTAGACCGGTGACTGTGCCTAGAGGTGGCTGGTGCATGCCTCACCTGAAGGGCGGTCTCTTGAAAATTCTGAACCATGGTTGTGAAAGCATCGACCCAATTTAGGAGGGCTTCGAACTGGTGTTGTCACACGACCAATGTGGGAGGTGGGACATTATTCTCCACTGGGAGGTCGTTCCTTTAGGAGGGTAAACGTCCCCTGCTCGTCGAAGCATTTTGAGCCTTACCTTTCATCATTACGGCTTCTTTAAACTCTCTTTTGCAAGAGGGGATAGTAGTTCTCTTCTCTGAGTCTCTTTCACTCACTGACTTAGGCATCGGAGTGTCCTCCACCATAGAAAATCCAGTCAGAAAATCTATTTTACAGGATTCTCGGGAGACGAGCTAGCGATCCAGCAGCTCCATCCGGTCCGCGGAGGTTCGACGCCAACAGATTGGCACACCAGGAAGGAGACTCAGAGAATTTGGTTTTGCTTTGCTTACTTGCCTTAGTTTGCCTGATGAGTGCCCCCTCTTACCAGTATTTATAATGGGAGATGTGCCAAAAATAGCAGTTAAACCCACTTACCTCTGGTTAAGTGAGATTGGTTAGCTTAACCCCTCCATAACCATAAACGGCTACTGCCTGATTCTGGCTACCTCGATGTTGTTGGTGCTGGAGTTAGTGGCCATGTGGCTGATTCTGGCCACCTTGATGTTGTTGGAGTTAGTGGCTACGTGGTTGGTTACAACAACCATATCCTCTTCAATGGAAGATTCGCTTCAGGGCCGCTCCTTTGAAAGGGTCCGAGGCCAAATCGGCTGACTGCCTTGCACCTATCCTCTTCGGGGTAGGTTGAAGACACTCCAGCCATTCGCATAGGAATGGCTTTCTTCGAAGTGAACTAGAGTTCTTTTCGGAGCAAGTTAGGGAATGAAGTGGCCATCTTCTTCGGACCATTCTTCTTCAGAGTAATCCGAAGAAGACTGACTCGCTGACCCACCACCGAGCGCCTGGCATAGTATGGATCAAGGATGTGCTTCAAGACCGCTCTCTTCGACATGGATCGAAAACTGATCCAGTGATGAGACCGGAACGATGATGTCGAGTTGTTGCTTCTTCAGCCTATGGAGTCATTTTCAAGCCTTCTGGTATGGGCGATCGGCTCAAAATGGGTTGAATTGTACTCTTGAATCTCCAATTTGAGCCGGTTTATCCCAACAGTTACCAACCCTCTCAAATCTAAAAAAATAAATTTTAAACCATCAAAAACTAATGTGAGTTGCAGCAAGCTATAGTCTGGATTTTGTTTCAGTGACCATGACACCATTATGCTTTTTACTACCGAAAATATGATAAGATTAGAGGGCAACGGCTGCTGGCATAGTTTTCATGATTACGTCACTCGTTGTCAAGTTAATTATAGAATGTGATCCTGATAATTCTAGATCTATGAAACATCTTACCCATACCGTATATAAAAATGACAGTGTCGTAATCAAAAAATAATTGATTCAATTTATCATTTTTCATCTCGAAAATATACTTTTCCCTTTTTAAAAAATATAATTAATTACAAAATATTTAAAAATATTAAATTTATTTTCAATCCAACCCAACCTAATCAAAGGAAGAAATTTTTTCTTCCAAATCGAATCATATTTGGTGATAAATAATTTTTAAGAATTATTCGAAAAATAATATGACAAAATTATCACTTCCGGAGAATGCAAGGTTATAATTATAAAAATAAAAAACATGTTCTTCTATATCAAATCCTATTTATTGGCAATTTAGTTTTTAAAATATGACACTATTTTGTTTAAATAATATTTCTCTAATTTACAGATATTGTAAATATTACATTGTTTTTATCAAAACCGTTGTGGTGCTTCGGAATGGTCCCGCAGTCTTGCCGGACTGATTGGCTCACATCGAAAAATCTGTATACGATCGTCACCGATTATAATCATCCCTCATGCTTACCACCTATCATAAAGGGCATGTAAACCTCGATAACTAATTAAATAACCCAAGGGTGCCAACTTGCATGGTTGGTGAAATCATATAGTTCAGATCGCAAAAATAAAATAAAATCAAATAAAAACTGGAAGAAGAAAGAGAACAAAACTTGTTAAACAACCCAAACCAAAGAAATCTGCAGCTCCACCAGTCCGATTAGCTCTAATCTGACATTACTTGTTACCATTCTAGTGGTAGGTCTGGCTTTAGAATCTTAAGATCAGGATTGACAATGAAAAAGAACAGCGAATTCTCAATGAAAAAGGACAGGAAGAAGAAAGAGAACATGTTAAACAACCCAAACCAAAGAAATCTGCAGCTCCACCGGCCGGGTTAGCTCTAATCTGACATCACTTGTTACCATTCTAGTGGCAAGTCTGGCTTTAGAATCTTAAGATCAGGATTGATAATAAAAAAGAACAGCCATATTCTCAATGGACCGAATCGTTGCAAGACGATGGAGCAGTTTAACAAATCAAGATATCTGTAAACCTTTCATGCTGCAAGCACTAGATACAGAATTTGTTTTACAAGCAGAATCCAGAAGACATTAAGATGCTGCAAGAGAATAGCAAACCAAATGCTTAAACCCATATTCAGGCTCGGCACATATATCAACTAGCAATTGATTGAATTTGAAAAATCACTATTGCCCTTTAAACACCAGAAAAGATTGCTATACAAAATGCTTCCCATAAATTTAATTCATCATTTCAACATCTGCTGCTAGTTATAATGGCAAAAATGAAGCTCTTCCACTATAGCAAGCTCTACCAGAAGAGCTCAGATGTATTCACTATTTCCCACGACGGAGAGGTGCAAACTGCACTTGGCTGACATTTTGAAAGCACGGTTTCCTTCGTTAATTTTGGTTTGCATTGGGAATATCTCAACTTTTATTCACTGAACTTTCATTTTCTTCAAATTGTACATCAAAGACTGTAAAGCTTCTTGTATCTTTGTGCCATCTGTCAGTCTCACTTCCTGAGAAGCCTGGTGCAAGCCCTGGAGACCACGACCCAATGAGGCAATCATGGGAACTGAAGGCACAGATTCAGCTACACACTCAATCCCATCACCATAAACCAGAAGCCCACTGCATGCAGCAACACTACAACCAAAGGTTGCCCATGGTGCAAGCCTGAACGGTTGAGCACGTCTCCTCCTCATTATCTCATAGAACGATGTTCGCATTGCCAACAAGCTAGTCCTCTCTGCAGAGGCTATCATAGTGTGCGTCACTGCACGAATCTTCTCAGCTGATGCTGTAAACTGCAAGGTCGATGTCTCAGCTACAGCACTTGAAACCCCAGAAAGTTTTGATGGGCCAACAATCTTGCTGAGTCCAATAGCAGCTTTCCGCTGCAGTTGGGCTACCACAAATTTAAGGGATGTGTGAATGTTGTATGAAACAAGCTTAATAAACGTGGATGCAGGAACAGCTTTTGATAAAGAAGATGCGCCCAGAGCTGCTGTTGCACCTGCACCAACTGCAACCACGGGCTTATCTGCTAATAGCCGTTTTTTCTCCATGTTTTCCATCAGAGTTTCCTTGTCATTACCATGACCATCATCTAAATGATGTACTGATATTTCATCAGCTAAATCTGCAACCTCTTGAGGCAAGGATGTGTTCCAGTGCCTCCTGAGACCAGTCAAGCAACCTGCATCAACTATAGCCACCACAGATCCAAACTTTCTGGCCTGAGTCCTGAGAGCTTGTGCAAAAAGGGCATGGCATTTCTCTTCAGAAGGGAGCTCGGAGAACAGCAACTTTGTTGAGTCGTCATTCTCTATTCTGTCAATGGGACACCGTGCAGCACTGTTTAAAGCTATTCTTATACCCTCAACTGCAATTCTGAAGGCGTATACATTTGATAAGATTTCAGTACTAACTGTTTCTCCTTCATTTACATTAGCAAGCATTTTCTGTGCACAGAACAGAGCTTTTCCAATAGATGGAAGGTCAATGAATATGTCATGTAGATCTGCAAGCAAGTAGTAGACAGATTGCGCAAATGGTGGAGCTTGGTAGCTACTTGATGGCTGGCATTCTCCTGGTTCCACTTCCAAAACTGAGTTGGACAAAGTTCTTTTCAAAATTAATAAATCAAGGGAGGAAGTTAATGATTGAACCATCTGTGACATACAAGTGTCAGTGAGGCTAAATTTTCTAGAACTTGAATAGATAGATGGAGTAACGTTTTCAGGAAGCAAGCTACTAGTCTGTAAGTTTAACCCTGAGCTATGTTTTCCAGTTTCCACATTGCCAGAGGCAGTTGCAATACATTTGTTTTCGTATGGGCATTCAAGTAACAGGAAATGTGAATCAATCTCCTCTGCAGCTCTCTTAGCAGCCAATATATGACCATATAATCCAACACCAAAAATCACTTGTAAGATCTGGTGACCAGCAAAGTTTTCATACTGTTTGCTGCTAATCTTTTCTATTAAACATCTTTTAAGCACTTCAAAAGATGAAGTTGGCACATTGTTTAATTGATTATTCTTTATGCACTTCTCCTCAGCCTGAATATCGTCCACCGCTGATGGGTCGATCTGAGCTACTACAGCTCTAGGCTGCACTTCTTTAATTAGATACTGTGCATCTAGAGCAGACTGTTCCGACAAGTTCTTAGCAGCTAAGATATACACCACAGCATTGGAATCAGGTTCTCTAAGAGCAAAAACAAATTGTTTTGTCTGTTCTGGGATTGAAAGCCTACAAACCAATCGGGTGGAAACTTTCAGATCATCAGTCTTGAATTTGGAGAATGGCCACAGGTTTTGCAGGTAGGAAAATATTGCAGATGCCATGATCTGAAACACATAGGATGCTCCACCCATGAGAGTTAAAAAAACCTTACATTCTGCTCACATTCTGCAAAGCAAATCCATTAAATAAATTTATAAGCTTCAGGCAGTTAACCAGATTGTTATAAATTACCAGTAAAAGAACTCTTAATACAGCATAAGGGGATTGTATCTTCACCAGATCATGACTGATTATTATTTACTTGCCAAGGAACTACTAAGAGCTACTTTATATGCAAGTACTGATAGACTGCCTGCCTAGCTCCCCATATGATTTAATACACAAACAACAAACTTCAGTATATCCCTTGGATGGACCTATAACGGGTTAGACCAGATTGGGTAAGTGGGAAACCTGCAAATTGCTTAATAAAAGATCTAGATTTGCAGCCTGTAGAAGGAACCCAGGATAATATTGGCAAGAAAAATCTCATGAGTTTCTACTTGTATATTCCAATACAGCTGGAGGATGAATAACCTTGTAAAAAATAACTGTTATATGATAGTAACATGGATCATCTTATCATATGGAATAGTTACGGCAAAAACTTCTGTTGCTTATTCACACCAGCAATAAATAACAGTGCATCATCCCTATTTGTCACTCATCTCAGCTTTCAATAGATACTATTGCATTATCCCTATCCCATGGTTTCTGGATGGAAATTTATTTTTACTTTTATATATAGCATAAATAAATCAGGCTTGAGTGGAATGCAAAACTTTGGCTGCATTCAAATCATCATTTATCAAGGTTTTTAAAAAGGGACTAACTTGGGCTTGTGCAACATAAGATGTGTATGCAAATCAAAACTTGGTTAGTGGACCATGTTTTAAAGGGAAAGGGCTTTGGTGATGATCATTTCTTGATTGATTCAGTGCAAAGTGTTTACTTCTACAATGAAAATACATCGACTGGCAAGATTTAGTGCTTTCACTCGAGAGTTTCGCTAGCTCTTGCCTAGAGCACTTTCTCTGCTAATAAACAAATCATAATAATCATCAAATAAATATGAGACAATATGTAATCTAATCTAAACAAACCATTAACAATAACTTTAGGTCTCATATACCAATCTTAGTGACCCTAAATCCTGAAACATTTCTTCAATAGTGCATTTAGACCTCCTTAATATCCATTAATCCATTCAATATCAGTAATTCTTCAAAGGCCAAAAGAGATCAGCTACATAATAGAATACTAAGACTATTTCCATAGGAAATTATGCCTTCATCTCTTTTCCTTGTTTGGACTTAAGAAATTCAGGTAACTAACTCAAAACCAATGCGAGAACTCAGAGAAAAAGGATTGAGTCATCCCTTCTTTAGAAAATAGATTTATACTCTATACATTCAGATTAATAGGGTAATTGATGTGAAATATTTATTAATGTATATATTTCAACTTTTCACATATTTCTTACATTTCTTCTAGCAAATCCTTGTTTCTATACACTAATTAAAAATAAAATAATGCATTCCATGGAGTCCATCATTTTGCTTCTCTTTCTTCCTAGTACCTTAACCACTTACTAATTTTTTCCATATATAACATTTTCAATAAAATTTCCAAGTATCAAACAAAATCAAAAAAAGGTTTACTTTCTTGATCCAGTTCAAATTATATCTAACCAGTTGTCATGCTTTCCATCATTATCATTGGCTTTCTAGGGAAAAGAAGGAAAGGTACAACAGCTTAGGACCTCACCCAAAAAGGCTAGCTAGAAGGCATTTTTTAAATTCCTTGATCCTGTACAAGCACCCAAGATCTTTTTGATGAATAACCGATGTGTGACTAAGGCTTTATTTGGCTAAGCTTTTGGAGTGCTAGAAAGCAATTTCTAGCCCTCCAAAAGTATTTTTGAATGACATTGTAATATTTGATAAAAAATCGAAAAGCTATTTTAGCTTTGTCAGAAAGTTAAAAAGGTCTACTCAGAAAAAGTTCTATTTTGGAGCTTCTTCTCAAAAGTATTTTCTAGCCAATGTTAGGAAGCTATTTAAATTTAAATGAAAGTTTCGGATGACCAAAATATCAACCAAAAAAATCTCATTATTACATCTTATATCATATCATATTATATTATTATACTTTAAATATAATATAATATAATAATAAATTAATATTATGATATATTACAAATATATAGTATATTTTTTATAGTATTATTATATTATAAAATACAATCTAATAAAATAATATTTAAAAATAATATTAAATTTTACTAATATATTATATGTTATATTATAATCTATTATTAGATTAGATTATAATCCATTATATTATATTACATTATATTGTACTACAATATAATGTTATATTATATTATTATATAACATTATATGATAATAATATTAAATAATATAATAATATTTATATTATTATTACATTATAACAATAATATAATATGATAATATTTAATATTATTATATTATAATAATACAACATATTATATTATATTATTATATGAGAATATAATTATACATATAATAATATTTTAATATAGAATATTATATTATATTATTCTCTATTATTCAATATTATATAATGTCTTTTATTGTCATTTTATTGTACTAAAAATATTTTTTTAATTTAATTACCAAACATGCATTAAAGTTTCAAAGTATTTTATAAATTTGGTTACCAAATAGCAACTAGTTTTTTTATAAAAACTCTACTTCCAAATGCTCTACTTTTCAAAAGCTCCACTACCAACAGCAATGCCAAATAGGACCTAAATATATGTCCATATAGGCCCTCACATGCTCCCCCCATTTAAGTCCTAGCATTCTCGCAGGTTGAGTCCAAATCCATACATCCATTCATAAATACCACGATTGACCTGTGATAAGTTCAATGAACCCGTGATTGCAATATCTCCTAATCCACAGATTATAGATCAGGCCTGCTTTGATACCATTTGTAATAACTCAAGATCTCACTCAAAAAGACTAGTTGGAAGGTATTTTTTGGATTTCTTGATCCTGTATAAGTATCTAAGATCTTCTCAACGAATAACCGATGTGGGATTAAATATACAGCCACACATGTCCTCCCAAAAGATAATTAAACTTTGAAGAGAATTTACAACTAACAAAACTTAGTATGAAAAGGAAAGCTTCATAAGTAACCTAAGTAGAAGAGAGATATAACTACCATTAGAATTATGTTAATAATCCACAATTTGAAGAAAATATCTCATTCAAACAATAAAGCAATCACGAATAAGAAGAAACAGCAACAATTGAATTAAAAGATTGAAGAAGCAAAATCTTGGGGGTAAAAATGTTGGGTAAGTGATCGATGAAACAAGAAATATGAAGCGAGTAGAGATGATTGAAGGGATTTTGTCATTGTATCACAAGAGCTCCAGTTCTCAGGGGAAAGATGATTCGTGAAGACTTTCTCATGTGGCCCATAACATGCAAGGCTAGTCACAGGCCCTCAAATTGGCACAATTCAAACCAGCACTCAATTGAGCCAGCACACCAAATTTGGTCGGGTTTAAGACATCCAACCTTTTAATGAAACCAAACTGAACAAATGTCTAGTTGGGTTGTTTCAGATCTGATTGTTAGATTGATCCTTTTTGATAAGTATGATTTAACCAATATGATATAAAACCTTGTAACAAGATCAAAGCCATTGATTTTCTTATCACATTCATATATAAGTGTAACTCTTCTTCTGCATCCTATAATTAAATTACCATCACCCTCAATAAAATAATATTATTACCATTTTTCAACAGCTAAAAAGTTAAATTACCATATTAATCCCAACAAATAATAATATTAGAACAATAACAACTCATTTACGAGACAATGAATCCTTCCAAGCAAAATGAATATCGCACCTTTGGAAGAATCATGTACAAATCCATCTTTGTCATTTTTTTGGCCATTATCCATCTTCATTCTTTCAAAAAGCACAGAGGAAGAAGAAACTAAATGCAATCTAGCATAACTCACACTTTTGTTTGTTTTAGTATTTACAAATCAAAAGTAAAGACTATATTTTAAGTTCGACATGTTCACAAAACAACCTTCAATAATCTCTTTCTTTGGCTTAGCCACGAAAGAAATCCTTAATTTAATTTGCCAGAAAGAAGCATTCAGTAAAAGGATATATTTAAAAAGTGTCTCTAATAATTTGAAATTCAAAATTTAAAGCTTACGCATTGAAAATGTAAATGTAGATTTTAAATCAAACTATACTAGATGACTACTACAAAGGCTTATGGCATATGAACCCAACTGATAGTATCTTACAAGAGAAAAATTACCTGTATCCCTCTTTTCTCCAGACATCCATGATCCATTAGTTAAGATGCCTAACCATTACACATATTGAACATGCTGACCAACACATTAAGCAACTACATATAAATCATGATCAAAACCAAAATAGTTATATGCCTCTAGCATAACTTATGATTAAAGATAATAGAAGATCTTTATGCTCCTTGCATTTGGCCTGACACTTGTGCCATGAAAGCCTGGTCTCTTACGGCCATGTTTGCTGCTGGATAAAGATGTAATTTGCTGATTAGTAAATTCACCTAAAGGTGTAACTACAACAAGAATGTCATCTGACTTCTATTTTAAACCTATATTGAGAAGGCCTTAATATAGTTTAACTATAAACAATTAAAACACTAAGCAAACATATCAATTTCAGTTTTAATAACTAGAGAAGAGATTTTCGAATTTATGCATACCAAAAAGAATTGAACTGATCAAATGAATCATATTTTAACAAAAGTGCATATAGATAAGCTGGATTTTGATCAATTAACAATGTGTATTTTAAATAGTAGAAATCATCGAGCAATCTGAAAGTTTCCATGACAATTCTAGCATAGTGTTATCTCAAGGATCAAAAACCAGCATTCCAAGCTAAAAAGCATAATTTCTATGTGACCACCCATACCAAGAAAAAAAAATCAATAGAAAAACCAAAAATGAGTTCTACATGAATCCAATGCCAACTGTACATTCATTTGAGCACAAGAATACAAGTAATAGACAGCACATGAATCTATGCATATATGAAAATTTTAACAAATGTAAGCATAAACTCTTAAAAAAGGAAAATATGAGAAGAAGGTACATCGATCCAAACAAGTTAATAGATTGCTCTTGGATCCACAACAATAGAAGTTGCAGTGAGAATGGGAGAAGGGAGAGGCTTAGGATTGAGACATGGAGATCCACTTCAAAATTAGGGTTTAGGTTAGGAAGTAAAGCTTTGAAGAATGCCAATGAGAGTGGGAGAGTCCTGTTATGAGGCTTTTGGAAATCCATAGAACTAGAAAGGCAGATAGAAAGAAGAAACGAGTAGAAGAAAAAACTAGAAGCTAGAGATTTGGGGCTTGCCAAAGCTAATTAAAGCTCTGGAGGGCAGACAAAGCAGCTGACAGAGTTCGAAAGAGAGTCCAAGGCTGAAAACAGATCAAATACAGGTTAGATATTGGTATATTCTTATCCATATCCATATTTTTCAACAGATACAAATACGGATATGGGTAGTAAGCAAATATTAAAATTGATATCCATATTTGTTCCAAACAGATATGGATACAAATTGGATAATAAGCATATATATATATATATATATATATATATATATTTGTTCTAAACAGATACAGATACAAATAGGATATTAAGCATCTCCATATCTGTCCATTTGGATATGAATATAAATCAGATACTATTTTGGATATTAATAAGATTTTGAGCAAAGTTCGATAATGAAAATCAGCAATAATGACATAATCATAAAAAACGTATTCAATAAAAATAACAATTTTAACAAAGCAATAATTTAAGCAAGAAGCCAATCGGTGACCAAATCCCATTTGTGCTGGCGCTAGTAGGGATGTATGCATGCCAACCAAAAGCAAAAGCCTTTAACAAGATCACACAACAATCAAGGCAATGCAGCATGGAGTATTTTTGAGGACTTGAGACCATCCATTGTCTTATAGTGTCCCCAACTTCCTACTGAACAAGATTAAACTTAATATGAGTAGTCCCCATTGGGCACTGAGCAATTGAAATAATGGGGGGTGTTTGAGCTTTGGATGGTGACAAGAAATCTCGATGGTCCTGAACTTTTCCACTGCCACCAACTTCACCACTTCAAACAATTAGACTCAAAACTGGAAGAGTATTGCCTACTGGGCTCCAAATACTTGAAATAATAAGAGGGGCATAAGAGCTGTAGGTGGTGTCAGAAAATTGGACTAAGCAGTGAGCTTCCAACACAAGTTTAGCAAGGTTTCCTCTAAGAAAGCCAGTGGTTAAAAATTATAATATATATATATATAAACTCTAACTGAGGATACTCTCATAGCTACAAATTTGAGTTTTCTCTATAATCAAAAAAAAAAAAAAACAGATTTCTTCTTAACCAAAAGCAATAACAGAAGAAGATGGAGATCAGGCAGGTTTGTCCCCCTCTAAATTAAGAAATAAAAAGGATGAAGAACTAGTTTTTAAAGGGCATAAGCTTCCTACACTTGGCAATAGTGTTCTATGATCCAAATGAGATCATTGGGCCACTTTGCAAGTTGCAGCATTGTCCATCTTGAAAGAATTGTGCCCTGAAAGCCGATCATAGTTATTGGATCAGTAACATTTTTGTATTCTCTCAACTCAAGATTGATATTAATAAAGGCAATTTTTGATTCATCATATGCTGTCTTGTGTTTTAGTTATAAGATTATGATGAACCCCATAAATTAGAACAATGATTTTAGGGTTACAGGGATAACAATGAGACCTAAAACCTATAAACCCTAATCTAGAATATTCTTAGTCATATGATCATCGATTCGGGGATCGATGAATCCAGATAGACTAGCACATCCTATGTATGCTCGATGAAGAGGATGGTTAGTCTCATGACCACTTGTATAGCGATACTAATACAAAGATGTAGTTACTCATTAGGTTATGAATTCACTGAATTGATCCGACAAGAGAACATCTAATGGAAGCCTTACTTGTCAAAAGATTGTTCTCTTAGTAGAAGTTATGCATTTAATCCTTAGACCTGAGATCATCATAGTATCTTGTGTACATGATGAATCCATGTTTTGGTACATACTCATTCGTGACAATTAAGTCATGTACGGGGTGTGTCTGGATATGATGGATTGTGTATGAAGGAATCGATCACTCCTAGTAAGATGACATATCCCATGTAATCTATTCAATTGTTGACTCAGAAAGTCTTTGATCAAAGCAGGATGAGATTAGAAACGATTTCTAATCTTTCATCGATCGAGTCTTCATTATCGAATTGAGAATCGAAAAGTTAAGTGCTAGGGTTTGACAATTCTCCATACCCATTACTTATTCGGGATAAAGGGAGATCAAAGGATGAATTATACGGTAACTTTTCACTAAAGGATATTTTGATAATTTTTGCCAAATTTCTCATCTTCCATGTAGGCATGACTTGTTGCTAGACATCAGTCATGTCTTGTAGGATTTCGTAAATCAAATTGGATGGATTCATGAGTCAATTTGGAAATTGGTTCGAATTAGCTAAGTTGGGTCAACTCGATTTGACCTAATTGACCTAATTGGGTCAATCAATTTCGATTGAATCGAAACAGCTTGGACCTGGACTTACTGCTAACTAGATGTGGAGCCCAAAGGATCGCACATGCTAGGAAATTGGTCGAGAAAGTCAATTGGATTTTGGTTAGGGTCATTGATCCTAATAGGCTAGCTAATTTGCATAATAGCATATGCATGCTAGCCTAACTCCTAATTCAATTGGATTGACCGGTTTGCTTGCTATTTGGGCTAACCAATTTAAATGGAACTTAAATTGGATTGAGTCCTAATTGGGACAGCTAAATTGGGTTTTGTCCTAATTTGTCAAGCCTTATCCATTATTTAAACCAAGAGTCCTAAGGGCATGGAACTCTTGGTGCCATTGGCATGCGCATGAATAAAGGGGCGCAGAAGGACCAAGAGTCCTACAAATTAATCACCTTTTAGGTGATAAAGCTCAGCCCTTATCCTATCCATTGACACCCATATTGACTACCATTGGCTGGTCAAATAATGTAAGAAAAGGTGTGATCAATGAAGGGATGCGATGCTTGACTCATGGCGCATGGATAAAGAAGAGTCCTTCTGTCTGTTAATCACCTTTTCTTCTAGATAAATCTCCTTATTGAGGTGTGGGACCTTGTCTTAAATATGAAATTAAAAGATTAATTATCAAATTTTACCGCTGAATTGCGATAAGTAACTCCTGGCGCAGTGATATAATATATCATTATAAGACCTTTCATCCAAAAGACTCCTGCTTGAAGCATCCTATTTGATCATTAAAAAATCAGATCAAGAGATGAGGAAAAAGTTTATCAGGTGCCCCCTCACTTAGTATAAAAAGGCATCGGTATTCTGATGCCAAAAAAATCCAAAAACAATCCGATAGATATCCTTTCTATTTCTCTTCCTTTTCTTAGGACAAGAAGTCTTATTTATAACAAGGCTTGTCATTTTAAGACGAGCCTAGAAAGAGATATAGGAAGAATAATCGAATTCTGAGAAAGGATTCGGAGAGGTCTCTGAGTGCCCTACAGGAGGATAGGGATGCTAGCAAAGGAAGAAAGGTCGCTGAAGGAAGAAAGGCTACCGAGAAGGGTCCTAATCGAATAAGCAAGCTCGGTAAGAGTGCTTTCTTGGTCTGGTTCCTATGTGGATCACCTCTGGAGGGCATATACTTGTGTCTTATGAAAATTAAAAAGTATAGCACTCCAGGTATTCCTTTATAATCCTAAATTATAATTTATTAGTTGTCATGGTCCAAGTGGTCCTTTGATCTAGGGTTTTGGCCTATTAGGATTATAAATAATGAAAATTTTGAAACTCGGTCTTCCCCTGCATCAGCTCGAAACCCAACAGTGATATCAGAGCCATCTTGATTCATGCAATTAGTAATCATTTTAGTGATAATTGCTTGCTTTGTTATGACTCTTGCATGATTAGGCCATATTACATATGTGATATATTATGCTCCTAGTAACTGCTTCAGATTGGGTTAGTCACCATGGCCATCTGATCATAGGAGCTAAGTAGAGTTTAAAAGCCCTCTCTTCCTATTCACTGGGATCTTCTATGACGTGTTAGAGTGCCGCTGTGGCCTTATCCCATGAATAAGTGAGGTGAATGAATTATTGTTTTAATCATGCTATGGTTATGCTTATTAGGGTTAATATGCTTATTTGCTGGAATATGTGCCATGGTTAATTAGGATATGTTTAAGGCCATCAAAGCCCTCATAAAAATTATATTTAGTCATAGTGTTATATAAAATCTTGATGTAAATCCTCTTTTAAGGTTTGATTGATCGATTGATGCCTAATAAAAGTAGTTCTAGGACGGTAAAGAGAAAATGGTTTTTAATTAGTTCCATTACTTACCTAGCCAAAATTATTTGATGTCTAAGACAAGAACGGGGGACTCTCACACCTCTTTCACTTACCTGGCTAATTCGATTAATTTAGACCTTAGAATTGGAAATGCTAATTAATTTTAAATACAATACAATTTGCCTTTTTTCATGCCAAGCCAAATTTGTATCAAAACTATAATAGGTTTGTTGAGCAAACTCAAGGCTTACTATTAAGGTTTGATAAAAAGGAATTGACATGGTATATTTTATGCTTTATAGCATGCTTGATAATGTTACTTTGTTGAGCAAACTCAACGATGACATCATTCAATCATGACTATATAAAATGAAAGGTCCGACTAAACTAAGACATTATGGTTTGTTGTGCAAACACAAGGCTATCTTAGAAGCAAGTATTATGTTGAGAATTGTACAGGATGCAATTAGAAAGAAATTTCCTACCCTTGAACTTATAAATATTTGTTGTACAAATATAAGATATTTATAAGGAATTGGAATCTCAACCCCACTAAAGAAACCAGATATTGGTTTCTCATTTATCATAGTTGAGGGTTATGATATTCGAAGAAAATTGTGGGAGATACAATTAGATTTAAAATCCTTATCTAATTATGATTATCATCTTGTGTGATCTGCTTATGTATTGTTCTTGTCTGACTGTAGATTTAAATTAAAGGCTTCATCATCATCGCTGCGGAGTATACTAGATGCCAATAAACTAACCGGACCAAACTATGTGGACTGGTTGTGAAACTTGAGAATAGTACTTGCTCAGAAAAAGGTATCCTACATCCTCAATTCTTCGAATTCAGATCCGATCAGAGTTGATGCGATAGAGGAAAAGGCCACTTAAAGAATGTGGCAGAATAACAGCTTGACTATCAAGTGCATCATGTTAGCCTCGATGAGCAACGAGCTATAGAGGCAACATGAAAATATGGAACCTCAATCCATACTGCTTAATCTCAAAAAGCTGTATGGAGAGCATAGTAGGATTGTTAGATATGAGATATCGAAGCAGTTGTTCAAAGCACGTATGAGTGATGGCTCGGCTGTACAGGTCCATGTTCTCAAGATGATTGACTTAATTACTCGATTAGGTCAATTAGATATTGTCATAGACGGGGAGCTTAATCAGGATTTGATCCTGCAATCACTCCCAGATTCCTACTCTCAGTTTGTCATGAACTACCATATGAACAAACTGAACTTTTCATTACCAGAGCTGCTTAACATGCTTAAGATAGCTGATGGCTACAAAAGTAATAAGGCTTATCATCTTTTTCTAGTTGATGGGAAGAAGAAAGAAATAATGAAGGGTTCAAAGAGAGCTGAACCCAAAAAAGAGCATCAATAAGAGGAAGAAGGCAAGGAGGTCTTCAAATGATGGATCCTGTTTCTTCTACAGTATGGGACATTGGAAGAAGAACTGCAAGACATACCTTGTAAGTCTGAAGCAAGATGCCAATGGAGAATCAAGAGATTTGTTTATAATATAAACAAACTTATCATTGAGTTCAACTTCTGATTCATGAGTATTGGATAACACATGTAGGTCTCACATATACAAATCTTTGCAGGGACTCCACAAGATTAAAAGATTGAAGAAAGGTGACTTCAAGCTTATGGCACGAGTGCATAGGCCCTTCATGCAAAAGCTATTAGACCTACATCTTATTGTTGCCTTCGGGCAAGATATTGGAATTAAAAGATTGTTATTTCATTTTAAATATTATTAAGAATATTATTTCTCTACCTTTGTTATTAAGACAAGGTTTTGAAATAAAAGTTGAGAGCAATGGTTGTTCCATTTTTCATTCTAATGACTTTTTTGAAATGGCCAAATTTATGAATGGTCTTTTAATTTTATCGCTCAATGATGAGGTATTGCTTGTAGAAAACAAAAAGAGAGAAAATTGATATTAATAAAACATTTCTTTGGCATTGCCGATTAGATAATATAAACGAGTCAAGGATTAACAAGTTATAAAAAGTTGATTTTTTTGGCCCTTATGATTATAAATCATTAAAAACTTATGAATCTTGCCTTACGGGTAAAATGACAAGTCTCCATTCACTGGACATGGAGAAAGGGCAACTAAATTGTTAGAGTTAATACATTCAAATTTATGTGGACCTATATTAACTCAGGCTAGAGGATGATACTCTTATTTCATCATATTTATTGATGATTTATCTAGGTTCGGATATGTGTATCTTATGAAACATAAATCCAAAGCATTTGATAAATTTAAAGAGTATCAAAATATGGTTGAGAAACAAACTGGAAAAAGTATTAAAGTCCTCCGATCTGATCGAGGAGAATACTTATCTAGTTAATTTCTTAATCATCTTAATAAAAACAGTATTCTCTCTGAATAGACCCCTCTATATACACCACAATTAAATGGTGTAGCAGAAAGGAGGAATCGTACCTTGCTTGACATGGTAAGATCATGATGTGCTTCATAGATCTTCCAATATCTTTCTAGGATATGCCCTAAAAACTGTTGCATATATATTAAACAGGATATTATCAAAATCAGTACCTAGCACTCTATATGAATTGTGGAATGACAAGAAACCAAGTCTTAAATATCTTAAGATTTGGGATTGTCCAGCTTATGTTAAAAAGGAATTAGGACATAAGCTAAGTGCTAGGGCTGAGAAATATAGATTTATTGGTTATTCTCAAGAGGGTACTAGATACCTATTTTATCATCCTGCTAGACAAAAGGTCTTTGTTAGTAAACATGTCATTTTCTTGAAAAAAGAATTTATCCAAAAAAAAGTTAATGAGAGAAAAATTGAATTGAGTAAAGTTCAAAATGAACTCAAGTTCCTCAACCAGAAATACCAGTTGATCAGATACAACCATAACACACCTTTCTATAGATCAGAAAGAGTGCGGGAAGCACCTCTAAGATATGGTTTTATGATTGAAAACAATAATAAAACCAGCATCATTGAAGATGATGATCCACTGACCTATACGAAAGCAGTTATGAGTAAGGACTCCGACAAATAGCTCAGTGCCATAAAATCCAAAATGGACTTCATATATGACAACCAGGTTTGGACCTAGTTGACCCACCCGAGGGAATTGTCCCAGTAGGGTGTAAATGGATCTTCAAAAGAAAGATTGGAGCAGATGGGCAAATAGAAACCTACAAGACTAGGTTGTTGGCAAAAGATTTCAAGCAAGAGCATGGTATTGAATGTGATGAAACTTTTTCGCCAGTTGCCATGCTCAAATCCATTAGGATTATACTTGCTATTGCTGCATACTATGATTATGAGATCTAGCAGATGGATATTAAGACTGCATTTCTTAATGAAAATCTTGAGAAAGAAGTCTATATATCACAGCCAGAGAATTGTCTCAAGTGAAAAACCAAACCAAGTATCCAAGCTTAGAAAATTCATTTATATCTATTGAAGCAAGCATCAAAAAGCTGGAACATTCATTTCAATGAAACTATTAAGGAATTTAGTTTCATCAAGAATACGGATGAGCCGTGTATGTAAGACAAGTGAAAGTGCCATTGTCTTCTTTGTCTTATATGTCGATGACATACTTATCATTAGAAATGATATTCCAATGATACAGTCAGTTAAAACATAGCTGTCAAAACGATTTTCCATGACGGATTTAGAAGAAGCATCCTATATTCTAGGAATAAAGATCTATAGAAATAGATCTAAAAGGATGCTTTGTTTATCCCAATCCAAGTATATAGACTTAATATTGAAAAGTTCAATATGCAGAAAAGTAAGAAGGGTTACTTGCCTATGAGTCAAGGCATACACTTATCTAAAAAGATGTCACCTAAGACTCCAGAAGAAAGAGATAGGATGAATAAGATTCTTTATGCTTCGATAGTGGGATCAATTATGTATGCAATGCTATGTAGCATATACTTTAGGCATAATAAGTAGGTTCCAGGCTGATTGATGATTATATTATATACACATAAAAATATTAATTTAATAATCGAATTATCTTTATTTATATCAAATTGATACTTTTATACATCATTTGTAGGAAATAGGACTGTCACTGCAAAGAGCTCGATTTTTGGAATCCAACGGCGCAAACAGCTCTCAAATCGGAGTTCAAACAGGCCCATAATTGAATTTTGAAGATCATATAAGAATTATACATTTTTTGGAGCAGCCGGTCCATAGAATCTAGATTAGTCCACGGCGGCCATTGCCACCGGTCCACGCATCCACCTCGTGGACCGCCGGCCTCCCCAAGCCATTTTCTCGTTGGGGAAGTAGCTGGAAAACTCCCCCTCACCGCCAGGAGTTCCCTCACCACCCGAGAAGCCGCCGACCACCGCCCAAAGTCGCCGGCCACCATCTTCGATTTTTCTCCTCTCCATTCAATCTCCACCACTGTCGCCGCCTGTCCATGGCCGTTCCACCACCAACACCTCCGTCCGCCTCCCAACACCATTAGCCTTGATCCCCCTTCCTCCAAAGTCCACTATTCACCGGTCATCTTCTTCCGCCATCCACCACCGTCACCACTCGGGGCCACCAGAAAAATTGCTGCCTTCTTCCTCCCAGTTCTCTGCCCAAACCGCCACCCCACCATTCGAGCTGTCTCCCTATTGCCGCCCATCACCACCTGCTGCCACTGATCACGGCCTACCACCGTTCTTCCCGAGTTCGCCGACCATCTTCCTCCTCTCTGTTATGGAGATCCCAGCCGCAGCCATCATTGTTGGGCCATCACCGACGTTCAGATGCCCTCAATCGTCGACAATGCCATCCACCATCAGCTTATCGATCACCGTCCTCCCTCACCGGTCGGAGAAGCCCCTGTCGCCACTATCACCGGCTTGAGACACTCGTGATCTGCCCACTGGCTCCTCCCTTTTCCAATCACCACGCCTTCCAGTCTAACTTCTGAGCCACCATCATCTGAACCGCTGGGATGCCATCTTCGACCATCGATCGCCGTCGTTCATCCACCGCAATGGACTTGGGAGAAACAAAGTCCACGTCGAAGGAGGAAGCCCAGAATCCGGGATCCAACGAGAGTCCAGTTTGGACTCTGGGTAGCCAAGAAGGAAAGCAAGCTGCATTGCACAAATCCTAGCACGATCCAAGACTATGAATGGCTGAGAATTCCCTGCATGATATCTAGCCAATCTAAAGCCCGATTGAGTCCAAATTTAACCAGGACGAAGCCCTCGACGAGCTCTATTTAAACGACTGTTGCGTTACAGTAGAAAGCATCCTACAGAGAGGGTACGGCACAGGGTAAAGGGTTTAACTTTGGGTTGCGGGTTGGTCTCTAAGAGTGAGGTTTCTTAGAGGAGAGTTATGCCCCCTACACCATCCTCAAGCCTACTTCATTTCCACGATCAAGACCCAAAGAGGAAGAGGAAGAAAAAGAAGAAGCCCAGTTCGCTCCATGGAGTACGATGGAAGAAGGGGATGTGACATCAATTGACTTCCCGCCAAAGCTGCGCCAATCAACTTCAGATGCTTTGTTACTGCTTTTATTTAGTTGGTATTTTCTTGTGATTAGATTAATTAGAACAAAATTTATTTTTACACAATTTAATTTTTTGTCTTTTACTTCCTTGCAAATAGATGCTAAGATTCGACCAGCGGATCGAACGTACCGATTTTCAATTTTCTTTTGCATTTTTAATTTCCATTCTTCCTGACTCCGAAATATTTTTTTTTTTTAAATCAAAGTTTTCAAAATTATCTTATGCATTGCCTTCTCCGTGGATTCAACCCGACTCATCCTATCTACCTATTTTTCATTTATTAAAAGTCGGTTAATTTAAACTAATAGCCACGATGTCTTAACGACAACATCGTGTCCTATCAAGTTTTTAGCACCGTTGCTGGAAAGGCATGAACGCTAACGTTTTTTATTTCTTTGATTTCTTGTAAATTCAAGTGTACTAATTTTTTTCTTATTTTTTTGTATAAAAAAATCAAAAAAAATGAAAAAGAAAAAAAGAGAAGGAAATTTCTGAAAATCTGGTAAGATCGAATTACTTTCCTTTTCTATAGATGTTTCTAATATTTTTGCCTTTTTATATTTACCAAAAAAAATTCCTTTCTTTTTTTTGTTTTCTTTGATTAGCATTCTTCTTTTTTGTAAAAAAAATCTTCCAAATTTTCTTTAAGTTTTATTTCCTTTTTTTTACTATCCTTCTTTTCCAATTACCATAAAAAAATCCTTTTTAGTTTCTTCCTTTTAATTAGTTTCCTTTTTTTCAAATTAACACAAAAAAAAATTCTTTTTTAGTTTTTTCTTTTTTCAAATTAACCTAAAAAAAAAATTTAACTTTTTTAACTGCCTTAAATACCGAGTTGATTTCTTGCCTTAGTCTATAGTTGTTTTATTTGTTTAATCTAATTTTAGCCTTTCTTTTCTCTCACCTAATTCACCAAGATTAAAACCTACCTTTTATCTCTTACTTTAATTAACATAATCTAAAAAGAAAACAAAAACACCACATAATACTTAACTAAAATAGTGTAACTAATTAAAACTTAAAAGATTTTTACTTGTTCGGGACATCTTTTCTTTTTGCATTGCATATTTTTATAAAACATCTTAAGGACATTAACCCATAAATAACATAAGATAGGAAGTTGATAACCCTTTCTTGGCCCACAAACCACCACCCTGCATCTTGCATTGACCCAAGCCATTAATTAAAATCAATTAGACGCCGCCCCTAAGGAACTCAAGCTCAATAGGACAAGGCACCGGAAGAGTTAGACCAGATCAGGATTGACTGATTACCTGGTATCTAGGAAAGGAGTTCAAAGATGATGTAGCCTTAAAGAAAAGTGATTTTTAATTGGTTCCATTGACTGACCTGGCCAATTTTAATTGGTATCTACGGAAAGCAACAGGGAACCCCCACCAATCTTACCCTTACCTAACTAATTGATTAGTTAATTTCTGACTTAGAGGGTTCCAAGGTTGCCTTGGTAGTTAGGAGATGTCTATAATTAGGGAATCCTAGGATAGAAAGTCCATGTATGCTAACTTGTTTGTAAATAATACCAAACCCTAACTAACTCTTCTTCTCTCTCTTAGCTCTAGGACTCTTAGACCCTTTTCTTTAGAACTCTTCTTCATCTCACCACTCTTAAAAAAAAATGATAATAATAATTAATAATCGATATATAAGTAAATAAGGGTTGCTCTGATCTAAAACTTTGATTGCATCTCCGAATGATCAGAATAATCCGATAGACCAAATTAGTACCAAGAGTATGAACCCTCATAGTAGAGTACCCTTTCTCCCGACACATCAAGTTTACTCAAGCCCCACTCACTTTGAGAGTGAGTGCCCCACCGGGTACCAACCTCTTGAGTTTAGGTATGATCGAATTTATCAAGATCAAATCCAAACGACCTACAACTCAAGAAATAATCCATACTATAATGCTTATAATTCAGGTTGGGGGGTTCAACCAGATTTTTCATAGCAACCATATCCAATGATTATCCCGGCCACCCAAGGATCTATGTTTATAAAGGAACCATATTATGATCAGCCCTATCCCCACTATCAACCTTCTCCAACTAATTATGATCCATTATTTAAAGAGAAGGTTCAGCAAGCGTCATACCCACCTCCCTTACAGACTAACCTATAGGTCGATAGATTTGCCCAATTTCAACAAATGATTATAGCCCAACAACAATCTATCGATAGGCTAATGGATCAAACTGACCAACAAATAATTGAGCTTAATAGAGAGAAGGGAGGTGAACTACCTAGTCAACCCGAGAGTAACCTAAAGGGACCATACCTAGCTTAAAACTTTAATGACCCTCCAGCTTTTCCTGAACAGTCAACTCTGACTTCCAGGAATGAACTGGTCTTAGAACAACTTTGCACAACCATAAAGACCAATATAAATAATTTGGCTAAGGCAATCATTACTCCACTTACCTGTGGCCCCACTTCCTAGTGCCCTAGAATCATCTGTCTTTTAATGGGATGAAAAACAAATTGATGCAATTATGGAATTGGTCGAGACTTCCCAAGACCCACAAATGCATGATTCAATAAAGGAAGCCACCCCCACAGTTCTCCCCTAAGATTTGTTAGATTCCTATCCGGCTCAATTAAGGGTAGATGATTTTAATGTAGATGGGTACAGTACTGAAATGAATAACTTAATACAAATATTCCACTTTGAAACTATCCCACTTTTGATTGATGAACAACAAGAGCCATCACCTGCCCACCGATAGCACCTTGTTAGAATCACCACCTAATCTAAAACTGGAATCACTTCCTGATGCACCCATTAAAACTCTTCCAATAAACCTTACTCAGGAAGTCCAACTCAGTAGTGTTCTAAAAGCACATAAAAAAACTATCGAGTGGGATATTACTGAAATGAGAGATCAAGATCTTAAAAATTTTATAGTTGATTTCTCCATATCGATACCAATTTTAAGAACCGTCTTTATAACATTTCCATGATATTAAAATAATGTATAGAGACAGGCCTAATATTAATCTTGAAAATGTGCCTAAATATAAAATGGGAAGGGATATTGACCGAACACATCATGCTCGAAAAGGAGAGTAGGGTAGACCAACCCATAATTGAAGAAATTTTTAAACTACCATCTCCAATCTCGGCCCAACAAATACAATCACTTTCTAAGTATTTTATAAACTTATAATATTTTTAAATCCTGGAATAACATGCTTGCCCAGTATATTTTATTGATTCAAGCTAATTGTCATAAATTACTTTATGAATGATTTTCTGCCATGATGAAAGGGTCTCCTGATTAGCCCTATCCTTTTAATGTTATGAGGGATACTAAAGTTAATTATCTACTGGACTTCCTCATAATATCCGGTTGAAGATATTAAATTTAGCGCTGGTTGGAAGGCAACCCAACAATTGTATTTTTTTTCTTAGTATAATTACAGGAACTTAGAAGTACAATAGCCCACTACTTCACGAAGCCTTCTTCACAACTTCCAAAGCACATTCACTCCAGGTATACTCTTTCCTATTCTTTTTTACATATTGCACCCTTTATTTTTCTTCTTCATTGAGAACAATGTCGATTAAATCGAGGGAAGAATAATTAATCTAATTAAGTCCTCAAGTATGACCAGAAGTAGTTTTGTACCCAAATTTTATCTCTATTTGAAGTTAATTAAGCACCCTAATCAATGATTGATTAACAGCCTAAATAGTTTTAGAGATGCTACGAGTATACCACTAAGAAAACCCAACAAATGATAGGGTGTTCACCAATTTAAATTTTGGAAGTGATTCCAGAACTCTTTCCCTTCTTATCTCAAAAAAGATCTGCTTATTGAGAGTAGGGGTAAAAATGTTGAGATATACAAAAAGTCCTTAAAAAAAAAATTTAAAAAAAAAATTAGATAGTCTAACCTCACAGCTCTTCTTAAACTATTACTGAATAACCGGGCCCCTTTGTCTAAGTAAGCATTGTGATTCGCATCAAAAAATGAGAAGATCAAGAGATCTGTTAAGCAATGGCACCCTACTGAGTAACCGAACCCCTTCGCCTAAGCAAGGGTTGTGGTTTGCATCAAAAGATTAGGATGCTAATACTTAAGAGGTCAAGACATTGTACCAGACTTCCAAAAAAAGAAAAAAGAATGAAAGGAAAAAACAGAAAAGAAGGAACAAAAAGACTAAAGTATAAAAAAATAATAAACCCGACTCAAATTAAGTTAGAGAATTTAAAGAATAAGTTAGGGAGATAGCAAGGAAGACCTTTAAAGATTTCTATGACCAACACTCAACCACTAATTGGATTGACTGAGTGATCTAATGAAGTACCTTTTTAATGGTCTGACCGGGTATCAGCTACCTTTAGAACTACCAAAGTCAACTTTTAATTCAAGGATAAGTTTGTATACATAGCAAATTCATCTGATTTACTCGAGAACGAGCAAAATTCAAGTTGGGAGTGTAAAATTTATATTATATACATATATAAAAGAATTAATTTAATAATTAAATTATCTTTATTTATATCAAATTGATATTTTTTTACATCATTTGTAGGAAATAGGATTGTCATTGCGAAGAACTCGATTTTTGGAATCCAATGGCACAAATGGCTCTCAAATCGGAGTTCAGACAGGCCCAGAATTGACTTTTGAAGATCATATAAGAATTGCATGCTTTTTGGAGCAGCCGGTCCAGCACAGTCCACAAAATCTAGATAGGTCCACGGTAGCCATTGCCACCGGTCTACGCATCCACCTCGTGGACCGCTGGCCTCCCCAAGCCATTTCCTCGCTGGGAAAGTTGCCAGAGCCCTTCCCCTCGCCGTCGGGAGTTCCCTCACCGCCCGAGAAGCCACCGGCCACCGCCCAAAGCCACCAGCCACCGTCCAAAGCCGCTAGCTACCATCTTCCTCGATTTTTCTCCTCTCCATTCAATCTCCACCACTATCGCCGCCCGTCCATGGCCGTTCCACCACCAACACCTCCATCCGCCTCCCAACTAGCCATGATCCCCTTTCCTCCAAAGTCCACTATTCACCGGTCATCTTCTTTCGCCATCCACCACCGTCACCACTTGGAGCCACCAGAAAAATTGTCGCCTTCTTCCTCCCAATTCTCTGTCCAAACCGCCACCCCACCGTCCGAGCCGCCCCCCTATGGCCACCCGTCACCACCTACTACCACTGATCACGGCCTACCACCGTTCTTCCCGAGTCGCCGACCATCTTCCTCCTCTATGTTATGGTGACCCCAGCTGCAGTCATCACTGTTGGGCCATCACCGACGTTCAGATGCCTTCAACCGTCAACAGTACCATCCACTGTTAGCTTGTCGGTCGCTATCCTCCCTCACCGGATGGAGAAGCCCCTGTCGCCACTATCACCGACTTTAGACACTCGTGATCTACCCACCGGCTCCTCCCTGTTCCAATCACCATGCCTTCTGGTCCGAATTCTGAGCCACCATCATCTGAACCGCTGGGATGCCATCTTCGACCATCGATCACCGCTGTTCATCCACCATGATGGAATTGGGAGAAGCAAAGTCCACGTTGAAGGAGCAAGCCCAAAATCCGGGATCCAACGAGAGTCTAGTTCAGACTCTGGGTAATCGAGAAGGAAAGTGAGCTGCGTTGCACGAATCCTGGCATGATCCAAGGCTATGAATGGTTGAGAATTCCCTGCATGATATATAGCCAATCTAAAGCCCGATTAAGTCCAAATTTGATCGAGACGAAGCCTCCGATGAGCTCTATTTAAAGGATCCCTAGGTTGTAGTAAAAAGCATCCTGGAGAAAGCATCCTGGAGAGAGGATACGGTACAGGGTAGAGGGTTTAACTTTGGATTGCGGGTTGGCCTTTAAGAATGAAGTTTCTTAGAGAAGAGTTCTGCCCCCTACACCATCTTCAAGCCAACTCCATCTCTACGATCAAGATCCAAAGAGAAAGAAGAAAAGAAAGCCGAGTTCACTCCACGGAGTACAATGGAAAAAGGGAGGTGACATTAATCGACTTCCCGACAAGACCACACCAATTAACTTTAGATGCTTTGTTACTTCGTTTATTTAGTTGTTATTTTCTTGTGATTAGATTAATTAATATAAAATTTATTTTTATATAATTTAAATTCCTGTCTTTTACTTTCCTTACAAGTAAATGCCAAGATCCAACTAGCAGATCAAACGTGCTGATTTTCAATTTTCTTTTGCATTTTTAATTTCCATTCTTCCTGACTCCGAAATATTTTTCTTTCCTTTTTAAAATCAAAGTTTTCAAAATTATCTTATACATCGCCTTCTCCGTAGATTTAACCCGACTCACGCTATCTATATATTTTTCATTTATTAGAAGTTGGTTAATTTAAACCGATAGCCATGGAATCTTAACGACAACATCGCGTCCTATCACTGATCCAAGGGAGGATCATTAGACAGCTGTGAAAAGCATTCTCAAGTACCTGAGAAGGACTAATGATGTTTTTCTAATATATGGAGGATCGGATCTAAAACTAGAAGGCTATACAGATTCTAGTTTCCATCTGATTTAAATAATAGTAAATCCATATCAAGATATGTATTTACTCTAAATGAAGGAGCAGTGAGTTGGAAGAGTACAAAGCAGCAAACTGTAGCTAACTTAATCACTGAGACAGTACATAACTGTAAGTGAAGTTACAAAAGAAGCTGTATAAATGAAAAAATTCATCACGGAATTGGACATAGTTCCTGCAATACAACTAGTGCCATTGTATTGTGATAACACTAGAGCTGTTGCACAAACGAAGGAATCCAGGTCTCACCATAAATCCAAGCACATCCTGAGACGCTTCCATCTCGTTTGAGAAATCATTGAGAAAAATGATGTGGTGGTAGAACGAGTTGATACAAAGAATAACATTGCAGATCCATTCACTAAGGTATTTTCTTTATAGTAGTTAGATCGCCATCTAGAATGTATGGGTATTAAATACAAGGATGATTGGCTTTAGTACAAGTGGGAGATTAAAAGAATTATGCCATGAAAGCCAATCACAGTTATTAGATCAGTGGCATTTTTGTATTCTCTCAACTCGATTGATATTAATAAAGGTAATTTTTGATTCATCGATTTGGGGATCAATGAATTTGGATAGACTAGCACATCCTATGTATGCTCGATGGAGAGGGTAGTTGGTCTCATGATCACTTGTGTAGTGACACTAATACAAGGATTGGGTGCTTATTAGATTGAGTTCACCGAATTGATCCGACAAGAAAATATCTAATAGAAGTCTTACTTGTCAAAAGATTATTCTCTTAGTAAAAGTTGTGCATGTGATCCTTAGACATGAAATCACCATAGTATCTTGTATACATGAATCCATGTTTTGGTACATACTCATTCGTGGCAATTAAATCATGTACAGAGTGCGTCTGGATATGATGGATTGCGTATGAATTAATGAGTGGATCAACAAGGAATCGATCACTCTTAGTAAGAGGACTTATCCAATGTAGTCTCTTCAATTGTTAACTCAGAAAATCTTTTTGATCAAAGTAGGATGAAATTAGAAAGGATTTATAATCTTTCATCGATCGAGTCTTCATTATCAAATTGAGATTCGAAAGGATTAAGTACTAGGATTTGACAATTCTCCATACCCATCACTTATTCGGGATAAAGGAAGATCGAAGGATTAAATTGTACAGTAACTTTCCACTGAAGGGTATTTTGATAATTTCTACCAAATTTCTTATATTTCAGGTAGGCATGACACGTTGCTAGGCATCAATCATATCTTATAGATTTTCATGAATCAAATTAAATGGATTCACGAGTCAATTTGGAAATTGATTTGAATTAGTTAACTTGGGTTAGCTCGATTTGACCTAATTGGGTCAATCGATTTCGATTGAATCGAAATAGCTTGGTCTTGGACCTACTGCTGGCTAGATATGGAGCTCAAAAAATCACATGTGCTAGAAAATTGGTCAAGAAAGTCAATTAGATTTTGGTTAGGATCATTGGATCCTAATAGGCTAGCTAATTTGTATACTAGCATATGCATGCTAGCATAACTCTTAACCTAATTGGATTGGATCAATTTGCTTGCTATTTGGGCTAACCAATTTAAGTGGGACTTAGATTGGGTTGAGTCCTAATTGGAACAGCCAAATTGGGTTTTGTCCTAATTTATCAAGCCTTATCCACTATTTAAACCAAGAGTCCCAAGGGCATGAGACTCTTGGCGCCATATTGACATGCGCACGAATAAAGAGGCGCGGAAGGACTAAGAGTCCTGTAAATTAATCACCTTTTAGGTGATAAAGCTCAGTCCTTACCCTATTCATTGACACCCATATTAACTAGTATTAGCCGGTCAAATAATATAAGAAAAGGTATGATCAATGAAAGGACACGATGCTTGACTCATGGCGCATAGATAAGAATGAGTCCTTCTACCTGTTAATCACCTTTTCTTCCAGATAAACCTCTTCATTTGATACGCCTATTGGAGTATGGGTCCTTGTCTTAAATCTAAAATTAAGATATTAATTATCAGGTTTTACTGTAAAGTTGCGATAAGCAACTCTTGGCACAGTGATATGACATATCATGATAAGCCTTTCATCCAAGAAACTCCTGCATGAAAGGTCGTATCTGATCATTAGAGAATCAGATCAAGGGCTGAGAAAAAGGTTTATCAGGGTCCTCACTCAGTATAAAAAGGCATAGGTATCCTAATGTCAAGAATATCCAAAAACAATCCGAAAAAAATCATTTCTATTTCTCTTCCCTCTCTTAGGACAAGAAGTCTTCTTTAAGACAAGACTTGTCATTTTAAGACAAGAACCTAGAAAGAGATATAGGAGGGATAATCGAATTCTAAGAAAGGACTCAGAGAGATCTTCGAGTGTCCTACAAGAGGATAGGAATTCCAGCGAAGGGAGAATGATCGCTGAAGGAAGAAAGGCTATCGAAAAGAGTCCTAGTTAAATAAACAAGCTCGATAAAGTGCTTCCTTTGTCCAATTCCTATGTGGATCATGTCTGGAGGGTATGCATTGTGAAAATTAAGGAATATAGTACTCTAAGTATTCCTCTATAACTTTAAATTATAATTTATTAGTTATCATGGTCAAGTAATCCTTGGATCTAGGATTTTAGCCGATTAGGATTTCAATAATAAAAATTTTGAAACTGTCTAGTGCTGTGTCAGCCTGAAATCCAATACATTTTCCTTTGTAATCCTTTTGGCTACTAGTAAGGCACTTCCATCACATTCTTAGCAAAACCCTCTCCTATATCTTATGTATGTGTCTGTGTCATCCCCGATATTTCTTGTTTAATGTATCTGTCTACTAGCAGATTCTATATTATTCATTCTACATCCCACTTGCAGTGTTGATGCACCAATATTTTCCAGATTAAAAATCAATAACTTATTAAGAAATCAATACCTTCTGCTTCCTGGATACTATCTTATATATCTTTATCCATCATCAGTTCCATTCCTATTTTCTTTTTCTGCAAAAAAAAGCTCGAACATTAATGATTCGCACCGTGACTTGACTAGTGCTGATTGCCCTGGTACCATCAACAGGCCTGAGAGAGAATCCAAAGGCAAACACAGCACTGATGAAGAAGGCATACGAGAAATAATTGGTATCAAGGGCAAACCGTTGAGGCCCGCCCAAATCCATGATGATGACCACCGGATGCTGCGAGAAATAATTGGTATCAAGGGCAAACCGTTGAGGCCCGCCCAAATCCATGATGATGGCCACCGGATGCTGCGGGTTCACCATACTTCCCTCGAAAACCCCAATAAAAAGCCCCAAACCAATAAATCCACGCTACATCGTGGATTCAAACCCCGCAACCACACAACTCGCAGCCAATCAATCATCAAAACAAACACGGAAACAGAAAAAGGAGACCAAGATTCAAGATTTGTGTACCTGCTATCCCGCTGGGATGCTTGTAACGACAGTCGGGATGTTCCTCTCGCCGGTGAGGAACGTCGCTCCTTGCCGATCGCCAGTAGCCGCTTGGGAGGAGGGAAGGAGTGCGGAAGGGGAACCAACCTTAGCGGCCTCCACCCGAATGCTTCAAGGAGGAAAACGAGGGCAATCGGGAACGGGAACGGGAACGGGAAAGTTCAAGAATAAAAGCGGATTGACGTTTATTTATACGCTTGTACATTAAAAGCAGAATGGCGTTTATTTAAAGCCCACTGTCTGATCGGGCTTAATCTAGGTGGACTAAGTGCTGCGTAATAAAGTTTTTAGATTACATAGATTCCAGCTACATTACTATATTTGTTATTATTGTGATCTTATCGCAATGATTTATAATTGTGAAATGATACTGGATGTCTGCCCTTTCATTTCAGAATCCTAATTTTACGGACCTGCAAAATAAAGTTAAAAACCCAGGCCAGGATCCTGATAGGAGGATTCCGACGATCAAGTCAGCAAGCGATAAGGTAGAACAGATCCACTAAGGTGGATCCCAAGTGAATTTCCATGCTTAGAGAAAATTTTGATGAAGGGATGAGTGAGAGAGAATGAGAGAGAGTTGGCGCTCAAGTTACTACGGCTGGGCTCGCAGGACCCGCTCCTGGGTGTTCCCCGGGAGCCTTTGCCTCTAAGTCGCTTGTCCTCTTCCTGGGTAGAGCCTTTGCCTCTACCCTCTTGATCGCTTACCTTGCTCCTCGCCTGTGGGTGCCTTTTAGATCGTCGATTGCTTCGGTGCCTCAATTCTCCCCCTCTGGGGGCTTAAAGTCAACGGTGCTCCTTGGCCGCCCTCCCGAGGTTGCTTCCTCCCACAGTTGGGAGTTAAGTTGCGAGCTTATCTCATTCGCCGTGCTATCACGAAGGGGGAAATTAGGCAGGACCTCGATCCAGGCGCAGCCGCCCTTATGTTTGAGACGTTGAACGCAGCCCTCCCCTTCGGAGGGGGTTCCAGGCGATCAGTCACAGGATCTGATACTTCGATCCGTGAGTCCCTCCTAAACTAGTGCAAACGAGGTTACGCGCACCGTTACAGATCTGGGGGTGCCGTACTGGGATGCTGCACCACGCGTGCCGGCCTCAGCAGCGACCTCAGTCCTCCAGATGCTTCCATGGAGAAGGCGCGACCTCGACCGAGGTGGACCCCACCTGGGGGCTCCACCTGGCGAGGGAGCAGAAGTGCCTGGCTCGACTTCGATCGAGGTGGACCGATCTAGGGGTGCCACATGGCGAAGAAGCAAAGGCAAGCTCGACTCGACAGGCAAGCTCGACTCGACCGAGGTGGACCCATCGGGGGGCGCCACCTTGGCGAAGGAGCAGAGGTGCCAAGCTCGACTTCGATCGAGGTGGACCCATCTGGGGGTGCCACCTAGCGAAGGAGCAAAGGCGAGCTCGACTTCAGCCGAGGTGGACCCATCTGGGGGCGCCATCTGGCGAAGGAGCAAAGGTGCCGAGCTCGACTTCGACCGAGGTGGACCTATCTGGGGGTGCCACCCGGCGAAGGAGCAGATACAAGCTCGACTTCAGCTGAGACGGACCCTACCTGGGGGCGCCACCTGGCGAAGGAGTAGGAGCAGGCTCAACTTTGGTCGAGGTGGACCCATCTCGGGGTGCCACTTGGCGAAGGAGCAGAGGCAAGCTCGACTTCGACCGAGGTGGATCCATTTGGGGTGCCACCTAGCGAAGGAGCAGGACAATGCTCGACTTCGACCGAGGTGGACCCCACCTGTGGGCGCCACCTGGCGAGGGAGCAGGAGTGCCTGGCTCGACTTCGGCCGAGGTGGACCCATCTGGGGTGCCACCTGGTGAAGGAGCAGAGGCAAGCTTGACTTCGCCGAGGTAGATCCCACCTGGAGGTGCCACCTGGGGGCACCACCTGGCGAAGGAGCAGAGGTACCAGGCTCGACTTCTGCCGAGGTGGACCCATCTGGGAGCGCCACCTGGTGAAGGAGTAGAGGCAAGCTCGACTTCGACCGTGGTGGACCCACTTGGGGGCACCACCCGGCGAAGAAGCAGGGGTAGGCTCGACTTCGGTCGAGGAGGGCCCCACCTAGGGGTGCCACTAGCGAAGGAGCAGGGTGCCGAGCTCGACTCGAGGTGGGCGTGATCGTTGATCAGGCCACCTGGCAGGGGAGCTCGGAAGGGAACATGGCGAGGTGCTATTTGCCAGCTTGGCTGCCAATCGAGTCCAACACGTGCTCCATGTCAGCGATCTTGAAATATCTGTTGCCCCCCACTCCCAAGTCCCATCGAAGTGCCGTGGTTGGGACGTGGGGAGTTAATGTAGAGATGACGTAGGAGGACAAAAACCTTGTGCAATAATTGCCACGATTGCCACCGCTCTGCTTATCGCGCCTAAGGTCCAATATGCAGGCACCATATATGTGAGTTCGACAAACCATAATTGTGCCGTGCCAGACTCGAGGCGGTTTCCAGCAAATCGAAGCATCATCGTCGGGCGTCTTCACACATGGCACTCATCCGATGGTGCAAGCGAAAAGAAGTACAGTTGTTGTCGATTGGCTTTGAAAAGAGAGGAAACTTTTCATAAACAAGGTCTTTTGGCTTTCTCACACTTCACCGGCAGTTGCAGCGATCCTTCTTCATCTCTTAGATCACCTTTCTTCGCTAAAACAATCCGATGATGTTGAACCCATAAGTGATTTTGATGATAACCAAATATTGGTGCATGCATTTGTTTTACTAACAACTCTTCAAGTGGTTTACAAGTTTTTGTAGCATGAATTCTTTGTTCAAACTTCAACTCCTACATTTATACTTCTTGTTTTGAATCATGTTTTAATCAAATTTTGTAAAGAAGAACCCAAAGGAAAAGGTTAAGGAAGATCAAGAAATGGGTTACTTCTATGAGTGTTGTGCTTTAAAATTAAATTTGGGTTGGTTTGTATCAAAAGTTTGAGAGTGTTCTTGAGTCTATTTATAAATTTTCTAAAGAAGTCACTCGAGCCGACCTAGCTAGAAGAAGAGCCGACTCTATCTCATGGCACGCACTAAGGATTCTTGCATGCAGCAATCTGAGCCGACTCGAGTAGAACCGAGCCGACTCATCCAGAGTCCTTTCCTAATGTTTTCTGAGAACAAGCTAGGTGAGTCGACCCCAACAAGAATGAGCCAACTCTGCCAGAATAAATTTTGAAGACCTGAGAAAGCGAGCCGACCCGATCTGCAACGAGCCGACTTCTCGAGTTCAATGATTTCAACGATGGAAGTTCGAGCCGACCCGAACTGTCATGAGCCAACTCGTCCATAATGAAGTTTCTGCATTCTAAGACAAAGAGCCGACCCTACTGAAGAAATGGCGACTCGATCTATTGACTCAAAGGATTCGAGCCGACTCGAAGAATCCGAGCCGACTCGAATATCATTTCCAGGTACACAACAGCTAGTTCCAGAATTCTTTTTTGAATGCAAAAAGGTGCTCCAACAGTCAAATGTCACATCCCAACAGTTTACAATGACTAAAAATGCCTTGGGATGATAGAATACCATATATTTGAGGGATTTGAACTTCTTTGAAGTAAGTGTTAGAGAGTTCCAAAAAGATTTAATGCTTTATTAAACATCCAACCACCAACAAGGAAGAGAGCACTAAGAGCATTCAAGATAGCATTCATTCTTCACCAACTCCTATCTGAAGATTGAAACATTCATTGAAGGAAGAAAGAAAGCCTCTCAAGTGCATTAAAGAGCAATTAAAGAAGGCTTCATCAGCGCTAAAGCAGCAACTATCCGACAACGAGAGTTTGTCATTTATTGTTGCATTTACTTCAATTCATTCTGAATTATTTGGGTTATTGGTGAGCTCGATTGAAAAACCAAATAGGTTCTTGGTGAGCCTTTGTTAAAAACCAAGTGTTGGGTTCTTGGTGATCCTGGTAAAACCAAATAAATTCTTGGTGAGCCTTTGTTAAAAACCAAGTGTTGGGTTCTTGGTGATCCTGGTAAAACCAAGTTAGGTTCTTGGTGATCCTGGTAAAACCAAGTTAGGTTCTTAGTGATCCTATGTTAAAACCAAGTTGGGTTTCTTTGGTGATCCCAGTAAAACCAAAGTGCAGAGGTTTTGGATTGTGAGCCTATAAAACAATCATACTATATTCGGGTGTGAATATAGTGAAAATCCCAAGTGGTATCTTGGGTAGTGGACGTAGGAGCTAGGTTGCTCCGAACCACTATAATTTTTGTGTGTTTGTGTTGTGCTTCTCTAATCTTATTTAGCTTCTACAGTTAATTACTTTGTCTCAGCACCTAACACTCTAAAAGGGATTTTCAAGAGTATATTATCTGCTTAAATTTTTAAAATTTTCAATTCAGCCCCCCTCATGGGAAAGCCACCTAGGCAACAGGTGAGTGCCTGGTGATCTTCATTTTCTTTTCTGTTTCTTCTCAAACCCCAGTCCTCTCCTCTGTCTTAGGTGAACTGGACCTTTCTCTAGGTTCTTGTCCTTATCCTCCTCTTTCTCAAACTCCCTCTTTCTCGATGACTCCTTCAGGTCATCACCCTCAATTCTCTTCTAACCCAGACGAGGCCGGTCCTTCCCGATTGAGGACTCCATCGTCCTCCTCGTCGGAGGATGACATTCCCCTCGACGTCCGGAGGCAATTGCATCCCGATGAAATTACCATCGGAAGCCCTAGGGCCCCTAGGGTTTCTTTTATTGTCCTTGTTCCTCCCATCTCTGTCGTTGCCCCTCTGGTGGCAGAGGCTTCTTTCGGTCCCTCTGGTTTCGCTTCGATAATGATCCAAGATGATCTTTCTTAGATCCGAGACATGTTTGGGGTAACGGATTCCATCCAGCTCTTGCTCCCGAATCCGGGGGAGCGAGTTACCTCGAGCAGCCCTAGCCGGGTCACTTTCTACGAAGACTTCCTCGCTGGGGGTCTTCGTTTTCCACTCCACCCATTCTTCCTTCTTTTCTTAGCCATTTCCGCCTCATCCCGGCCCAGTTGTCTCCTAAAGCCATCAGGGTTATCTCCGCCTTCATTATCTTTTGTCACTTTCATGAGTTCGTTGCTTGTTTCTCGCTATTTAGGGCCCTGTTTGCCTTGAAGCGCTACTCCATCGATGACGGTTGGTGGTACCTCTCCCCCCGGCCAAAGTGCCTTTGGTTCGACCTCCCCACATCCATCAAGGGGTGGAAGAATCGATTTCTTTTCACCTCAGTTGAGGATGTTGATTGGGTCTGGAGTGAGCCAGACCGATCCCCGAATCGGAACTCCCAGGTTGAGCCGGCTGATAGAGATGTCTTCTCCCAGCTGTTAAGTGACGTGGTTCCCTCCCTCGAAGTTCTACTCTCGGAGCAGAATTTGTTCGAGGCAGGGGTTAGCCCGATCCGGACGATTGGTGAGGCACCAAGCCTCCTTCTTTCTCTTTTTTTTTCTTTTTTTTTTTGGTGCTGATTCTCTTTTGATCTTTTTCTTTCTTAGGGATGAAGTTTTCGGTGGACAGCCTAGTGGAGTCATCCCGAAAGAGAAGCGCTTTAGCCGGGGCCCAGGACACGGCACCGAAGAGGGCTCGTACAGAGATGGACCAGGGGGCTAGGCCCACTCCGACCTCGGGGCGGGGGGTGGTGGACACGACTCCTCGGCCACCTCAGTAGCAACTTTCTGGCCCAGAGATCGTTGACATCGATGGGGGCAGGGAGGAGGAGCGACCGGTGCCTCTTCTGACGGTCGCGGTGACCAGTGCTCCGATGGTAGTCGTGACGGTGGTGGTGATCCCACAGGCCACGTTTTCGCATGTCGAAGGGACTCCCATGCAGCCCTCCTCCGAGCCCCATCTCGCACCGGTAGGGATTCCTAGTAATGCCTCCATCATCCGGGACCAGGGCTTGGCAGAAAGGATGATGGAGTATGCATCTCAGCCTTGGGACCGTCGCTTGAGAGGTGGTCGAGACTACTCGGCTGCACTGCTCCAGATCCTTCCCCAGCTCTTTGCGATGAGTATCCATTACCTTTTTAATGTTCCAGTTGGATCTTTAAATAATCTGAAGTTATCTTTGATGCAGATCGGGACTGATGTGCTCCTATTTTGCAACTTCCTCATTAGTTCGATGAAAAATGAGGTTGAAAGGGAGAAGAAGTTGGGCAAGCTCTCGACCGACGTGAAGGACCTAGCAGAGAAAGGTCACGAGCTGAGGGAGAAAAACAAGGCTCTCCAAGGGGATCTGGCTCGTGCTGAAGGGCGCATCAAGGACCTCGAGGCCTCCCGGTTCGAGGAGAGGATCTTGACTCAGTGCCGCGCTGTTGAGGACGCGTCAAAGATCTCTTGTCTGGAGGGTCAATCCTAGTCGCTAGAGAGCCGGGTTGATGAGGTCCTGGGAGAGCTATCGGTGGCCAAAAAGAAGACTTCTTACATCTCGGGGCTGCTGGAGGCTACGAGAGGGATGCCTAGGAGACCGTGCCTAAGTTCCAGGCTTCCCAGGAGTTTAAGAATGAGGTCCATGAGGCTACCATGGACTCCTTCTTGAAAGGCTTTGAGCTCTGCCGGGAGAAGGTGGCCTCCCTCTTCCCGGAGCTCGATTTGGTCGAAGTCGTCCTCGGCGGCCACGGGGAGCAACCTGAGGAGTCAGCGATGGCGGGAGCAGCTAATGAGGGAACCACCGGGTGACCAGCTTGAGAGGCGACCGGCGACACTAAGGTTTCCCGACCTGGGATGGAGCTAGCGATAGAGTGACCTCGGGTCCTTCATTTTGTATTCTAGTGTAGTGTTTTCATTTTGTTCTTTTGGGTTGCTTAGTATGTCAAGTCTCTTTCATTTGTATGAAACCATTGCACTTAGAAATGAAGCTCTTTTTCCTTTTTACATCTCAATGTTCTCGTCTTGGCTTATTGCTTCGCTCCTTTGTCGATGGCGGGTCTGAGTCCCCGGCTCTTCTTTTTTTTTTTTTGGGTCGGAGCCAGGTCTACGACTTTGATTTGAAATTCGATTCTGACTCTTGGCCAGAAATCAAGTTCAGTAGGCCTCCAGGCTTCGGCATGGGATTCCTAGAGCTTCCGGTTTGTGCTTCATGAGTCTTTGGTGCCAGGAATTTTGTTGTCGGAATCGGGTTCCGTGCCTTTCATCCGGATTAAATTCCGGGCTTCGTGCTAGAACTGGATTTCGTGCAGTCATCCAGATTGAACTCCGAGCTTTCATCTAGATTGTAGTCCAGGCTTGGTGTCGGAACTGGGTTCCATGCAGTCATCCAGACTGAAGTCCGGGCTTGGTGCCGGAACTGGGTTCTAGGCTTGGTGCCAGAACTGGGTTCCGTGAGATCATCCGGACTAAAGTTCGGGCTTTCATCTGGACTGGGAACCAGGCGATCATCCAGACTGGGATCTAGGCGATCATCTAGACTGAAGTCCATGCTTTCATCTAGATTGGGATCCAAGTGATCATCCGGACTAAAGTCTGTGCTTTCATCTGGATTCGGATCCAGGTGGTCATCCAGACTGAAGTTCGAGCTTTCATCCGGACTAGGATCCAGGCTTCGCGTTTTCCACGAATTGCTTGTGGGACTTTTGCCTTGCCTTCGATCGCCAGGTCTAAGGTTGAGCGACGATAGTCCTACGAGACAGAGACTAGCATTGCATTAAGGAGAATCTCATTATTAATGTTTAGGAAGTCTTACATCATTGGTAATACATCCTCAGGTTTGCGGCATTCCACATCCATGGAAATCGTGCCCCATCGAGCTCGGCGAGATAGTAGGCACCGTGAGGGAGGGCTTCGACCATCCTGTAAGGACCTTCCCAGTTTGGAGAGAGCTTATCGCACTCTTAAGGTTGGGAGGCTTCCGCCCGTCGCAGCACCAGGTCTCCCAGACGGAAGGACTTCGGTCTCATCCTGGAGTTGTAGTATCTGACCACCCATTGCTGGTAAGCCGCCATATAGACCTGAGCCTTGTCCCTTATTTCTTCAAGCAGATCCAGATTGAGCAAGAGCCGTGCTGGGTTCTCGGCTTCATCGTATTGCTCCACACGTAATGTTGGCAAATTGAGTTCCACCGGAATTACCGCTTCTGCACCGAAGACAAGGTTGAATGGAGTTTCATCCGTGGCCATCCTTGGCATTGTGTGGTACGCCCATAGGACACTGGAAAGTTCTTCGGCCCATTTACCCTTGGCTTGATCCAACCTGGTCCGGAGCCCTTGGAGGATGGTCCAGTTAGTCACCTCGACCTCCCCATTAGTCTAAGGGTATGCTACCGAGATGAAGCGATGATGAATGTCGAGATCGTTGCAGAATCCCTCGAACTCCCGATTGTCGAACTATCGTCCATTGTCAATGATGATGGTGTGAGGGAGTCTGAAGCGGCATATGATTGATTTCTAAAAGAATCTGCTGACATTTGCTTCTGTGATCCGGGCTAATGGCTCAGCCCGACCAGCTTCATGAAGTAGTCGATGGCGACTATCAGGAACTTACACTGCCTGAGCATAGGAGGAAAGGGGCTAAGGATGTCCATGCCCCATTGGGCAAATGGCAAGGGGGCGGAGAGCTAGGAGAGTGGCACAGCCAGTTGACATTACACAATGGCATGACGTTGACAACGATCACACCTCTTGACAAAGTTGGCTATGTCCTCCCTCATCGTTTTCCATGAGTATCACTGGCGGAGGGCTTTGTATACCAGAGTTCTGCCCCCCACATGATCCCATAGAGGCCTTCATGTATCTCCTGAAGCATGACTGCTGCCTCCATGGGTCTCAAGCATTTGAGGAGTGGGTAGGAGTAGGACCTCCGGTAGAGTAACCCATCCATTAGCACAAAGCACACGGCCTTCTTTTTGATGAGGCCGGCTTCTATTCAATCTTCGGGCAACGTACCATCGGTGATGTATTTGACGTACTTGTCCATCCAGTTAGGCTCCGGGATGACCTGTTGGACCTCTCTGGCGGCTTCATCGCTCGGGACCTGAAGATTCGATGTAGGCGCGACCCAGGAATAAGTTTGACAGAGTTGCCAGCTGAGAGAGGGCGTCAGCGCAAGCATTCTCTCCACACGAAATATGGAAGATGCTGAATCACTTAAAACCTACCGCACTTGCACATACCAACTCTAGATACTTTGACATTTGAGGATCCCGGGCCTCGAACTCGCCTGAGACCTGCCCAGCTACCAACTGTGAGTCGGTGAAGACCCTCAAGCTGGTCACACCCAGTTCGCGAGAGACTCTCAGTCCTGCCAGGAGCGCTTCATACTCTGCCTGGTTATTGGTGGCGGCAAATTGGAGGCAGAGCACGCACTCAGCGACGACTCCCTCGCTGGTAGCGAGAATGAGTCCAGCTCCACTTCCACTAGAGTTGGAGGCTCTGTCCACATGTAGGACCTAGATGTCCTCCTCCGATTCAGGTCCTGGTTGTTGATTCTGGGGGCTCTCTTCAGGCCCCTCGCTCAGGCCTGCACACTCAACTAAAAAGTTAGCCGGTACCTGCACCTTCATGGACGACCTTGGTCGGTAGGCAATGTTGAACTCGCTGAGCTTCAGCGCCCACTTCGCCAGTCATTCGGACATGTTGGGTCAGCTGAGTACGGTTTTTAGTGGTTGATCCATCAGGACCGCGATTGGGTATGCTTGGAAGTAAGGCTTGAGGCACTGGGTAGACATAATGAGCGTAAAATTAACTTCTCGGATCGAGAATACTTGAGCTCGGCATCGCGGAGAAGCTTGCTTGTATAGTATACAGGTCTCTGGATCCCTTCATCATCTGTTCGAACCAGGATCGAGCTGACGGCCTCCGGAGTACCACCATATACAGGAGGAGCTCTTCTCCCTTCTCTGGATGGTTTGAGTAGAGATGCAACAAGTCTTCTCGAGTAACCCATGAAGCATCGGATCATGGTAGACCTTGCCAACGTACCAGGTGGCACTGAAAACTGCTATCCCGGGTCAAGGTAGCTCGATTATCATGGACACGCTCGATTCGTTTTCCTCTCTCATGCCAAAATATAGGTGGACACTCAGGGTCAGGCTCACTCTCAATGGATGGGGTAGGTTCAAAGGCCTCACTAGGAATCACTACCAATTTCCTAGACTCAACCAGGTCTGCGGTATTGAAGGTAGAGATAAAGCCAAACTCCAAGGACAAATCATGCACATGGGGCCCTACCTTCTCTATCACTTCTAAGGATCCGGCTCTACAAGTATGAAACTTCTTTTTAGGCCTAAGCCTAACCAAGACAGAATTCCCAACATTGAATCCATTGGCTCTTATTCGGGAATTAGCCAGTTTATTAGATGTTTTATTACTTAAATTACTCTTATGGCTAATATTTTGATGCATATGCTGTGCAGTGTTCAGTGCAGGTGTGGACAATTGAACTGGATTTATGGATTCCTAACAAGTGACACAAAGGACTCATACTAACACCTAATAGACTCGACTATGCATCCCTATTGAAAGAGGTTTATTAGGTCTTAACTACAACTTGGGCATGGGGCATGAGTCATGGTTGATGGGTGACATGCAGATGAAAACTTGTCAGGAATTTTTAATAGATGCTAGAGGGTCTTCCAAAAGTAGGTAGCAAATGGGATGGGCTCTAAGGATTCATGCAACCTGATAATCTCAACAAAATGTGACCTAATATTTCTAGATAAATGAGACGACTCAGGAAAGGGTAGGAAATAGAAGGGGGATTCCGGACTGGTTATGGACTAAAGAGACTGACCTTAATATATGAACATTGGGTTATGTCTCTAGGCAAGAAATGGTCCATGCTATGGAAGGATAATGGTGTGGACACCAGAAACCGAAAGAAACTTCACTCTAACAAGGTTAGCCTTATCCCAATTTGGATCAAAGATAATTAGGTTATCTTGTATCCTTTAGTTCAAAAATATTTTATTTTCAAGAGCCATTTCCTTTTCAAGAGTCCTGTAATTAATCAAGAGTGTTTATTGAGTCCTGTAATTACTTTAAAAAAAAAAATTAATTTCCTGTAAGTCCGTTTCAAGTTTAGGTCAGTCAAGTTAGATCAGTCAAGTCAGTTCAGTTGAGTTAAGTCTATTTCAGTTAATCAAGTCTTAAAGCAATGAAAGCCAGCAACAAGACTCAAATTCTGGACCCTAGAATTTGACCACATGAAGAAGAGAAGACACATCAACCAAGCAAGAGAAAAGGACCATCAACTAGGACCACTTGGCACCACATGTCATTCCTTATCCAAGTAGAAGACCATCTCATCATGCCATGTCATCAGGCACCATCTCACTAGTCACCTCATCACTCTTTGGTGCCAACAAGGAAGATTCAAATTCAAGGAGGTTGGCCACACCCCTCCAAGTCCTCCACCAAATCCTCCAACCCCCCCCCCCCCATCCCTCCAAACTCTCCACCAAGTCCTCTAACCCCCCTTGTAATCCTCCTCGATTTGGGGAGTTTTTAAATTTCAAAAGCTAGCTTTGTGAGGCTATTAAAGGCCTTGGATGCCCATTGTAAAGGGGATTTGATTGATGGAGATGAATGAAAAATGAAGTTGAAGTTGTAGTATTATGTTATTTCTTTGAATGATTGTTCCTAAGCCCCCCCCCCCCCCCACTCAAATCTACTTTCTTCTCCAAGCCATCCAACGCTAAGTTCAAGAAGGAGACATTGGAGCCGGCCAAACCATCTCAGACTTCCTTCCTTGCTCATAAATTATTCCATCCCTTCCATATACTTGCTTTCTTCTTCCTTAACTTTTGATCTTCATTGCAGGGTCCTTCGAAGTCTTTGAGTTGTGAATAGGGTTCTCCTTGACAATGAACCAATAAGCTGAAGCCCAAGCCCAGCATTCTGATCTCTGTTATCCAAGTTCTCCAGTCCAGAGCATCGGTAGTTTCAAGGTTTGAAATCATTAGAAGGTTGGAAAGCTCAACAAGGTAAGTCCTCAATCATTAGCCCCTATTGTCTAGATCTTCTTCCTTCTTAGTTTTAGGATTGTGTCTAATCATGTAATAGTCCCTTTTCATGTAATCCTTAAGACTTATTATGATGAGTACAATGCTAGTGTAATTAGGTTTCATTGCTCTACATACACTAATCAAATCATTAATCATATGCTTGCCGCATCAAATTGACAGTGTCGAACTGCAAAAATTTTTATTTTTTTTATAATTTTTTTCTGATGATGAAATTTAATATGGTGATAACTGACTTAAAAAAAAACAAGAAAAAAATATTTCAACAAAAACTTAGCGACTTGCCTTTGGAGCTGTAGATAGATTACAGTAAACAGATGCAAATTTTCAGAAAAATAGAACCTAATCAAACAAGTGCAATGGCTTACCCAAACTTCAATCTAAAAAATTCACGTCCGGCCAGGGGCTCATTATTCCCATGGGTCGTGACAGTGTACTGGAGTACACCCGCTCAAGAGGCGTGAATTTTAGATCTTGCTTGGATTTAAAGAAAATAGGGCCTAATGCATATGTTTTGGAACTTCCACCTGATATGGGTATCAGTACAACCTTTAATGTTTCAGACCTAGTAGAATACAAAGAACCGATACTAATACCTAGTGAGCCTTTTAGGCCAGAAACTTTCATTGAGAGTGAACATATTTTCTGAGTGTCCACCACCAACCCTACCTGAGCGGAGAGAGAGGATTAAGAGAATCCTGGATGACAAGACCATTACTACCAGGAATAAGGACTATCAGCGATACTTGGTTCAATGGCAAGGTCGATCTAAGTCCGACAACTCTTGGATTACTCGAGAGGACCTGCAAAGACTTAACCCAGACTTGTTCGAGCATTACCAGGGCAAAACTGAACCATACTCGACTGGGTCGAGTTCTGCCTACCCCAGGAGAATTGGTGTGGACACCAGAAACTGAAAGAAACTTCACTCCAATAAGGTTAGCCTTATCCCAATTTGGATCGAAGATAATTAGGTTACCTTGTATCCTTTAGTTCAAAAATATTTTATTTTCAAGAGACATTTCCTTTTTAAGAGTCCTGTAATTAATCAAGAGTGTTTATTGAGTCCTGTAATTACTTTTAAAAAAAAAATTCATTTCCTGTAAGTCCGTTTCAAGTTTAGGTCAGTCAAGTCAGTTCAGTTGAGTTAAGTCTATTTCAGTTAATCAAGTCTTAAAGCAATGAAAGCCAGCAACAAGACTCAAATTCTGGACCCTAGAATTTGACCACATGAAGAAGAGAAGACACATCAACCAAGCAAGAGAAAAGGACCATCAACTAGGACCACTTGGCACCACATGTCATTCCTTATCCAAGTAGAAGACCATCTCATCATGCCATGTCATCAGGCACCATCTCACTAGTCACCTCATCACTCTTTGGTGCCAACAAGGAAGATTCAAATTCAAGGAGGTTGGCCACACCCCTCCAAGTCCTCCACCAAATCCTCCAACCCCCCCCCCCCATCCCTCCAAACTCTCCACCAAGTCCTCTAACCCCCCTTGTAATCCTCCTCGATTTGGGGAGTTTTTAAATTTCAAAAGCTAGCTTTGTGAGGCTATTAAAGGCCTTGGATGCCCATTGTAAAGGGGATTTGATTGATGGAGATGAATGAAAAATGAAGTTGAAGTTGTAGTATTATGTTATTTCTTTGAATGATTGTTCCTAAGCCCCCCCCCCCCCCCCCCACTCAAATCTACTTTCTTCTCCAAGCCATCCAACGCTAAGTTCAAGAAGGAGACATTGGAGCCGGCCAAACCATCTCAGACTTCCTTCCTTGCTCATAAATTATTCCATCCCTTCCATATACTTGCTTTCTTCTTCCTTAACTTTTGATCTTCATTGCAGGGTCCTTCGAAGTCTTTGAGTTGTGAATAGGGTTCTCCTTGACAATGAACCAATAAGCTGAAGCCCAAGCCCAGCATTCTGATCTCTGTTATCCAAGTTCTCCAGTCCAGAGCATCGGTAGTTTCAAGGTTTGAAATCATTAGAAGGTTGGAAAGCTCAACAAGGTAAGTCCTCAATCATTAGCCCCTATTGTCTAGATCTTCTTCCTTCTTAGTTTTAGGATTGTGTCTAATCATGTAATAGTCCCTTTTCATGTAATCCTTAAGACTTATTATGATGAGTACAATGCTAGTGTAATTAGGTTTCATTGCTCTACATACACTAATCAAATCATTAATCATATGCTTGCCGCATCAAATTGACAGTGTCGAACTGCAAAAATTTTTATTTTTTTATAATTTTTTTCTGATGATGAAATTTAATATGGTGATAACTGACTTAAAAAAAAACAAGAAAAAAATATTTCAACAAAAACTTAGCGACTTGCCTTTGGAGCTGTAGATAGATTACAGTAAACAGATGCAAATTTTCAGAAAAATAGAACCTAATCAAACAAGTGCAATGGCTTACCCAAACTTCAATCTAAAAAATTCACGTCCGGCCAGGGGCTCATTATTCCCATGGGTCGTGACAGTGTACTGGAGTACACCCGCTCAAGAGGCGTGAATTTTAGATCTTGCTTGGATTTAAAGAAAATAGGGCCTAATGCATATGTTTTGGAACTTCCACCTGATATGGGTATCAGTACAACCTTTAATGTTTCAGACCTAGTAGAATACAAAGAACCGATACTAATACCTAGTGAGCCTTTTAGGCCAGAAACTTTTATTGAGAGTGAACATATTTTCTGAGTGTCCACCACCAACCCTACCTGAGCGGAGAGAGAGGATTAAGAGAATCCTGGATGACAAGACCATTACTACCAGGAATAAGGACTATCAGCGATACTTGGTTCAATGGCAAGGTCGATCTAAGTCCGACAACTCTTGGATTACTCGAGAGGACCTGCAAAGACTTAACCCAGACTTGTTCGAGCATTACCAGGGCAAAACTGAACCATACTCGACTGGGTCGAGTTCTGCCTATCCCAGGAGAATTGGTGTGGACAACAGAAACTGAAAGAAACTTCACTCCAATAAGGTTAGCCTTATCCCAATTTGGATCGAAGATAATTAGGTTACCTTGTATCCTTTAGTTCAAAAATATTTTATTTTCAAGAGACATTTCCTTTTTAAGAGTCCTGTAATTAATCAAGAGTGTTTATTGAGTCCTGTAATTACTTTTAAAAAAAAAATTCATTTCCTGTAAGTCCGTTTCAAGTTTAGGTCAGTCAAGTCAGTTCAGTTGAGTTAAGTCTATTTCAGTTAATCAAGTCTTAAAGCAATGAAAGCCAGCAACAAGACTCAAATTCTGGACCCTAGAATTTGACCACATGAAGAAGAGAAGACACATCAACCAAGCAAGAGAAAAGGACCATCAACTAGGACCACTTGGCGCCACATGTCATTCCTTATCCAAGTAGAAGACCATCTCATCATGCCATGTCATCAGGCACCATCTCACTAGTCACCTCATCACTCTTTGGTGCCAACAAGGAAGATTCAAATTCAAGGAGGTTGGCCACACCCCTCCAAGTCCTCCACCAAATCCTCTACACCCCCCCCCCCCTCCCATCCCTTCAAACTCTCCACCAAATCCTCCAACCCCCCCTTTGTAATCCTCCTCGATTTGGAAAGTTTTTAAATTTCAAAAGCTAGCTTTGTGAGGCTATTAAAGGCCTTGGATGCCCATTGTAAAGGAGATTTGATTGATGGAGATGAATGAAAAATGAAGTTGAAGTTGAAGTTGTAGTCTTATGTTATTTCTTTAAGTGATTGTTCCTAAGACCCCCCCCCCCCCACTCGAATCTACTTTTTTCTCCAAGCCATCCAACGCCAAGTTCAAGAAGGAGACATTGGAGCCAGCCAAACCATCTCAGACTTCCTTCCTTGCTCATAAATTATTCCATCCCTTCCATATGCTTGCTTTCTTCTTCCTTAACTTTTGATCTTCATTGCAGGGTCCTTCGAAGTCTTTGAGTTGTGAACAGGGTTCCCCTTGACAATGAACCAACAAGCTGAAGCCCAAGCCCAGCATTCTGATCTTTGTTATCCAAGTTCTCCAGTCCAGAGCATCGGTAGTTTCAAGGTTTGAAATCATTAGAAGGTTGGAAAGCTCAACAAGGTAAGTCCTCAATCATTAGCCCCTATTGTCTAGATCTTCTTCCTTCTTAGTTTTAGGATTGTGTCTAATCATGTAATAGTCCCTTTTCATGTAATCCTTAAGACTTATTATGATGAGTACAATGCTAGTGTAATTAGGTTTCATTGCTCTACATACACTAATCAAATCATTAATCATATGCTTGCCGCATCAGATAGGTCAACAATTTCTAGGAAGAGATCCTTAATAGGAACTATGGGAGGGGATTCCTCATGAGGGTACTGAATTAAAGAGATCATGTCCTCAATAAATTTCTTGGGCTCTTGAATTTTAGGACTAGGCTCTATAATTAGGCTTTTCTCTAGTGGCTCCTCAGGCATGATTCTAATAGTAGGGTCAGGTTCCTCATGGTCCTCTTTCTCTAACTGTTCTTCTAAGATGGTTTCAATTTGGATGTGGTCAGGGTCAGCTACCTCTAGATTGGCTTCTACTTGGGTACCTATGGGGTCAACTAATTCTAGGTCTTCTAGAGATATCTCCTCTTCTTCTCCCTCGTTCTCATCCACTAAGCTCATATCAGCTTCATACACTTCCACTTTAATGTCATTCTGGTGAACCAGTGGGATGGTAGGAGGGGTTTTGGTAGGAGGGATTTGGTTAAGGAAATATTGGCTAGTGACTGGGATAGCTGGGGTGGGTTGACTAAGGGGTACCTGACCAGTATCTGGGTCTGACTATGGGCAATGATCCTAGTGGGTTCAAGTTGACTACGGGGAAGGGGACTAGTACTAGGCTCATATCTAGGGGTACTAATCTTATGGGATTCAGGTCGATGGCCTATGGGTTCATTTTGCTCATAGGTCATGGGTTCATATCTATAGGTCATGGGTCTACTGGGCCTATAAGGTGTGGGTGCATAGGATCTGGATGCATAGGATCTATGGTCATGGGATCTAGGTTTATAGGTTCTGGGTTCATAGGACCTGGGTAGTGTGGGTAAAGGTGGCTCAGGTTTGGATCTAGTGTAGGTCCTACGGGTTTTCTCTAGGGTTCCTAGCCGAACATCTACTTGGTCAAATCTATGAGTCAATTGAGCATTCGATTGGGTCATCTGGTCATCCATTTGGTCTAATCGGGTGTTCAATCGGGCCATCTGGTCACTCAAGGTCTTTAGGATAGCATCAAGGTGGGATTCCATAGGTTCAGCCAGTTATGGAGGTGGTGGATGATATGAAGCTCCTGATCTAGTGCACATGCAAGACTCAAACAAATCAACGACCTAGAGCCCAAACAGAATGGGTTGACTTAACTTACACACAACTCAACCCCTAATCTTTCCACCAGCTAAGTAAGAGATGGGATGGTGGGAGGCCCCCTACTTAATGCAGGACCCAATTATGAAACCACCGATCTGCTTAGGTCGTTTGACACTGTACCTCTAGCCTAGACACCAGCTTCCATTAATAGGAGATGAATTGTGTGCACTAGTCTTCCCACAATGGTTGAACCCGACCTGTGATGTCCCTAGCTCTCTAGAGCAAATTAGGTCTAATCAATTTTAGTTTGGGTTGAATTCAGATACAAGGATTGTGGTTTTGGACTAAGGAGAAGTGATCAAATCTTTCCCCTAATCTGACATAGTAAAAGTGCCCTTAAGGTAAGTTATGTAGATTATGGCACACATATGAAATGCAAATTAGGATTTTGTAGTTTTGGTATTTTCTGATTTTGAATATTTTTTTTGTCTTTATATTTGGCTGGAAATAAAATATGCAAAAAATTATCTGATATGCAGGAAATATGCAGAAAATTAAAATATGCCAAAATTATGCAAGAAGAATCCTAAACATACTAAAATTTGTCTTGCTGAAAAATAGAGTAGATTTATTCTCAGGTAATATTCCGGCATGCAGAAAATTCACAGATTGAAATAAATTATCAAAAAAAATTGAAAAATGCTTTCAATTATAAGGAATTTAGAAAAATAAAAATTAGAACTTTTGGATCTTCCTACAGGCATAAAATGTAAAAATAACAGACTATATATGAAAATTACGGGATGCAGAATTTAGCCCTAAACTATGATCTGATACCATATGATGCAGGATGATTTATGCATGAAAAGTATTTTTTCATGATTAACTAAGGATTTAGAGTCTTAGATCCAGAATTTCAAGTCAAAATTCAAAGTAAAGAATTATAGAAAATTTTTAGAAGTTATGTATGCAGAAATAATCCCTAAAAGTTAGAGAAAACAGGATCACCAAGGTTTAAGAAAACCCTGGTAAGGCTGCTTTTCTGCAAGACCACTACTAGTGAGTCAAGGGGGTGTACCTGGCAATAGTTGAAGAGCCTAATGAAGATCATGCATGAAGAGATCACTCTCACTTTTGTATGCGGTCTGGAAAAGCAAGATTCTGACCCTGCGGATTCACGGCTTTCTGCTCGGTGATCCAAAGGCTGATCAGAAGGTATCCTCGGACTTGCAGGAACTAAGGGACCTGCAAATCACCATCTGCAAGTTAGAAAATGGTGTAGGGATGAAGGAATAAAACAAAAATAGCAAGGGAAAGAGTGTTTTGTGCTGGGTGACCAAGGCTTGGAAGGAGGGCGGCTAGGGTTTTGATGTTGGGGATGGAGGTAGGGTGCAAGAACAAGGAAAAAATAATTTGCACACAGCTCGCACATAGCACGCACACAGCTCACACATAGTAAAGAGAGAAAACTCAATTTAGCTCATCAATTCCTCTCCAATTACATGAGGAGGGGAGGCCTTTATATAGGCTTACAAACTTGGGGCTTAAGAAAGGGTATACAAATAATCTCACAGTAAACCCTAACCTATACAAACTCTCCCTCAAGTTCTTTCCACTTTGACTGAGTCTCTCTCTCTCCCTCTCCTTCTCTTGGTCGGCCAAAGGGTGGTGACCCTAAGGGTGGCTGACCAAGGGGTGGTAACCCTAAGGGTTGGTGCCTTCTTGGTTGCTCCCTAAGAGGCCCACTTTAATGCTAGGCAGGCTTCAGGGCTTCTTCAGTAGTTCTCCTCTCTGGCAGGCTGGATCACATATCCTCCAGGTCTCCCTTGATAGCTTCATGCTCCAAAATGGCTTAACTAGGTGGATGATTGGAGTGTTATGCTGACGGGCTTCAAAATGATTTGAGTCCTCTTCTTTTTTATAGGACTAGATTGGTCTCAATAGACTGGACTCACACTTACATAATTTAACTTCAAAATTTACATGACTCAAAACTTGACCTCACTTAACTGACTAGACATAACCTAAAAACTGATCTCAAACCCTAATAGTATGGATCAAAACCCAAATACATGATTCAAATATTGAAAGGCCCAAAACAGGACTCAAGGACCATACAAAGACTCATATGGACTATCCCAGAAAACTTAAATGAATTCACTCAAATTAACTAAATCCTAATTACAAATTGGACTCAAATCCTAAACTCTAATTTGATAACCACAGAGGATTGAGATGCCTCTGCCAAGGTCTGGGACCTTTGATGTCCCCATCAATTCTTCTGGGGTGGGAGGAACTCGACCTTATCGAATAAAAGTTACACCGAATCTTATCTTTCTCCGAAGGGTCTGAGTAGAGGTGCAACAGGTCCTCTCGAGTAACCCACAAAGCATTGAGTCTTGGTAGACCTTGCCAACGGACCAGGTGGCACTGAAAACCGCCATCCCAGGTCAAGGTAGCTCGATTGTCCAAGACATGTTCGATCCATTTTACTCTCTCAGGCCAAAATATAGGTGGATACTCAGGATCAGGCTCACTCTCAATGGATGGGATAGGTTCAAAGGCCTCACTAGGAATCGATGCCAATTCCCTAGACTCAACCAAGTTTGCGGTATTGAAGGTAGAGCTAAAGCCAAACTCCAAGGGCAAATCGTGCACATAGGGTCCTACCTTTTCTATCACTTCTAAGGATCCAACTCTGCGAGCATGAACCTTCTTTTTAGGCCTATGGTGTGGGACGGGATCCCGAAGAAACCTGGGGTTATTCGGAAATGGGAAAGACTTAAAGCAAACCAAGGATCGTGGAAGGGCTAAGAAGCCTCTAGGGACTAGGATAGAACGACCCCTGAAAAAAAAAAACCTAAAACGGCTGGACTCTTTTGGTTTTCAGTTTTTCTTGGTGAAGGTGGCAAAGGAAGGATGGAAATATGGAGGGGGAACGGGAATGAAACTCGAACCTAGGATCTAGATCCAACGGGAAACAAAGAAATGAAGGGGAAAAAAGGTACCTAGGGCTTCGAGCCCCTCGTCAACTATTTGGCAGTGAAGACCTTATTTGGGATCACCTCCTGTCATCATGCACGGCAGCAATGACGACTTGAAGATCACACCCCGCCATCATGCACGGTGACATCGATGGCTTGGAGCAGCTTCACGCTCCTCGACGCTCTTGCTAGAGCGAAGGCGTTAGAGCCTCACACCCCTCGACGTCTCGAAGGACGAAGGCAAATGGGCCTCAGCCCAGAACCACAAACAAGTGAAAAAACCCTCAAAAATTCATTTCATCAACTAACTTATTACAAGAGGAGTATGGATATTTATAGATTCCCATATTCCCTTTGAAATTCAAAATAAAATTCCCTGAAATCCTCCCTTGATTTTGAATTCAAATTCAAAATCAAAAATCCCAAATTTTCCTTTTTTAAACCCAGCTTACATTCATGAAAAAATACCAAATAAATCCATTTTATTTGAATTTTAAAATCCCCCTTCACTCTGAAATTCATGTGCTCCAAAAATCATGCAGAACAACTCTTCTTCCAGCTACTTTGAGAAGCATGCAGAAGCTTCTTTGGGTTGCTTTGAGAATCGTGCGGGAGTTTCTTCACAGCCGAGCAACAGGGGGGTCGATCGGATCTCTGGCGGCCGGCGGGGTAGCGGGCAGTGGATGGCGGATGGTGGGATGGTGGGGTGGCGGGAGGCAGTGGATGGTGGGATGGCGGGGCGGCAGGACAGTGACAGGCGGCAGCCATGGGCGACCGTTCGTCTTCCCACGACGTTCGTGGGGCCCCAGGCACCGACGAGAGCACAGGCGGATGGCGGATGGTGGGACGGCGGGGTGGTGAGAGGTAGCGCACGGCGGGGCGGCGGGGTGGCGGGGCAGCGGCAGGCGGCGGCCATGGATGGCCGTTCAACTTCCCATGGCATCCGTTCGTCTCCCCATGGCATGGGCGGCGGATGCCGATTTTTCGGTGAAAGCGAGGCTGGCGAGCACTGGTGGTGGACCGGCAGAGGTGGCCGGGGGGGACGGGCATGGCGGATCTGGGATTGGTGGGACAAAAAAAATCGAAAAAAGAACATTTTGTGACTTCCTGGGAGGTTGAAGAAGATAGGGATAGTCGTGGAATAAGTTGGGAATAACATTAGGATAAAATGGGAATAAAGGGAATAAGAGGAATAGCTAGAATAACTAAAAAAAATTCTAAAAAAATAAAAAGAGAAACCCGGATTGGTTTCGGGTCCCCCATCATTCTCCTGCAGCACGAAGAACTCAACTCCAACGAGTTTGAGGACGAAGCAAATCCTAGTCTGTTGCTGGCTCTGATACCAAAAATGGTGTGGGACGGGATCTCGAAGAAACCTGGGGTTATTCAAAAATGGGAAAAATCTAAAGCAAACCAAGGATCGTGGAAGGGCTAAGAAGCCTCCCGGGACTAGGATAGAACGATCCCTAAAAAAAAAAATCTAAAACGGCTGGACTCTTTTGGTTTTCAGTTTTTCTTGGTGGAGGTGGGGAAGGATGGAAATATGGAGGGGGAACGGGAATGAAACTCAAACCTAGGATTTAGATTCGACGGGAAACAGAGAGATGGAGGGGTAAAGTGGTACCTAGGGTTTCGAGCCCCTCGCCAGCTATTTAGCAACGAAGACCTTATTTGGGATCACCTCCTGTCATCTTGCACGACGAAGCTGACGACTTGAAGATCACACCCCACCATCATGCATAGTGACACTGATGGCTTGGAGCGGCTTCATGCTCCTCGATGCTCTCGCTGGAGCGAAGGAGTTGGGGCCTCACACCCCTCGACGTCCCGAAGGACGAAGGCAAACGGGCCTCAGCCCAGAACCACAAACAAGTGCAAAAACCCTCAAAAATTCATTTCATCAACTAATTTATTTCAAGAGGAGTATGGGTATTTATAGATTCCCATATCCCATTTGAAATTCAAAATAAAATCCCTTGAAATCCTTCCTTAATTTGAATTCAAATTCAAAATCAAAAATCCCAAATTTTCCTTTTTTAAACCCAACTTATATTCATGAAAAAAATACCAAATAAATCTCTTTTTTTAAATTTTGAAATCCCCCTCCGCTTTAAAATTCATGCTGCTCCAAAAATCATGCAAAACAACTCTTCTTCCAGCTACTTTGAGAAACGTGCAGAAGCTTCTTTAGGTTGCTTTGAGAACCGTGCGGGAGTTTCTTCATAGCCGAGCAACAGGGGGGGTTGGTCGGATCTCCGGCCACCGGTCGAGCAGCGGGCGGTGGATGGTGGATGGTGGGACGGTGGGGCGGCGGATGGTGGGATGGCGGGGCGGCAGGATGGTGGCAGGCGGCGGTCATAGGCGGCGGTCATAGGCGGCCATTTCGTCTTCCCACGACGTCCGTGGGTTCCCAGGCACCAGTGAGAGCACCGGCGGACGGTGGGACGGCGGGGCAGCGAGAGGTGGCAAACGGCGGGGTGGTGGGGCGGCGACAGGTGATGGCCATGAGTGGCCGTTCGACTTCCCATGGCATCCGTTCATCTTCCCACGGCGTGGGTGGCGGATGCCGGTTTTCCGGTGAGAGCGAGGCCAGCGAGCACTGGTGGCGGGCCGACGGAGGCGGCCAGGGGGGATGGGCACGGTGGATTTGGGACCGGTGGGACAAAAAAAATCGAAAAAAAGAACGTTTTGTGACTTCCTAGGAGGTTGAAGAAGATAGGGATAGTCATGGAATAAGTTGGGAATAACATAGGGATAAAACGAGAATAAAGAGAATAAGAGGAATAGCTGGAATAACTAAAAAAATTCTAAAAAAAATAAAAACAGAAACCCGGATTGGTTTCGGGTCCCCCATCATCCTAAGCCTAACCAAAATAGAATTCCCTACATTGAATCCATTGGCTCTTATTCGGGAATTAGCCAGTTTGTTAGATGTTTCATTACTTCAATTACTCTTATGGCTAATATCCTAATGCATATGATGTGCAGTATTTAGTGCAGGTGTGGACAGTTGAACTGGATTTATGGACTTCTAACATGTGACACAAAGGACTCATACTAACACCTAATAGACTAGACTATGCATCCCTATCGAAAGAGGTTTATTAGGTCTTAACTACAACTTGAGCATGGGGCATGAGTCATGGTTGATGGGTGACATGCAGATGAAAATTTGCTGGGAACTCCTAATAGATGCCAGAGGGTCTTTCAAAAGTAGGTAGCAAATAGGATGGGCTCTAAGGATTCATGCAACCTGATAATCTCAATAAAATGTGATCTAATGTTTCTAAATACATGAGACGACTCAGGGAAGGGTAGGAAATAGGAAGGGGATTCCGGGACTGGTTCTGGACTAAAAAGACTGACTTTAATGTATGAACATTGGGTTATGTCTCTAGGCAAGAAATGGTCCATGCTATGGAAGGATGGGTTAACAATTTCTGGGAAAAGGTGAGGGAACTATGGGAGGGGATTCATCCCGAGGGTATTGAATTAAAAAGATCATGTCCTCAATAAATTCCTTGGGCTCTTGAATTTTAGGACTGGGCTCTATAATTAGGCTTTCCTCTAGTTGCTCCTCAGGCATGATTCTAATAATAGGGTCAGTTTCCTAATGGTCCTCTTTCTCTAACTGTTCTTTCGAGATGGTTTTGGTTTGGATATGGTCAGGTTCAGCTACCTCTAGATTGGCTTCTACCTGGATATCTACGGGGTCAACTAATTCTAGGTTTTCTAGAGATGTCTCCTCTTCTTCTTCCTTGTACTCATCGACTAAGCTCATATCAGCTTCATACACTTCCACTTTAATGTCATTTTGGTGAACCAGTGGGGTGGTAGGAGGGATTTTGTTAGGAGGGATTTGGTTAAGGGAATACTGGCTAGTGATTGGGGTAGCTGGGGTGGGTCGACTAAGGGTGATGCGGGACTAATATGCATGCCATTTTTTTTTGTATGTTTTACATGTGAAGTTAAGTGATTAATTTCCAAATTTCAGATCAAAATTATTTGTAGGGAATTTTGTATGAATTTTTGAAGATCAGCATGCAGATTAGGACCTAGAAAAGTAGCAAAGAAGGACCGCCGGGGCTGAGAAGCCTCGGTTAGGGCAAGTTCTCCTACAATAAAACTACTGGAGGTAGAGGGGTGTACCTGACAATGTCTGTGAAGATCGCAGCGAAGGGGTCTCTCGTTCCTCGACGGATGCGGCCTAAAAAATCGAGCCAAAGCCCGCGGATACCCGGCTTTCTGCTCGGTGATCCGATTGAGGCTTGGCTGGAGTCGTTGGATTCGTAGGAACTCGGGAACCTACAATGACCTGTCAGGGGTTAGAAAACTCACAAAGGAACAAGAAAACAAAGGGAAAACAGCAAGGGAAGGCTTCTTTTGGAGTGGGCGTCCAGGGATCTAAGAGGCTTGTTGGCAGAAGGAAGATGATTGCAGCACTGGGAAGAAAAACTCTCACAAACCCCTTTATGCACACAGCAGGATATCACACAACTCAATAGAAGAACTCAAGATTTTCATTTATCAAAATTCTTCCTTAATACAAGAGGCTAGGGTCCCTTAAATAGACTCTTAACCTTGGGCTCCAAGTAAGGGTACATAAGCCTTTACATAAGAATCCTTTTCCCTCTCAAACCCTAGCTAGAAAATAAGGAAATATTAGGTAAAAAAATCCGTAAAGATTTTCTTGACTTGGTCAAGACTCCAAGGACGCCTAGGGGGGCGTGTTGGGCTTCTAGGAGCAGCAAAAGGCCGGCCCAAAGGGGCTCGGGTGTATGGGTTTGGGCCTCTGGAAGCTGGGGTGGCCTGGTAGCCAGGTAGCAGGAATATTTCCTGGTATCTTGCTTCTTAGGGGCTTGGGCTTGGCACCTGGGCTTGATTTCTTTGGGCTAGGATGCAGATGGACCTCTGGAATCATGGATGCCCTTATCTATGAATATACTTTGGCATCTGGAAGGGAATCTGGGTATCTGGAGGGCATCTGCAAGAAATCAGGTTTTTTTGAATTTTCCTCCTGGGGTCTTCAAATCTTCAAGCTGGGTTGGACTTGTCTATACTTCCATGTCTTCAATCTAGTTGGACTTGGTCTTCACTTGTATGATATAGTCTTGAGTCTTCAGTATGCTTGGACAGGTCTCAAAAAAATAAAATTAGCTCACCATGAGCTGACTAGCATTGGACTGAACTAGCTCAACATGAGCTGACTAGTACAGAACTGAAATAACAACTAAAAATACTCAAATAACAACTAAAATGGACTCAGATGAGCTAAGCCCTTATTACAGATGGACTCATAAATTATTGATCAATTTACAGAGGGTTGAGAAGCCTCTGCCTTATTCTGGTGCCTTTGGTGTCCGCACCAATTCTCCCGGGGTGGGAGGAACTCAACCCTATCGAGTGAAGATCAGACTGGCTCACATATCTCTTGAGAAGGTCTGGGTTGAGGAGTTGCAAGTCCTCTCGAGAAATCTATGAATCGTTCGACTCTGGCTGGCCTTGCCATCGGACCAGGAAGCATTGATAGTCACGGCCCCGGGTCATGATGGCTTGATCGTCCAGGATACGCTCGATCCGTTCTCCTCTCTCAGGCCAATTTGTTAGTGGACACTCTGGGTTAGGGTCACTCACAATGAAAAGGAATAGGTCCAAAGGCCTTACTAGGTATCACTATCGGTTCTCTATACTCAACCATGTCTGTAATATTGAAGGTAGAACTAATGCCCAAATCCGAAGGCAAGTCTAACACCTAGGCATTTGATCCAATCCTTCTCTATCACTTTTAAAGGTCCGGCTCTGCGAGCATGAAGCTTCTTTTATGCCTAAGCCTAACCAAGATAGAATCCACTACATCAAATTCTTTGACCCTTCTTCGAGAATTAGCCAGTTGTTTTAAGATTAGTGCGGGTGGTGAACATGCTAGGCACATGCAGACTCCTAACAAATGATGCAAAGGACTCATACTGATACCTAACAGACTCGACTATGCATTCCTATCGAAGGAAATTTTATTGAACTCTTTGGATCTAAACCTAATAGATTATAGGTTCTCTAGGTTTGATCCTAGCTTGACATGCACATGAAAATTTATAGTGAACTCCTAGCAAATTCTAAAGAGTATGCCAGAAGTAAGATGCAAACCTAACATGCGTGATGAATGCATGCAGTATGCTAATCTCTGCTAAATGCAATCTAATAATCCTAGAAATGCTGGAGGTGTTAGGAAAGGGCAGAAAATAGGAAGTAGGTTCAGAATTAGTTTGGTAGGGTAGGGAAAAAGGTTCATGGTTAGTTGGATAAAGTAGGATAAAAGATGGGGTGTCAGGAACTAATCCTATACTAATGAGGTTAACCTTACGAGGTTGAGCTATATCTACAGGGTTTGCATAATGGAAGGATGGGTCGCCAATTTCGGGGAAGAGGTCCTTAATGGGAATTATAGGAGGGGACTCATCTTGAAGGTATTGATTCAAAGAGATCAGGTCCTTAATAAATTCTTCTGGTTTTTGTATTTTTGGACTAGACTCTATAATTTGGCTCTCCTCTATGGTTTCCTCAGGTAAGGCTCTAGTAGTAGTACCTAGGTTCTCTTCCTCTATTTGTTCTTCCATTATAGCTTTAGGTTGGATATGGTCAAGGTCAACTAGCTCTGGGTTGGTTTCTACCTGGGTATCTACTGGGTCAGCTAATTCTAGGTCTACTAAAGGTGTCTCCTCTTCTCCTTCATACTCATCCACTAGGCTCGCATCAGCTTCATACACTTTCGCATTAATGTAAGCCTTGTCAAACTCAGGAATGGTTGGAGAAGGTCGGCTAGGGAAAAATTGGCTAGGTCCTAGTTTCTGATTATGGTCACTAATCCTAGTAGGTTCAAGTTGCCTAAGGGATAGTGGCTCACTACTGGGCTCATATTTAGGGGTGCTAATCCTATGGGGTTCAAGTTGACTAAGGAAAACCTGACTAGTACTAGATTGATACTTAGGGATTATGGGTTCTCTGGGCTCATAGGACAAGGGTGCATATCTATGGGTCATGGGATTATAAGATCTGGGGTCATAGGATTTTAGGTCAGCTCTATGGTCAGGTTCTAAGGATGGATCATGGTATGGGGTCCTCCTAAGGTTGGGCTCCCTATATGGGTCAGGATATTGGGTTCTCCTAGGGTTGGACTCCCTATATGGGTCAGAATATTGGGTTCTCTTAGGGTTGGGCTCTCTATATGGGTCAGAGTATTGGGTTCTCCTAGGATTGGAATCCCTATATGGGTCAGAGTATTGGGTTCTCCTAGGATTGGACTCCCTATATGGGTCAGAGTATTGGGTTTTCCTGGGTTCAGTATCATAATAAGGGTCATGGTAAAGGGGTTCTTCTAGATTCAGTATCATAATAAGGGTCATGGTAAGGGGTTCTTCTAGGTTCAGTATTATTGTATGGGTCAGGCTGAGGGGCTCTCCTAGGTTCAACCTCTTGGTATGGATCAGGGTTTGGGGTCCTCTTAGGTTGAGGATTGTAGTACGGGTCAGGACGAGGGGACTCAGGATCTGGATCAAACTGTGACCCATGGGTTCTTTCTATGGTCCCTACATGGCCTTCTAACTGGCCAAACCTATCGGCAAGATGGACAATTCTATCATTGGTTTGAATACGAGACTGAGTTAACTAGGTCATCTGGGTAGTTATCTAGGTAGCCATCTGGGCCATTTGATCAGCTAGGGCTTTTATTTGGACTTCTAAATTTTCCATGGGTTCAGACATTTGTGAAGGAGGTGGGTGATATGAAACTCCTGATCTAGTGCTCATGCAAGACTCGATCAGACCTACTATAGCTGACTAGACCTAGAGTCCAAACTAGATGCTTAATTAGGGTGGCAAACTAGCCTATAGTAACCCTGTACTCAGCCAGGCAGGTGTAAGGGGAGTGTTAGGTCCCTGATTGCCAATCCTAGACACCAATCAGAGATTGGCCAGGTAGGCAGACCAGTATACAAGCCCTTCGGGATTGAATCCCTAAACCACCGTTCTAGACACTGAGCACAAGGCACACACAGGTTAACTTGACACAGTGATCTAACACTAGCCCGGACCCGACCAATTGGTGTCCCTAGCCCACTAGGGCAAATTAAGTCTAATTAATTTTAGGTTAAGGCTTGGGACTGAATGCAAGGGATGTGGTTTTGGGCTAAGGAGAGGTTATCAACTCCTCCCCCCATCTGATATAGCAAGAGTGCCCTTAAAAGTAGATTATGCAATGATGGCAGGCAAATGATGCAAATTAGGGTTAGATATTTTTGGTAATTTTGGAGAATATGTAATTTTATTTTATTTTTTTTGGTATTTTTTAAATAGAAGAAAACTTGCAAATCATTGCCTAATATTCAGGAAATATACTAAAATTAAAAGATACGCAAAAAATGCTAAATAAAACCCTAAAACTTCCAAACTTGTCTTGCTGAAAAAAAAAAGAGCCAAGAATTTATAGGCTGTATTTCGGCTTGAAAAAAATTCACAGGCCATAATAAAATCTGAGAAAATCCTAAAAATTATTGTGAATTATGATGAATCCAAAAAAATAAATTTTAGAATTTTTGGAGTTTCTATCAGTGTGAAATAATTTTAAAAACAGAGTATATACGGACTGAAAAATTACAGAAAACAAGCCCTAATCTAAGCTCTGATACCAAATGATGCGGGACTAATATGCATGCCATTTTTTTTATATGTTTTAAATGTGAAGTTAAGTGATTAATTTCCAAATTTTAGATCAAAATTATTTGTAGGAAATTTTGTATGAATTTTTGAAGATCAGCATGCAGATTAGGACCTAGAAAAGTAGCAAAGAAGGACCGCCGGGGCTGAGAAGCCTCGGTTAGGGCAAGTTCTCCTACAATAAAACTACTGGAGGTAGAGGGGTGTACCTGACAACGTCTGTGAAGATTGCAGTGAAGGGGTCTCTCGTTCCTCGACGGATGTGGCCTGGAAAATCGAGCCAAAGACCCACGGATACCCGGCTTTCTGCTCGGTGATCCGATTGAGGCTTGGCTGAAGTCGTTGGATTCGTAGGAACTCGGGAACTTGCAAACGATCTGTTAGGGGTTAGAAAACTCACAAAGAAACAAGAAAACAAAGGAAAAACAGCAAGGGAAGGCTTCTTTTGGAGTGGGCGTCCAGGGATCTGAGAGGCTTGTTGGCAGCAGGAAGATGATTGCAGCACTGGGAAGAAAAACTCTCACAAACCCCTTTATGCACACAGCAGGGTATCACACAACTCAATAGAAGAACTCAAGGTTTTCATTCATCAAAACTCTTCCTTAATACAAGAGGCTAGGGTCCCTTAAATAGACTCTTAACCTTGGGCTCCAAGTAAGGGTACATAAGTCTTTACATAAGAATCCTTTTCCCTCTCAAACCCTAGCTAGAAAATAAGGAAATATTAGGTAGAAAAATCCCTAAAAATTTTCTTGACTTGGTCAAGACTCCAAGGATGCCTAGGGGGGCGTGTTGGGCTTCTAGGAGCAGCAAAAGGCTGGCCCAAAGGGGCTCGGGTGCATGGGTTTGGGCCTTTGGAAGCTGGGGTGGCCTGGTAGCCAGGTAGCAGGAATATTCCCTGGTATCTTGCTTCTTAGGGGCTTGGGCTTGGCACCTGGGCTTGATTTCTTTGGGCTAGGATGCAGATGGACCTCTGGAATCGTGGATGCCCTTATCTATGAATATACTTTGGCATCTGGAAGGGAATCTGGGTATCTAGAGGGCACCTGCAAGAAATCAGATTTTTCTGAATTTTCCTCCTGGGGTCTTCAAATCTTCAAGCTGGGTTGGACTTGTGCTATACTTCCATGTCTTCAATCTATTTGGACTTGGTCTTCACTTGTATGATATAGTCTTGAGTCTTCAGTATGCTTAGACAGGACTCAAAAAAATAAAATTAGCTCAACATGAGCTGACTAGCATTGGACTGAACTAGCTCAACATGAGCTGACTAGTACAGAACTGAAATAACAACTAAAAATACTCAAATAAAAACTAAAATGGACTCAGATGAGCTAAGCCCTTATTACAGATGGACTCATAAATTATTGATCAATTTATAGAGGGTTGAGAAGCCTCTGCCTTATTCTGGTGCCTTTGGTGTCCGCACCAAAGGGGTACCTGAACAGTATCTGGGTTCGACTATGGGCACTGATCCTAGTGGGTTCAAGTTGACTACGGGGACTTGTACTGGGCTCATATTCAGGGGTACTAATCCTATGAGATTCTGGTCGATGGCCTATGGGTTCATTCTGTTCATAGGTCATGGGTTCAGTACTATAGGTTATGGGTCTACTAAGCTTATAAGGTGCGGGTGCATAGGATCTGGATGCATAGGATCTATGGTCATGGGATCTGGAGTCATAGGATCTAGATTCATAGGTTCTAGGTTCATAGGTTATGGGTTCATAAGACCTGGGTAGTGTGGGTAAAGGTGGCTCATGTTTGGATCTAGTCTGTGTCCTACAGGTTTTCTCTAGGGTTCCTAGATGAACATCTACTTGGTCAGATCTATGAGTCAATTGAGCATTCGATTGGGTCATCTGGTCATCCATTTGGTCTAATCGGGTGTTCAATCGGGCCATCTGGTCACTCAAGGTCTTAGGACAGCATCAAGGTAGGATTCCATGGGTTCAGCCAGTTGTGGAGGTGGTGGATGATATGAAGCTCCTGATCTAGTGCATATGCAAGACTCAAACAAATCGACTACAGGTACCTAGACCTAGAGTCCAAACAGAATGGGTTGACTCAACTTACACACAACTCAACCCCTAATCCTTCCACAGGCCAGGTAAGAGGTGGGATGGTGGAAGGCCCCCCTGCTTTACACAGGACCCAATTAAAGAACCACCAATCCGCTTAGGTCGTTTGACATTGTACCTCTAGCCCAGATACCAGCTTCTAGTAATAGGAGACGAATTAGGTGTACTAGTCTTCCCACAATGGTTGAACCCGACCTGTTGATGTCCCTAGCTCTCTAGAAAAAATTAGGTCTAATCAAATTTAGTTTGGGTTGGGTTCAGATGTAAGGATTGTGGTTTTGGGCTAAGGAGAGGTGATCAAATCCTCCCCCCATTCGACATAGTAAAAGTGCCCTTAAGGTAAGTTATGTAGATGATGGCACATATGAAATGCAAATTAGGGTTTTGTAGTTTTGGTATTTTCTGATTTTGAATATTTTTTTTGTCTTTATATTTGGCAATAAATAAAATATGTAGAAAAGTACCTAATATACAAAAAATATGCAGAAAATTAAAATATACCAAAATTATGCAAGAAGAACCCTAAACATACTAAAATTTGTCTTGCTGAAAAGCAGAGCAGATTTGTTCTCAGGCAGTATTCCGGCATGAAGAAAACTCACAGATCAAAATAAATTTTGAGAAAATTCTGAAAAATATTTTAAATTATATGGAATCTAGAAAAATAAAAATTAGAATTTTTGGATCTTCCTACAGGTAGAAAACATAAAAATGACAAACTATATATGAGAATTATAGGATGCAAAATTTAGCCCTAAACTATGCTCTGATACCATATGATGCGGGATGATTTATGCATGAAAAGTATTTTTTCATGATTAACTAAGGAGTTAGGATTTTAGATCCGGAAAAAATTCAAAGTAAAGAACTCTAGGGAATTTTTAGAAGTCATGCATACAAAAATAAATCCTAAAAGTTAGAGAAAACAAGATCACCAAGATTTAAGAAAACCCTGGTAAGGCTGCTCTTCTGCAAGACCATTACTGAGGAGTCAAGGGGGTGTACCTGGAAATGGTTCAAGTGCCTGATGAAGATCGTGCACAAAGAGATCACTCTCACTCCTGGATGCGACTTGGAAAAGCAAGCTTCTAACCCTGTGGATTCGTGGCTTTCTGCTCGATATCCGAAGGCTGATCAGAAGGTATCCTCGGATTTGTGGGAACTGAGGGACCTACAAATCACCCTTTGCAGGTTAGAAAATGGTGTATGGATGAAGGAATAAATCAAAAACAACTAGGAGAAGAGTGTTTTATGTTGGGTGGCTAAGGCTTGGAAGGAGGGCGGCTAGGGTTTTGATGTTGGGGATGGAGGTAGGGCGCAGGAACAAGGAGAAAATAATTCGCACACAGCTCGCACACAGCACTCACATGGCTTACACACAGCAAATAGAGAAAACTCAATTTAGTTCATCAATTCCTCTCCAATTACATGAGGAGGGAAGGCCTTTATATAGGCTTACAAACTTGGGGCTTAAGAAAGGGTAAACAAGTAATCTCACAGTAAACCCTAACCTATACAAACTCTCTCTCAAGTTCTCTCCACTTTGACTGAGTCTCTCTCTCTCCCTCTCCTTCTCTTGGTCGGCCAAAGGGTGGTGACCCTAAGGGTGGCCGACCAAGGGGTGGTAACCCTAAGGGTTGGTGCCTTCTTGGTTGCTCTTGGACCCTGGGAGGGCCACTTCAATGCTGGGTGGGCTTCAGGGCTTCTTCAGCTGTTCTCCTCTCTGAGGGGTTGGATCACATGTCCTCCAGGTCTCCCTTGATGGCTTCATACTCCTAAATGGCTCAATTGGGTGGATGACTGGAGTGTTATGCTGACAGTCTTCAAAATGATTTGAGTCTTTTTCTTTTTTACATGACTAGATTGGATTCAATAGACTGGACTCACACTTACATAATTTAACTTCAAAATTTATATGACTCAAAACTTGACCTGATTTAATTGACTTGACGTAACCCGAAAACTGATCTCAAATCCTAATATTATGGACCAAAATCCAAATACAGGACTCAAATATTGAAAGGCCCAAAACAGGACTCAGGGGCCATACAAAGCCTCATATGGACTAACCCACAAAACTCAAATGTACTCACTCAAATTAATTAAACCCTAATTGCAAATTGGACTCAAATTCTAAACTCTAATTTGATAACCATAGAGGATTGAGATGCCTCTGCCAAAGTCTGGGGCCTCTGATGTCCCCATCACTTTAAGGTCAACCCCATTAATCTAGGACTATTCCTTGAAATCCCGTCTTATTTCCAATCTAACCCCATATCCACTTCTTACTTCCTACCTTTTCCTGAAGCTTTCCATGTTTCTAGGACCATTAGATTACATTTTGTAAAGGTTAGCATGTTGCATAAGCCCATTGAGCATGTTAGGTTTACAACCTATTTCTGGCAGACTCTGTGGCATTTAGTAGGAGTCCTGCACCATTCTCATCTACATGTCACCCACCAACCAAGGGTCAAACTCAATTATAGTTTAGGATTTAGTCGAGTATGTAGTCCATTAGATATTATTATTAGTCATTTACATGCATTTCATTAGGTAAAATAAATAATAATGAAGGAAATGAATCTTATAAACATATGGTTGGTCCACAAAAAAGACTCAAAGAATTCAATGAAGGAGACTTTGTCATGGTTAGGCTATGACCTGAACTATTCCCACCTGAAACCATGAAGAAGTTACATGCCCGTTGTAGTGGACCATATAAAGTAATTAGGAAAATTGGATCTAATGCCTACATGCTTGAGTTATCACCTGAACTAGGTATTAGTTCTACTTTCAACGTTTCAGACCTTATAGAGTATAGGGAGCCAACGTTGATACCTAGTGAGTCTTTTGAGCCGATCCCATCCTTGAGAGTAAGCCAACCCATGTGTGTCCACCTGCCATACTACCAGCCCAGAGAGACAGGATGAGCAGATCTTGGACGACAAGATTATCACTACTCGGAGCAAAGACTATTAGCAACATCTGGTTTGTTGGCAAGGACAACCAGAGACTGATGATTCTTGGATCACCAGAAAGGACTTGCAAAGAAATGACCTCGACTTACTAAAGCACTATCACAGTAGAGTTAACTCTACTCGACAGGGTCGAGTTCCTCCCATCCGAGGAGAATTGGTACGGACATTAGGGCCAGAAGAAATCGACAGGTCAATCCCACATCCTTGTGGATCATCTATGAATAAAGCCTTAAGCCCAAGCCCCAGATCACTTGTAAATATTTATTTTAAATTTTGTTATTTTAGCCCAGTTGGTTTTAGCCCTAAATCCCAAACTTGGGTCTATAAAAAAATCCCTCGATCCAAAATTGAGTTTATGAAAAAAAACCCCTAAACTCAAATAAAACCTGTATATATATAAACCCTATTTTCCCAGTTGGGTCAAAAACCCTTTTTACCAAGTTAAAAAATTTGTTTAGTTGATTATGCCTTTTGATCAAATTGGGTTCCATTTGATCAAGTTAGGTTTTAAATTAGTTTCAATTGAGTCCTTTAGTTATTTAGTTGGTTGAGTCATATGATTAGTTATTTTAGTTGAGTCCTGTTGATGGGGACCGAAAGTCTATTTTATTTTTTTTATTTGAGTCCTGTAATAAAGTGAGATAACTAAGTCCAGTTGAGTCTACTTAGTCAGGTCTAGTCTTTTAGTCTAGTTAAGTCCAATTGAGTCAATGTAGTTTTCATTCAGGTCATGTACAAGCGTTCACAGCCAGGAGATTCACCAAGCCCCCCCAACCAGAGTTGGCCTTCATGCACCGGGCCCTTTCATGCCGCCAAGCCCACAAGAGAGAGCCCCAGTCTAAGACAAAGGCCCACTATTGACCAGGTCCACCAAGGTTTCTTGGCCCATAAGTCAGGATTTCTTAGCTCTCAAGTCCTGTACCCTAGGGTGAACCTATAAATACCACCCCTCCCCTCTTGTATGAAGCATCTTTTTTTCGTGAATATAAATTAAAGTTGAAAGTTATTTTGTCTGAGTTTTTTCTCCGAATTGGAATGGGTGTGATGCCCAGGTTCCTTGTTCTTGAGTGCAAGCCCTAATCCCTTGGGGACTTCTATGCTCGCCAGTGATCCCTTGCTTCCTATCCCGCATCAACTTGGTATCAGAGCCCAGAGGATTAAGATTTTTTTTCTTCCTTCCCGGCTCCATCTGCTTCCTCCCATCCATATTTCTTCTATGCAAGATGTCCTTCTCAAACCTCGGCCAGCCACCGGCCTCCATCTGTGGGCCGTCAATGCCCTGGCATTCACCTTGCCTCCCGTGACCCCTCCAATGCCCCATCGATGCCTCCGCCCGTGAAGCCCATCTCCACATCGCCTGCAACCGGGAATAGCAGTCGATCGACATGGACTTCCCCATATCTAGTCTAAGTGCACCATCCGCCTGTAGCCATCAACACCACCATCAGCCAGATCTGCATCCTCCTCGCATCATCAGCCATCGTTCTCTTCCCCCTGTTGTTGCTCCACCACCTCATCCAATGGAACTAGCGATCGAACACGAGGAGGAAGATGATGCAGCGGAGCCCTCCAACATTGCCACCCTTCCCAACCAGAGAGCCCCACTGGAAGATCACCTCCATCAGCATTTGCCCAAACCGATCCTCTTTCTCTTTATCTCATCGATGCCTCATATCGCCTTCGCCTGATCTTCCCGTCTGACAGACCGATATCCACCGGCCTTGATGGATTCCGGCCGTCCATGTCCTCCGCTCCCCATCTCCGCTCGCAATGCCTCACTGGTGCCCACCCGGCTCCCTGTTGCCAAGCACTGCCACAGCCCATCGGAGACTCACTCTTCCACCCGAAATTGTCCACAGCCAGTCGAGACCTCCGTCGTCCGTTCCACCGTCTCCGCCTAGCACGATCGCCGACAAAATCTCTCTGAAGTTGTCCCACGGTCGCTGCCTGTGCCGTCTTCTCCCCACCTGCCACCGTCGTTCGCCGGAGCAGGGCCACGCCACCATTCCTCGGGCCGCCGTCCTCATCCCCAGCCCCATCACCAGTGAAGCCCATGGACCTCCACATCCAGGACCTTCCCTTGATTTTGCATGTCCATCAAGGAGAAGAAGTGCACGAACATGAATGCATATTCCTACCCCTATTGCCGATTTCACACTCTGCACGGTTCTCAAAGTTCACGGATCTCAAAGCAACCCAAAAAAGGGTGAAGCACAGATCTCAGAGTAGCCAATAAAAAAAGAAATTATGAAAAAAAACCTGGAATTTGTTTGAAAAAAAAATGAAGAACCTAGCCTTTTTGTGATTGGTTTCGGTTCCATCAAAGCCCCGCTCACCCAAACTCGACGGAGTCGAGTTCTCCCCACCGTAGGAGAATGATGGGGACCGAAAGTCTATTTTATTTTATTTTATTTGAGTCCTATAATAAAGTGAGATAACTGAGTCCAGTTGAGTCCACTCAGTTAGGTCTAGTCTTTTAGTCCAGTTAAGTCTAATCGAGTCAATGTAGTTTTCATTCAGGTCATGTACAAGAGGAGAGTTCGTAGCTAGGAGATTCACCAGGCCTCCCCAACTAGAGCTAGCCTTCATGCACTTGGACCCTTTCATGCCGCCAAGCCCACAAGAGAGAGCTTCAGTCCAAGACAAAGGCCCACTGTTGACCAGGTCCACCAGGGTTTCTTGGCCCACAAGTCAGGATTTCTTAGCCCTCAAGTCATGTATCCTGGGATGAATCTATAAATACCACCCCTCCCCTCTTGTATGAAGCATCTTTTTTTTCATGAATACAAATTAAAGTTGAAAGTTATTTTGTCTCAGTTTTTTCTCCGGATTGGAGTGGGTGTGATGCCCGGGTTCCCTGTTCTTGAGTGCAAGTCCTAATCCCCTGGTGACTTCTATGCTCGCCAGCGATCTCCCGCTTCCTGTCCTGCATCACCTGTAATACAAGAGGGGACCTAAAACAAGACACCATGTACCAAATTAAGATACCATATGATACCATGTGCCAACCCAAGTTAGTCATGCTTTGGCACCACATGCCCTCTACCTCTTGGCGCCACACCATCACATGCGCCACCTCATCAATTCTTGGACATCATCACATGCCATGTCACTTGCCACTTGAAATGTATGTCATGCCACATCACCTTGTTTAGCCAACTCTATGTCAAAAAATGGTTGTCTTTTATTCTTATCAAGACATCTAGACATCCAGACATCCAGACATCTAGACATCTAGACATCCATACATCCATACATCCAGACATTCAGACAACATTCAAATTTATTCGAAAGGGGGCACCCATAAATTAAATTGTCGCCCATTTGAAATCCATCACCACTTTTAAGAGAAGTAAGATAGAATGACTTCTCATCTCACTTTCTCTTTGTCACCCACATCCAGGTAGCGCCTCATTCTTCCTTTTGTCACCCAGCAAGGAGGAATTCTAATATAAGGGGATGCTTATCTATTTATCCCATGGAGTTCATTCAAATCTAAAATCAAAGAGTCCAAGATAAGGCATTCTTTCAAGTTTGAAATGCAAGAAGATTGAGGAGTCTAAGCCATAAGTTAGCACCAAGAATGAGATATGTTGCCCATCCTCTTCTTAGTTATTTGTCACCAATTTAAGAGGACCAAAAAAGAAGGACACCATCTCATTATTTCAAGATTTGTCGCACATTTCAAAGAGGAGCGCCTCTTCTTTTTACTTGTAGCCCAACCTAGATAAGTCAATCCATGTTGTCGCCCACTATGGATGAAGACCAAGGAAGGATCACAACTAAGAGTTCTATTATGCCAACATCAGGATTCAAGGAATTGCTACTCAAGAAGAACTAATTCTACTCTTTGTAACCCACACTTCTGATGTAGGTGGTCTATAAATGCCACCATCAATCCCTTTTGTAAGATAGAATTATTATTCATCAAATAAAGGAGAAATTCTACCATTCCTTTGCTGTGTCAAGCATCATGGGGTGTGAGGCCCCATTCCTTTGTTCTTTAGAGCATCGTGGGGTGTGAGGCCCTATTTTTTTGTTTTTCAGAGCATCGCGGGGTTTGAGGTCCTAGTTATCCTATTTATCCCATCATCAGAAAATTCTAGCCACCTTCCAGCTTCTACCTCTCCCTTTTTTTTTCATTAAAATTTTTTCCCTTCCATGCCCACTTATTGAGTGTTGTGACTGATTGCAAGTGATCGAGATCAAACATGACGGTGGTTCTTGCCTTCGAACCAGTAAAGCTGAAGATCGAAGTCCGAAGATCAAAATCTGGAAGTCCTGCTGCAAGATCGTAGAGAGTCCAGTCAAATCCACAACAAAAAAAGAAAATCATCTTTGTTGGTAAAGTATAAACCTTCTCTAAATCTTTATTCTCTGATCCATTGAGAGGTAGAATCCTAGTTTAAGGTGATTTCTTAATCACCAGATCCTTTTTTCCTAACTAGATTTGTTAGTTCGATATTACAGGCATATATTAGCTGACTAGTCTTGTTTATTTTAATTGCTTCGAGTCTTTATTCTAAAAATCTAGAAAAATTAATCTCTATTAATTTTAGTTAATTATATTTAAAATTAGTAGATTAGTTTTCATATTTTATCCCAGATCACTGTGGCCAGGACCCAGGCCTAGAGCCGACCCTGCTAAGGAAGAGAAGTTCACTCCTTTCCTTGCCTCGAGAGCGAAGATTCTTATGGAGATCGAGGGCAAGCACTTCCTGCACTGACCTCCCCCATTGAGGCCATCCACTGGATGCGATAAGTCATGCTACTATCACTTCCACCGGGACCACGACCATGATACCGAGGAATGCTGCCATCTGAAGAGGAAAATAGAAGACTTGATCAGGCACGGCTACCTCAGAAAATATGTAGAGGGAAGAGCTACCCCAGTAGCCCAAAATGAAGAGCGCCGACCACTTTTTATCGACAACCTCCCGACTGAGAAGTTAGTGGAGATGATCTCCTATGGGGCAAGGAGAAGCTCGAAGAGGGCTAGAGGGAGAGAGGAAAGTGATGATGTACTTCCCTGCACGGAAGAAGGGTTGGCTAGGGTAGATAACCCAAATAATGATGCTATCATCATGAAAATGATGATAGCTAGACATCATATAACAAGAATTATGATCGATAGTGGAAGTTCTGTTGACATCCTTTTTTATGATGCTTTTGCAAGGATAAACTTATCCACTGACCAAATAAGATGGGTATATATGCCCTTGGTTGATTTTACCGGAGACTCTGTTGGGGTTGAAGGGGAGATTACACTCCTAATAACCACTGGGATGCCACCTTGGTAGAGCACTATGTTGACGACATTCACCATTATGAGGCTTCCTTTATCTTACAACGCAATTTTGGGATGCCCCGAACTCAATTTACTTGACACCACAATCTCCACCAGGCATCTTCTCATCTAGTTCCCAACTCCCTAGGAGATGAGGGAGATGAGAGGGTCCCGATAGTTGGGCCAACATTGCTTGCAGACTGTCCCAAGGGTGCGAGAGGCTATGCAAACTCCTGATGCAAGATGCTAGATAGAATTTTAAACTTAGAACCTAGCAAATTAAAATAAGCAATGATTCTATCACATATCAGCATGATTCTTGCATAAGAGGGAGTAAATAAATTTGATGTAAGAGACTACTAGATGAAAGTTTTATTTTTTGTAATGTAGTTTCCATTCAATCAAAAATAGAAAGGACCTAATGGTTGAGAAACCATTCTAACTAGGACATGTACCTTCAAATAATCAGACCTAAGAGTCTAGGGAGGGTTCTCTTACCAATAATGAGCTCTAACACTTTTGGTGATGGTTTAATTTCAGCACTCCAAGGATTAGCGATTGGACTTGAAGACTATCACTTCTTGGATGAAAGACTCCTAACGTAAATAGTTCCAAAGCAAAGCAAACCTTATCTTTAGCTTAAGATCATGGAGGATCCTGCAATAGAGGGCATTAGTGGGTGTTGAAAAGATGAGATAAAAGGAAAGTAAAGTTTAGAAGAAGAAGGAAAAGGAAATGATTGTTGGCATCTTGGTGGGATAGGCTGGCATCTTGGTTGAAGATGGTGGCATCTTGGATGGATGGTTGGGCCTCACACCCTCTCCCTCATGGAGTGTCAAATGCAACAAGCAAATGGAAGTAGAAAAAAGCTTTCATTCATTCATCATAATGGTTTGATTACAAGAGGGTTAGGGATATTTATAGACTTTCCAAGTCCTTTCAAATTCAAATTACAAGCTTAAAGAGTAGAGGGATAAGTGGGATTCATGCATGAAGAGTGGAGATATAAGAGGGAAGTTCCAACTTAAATTCAAATCTGAATTTGGCACCCAAATGGAGTGATGTGTCATGGGAGGTGAGGTGTCATCCTATCTTGGCATAGAGGAGGTGAGGTGGCTTCCATGTTGGCTGGTGATATAGCATTCCAACTTGGTATGGTGGTTGAAGTGGTTTGCTCCATCCAATCTCCAAGCTTCATGGTCTTGATCTTGCTTAATTTTGAACCAACTTACCTAATTGAACTCAACTTAACCAAATTGAACCCAACTTAAGCAACTTACATGACTAAATTGAAATTAAAATTGACTGGACTCTAATTACATGACTCATGGACTCATGCTGAAATTAAAGGACTCATGGAATAATGCTAAAAGTAATACAAAGTTGAAACCAAAATCAAAGTTTGGTTTATTCACTTGCAATCCGCAAGGAGCTTGGGTTGATCTGGTTTGCTTGAAGTCTCTTATGAACTCTGGTGCCGCACCAATTCTCCCGGGATGGGAAGGACTCGACCCTGTCGAGTATGGGTCAACTTGACTTTGGTAGTATTCTAGTAAGTCTGGGTTGATCCTTTGTAGATCCTCTCAAGTGATCCATGAGTCTTCAAATTTTGGTCGACCTTGCCAACGAACCAAATAGCATTGATAGTCTTTATTCCGGGTAGTGATAGTCTTGTCATCCAGAATTTGCTCAATCCTATCTTGCCATTCTGGTAATGTGGCTAGTGGACTCAAGGATAGGTTCACTCGAAAAAATGGGATTAAGTCCAAAAGGCTCACTAAGTATCATTGTTGGTTCCTTATACTCTACTAAGTCTGAGATATTGAATGTTGAACTGATACCTAAGTCAGATGGTAACTCAAGCACATGGTCAGTAGGTCTAATTTTCTTTATTATTTTGAAAGGACCTGCATCGCGTGCATGTAACTTTTTCATGGTTCTGGGTGGGAACCATTCAGGTCTAAGCCTAATCATCACATAGTCTCCTTCATAAAATTCGTTGACTCTTTTACGGGAATTAGCCATATGCTTGCAAGTTTTATTGTTCAGATTAATTTTCTTACTAATTTCTTTGTGCAATTCTCTAACATGCTTGCATATGACTTGTACCAACACCTAATAAATTATAGGTTCAACTATGCATTCCTATCGAAAGAAATTTATTAAATCTTTAACTATAACTTTGTGCTTGACCCTTGGTTGGTGGGAGACATGCAGATAAAAATTTTACATGAACTCCTAATAAATGCCATAAGATCTTCCAAAAATATGTAGCAAATCTAATATGCTCAATGGATTTATACAACCTGTTAACCTCAACAAAGTATAATCGAGTGGTTCTAGAAGTATTGGAAGCCTTAGCATATAGTAAGAAATAAGAAGAAGATTCGTGGAATAGTCCTTGATTAATGGGGATGACCTTAAGGTTTGGACTTTGATTTATATCTATAAGCGATAAAAGGTCTACTTTATAGAAGGATGAGTCAGTAATTTCAAGAAAGAGATCTTTAACCAGGACTAAAGGAGTGAATTCCTCCTGAGGGTACTGAATTGAAGAAACCATATCCTCACTAATTTTCTCTTATTCTTGAATTTCAAGACTAGGCTCTATAATTTGATTCTCTTATAGTATTTTCTCAGGTAAAGCCCTAGTGGTAGCAGTGTTATACTCCTCATAGTTCTCTTCTTCTAATTATCCTTCCAATACAGCCTTAGTCTGAGTATTTTCCTGGTTAACTAATTCTGGGTTTGTCATATATATTTCCTCTTCAATGTCATCCTTGTGAACAAATGGGGTAGTAGGGGTGGGTCGGCTAAAGGAAACTTGACTAGTACTTGGCTTATATCTAGGGGTACAAATCCTATTGGATTCGGGTCGATGGGTTATGGGTCCCCTCTGCTCATAGGACATGGGTAGATACTTTTTCCTAAGTTTGATCTTCATGGCTCTCCATGTGGCTATGGGCATGTCTCTTCTTTGATGACAAATGCGCTCAACATTTTTCCAACACAACCTAGCTTGTCGGACTAACCTAAGTTTAGCGAATTTGAACTTTCTCTCTTCCGACATCTCATACCATTCAAAATATTGATCCATGTTATTCTCCCAATCAACGTACACCTTAGGGTCTAGATTTCTATCAAAAGTGGGTGCATCGAGGCGAATGTTCCTAAGGGCACTTTCCTCTGAATCAGTGGAGTCTTAGTGTGGGTGTCTATGGTCATGTTCAGGGGTGGGATCATGGTGATGGGTTCTGGGACCAAGGGGAGTTGGTCTGGGTAATTCAGATTTAGTACGGGCCTTACGAGTCTCTTCAAGGATCCTGATTCGCTCCTCCATTTGGTCAAACCTATTATTTAGTTGTTTGCATTGTTCAGTCATGGTTCTCAACAAAGTTTCGAGATTTGGGTCCATGGTGATACTTGGTTAGGTTTAGGAATGTTGGTATGGGGTTTCTGATCTAGTGGACATGCAGAACAGAGACTCGTTCTAGGGGTTTCCTAGACCTAGAAGCTTAATGTAGAATGAATTGACTAAGTACAATCAAGTCTACAATTATCCTTTTAATTGGCCAGGTAAGAAGTGGGAGTGTGGGAGGCTCCCCCTGTTCTCGCAAGGTCCTAATTAAAAACCACAGTTCCACTTAAGGCGTTTGCTATTGGACCCCTAGCCTTAGACACCAATTTCCAAGAGTAAGTGAAGAATTGAGTTACACTACTCTCAACACAATACCTTGAACTTGACTTGTTGATGTCCCTAGTTTAGGTTCTTATTCGATTTTAATTTAGGCTTGGGTTAATGCAATATGTAGTTGGTTATTTTTGGGCCAAGGAAAGGTGATGAAATCATTCCCTTATCTTGTGAGAGGATTGCCCTTAAATGTTTTAAAAATGAATGCACATCCAACAATCTAGCTAATCAATATATCATAAGGATTAGGAATAACATGCACTTCAAAATTCAAATTTCTAAATTTCAAACTTCAAATTTGAATTTTCAAAATTTAAATTTTAGAATTCAAAATTCAAAATTTAAATTTTTGAATCATGGTTAGGTGGATTCAAATTTGAATTGTGCCAAAAAAATTTTTGTGTTGTGTTCAATGTGCAAATAAAAGAAAATCATGCAATTCAAGCAATCACTTAGGCAAGTCATGCAATTACACATCAAACAAGCAATTAGCACATCAAACCTTTAACCTAAGGATCTCATGTTCGGTCGTAGCTCATTACTCCCATGGGTCGTGATAGTATACTTTCATATACCCACTTAGAAGGTGTGAAACCTTAGATCAAAGAATGAAAACAATGAAGATTTTTTAAAAAAATTCATATCTGAAATCTATGAGAAAGATTTCAGCCCTGATTTTTGAACTGGCAATATTAATGAAAAATGCTAATGAAAACTAAGATTTGGAAAGTTATGAAGAGAACTCTCAGATCAATATTTAATATGCAGAATTTCAGCATATACAAAATTTCAGCAACTAGTAAACTTGTCCTGCTTAACCATGCTCTGATACCAAAAATGATGCGGGATGCTAGATGGAATTTTAAACTTAGAACTTAGCAAATTAAAATGAGCAATGATTCTACCATATATCAGCAAGATTCATGCATAAGAGGGAGCAAATAAATTTGATATAAGAGATTACTAGATGAAAGTTTTATTTCCCATAATGTAGTTTCCATTCAATCAAAAGTAAAAAGGACCTAATGGTTGAGAAACCATTTTAACTAGGATATGTACCTTCAAACAATCAGACCTAAGAGTCTAGGAAGGGTTCTCTTACCAACAATGAGCTCTCACACTTTTGGTGGTGGTCTAATTTCAGCATTCCAAGGATTAGCGGTTGGACTTGAAGACTACCACTCCTTGGATGGAAGACTCCTAACATAGATGGTTCCGAAGCAAAGCAAACCTTATCTTCAGCTTGAGATCATGAAGGATCATGCAATGGAGGGCATTAGTGGGTCTTGAAAAGATGAGAGAAAAGGAAAGTAGAGATTTAGAAGGAGGAAAAGGAAATGATTGTTGGCATCTTGGTGAGATAGGCTGGCATCTTGATTGAAGAGATGGGCGTCTTGGTTGAAGATGGTGGCATCTTGGATGGATGTTTGGGCCTCACACCCTCTTCCTCACGGAGTATCAAAAGCAACAAGCAAATAGAAGTAGAAAAAAACTTTCATTCACTCATCATAATGGTTTGATTACAAGAGGGTTAGGGATATTTATAGACTTCCTTAGCCCTTTCAAATTCAAATTACAAGCTTAAAGAGTGGAGTGAAGAGTGGAGGGATAAGTGGGATTCATGCATGAAGAGTGGAGATATAAGAGGGAAGTTCCAACTTAAATTCAAATCTGAATTTGGGCACTCAAATGGAGTGATGTGGCATGGGAGGTATGGTGTCATCCTATCTTGGCATGGAGGAGGTGAGGTGGCTTCCATCTTGGCATAGTGATGTGGCATTTCAACTTGGCATGGTGGTTGAAGTGGTTTGCTCCATCCAATCTCCAAGCTTCATGGTCTTGATTTTGCTTAATTTTGAACCCAACTTGAACCCAACTTGCCTAATTGAACTCAACTTAACCAAATTGAACCTAACTTAAGCAAATTACATGACTAAATTAAAATTAAAATTGATTGGACTCTAATTATAGGACTCATGGACTCATGCTGAAATTAAAGGACTCATGGAATAATGCTGAAAGTAACACAAATTTGAAACCAAAATCAGAGTTTGGTTTATTCACTTGCAATCCACAAGGAGCTTGGGTTGATTTGGTTTGCTTGAAGTCTCTTACAAACTTTGATGCCTGCACCAACTCCTGCCATCAACCAGCCAGACCCAATATATCTGGACCCGAAAGGCAGACTGGTCGAGCCTCTGCTATCTTTTCCCCTGGGAGAGGATCCCCTGAAGATTATGCAAGAGGGAGCCCTAATGCCCGAAGAGGAGGACCCACCTGCTCAGTTTCCTACAAGCCAATGTGGATGTCTTTGTCTGGACCACAGTAGACATGCCCGGGATCCCACCAGAAGTGATCACCCACAGGTTGAACATCAACCCCAATTGCCACCCAGTCTGGTAGAAGAAAAGAAGCTTCATCCCAGAGAGGCAGAAGGCAATTGATGTGGAGGTCGAAAAGCTCCTCATAGCAGGCTTCATCCACGAGGTTTGGTACCCTGACTGGCTTGCTAACATAATGATGGTCAGGAAAGCTTCCAGTAAGTGGAGGATCTGCATATACTACATCGACCTCAACTAGGCATGCCCGAAGGATAGCTTCCTGCTTTCCAAGATCGACTAGCTGGTGGATGCAACCTCAGGCCACAAGTTTTTTTACTTCATGGATGCATTCTCTGGGTACAATCAAATTCACATGCACCTGGAGGATGAGGAGCACACGACATTCGTGATCGACAAAGGTATGTACTGCTACAGGATAATACCATTTGGCCTCAAGAATGTAGGGGCCACGTACCAACGTCTGGTCAGCAAGGTCTTCAAAGACCAGATCGGTCGCAACATGCAGGTCTATATGGATGATATGCTTATCATGAGTGATCTAAAGTTGGACCATATCACTGACCTAGCGAAGGCCTTTGACAACCTCTGTCTCTGCCAGATGAAGTTGAACCTTGCCAAGTATGCATTTAGCGTTGCAGCAGAAAAGTTCCTGGGATTCATGGTCATCCAAAGGGGAATAGAGGCTAACCCCGAGAAGATCCAGGCGATCACTGAAATGAGACACCCCATCTCCAAGAAGGAGGTTCAGTACTTAACCAAGCACATCATGGTGTTAAGCCATTTCATCTCATGTTTCGTTGAGCACTGCTAGCCTTTCTTCAAGGTGCTGTGCAAGATGCACGACTTCACCTAGATGGAAAAATGCTGGGAGGCCTTCGAGGGGCTAAAAAACTCCTCGCCTCCCCACCATTACTATCCAGGCCGGAGCCTGGAGAAGGGCTCCTCCTGTACTTGGTAGTTTCACCAGAGGTGATGAGCTTAGTGTTGGTTTGCACTGATAGGGATGGCTCTCAGCGGCCAATCTACTATCCAAGTAAGCTGCTTCGCGATGCATAAACCAGGTACACTCGATCCAAAAAGATTATCTTTGCATCCATTGTGTCTGCACAATATCTCAGGCCCTATTTCCAAGCATATCTAATCATAGTCCTCACTGACTAGCCTTTGAGGGCCATCCCGAGCCATCAGATATGTTGGGGTGCTTGGCCAAGTGGACGGTGAAGCTCAGCGAGTTTGACATTACCTACCATCTACGATCAGTGCAGAAGGCCCAAGTCCTCGCTGACTTCTTGGCAGAATGCACCTGGGCAGCCAAGGATCCGGAGGAGCCAGACAAGTGAGCTAAGCCCGAACAGGACCCAGCCCCAGAAGTGATGATGTGGGTTCTCCATGTTGGCAACACTTCCAACACTAGAGGGAGTGGAACCAGGCTTATCCTCGCCAACCCCGATGTAGTCATTGCCAAATACGGGCTACACTTCCTCTTCAAGATAACCAATAATCAAGCTAAGTATGAAGCACTCCTCGTGGGACTGAAAGTGTCCTGTAAGCTGGGCATAAAGTGCTTGAGGGTCTTTATGGATTTGCAGCTCGTGATGGGCCAAGTCTCCAGCGACTATAAAGCTTGAGATCCCATGATGGCAAAGTATATAAACAAGGTTCACTCCTACACGGAGAACCATCACTCTTCTCGGAACCCCGATGAGGCAAGGCCCTCTCAATCGATGACTCCATCTTCTGACGAGGAGGAGGAGGTCCATCTCGTCATCCGTAGGAACCTTCGCCCGATCGGAGTTGTCATAGGTGGGCCAGGGCCCCTCCTATTGCTTATGTCTCTTCCGTTCCTGTTGCTTCTTCCCGATCATCCCGTCCGACCAGGCCTTCTGGCATCGCTTCGATGATGACCAGGGAGGATCTCCTTATGATCTGGGCCACCTACGGGATCCCAGACTCCATCCATCTCTCGGTTCTGGGACCAGGGGAGCGGGTTACCTCCAGTGGCCCAGGTCGAATAGCCCTCTACGAGGGTCGAATTGCCCTCTATGAGGAGTTCTTTCTTGGGGGTCTTCATTTGCCTTTTCACCCCTTCTTCCTCTCTTTCCTCAACAACTACTATCTTGTTGCTGCCCAGTTGGCCCCCAATGCCATTAGGGTTATTAACAGTTTCATTATTTTTTCCACTTCCATGGGATTGTTACCCATTTCTTCCTGTTCAGGGCCTTCTTTATCCTGAAATGCCACCCGACTGAGGATAGGTGGTAGTTTGTTTCTCTTTGCCCGAAGGGCAAGTTTTAGCACCCCTCTTCCATCAAAGGGTGGAAGAGTAAATCCTTCTTTGCCTCTATCGAAGGGGTGGACTGGGTCTGGAGTGATCCGAACAGGACCCCAACCAGAACTCTCAGGTTGAGGCCTCTGATCGAGAAATATACAACCAGCTCATTTCTGATCGGATCCCCTCCCTCGAGATTTTGCTGTCAGAGCAGAACCTGTTCGATGTCGGGATCAGCCAAATCAGGGGGCTAGGTGAGTTCGGAGGGATATATCTTCTTCCATGAGTCTTTTCCAGTCTATGTTGACCTTTATCTTCTTCTTCTTCTTATAGGCATGAAGTTCTCGATGAAGGAGCTTCTAGAGTTCACCCAAAGGAGAGGCCTGCCATCCAGGCCCGGCGAGGCTCCACCATAGAGGGCCCGTGTCGAGCCCAACCAAGGGGCGGGGCCTGCTTCAGTCCCTAGCACTATGGGACGAGCGGTCGAGCCAGCCCTTGGGTCTTCGAGGCAATGAGCCTAGCCCCTGGCCCGAGAACCTGGCATGGGTGCGTAGGCCAGGCTGGCTGGTACCGTTGTGGTCTAGCCTCCCGTAGTCATCGAAGTGGATGTGGAGGGAGAAAGGGTGGCGGAGTGACCACCGGTGATGCCACCACCTGTGGCTACGAACTCCCCCCAGCTAGGTGAGATGCCTTCAGAGGTGGTTCCCCCGAATGCGGCGATGCCCCCAGCACCGAGGAGGGCTATCGTTTGAAGGGTAGTACTTCAGGTGAAACCAAACTCGATGATCACCCAAGATCTTATGCTGGCAGAGTGTATGATGGAGTTCGCAATCCAGTCGCTTGACCGCCGTGATAGGGGAGGCAGGAAGCTAGCAGAGGCCCTTCTTGGCACCCTCCCCCTCCTCTTCATGGTAGTCTTCTTCTTTTCTGTTGCTTCATCTGGTTGCCGTAGCTAACACCTTTGATGATGTAGATTGGGATCGATATTCTTCTTATCCATGACTACTGCACTCAGTGGGAAAAGAGAGTGCCCGGCAGGAGTAGGAGAGGGCGTCGCTAGTAGCTGAGGCCTAGGAGCAAATTGATAGGGCCCGTGCCTTGGAGGAGAAGGATAAGGTCCTTCAAGATAGGGTGGTCGATGCCAAAAATCAGGCTAGGGACCTCGAAGTGTCCTTGGCTCGAGAAAGGGGTCGGGCTTCCCATTGGGTAATGGAGCTCAGAGCAGAAGCTACCTGAGTGAAAGAGTTAAGGGTGGCCTCCAAGTGTAGCTGGAGGTAATGCAGGCTCGGTTGTTAATAACCGAGGAGAGAGCCGCTAGGCTAGTGGCCCTGATGGAGGCTGCCAAGAAGGAGGCCGCCGAGGCAGTGCCCATGTTCAGGGCCTCAGCGGTATTCTCTAATGATGTCCGAGAGGTGGCCACGGATTCCTTCATCAAAGGATTCAGGATTTGTAGATCTCTGGTGGCCCAGCTCTTCCCTGAGCTGAATCTAGATGAGGTCATGATCCTGAGCGGCCTTTGTGGAAGCTCAGGGGGAACTGCAACTCCTACTACCATGGCTAAGATGGAGCTTGCTCTTGCTACTAAGGAAGTCCCACCTGCGGGAGCTGCAGAGGCCCAAGGGGGAGCCGACGTGCCTACCCGTCATCCTGGGAAAGGACCTACAGAGGGATAGGCCCCAATTTCTTTCCTAAATCTTTCTTTCTATTTTGGGACCGCTCGGCCTGTCAGGGGTTCATTGATGATGTATCTTTTTCATACAATATCAATGATGTCCTTTTGCTTCACTGAGTTCTTGTTTTTATGGTTACTATAAACCTCTTTAGCAGCTGCTTATCTTGGAACTCTCCTGTTGGGCCAAGAGCTGGCGGATGGCTTGATTGGGGGGCCTAAGCGTTCCTGGGAGACTGTCAAGTTGGGGAGCTTGACTGGAGGGGTCTCGAAGTTGTCTTCACTGGTGCTGAGTCTGGTCGGTGGCGTGTGGGCCTTCAGGAGTGCCCTGTTTTGCCATCACTGAATTGGGGGTCCAATGGATTGAATGCAGGGCTTCTAGAGTTTTCCGGCTTGAGGTGCCGAGCGGTGAGTCTGGCGATAGATGGTGAAACTTCTGGGATGTCCCACTGACATCTCCGGACTATGAGGATGATAGTAGGTGCAGGGCTTCAGGAGTTTCCTGGCTTGAGGTGCTGAGCCATGAGTCAAGCGACAGATTGCAAAACTTCTAGAGTGTCTCGTTGACATCTCCAGACTGAGAGGATGGCAGTAGGTGTGGGGCTTCAAGAGTTTTTCTGGCTTGAGGTGTCGAGCTATGAGTCAGGCAGTAGATGGTAGAACTTCTAGAATGTCCCGCTAACATCTCTGTACTATGAGGATGGTAGCAGGTGCGAGGCTTCAGGAGTTTCCTGGCTATGGTGCGGGGTGCTGTGGCTCCCGACTTTGGTGCGGGGCTTCAAAAGTTTCTCGGCTTTGGTGCGGGGCATTGAAGGTTCTCGGCTTTAGTACGAGGCTTCAGGAGTTTCTCAGCTTTGGGTGCGAGGTGTTGGAGGTTCTCGGCTTTAGTACTGGGCTTCAGGAGTTTCCTGGCTTTGGTATCGGGCTTTATGAGTTTTCGGGCTTAGAATGCTAGGCTTCATGAGTTTCCAGGCTTAAAGTGTCGGGGTTCATGAGTTTTTGGGCTTAGAGTGCTGGGCTTCAGGAGTTTCCAGGCTTAGAGTACCGGGCGGGCTTCATGAGTTTTTGGGCTTAGAGTGTTGGGCTTCAGGAGTTTCTGGGTTTAGAGTGCCGAGCTTCATAAGTTTCCGGGTTTAGAGTGCCGGGCTTCAGGAGTTTCCGGGCTTGAGGTGCTGTGGATGCCGAACCATGGTCTGGCAATGGACAACGGGACCATCAAGATTCCCCACAGACATCTCCAGACTGTAGCATAGTAGATGCCAAGCTATGAGCCTCGCGATAGATGGTGAGACTTTGTTCAGTCACTGCAGACATCTCTGGACTGTGAGCATGGCAAGAGCTGAACTAAGAGTCAGGCGGTAAATGGCAGGGGCCTTTTGGAGTCTTTGCAGACATCTTCGAACTATTAGCATAGCAGTTGCCAAACTGTGAGCTCGCAGTAGATGGCAAGACTTCATTCAATCATCGCAGACATCTCTAGATTGTGAGCATGGCAAGAGCTGAACTGAGAGTCAGGCATAGATGGCGGGACCCCTAGGCTCTACGGCTGGCATCCCTGGCCTGTAGGCTCAGCAACAGGTGTGGGGCTTCAAGAGTTTCCTAGCTTGGATCGCTAGGCCTGGGGTCGGGCGATGATTTTCGTACAAGGCAAAGACAACGTTGCATGGAAAGGAATCTTTTATTGAAATGAGGGAGCCTTACATTATTGGCGGTATGTCCTTAGACTTTTATCATTCCGGGCCTGCACGGACTGGGCACCGTCAAGTTCGGCAAGGTGATAGGCTCCAGGGGAAAGGGTCTTGACTACTCCATAGGGACCTTCCCAGTCTAGGGAGAGTTTGTCCCCCAACATATCATACCCGTGTGCTTCTCGGTGGGTCGATTATCAACTATAGGGACAGAAATAAGGGCTACAAGCGCTTGAGGTTCTGCCGGGGTCTTGCCCCCCATGAACTTTCTGAGGTAGCTTCTTCTTATTAGATCTTCAATTTCTTTTTTAAGGTGGTGGCATTCCTCGGTGTCGTGGCCGTGGTCACGGTGGAAATGATAGTATCTTGTCTTATCACGATCGTCGGACGGCCTCTGTAGGGGAGGGCGACGTAGGTAGTGCTCACCCTCGATCTCCATCAGAATCTTTGACCTCGGGATGAGGAGAGGAGTATATGCTTCTTTCGAAGCAGGACCGCTCTTCGGCTTGGGCCTCGCTCGGGGATTTGGGCTTGGTCCGGGCTTGCATGCCGCTGGGGCTTCCCCCGAGGTTTGTTTCTCCAGAGGCTTCCCATCTAGCTCTCTCTTGGTGCAGTCCGCCTCCTCAGCTCGAATTACTTGTGGACGCAGAGGAGGAGGTCAGATTATGTCTTCGGCTACTTCTTGTCTAGGGAGTAGGTCAGGGCAGGAAGTCTGGAGTCGATGCAGGATGACTCTAAGATTGCTAAATATGTAGGATAAATAGTAAACTAATTTTTTTAATTTTTTTTATAATTTTTGTTTGCAGGCTAAATTTTCAAAGTTAAGTAAAGAATAGTAGGATATTCAGCAATGCAAAGAATCATCATATCGCAGGCATACTCATGCAAAATAATAGAACCTGGACTCAAGAATTGAGAAATTTCTGGCTTAGGATAGCTAACCTTCAATCAAAATAGAAATTAAGAGTGGGAAGGTTTGTACCAGTCAGAGATTGAAGAACTTGCTGCTGAAGAGATCACTCAACACTCAGATTGGAGCCTGGATGATGAAGCTTTAGTTTCCTTGAAGTAGAAGGCTGATCTGGGCGGTCCTGAAGGCAAAGAAAGCCTCCTCTGGGAAGGTGAAATACCTCGAGGATCCTGCACGCATCAGAGGTTAATCAAAGAGACAAACAAACAAAGAAAAGAACTATGGTTTTGAGGGAATCAGGATTAGGGTTAGAAGAGCAGGCGGCCTAGGGAAGGAGATGATCCTTGGCTTGTTGGACGACTAGGTGATGCGGAACTATATATGCATGCAGCTAATTTTTTTGTGTTTTAAATATGGAGGAATATGTTTAAATCCCGAAGATCAGACAAGGAACGATGTAAAGAGTTCTATATGAATTTAAAAAACTAAAAGCATGCATAACAGGACCTAAAAAGCAAAGGAAAGAGGACTGCCGAGGCTGAGAAGTCTCGGTTGGGCCAATTCATCTACAATAAAGTGTCTGGCAGGCAGAGGGGGTGTACTTGATAACGGTAGATGTTCATGGTGTAGATCATACGTGAAGAGGCCGCTCTCACTCTCGGATGCGGCCTAGAAAATCAAGCTAGAGACCCGCGGATTCCCGGCTTTCTACTCGGTGGTCCGATTGCAGCTTGACTGAAGTCATTGGATTTGTTGGAGTTGATGGACCTGCAAACAACCTTTCAGGGGTGAGAAACCAAAGTAAGGATGAAATGGAAGAGGGAAAATAGCAAGGGGGAAATGAAATATGGGGTTGGCGACCAGGGTTTGGAGAGTTGGAGGGCGGCTAGAGGCTGGGAACAGAACACTGGGAAAAAGAAGGGCTCACACAGAATCCCTTTTAGCACACAGCAGGTAGCACACAATAGGAATTCAATATTTTTGCATGATAAAAAGTTATCTTGATACAAGAGATTAGAGTCTCTTAAATAGACTCTTAGACTTGGCCCCCAAGTAAGGTTAAAAGAGACTTTATATAGGACTTTTAATCCAAATTAAACTCTAGCTAGAAAACATGGTAGGCTAGGTAGAAAAAATCCCTAAATTCCTTCCGTCTCTCACTTTCCTTGGTTGGCCAAGGGAGGTGACCCTAGTGGCCGACCAAGAGGTGGTGAGCATAAGCTTGGCACCCCTTGGTTCTCCTCTTAGGCCCTGATTAGCCCAATCTGCTTCAAGCTACGGTCCAGGGCTTCAAGGTTTCGAAATCGTCTTCCAGGCTTCTGATTTTCTTCTCCTAGGCCTTCCATGGTCTTCAAAGCTTCTAGTTGGGTTGGACTCCACTTGGTCTAATTGGTCTTCACTTGTACTTGGACTGACATGTATTGAACTCTGAAGGATGACTAGCTTAACATGAGCTGACTAGTACAGGACTCAAGTAATAAAAAAAATAACTCAGATGGACTAAGCCTTTATTCCAAATGGATTCAGATGTTTCTAATTAATCCACAGAGGGTTGAGAAGCCTCTGTCTTATTCTGGTGCCTCTGGTGTCCGTACCAAGTCTCCCGGATGGGAGGAACTTGATCCTGTCGAGTGAAGATCAGGCTGGCTCACATAACTCTTGAGGAGGTCTGGGTTGAGGTCTGCAAGTCCTCTCAAGAAATCCATGAATTGTCCGACTCTAGCCAGCCTTGCCATCAGACCAGGTAGCATTGATAGCCACGGCCCTGGGTCATTATGGCTTGATCATCCAGGATACGCTCGATCCGTTATCCTCTCTCAGGCCAATTTATTGGTGGACACTCTGGGCTAGGGTCACTCTCAATGGAAGGAATAGGTCCAAAGGCCTCACTAGGTATCGCTGCCGATTTCCTGTACTCAACCAGGTCTGCGATATTAAAGGTAGAACTGATGTCCAAATCTGAAGGCAAATCTAACACAAGCATTTGGTCCAACCCTCTCTATTACTTTAAAAGGTCCAGCTCTGCGAGCATGAAGCTTCTTAACGATCCCGGGTGGGAACCGCTCAGGCCTAAGCCTAATCATGACAGAATCCCCTACATCAAATTCCTTGGTCCTTCTTCGGGAATTAGCCAGTTTCTTATATGTTTCATTGCTTAGGTTTATTTTTTGGCTAATGTCATTATGCAAGTCCCTAATATGTTGTGCGAATGATTCTACAGACTCTGAGACTCATGCATGAATAGGTAAAGGAATCAGATCAATGGGACAATTTGGCTTGTACCCATGGACTATCTCAAAAGGACTCTTGCCTGTTGTCCTATTCACTGAGCTATTATAGGCGAACTCTGCTCTAGGCAACAATAGATCCCAAGTTCCAATGTGTTCACCTACCAAGCATCTAAGGAGGTTTCCTAAACTATGGTTCACCACTTAGGTTTGGCCATCTATTTAGGGGTGGTAGGCTATAGAAAACTTAAGCTTAGTCCTTAACAGGTGCCATAGGGTTTTCCAGAAATAACTGGTGAACCTAACATCCCTATCAGATATGATGGTCTTGAGTAAGCCATGGAGTCTAACCACATTGTCTAAGAAAAGCTTGGCTACTCTAGATGCATCAAAGGTTTGAGAACATGGGATGAAGTGAGCCATCTTAGAGAACCTATCAACCACTACAAAGATAGAATCATGTCTCTTTTGGGTCTTAGGTAATCCTAACACAAAGTCCATATTTAGGTCCTGCCAAGGGCGATCAGGCACTGGTAAAGGTGTGTACGTCTAGTGTTTTGCTTATGCTATTTTGCAACATCACAAGTTCTACACCTGGCTATAATCTGAGCAACATGTCTTTTCTAACCTGACCAAAAGAACTGGTCTTCTATCGCTAAGATGGTCTTATTCTAACCAAAGTGACCAGCTAAACCTCCAGTATGGGTCTTCCAAATTAAGAATTCTCTAAGAAAAGTTCTAGATATACAGAGTCGATTATTTTGGAAAAGGTAACCATCCTGAATGGTATACTCACTATTGGTACTGGATGGTCATAGCCTTAGGGTTAGGTAAATGTCTCCAAAGTCTGGGCAGGTTTCATATTCATCCTTTAACCTATGAAACCCTATGACTTGGGTGCTGACTGAGCCTAACAGCAAAGACCTACGACTAAGGGCAACTACCAACTTATTGTCTACTTCGGCATGGTGTTTCAGGACAAAGGTGTAGGCCTGAATGTACTCGATCCATTTACCGTGATGTGGGTTAAGTTTCTTTTGGGAGTTTAGGAACCGGAGTGCCTCATGGTCAGAAAATAAGATAAACTTTTACAGTAGTAAGTAATGTCTCCAATATCTAAGGGCCTGGACAACCGCATAAGATTCCTTGTCATAGGTAGAGTACTTAAGTTTAGCCTCATTCAGCTTCTCACTGAAGAAGGCTATAGGGTGATTTTCTTGACTTAGTATCTCACCTATTCCTACTCCCGAGGTGTTGCAAGCGACCTCAAACACCTTAGTGAAATCAGGTAATCTAAGGATGGGTGCATGGGTTATCTTATCCTTAACCTCTAGGAAGGCCTTATCAGCTACTTTGGTCCACTCAAATGTACCCATCCTAATGCAACCAGTTATAGGTGTGACGACTGTACTAAAACCCCTAATAAATCTCCTGTAAAAGGTTGCTAGGCCATGGAAACTATGCACATCGTGGACACTAGTGGGTACAGGCCACTCAATAATTGCCTTAACCTTTTCAAGATCTGCAGAAACTCTCTCAGGGGTGACAACAAAACCTAGGAAGATAACCCTATATGTCATGAACTCACATTTCTTAAAGTTGGCATAAAGGCTATTCTCTCTAAGAGTCTGGCATACTAATCTTAGATGAATAAGGTGGTCCTTTTTAGTCCTACTATAAATCAAGATGTCATCAAAGTAGACCACAACAAATTTTCTAGTATATTCTTTCAGGACTTGGGTCATAATTCTCATAAATGTACTTGGTGCATTGGAAATTCCGAAAGGCATCACACCCACTCAAACAGACCATCCTTAGTCTTGAATGCAGTCTTCCACTCATCCCCAGGTCTAATCTTAACCTGATGATAGCCGCTTTTAAGGTCTATCTTTGAGAAAACTTTGGCTTTGGCCATCATGTTTAACATATCGTCCAATCAGGGGATGGAAAACCTATACTTCACAGTTATTTTGTTGATGGCTTTACTATCTACACACATCCTCCAGGTACCATCTTTCTTAGGGGTCAGTAGAGCAGGGAACCAAACATTATTCCCATGGTAGCAAAAAGCACAAACAATTGTTTAACCAAATAGGGTTGCATTATGATCAAAAAGCCAAGGTCGACCTAAAATGATACTACTTACTTCCATGGGGATGACATCACACCAAATATTTTCCTCATAGGTTTGCAGTCTAACTAAGATTTGGCACCTATACTTGATCTGGATGGAGGAGGAATCTACCCAAGAAACTTTGTAAGGGCTAGGATAGGGAACCGTGATCAATCCTAAAGATTTGACTGTATTGGCAGAGACGACATTGACATAACTCCCACTATCTATGATGATCTTACGTACCTTACCCCCTACCTTAACAAAGGTCTATAGGATGTTAGTCCTATGCCAATCTTCCTTAACTGGGGTCTGGGTTAAGATGCACCTAACTACTCCTAATAGGTTCTCAAACTCAGGGTTCATCCTCCTTACCTTCATACTCATCCAACAACTGGTCATCAGCCTCATAAATTTCTCCCTCAGGTTCAGCTACGGATTCAGGCTCTTCTTCCTCTAGCTCACCTAAGTGTAGGGCACTAATTGGGCACTAGCTAGCAAAGTGGCCTGGTTTCCAACATTTAAAACAGGTCTTCTGGGGATTAGTACTCCTGTGGGCCTCTACAGATTTATCTCTATCATCTCTATGGGTCAAAGGAGTACTAGGCCAGGGTCGACTCATGTCAGGATGACTCAGATTGGGTCAACTCAGATTAGGTCGGCTAGTGCTGGATCGACTCTGATGGGATTGGCTAGCTCCTGGGTACTGACTAGGATATCTAGTGGACTTGGGTTTACGGTAGACGGGCCCTCTTTGGAAATGCTCATAATCCCTAGCAATCTGGTAGACATGGTCCAGGTCTCTAACCTCTCTCATATAGAGCTCCCTCTTAATATCATCTCTCAGTCTAGCCATAAACCTAGACAGAACAACATCCTCAGACTCATTCAAGTCACATCGCATGGAATACTCATCAAATTTTGCAATGTACTCATCTACACTCTTGCTATGCTGATTCAATCGCTGCCACTGATCCATTAAACCATAACGATATGATGGTGGAACGTATTTCTCTCTAAGCTTACCCTTCATGGCCCTCCAGGTGACTATGGGATCATGACCTCCTAGTCTAAGGGTTCTCTCAACACTAGCCTGATATAACCTGGCCTCCTGGATCAACTTAAGCTTGGCAAACCTAAACTTACGCTCCTCCGACATATCGTACCACTCAAAATTTTGATCAACTTCTCCCTCTTAATCTATATAGATCTTAGGATCATGACAACCATCAAAAGTGGGGGCTTCTAACCTTATATTTTTGTAGGCTCTATCCTCCTGGTCTATAAAGTCCTGATTGGGTCTCCTTGGATGAACCTCTGGGATTGGGTCATGACGATGGGCTCTCCTAGGTTCAGCTTCAAAGTAGGGATCAGGGTTTGGGTTCCTCCTAGGTTTAGCCTCATAGTGAGGATCACGATGAGGGGTTCTCCTAGGATGGGGAGGTGTCTCAGGATTTGGTTCAGATTGCGACCCATGGGTTCTCTCTAAGGTTCCTACACGGTCCTCTACTTGATCAAACCTATTGGCTAAGTGGTCAAGTCTATGGGTTCAGGTATTGGACTGGGTCAACTGAGTCATCTGGGCCATTTGGTCTTCAAGGGCTTGAATTTAGGTTTCTAGCTTATCATGGATTCTACCAAAGGGGGAGATGGTGGGTGATATGATGCTCCTGATCTAGTGCTCAAGCAAGACTCAACACTGACTCGACTATAGCTACCTAGACCTAGAGCCCAATCAGAATGGGTTGACTCAACTTACACACAACTCAAATCCTAGTCCTTCAATTTGGCCAGGTAAGAGGTGGGATGGTGGGAGGTCTCCCTGCTCTCGCAAGGACCCAATTAAGGAACCACCAATACGTTTAGGTCGTTTGACACTGTACCTCTTGCCTAGACACCGATATCTAGTAACAGGAAATGAATTGGGTGCACTAGTCATCCCACAATGACAGACCCGACCGATGGGCGTCCCTAGCCCACTAGGGCAAATTAAGTCTAGTTAATTTTAGATTAGGCTTGAGACCGAATGCAAGGGATGTGGTTTTGGGCTAAGGAGAGATTATCAACTCCTCACCTTATCTGACATATAAAAAATGCCCTTAAAGTAATTTATGCAATGATGGCAGGCAGATGAAGATGCAAATTAGGGTTTAGGTGTTTTGGTATTTTTTTGAATATATGTAATTTTTTTTGTTTTGAAATTTTATTACATAGAAAGATATTTGCATATTATGATCTAATATCCAAGAAATATGCTAAAATTAAAGATATACTATGATTATACTAAAAAAAACCTTGAACTTTCTGAAATCGGTTTTGCTGCAAAAACAGAATAGAACTATTCTCAATCAGTGTTTTAGCTAGAAAAAAATTCACAGATTGAAATAATTCTTGAGAAAATTCTAGAAATTAATTAGAATTGTGAGGAATGCATCAAAGTTAATTTCATAATTTTCTAATTCTATGCTAATAGAAACAATTAAAATAAAAAGATATATACTGAAAGGCCGAAAATGAAAAATCCTAAGGAACTCTTTGTATTCTTCTTCAGGGGTCAATTCACAGCGGCACCCCTACCACCATAAGAGATCCTGTCAATTGGAAAAGAGTGGTTTGAAGCCCTACTAGTCTCCTATGACCGGATGGCCATGGTGAAGCACCCGATCCGAATATCCAAAGAGAACTGAGCCCAAAAAGGCTTTGATACCTAATGATGCGGAACTATATATGTATGCAACTAATTTTTTTGTGTTTTAAATATGGCGAAATATGTTTTAATCCCGAAGATCAGACCAAGGAATGATGTAAAGAGTTCTATATGAATTTAAGAAACTAAAAGCATGCATAATAGGACCTAAAAAGCAAAGAAAAGAGGACCGTCGAGGCTAAGAAGTGTCGGTTGGGCCAGTTCATCTACAATAAAGCATCTAGTAGGCAGAGGGGATGTACCTAACAATGGTAGATGTGCTTGGTGTAGATTGTACATGAAGAGGTTGCTCTCACTCCTGGATGCAGCCTAGAAAATCAAGCCGGAGACCCGCGGATCCAGGCTTTCTGCTCGGTGGTTCGATTGCGGCCCGGCTAGAGTTATTGGATTCGTCGGAGTTGAGGAACCTGCAAACAACCTTTTAGGGGTGAGAAATCAAAGTATGAATGAAATAGAAGAGGGAAAATAAAAAGGGGGAGATGAAATATGGGGTTGGCGGCCAGGGTTTGGAGAGTTGGAGGGCAGCTGAAGGTTGGGCGCATAACACCCGGAAGAAGAAGGGCTCACACATAATCCCTTTAAGGATAAAAAGTTATCTTGATATAAGAGATTAGAGCCTCTTAAATAGACTCTTAGACTTGGTCCCCAAGTAAGGTTAAAAGAGACTTTACATAGGACTTTTAAGAGGCTCTAATCTCTTATATCAAGATAACTTTTTATCCTTAAAGGGATTCTGTGTGAGCCCTTTTAGCACACTGGGAAGAAGAAGGGCTCACATAGAATCCCTTTTAGCACATAGCAGGTAGCACACAATAATTGGAGGAATTCAATATTTTTGCATGATAAAAAGTTATCTTGATACAAGAGATTAGAGTCTCTTAAATAGACTCTTAGACTTGGCCCCCAAGTAAGGTTAAAAGAGACTTTACATAGGACTTTTAATCCAAATTAAACTCTAGCTAGAAAACATGGTAGGCTAGGTAGAAAAAATCCCTAAATTCCATCCATCTCTCACTTTCCTTGGTTGGCCAAGGGAGGTGACCCTAGTGGCCGACCAAGAGGTGGTGAGCATAAGCTTGGCACCCCTTGGTTCTCCTCCTGGGCCCTGATTGGCCCAATCTGCTTCAGGCTACGGTCAAGGGCTTCAAGGTTTCGAAATCGTCTTCCAGGCTTCTGATTTTCTTCTCCTAGGCCTTCCATGGTCTTCAAAGCTTCTAGTTGGGTTGGACACCACTTGGACTAATTGGTCTTCACTTGTACTTGGACTGACATGTACTGAACTCTGAAGGATGACTAGCTTAACATGAGCTGACTAGTACAGGACTCAAGTAATAAAAAAAATAACTCAGATGGACTAAGCCTTTATTACAAATGGATTCAGATGTTGCTAATTAATCCACAGAGGGTTGAGAAGCCTCTGTCTTATTCTGGTGCCTCTGGTATCCGTACCAAGTCTCCCGGATGGGAGGAACTCGATCCTGTCGAGTGAAGATCAGGCTGGCTCACATAACTCTTGAGGAGGTCTGGGTTGAGGTCTGCAAGTCCTCTCAAGAAATCCATGAATTGTCTGACTCTAGCCAGCCTTGCCATCAGATCAGGTAGCATTGATAGCCACGGCCCTGGGTCATTATGGCTTGATCGTCCAGGATACGCTCGATCCGTTCTCCTCTCTCAGGCCAATTTATTGGTGGACACTCTGGGCTAGGGTCACTCTCAATGGAAGGAATAGGTCCAAAGGCCTCACTAGGTATCGCTGCCAGTTTCCTGTACTCAACCAGGTCTGCGATATTAAAGGTAGAACTGATGTCCAAATCTGAAGGCAAATCTAACACAAGCATTTGGTCCAACCCTCTCTATTATTTTAAAAGGTCCAGCTCTGCGAGCATGAAGCTTCTTAACGGTCCCGGGTGGGAACCGCTCAGGCCTAAGCCTAATCATGACAGAATCCCCTACATCAAATTCCTTGGTCCTTCTTCGGGAATTAGCCAGTTTCTTATATGTTTCATTGCTTAGGTTTATTTTTTAGCTAATGTCCTTATGCAAGTCCCTAATATGTTGTGCGAATGATTCTACAGACTCTGAGACTCATGCATGAATAGGTAAAGGAATCAGATCAATGGGACGATTTGGCTTGTACCCATGGACTATCTTAAAAGGACTCTTGCCTGTTGTCCTATTCACTGAGCTATTGTAGGCGAACTCTGCTCTAGGCAATAATAGATCCCAAGTTCCAATGTGTTCACCTACCAAGCATCTAAGGAGGTTTCCTAAACTATGGTTCACCACTTAGGTTTGGCCATCTATTTAGGGGTGGTAGGCTATAGAAAACTTAAGCTTAGTCCTTAACAGGTGCCATAGGGTTTTCCAGAAATAACTGGTGAACCTAACATCCCTATCAGATATGATGGTCTTGAGTAAGCCATGGAGTCTAACCACATTGTCTAAGAAAAGCTTGGCTACTCTAGATGCATCAAAGGTTTGAGAACATGGGATGAAGTGAGCCATCTTAGAGAACCTATCAACCACTACAAAGATAGAATCATGTCTCTTCTGTGTCTTAGGTAATCCTAACACAAAGTCCATATTTAGGTCCTGCCAAGGGCGATCAGGCACTGGTAAAGGTGTGTACGTCTAGTGTTTTGCTTATGCTATTTTGCAACATCACAAGTTCTACACCTGGCTACAATCTGAGCAACATGTCTTTTCTAACCTGACCAAAAGAACTGGTCTTCTATCGCTAAGATGGTCTTATTCTAACCAAAGTGACCAGCTAAACCTCCAGCATGGGTCTTCCAAATTAAGAATTCTCTAAGAAAAGTTCTAGATATACAGAGTCGATTATTTTGGAAAAGGTAACCATCCTGAATGGTATACTCACTATTGGTACTGGATGGTCAAAGCCTTAGGGTTAGGTAAATGTCTCCAAAGTCTGGGCAGGTTTCATATTCATCCTTTAACCTATGAAACCTTATGACTTGGGTGCTGACTGAGCCTAACAGCAAAGACCTACGACTAAGGGCAACTACCACCTTATTGTCTACTTCGGCATGGTGTTTCAGGACAAAGGTGTAGGCCTGAATGTACTCGATCCATTTACCGTGATGTGGGTTAAGTTTCTTTTGGGAGTTTAGGAACCGGAGTGCCTCATGGTCAGAAAATAAGATAAACTTTTACAGTAGTAAGTAATGTCTCCAATATCTAAGGGCCTGGACAACCGCATAAGATTCCTTGTCATAGGTAGAGTACTTAAGTTTAGCCTCATTCAGCTTCTCACTAAAGAAGGCTATAGGGTGATTTTCTTGACTTAGTATCTCACTTATTCCTACTCCCGAGGTGTTGCAAGCAACCTCAAACACCTTAGTGAAATCAGGTAATCTAAGGATGGGTGCATGGGTTATCTTATCCTTAACCTCTAGGAAGGCATTATCAGCTACTTTGGTCCACTCAAATGTACCCTTCCTAATGCAATCAGTTATAGGTGTGACGACTGTACTAAAACCCCTAATAAATCTTCTGTAAAAGGTTGCTAGGCCATGAAAACTATGCACATCGTGGACACTAGTGGGTACAGGCCACTCAATAATTGCCTTAACCTTTTCAGGATCTGCAGAAACTCTCTCAGGGGTGACAACAAAACCTAGGAAGATAACCCTATGTGTCATGAACTCACATTTCTTAAAGTTGGCATAAAGGCTATTCTCTCTAAGAGTCTGGCATACTAATCTTAGATGAATAAGGTGGTCATTTTTAGTCCTACTATAAATCAAGATGTCATCAAAGTAGACCACAACAAATTTTCTAGTATATTCTTTCAGGACTTGGGTCATAATTCTCATAAATGTACTTGGTGCATTGGAAATTCCGAAAGGCATCACACCCACTCAAATAGACCATCCTTAGTCTTGAATGCAGTCTTCCACTCATCCCCAGGTCTAATCTTAACCTGATGATAGCTGCTTTTAAGGTCTATCTTTGAGAAAACTTTGGCTTTGGCCATCATGTTTAACATATCGTCCAATCAGGGGATGGAAAACCTATACTTCATAGTTATTTTGTTGATGGCTTTACTATCTACACACATCCTCCAGGTACCATCTTTCTTAGGGGTCAGTAGAGCAGGGAACCAAACATTATTCCCATGGTAGCTAAAAGCACAAACATTTGTTTAACCAAATAGGGTTGCATTATGATCAAAAAGCCAAGGTCGACCTAAAATGATACTACTTACTTCCATGGGGATGACATCACACCAAATATTTTCCTCATAGGTTTGCAGTCTAACTAAGATTTGGCACCTATACTTGATCTGGATGGAGGAGGAATCTACCCAAGAAACTTTGTAAGGGCTAGGATAGGGAACCGTGATCAATCCTAAAGATTTGACTGTATTGGCAGAGACGACATTGACATAACTCCCACTATCTATGATGATCTTGCATACCTTACCCCCTACCTTAACAAAGGTCTATAGGATGTTAGTCCTATGCCAATCTTCCTTAACTGGGGTCTGGGTTAAGATGCACCTAACTACTCCTAATAGGTTCTCAAACTCAGGTTCATCCTCCTTACCTTCATACTCATCCAACAACTGGTCATCAGCCTCGTAAATTTCTCCCTCAGGTTCAGCTACGGATTCAGGCTCTTCTTCCTCTAGCTCACCTAAGTGTAGGGCACTAATTGGGCACTAGCTAGCAAAGTAGCCTAGTTTCCAACATTTAAAACAGGTCTTCTGGGGATTAGTACTCCTGTGGGCCTCTACAGATTTATCTCTATCATCTCTATGGGTCAAAGGAGTACTAGGCTAGGGTCGACTCATGTCAGGATGACTCAGATTGGGTCAACTCGGATTAGGTCAGCGAGTGCTGGATCGACTCTGATGGGATTGGCTAGCTCCTAGGTACTGACTAGGATATCTAGTGGACTTGGGTTTACGGTAGACGGGCCCTCTTTGGAAATGCTCATAATCCCTAGCAATCTGGTAGACATGGTCCAGGTCTCTAACCTCTCTCACATAGATCTCCCTCTTAATATCATCTCTCAGTCTAGCCCTAAACCTAGACAGAACAACATCCTCAGACTCATTCAAGTCACATCGCATGGAATACTCATCAAATTTTGCAATGTACTCATCTACACTCTTGCTATGCTGATTCAATCGCTGCCACTGATCCATTAAACCATAACGATATGATGGTGGAACGTATTTCTCTCTAAGCTTACCCTTCATGGCCCTCCAGGTGACTATGGGATCATGACCTCCTAGTCTAAGGGTTCTCTCAATACTAGCCTGATATAACCTGGCCTCCTGGATCAACTTAAGCTTGGCAAACCTAAACTTACGCTCCTCCGACATATCGTACCACTCAAAATTTTGATCAACTTCTCCCTCTTAATCTATATAGATCTTAGGATCATGACAACCATCAAAAATGGGGGCTTCTAACCTTATATTTTTGTAGGCTCTATCCTCCTGGTCTATGAAGTCCTGATTGGGTCTCCTTGGATGAACCTCTGGGATTGGGTCATGACGATGGGCTCTCCTAGGTTCAGCTTCAAAGTAGGGATCAGGGTTTGGGTTCCTCCTAGGTTTAGCCTCATAGTGAGGATCACGATGAGGGGTTCTCCTAGGATGGGGAGGTGTCTCAGGATTTGGTTCAGATTGCGACCCATGGGTTCTCTCTAAGGTTCCTACACGGTCCTCTACTTGATCAAACCTATTGGCTAAGTGGTCAAGTCTATGGGTTCAAGTATTGGACTAGGTCAACTGAGTTATCTGGGCCATTTGGTCTTCAAGGGCTTGAATTTAGGTTTCTAGCTTATCATGGATTCAGCCAAAGGGGGAGATGGTGGGTGATATGATGCTCCTGATCTAGTGCTCATGCAAGACTCAACACTGACTCGACTATAGCTACCTAGACCTAGAGCCCAATCAGAATGGGTTGACTCAACTTACACACAACTCAAATCCTAGTCCTTCAATCTGGCCAGGTAAGAGGTGGGATGGTGGGAGGTCTCCCTGCTCTCGCAAGGACCCAATTAAGGAACCACCAATCCATTTAGGTCGTTTGACACTGTACCTCTTGCCTAGATACCGGTATCTAGTAACAGGAAATGAATTGGGTGCACTAGTCATCCCACAATGACAGACCCGACCGATGGGCGTCCCTAGCCCACTAGGGCAAATTAAGTCTAGTTAATTTTAGATTAGGCTTGGGACCGAATGCAAGGGATGTGATTTTGGGATAAGGAGAGGTTATCAACTCCTCACCTTATCTGACATATAAAAAATGCCCTTAAAGTAATTTATGCAATGATGGCAGGCAGATGAAGATGCAAATTAGGGTTTAGGTGTTTTGGTATTTTTTTGAATATATGTAATTTTTTTTTGTTTTGAAATTTTTATTACATAGAAAGATAATTGCATATTATGATCTAATATCCAGGAAATATGCTAAAACTAAAGATATGCTATGATTATACTAAAAAAAACCTTGAACTTTCTGAAATCGGTTTTGCTACAAAAATAGAATAGAACTATTCTCAATCAGTGTTTTGGCTAGAAAAAAATTCACAGTTTGAAATAATTCTTGAGAAAATTCTAGAAATTAATTAGAATTATGAGGAATCCACCAAAGTTAATTTCATAATTTTCTAAGTTCTATGCTAATAGAAACAATTAAAAAAAAAAGATATATACTGAAAGGCCGAAAATGAAAAATCCTAAGGAACTCTTTGTATTCTTCTTTAGGGGTCAATTCATAGCGGCACCCCTACCACCATAAGAGATCCTGTCAATTGGAAAAGAGGGGTTTGAAGCCCTACTAGTCTCCTATGACCGGATGGCCATGGTGAAGCACCCGATCCGAATATCCAAAGAGAACTGAGCCCAAATAGGCTTTGATACCTAATGATGCGGAACTATATATGTATGCAACTAATTTTTTTGTGTTTTAAATATGGAGGAATATGTTTTAATCCCGAAGATCAGACCAAGGAATGATGTAAAGAGTTCTATATGAATTTAAGAAACTAAAAGCATGCATAATAGGACCTAAAAAGCAAAGAAAAGAGGACCGTCGAGGCTAAGAAGTGTCGGTTGGGCCAGTTCATCTGCAATAAAGCATCTAGCAGGCAGAGGGGGTGTACCTAACAATGGTAGATATGCTTGGTGCAGATTGTACATGAAGAGGTTGCTCTCACTCCTGGATGCGGCCTAGAAAATCAAGCCGGAGACCCGCGGATCCCGGCTTTCTGCTCGGTGGTTCGATTGCGGCCCGGCTAGAGTCATTGGATTCGTTGGAGTTGAGGAACCTGCAAACAACCTTTTAGGGGTGAGAAATCAAAGTATGAATGAAATAGAAGAGGGAAAATAAAAAGGGGGAGATGAAATATGGGGTTGGCGGCCAGGGTTTGGAGAGTTGGAGGGCAGCTGAAGGTTGGGCGCATAACACCTGGAAGAAGGAGGGCTCACACAGAATCCCTTTAAGGATAAAAAGTTATCTTGATATAATAGATTAGAGCCTCTTAAATAGACTCTTAGACTTGGTCCCCAAGTAAGGTTAAAAGAGACTTTACATAGGACTTTTAAGAGGCTCTAATCTCTTATATCAAGATAACTTTTTATCCTTAAAGGGATTCTGTGTGAGCCCTTTTAGCATACTGGGAAGAAGAAGGGATCACACAGAATCCCTTTTAGCACACAGCAGGTAGCACACAATAATTGGAGGAATTCAATATTTTTGCATGATAAAAAGTTGTCTTGATACAAGAGATTAGAGTCTCTTAAATAGACTCTTAGACTTGGCCCCCAAGTAAGGTTAAAAGAGACTTTACATAGGACTTTTAATCCAAATTAAACTCTAGCTAGAAAACATGGTAGGCTAGGTAAAAAAAATCCCTAAATTCCCTCCCTCTCTCACTTGCCTTGGTCGGCCAAGGGAGGTGACCCTAGTGGTCGACCAAGGGGTGGTGAGCATAAGCTTGGCACCCCTTGGTTCTCCTCTTGGGCCCTAATTGGCCCAGTTTGCTTCAGGCTGCGGTCTAGGGCTTCAGAGTTTCAAAATTATCATCCAGGCTTCTGATTTTCTTCTCCTAGGCCTTCCATGGTCTTCAAAGCTTCTAGTTGGGTTGGACTCCACTTGGACTGATTGGTCTTCACTTGTACTTGGACTGACATGTACTGAACTCCGAAGAATGACTAGCTCAACATGAGCTGACTAGTATAGGACTCACTAAGAACAACCACTATGGCTTCTTCTCCTTGGGTGTGGCTGATGAAGACTTGGGTTTGGTAGCAAGGGTCAGCTAGGGCACACAAGAACAACCACAAAATACAAGAACACCAACACAAGAACACAAAATAAGCTCGCAAGCTCAAAATTTTAGCAGGGTTGTATTTCATAAGATTGAAGTGATTACAAGAGGAAGAGGGGTGGGGATTTACAGAGCTCCCATGCCCTCTCCTAAAGGGATCACAAGTCTTCTCCTAGTTAGAATAGGTTTACACAATTTAAGTGGGAGAAAGACTACCAAATAAACCTAGAACTAGGAGTACACTAGTTGAATAGAACTTGATTTCCTCCTTCCACTTGGACTCCATCTCTTAGCTTGGACCAAGTCAACCTCATGGATGCCTAAGCTTTGATTGGCATGTTGGGATTCAAGGGCAGTAATGGGCTGGCCAAGAGCAAGGGCTCATGGGCTTTTAGACCCTGGAAGGCTGGGGCGCCTGGGCTGGAATCTATTTGGCATCAAACTAGAATCTTGGTTCTTCATGGATTTGGGCCTTGGATTCTCTTGGGATGGGGTGCATGTAAGTCTTTAGGATCATGTTATGACCTGGTCTAAGAATATACTCTGGCATCTAGAGGGAATCTGGGTATCTGGAAAATATCTGGAGGGCATCTAGGCATCTTGCAGGAACCTTGGACCCTGGGTTGGCATACAAGGTCCAATTGGCTGATGTAGAAGCCTCTGGCTCTCAGATGAGGCCTGGTGGAACTCCAAAATAGTGTATCCTCTCCTCTTATACAAAAACTGGACTCTCATTGGACTCATACTTAAATACAGGACTCAATAAACTGGACTAGGTTGAGACAAATCAACCAGTCTCACTTATTACAGGTTTCAATCTTAATTGATTATAAAATTGTGACACATGACTAAGATTCTAAAAAAAAACCTAATCAGTAAACCATATGGGATCCAGCGATCTGTGTCTGATCCTGGTGTCCCCACCAATTCTCCCGGGGTGGGAGGAACTCGACCCCATTAAGTAAGGGTCAATTTGGCTGCTCAAGGAGGATCTGGGTTGAGGCATTGTAGATCCACACCAGCATTCCACAAGTCCTTAGATTTAGGTCGACCTTGCCACCGGATCAAGTATCGCTGATAGTCTCCATCCCAGGTACTGATGGCTTGATCGTCCGGGTTCTCTCAATCTTTTCCTCACCAAAAGGCCAAATTATATATGGTCACTCTGGGGTGGGTTTACTCACAAAGAAAGGGAGTGGTTCAAGGGGCTCGCTAGGTATCACCGCTGGCTCCCTAGACTCTACAAAGTCTGAGATATTGAAGGTGGATCTAATACCTAAATCAGGTGATATCTCAAGCACAAAGGCATTGGGTCCACTACTCTTCATTATTTTGGATGGGCCAGCTTCACGAGCATGAAATTCCTTCGCAATCATAGAATCCTCTGCAAAAATTTCTTTATCTCTCTTTTGGGAATTAGCCAAGTTTTTATTTAATTCATTACTTATGTTCAGCTTTTGACTAAGTTCCTGATGTATATGCTATGCAGAGGCTAGTGTAGGTGCAGATAGATAAATTAGGGTTGTGGATTTATTGGACTCAACTAACACCTAATAGACTCGACTAGGCTTTCTTATCGAAGAAAACTTATTGGACTCTTCGGGTCAAGACCTAACAAACTATAGACTTTCTATGTTTGACCCTAGCATGGCATGCATATGAAAATTTACTATGGACTCATACTAAGTGCCATAGGGTTCTCCAGAAGTAAAATGCAAACATGACATGCTTAATGAATGAATGTAACATGCAAACTCCTATAAAATGTAACCTAATAGTAAAAAAAATAGAAGAAGTTTCAGGAAAGGATAGAAAATAAGAGGTAGGTTCAGGGTTAGTCTGGCAGGATGAGAAATAAGGAGATGGTTCAGGGTTAATCAGAACGAGTAGAATACTAGAAGGAATTTCAGGGATGAGTCCTAGACTAATAAGATTGATCTTATGGGTTTAAGGTAGTCCTACAAGATCCACATTATGGAAGAATGGGTCATTAATTTCAGGAAAAATATCAATTGGAGGCAATGGAGTATCTTCATCATGAGGGTAATGATTTAAAGAGATCAAGTCCTTAATAAAATCCTCTGGCTCATGAAATTCAGGACTAGGCTCTATAATTAGATCTTCTTCTAAAGTTTTCTCAGGTGGTGCTCTAGTAATAGGATCTGGGTTCCCTTCCTCAACTGCTCTTCCATTATTGCTTGGATGTGTTCTGGGCCATCAACTCTGGGTCGACTACTATGTGGGTATGGTAAGGGTCAACTGATTCTAGGATGGCTTTTACCTGGGTATCTATTGACTCAACTAACTATAAGTCTTCTATGGGAAACTTTTCTTCTTCTTCCTCATACTCCTCCACTAAGCTTGGGTCAGCCTCATATATCTCCTCTTTAGTGTCAGCTTTATGAACCAGTGGGGTGGTAAGAGGGGGTTGGCTAAGGAAAAATTGACTAATGTCTAGGGTAACATGGGTGGGTTGACTAAAGGGTTCTTGACTAACACTTGGTTCATCTCTAGGGGTACTAATCCTATAGGGTTCAGGGTGACTAGGGAAAAATTGATTGGCACTAGGCTGATTCCTATGAACTATGGGTTCTTGGGGTTCAACTCTATGGGTCTTGCCTAGGGTTCCTACTTGGTCATATAATGGATCAATCCTATGGGTTGCTTGGTTATGGGATTAGATCATTTGGTTAATCTGAGTGGTCAATGAGCAAGCTGGGTTTGGGTTTGGTTCATTAGGGTATTGGATTGGTCAAACCGAATGTTTATCTAGGCTAACTGATTTTGGGTTTGGGTGTTGGATTGGTTGATCTGGGTGGTTAATTGAGCAACCATCTATTCATTCATGGCTTTTATGAGAGCTTCAAGGTTGGACTCCATGGTTGAACTGGATTGGGGTTTAGACTTCTAGTATTGGGTTCCTAGTCTAGTGGTCATACAATCAAATAATCAGTTAGAATGAGATGGTACAGCCAAGCATGTAAAGGATCAGTAATTCTAGGATTTCCTAGACCTAGAGCCAAAACTGAATGGGTCAGTTCAACTTACACTTAACCCAGTCTAGCCACATAGAGGGTGGGAGTGTGGGAGGCCCCCTTACTTTTGCAGGGACCTAATTAAAAACCATAACACTACTTAGGTCGTTTGACTCTGGACCCTCAGCCTTAGACACCATATTTTAGTAATAGCCACAGGATTAAATGCACTAGTTGGTCCATACAATTCGGACCCGATCTGTTGGGTGTCACCTATCTCACTAGGGCAAATTAAGTCTAATTAATTTTAATTAAGCTTGGGTCAGAATGTTGGTGATTATTTTAGGCCTAGGACAGATGATGAAATCCTGCCTTAATGTTATATAGTAATTGCCCTTAAGATTGGTTAAAGAGATGGCAATCGATGGTCTTGATGCAATCTAAAATAATCAAAAAATAAAAATATTTTATGTGTGTTTTATGAGGTGGCAAGTTAAGTTTAGGTTGATTAGTTTAGCAAACAAATTAGGCTTGGGATTGGGGTGTGTGGAAGTTGGTTAGGTTTAGTTGAGTCAAAATGCAGAAATAGCATAATTCAAAAATTAAGGTTTCAGATAATGCAAGTTTTGACATAGTTACCGACACAAAAAAAATCTAAAAAATTATAAAATAAATGATGGATGGTCATGATGAACTCTACCAAATTTTATACAAAATAAAAATCAGATGATGATGCAAATCCTAGGGTTTTCGGACTAATACAAAAATATCAGGATTTTAGTTAGGATTTCTAATATGCTAAATTTTAGTGTATTAGGATTTCTATAAAATTAATTAAAAATTATGAAAATTATCAAGACAAAATAGAGGACATGACAAGCAAATTTCATAGAAAAATAAAATTCCTAGGTGGTCAAAATCAGTTGAAAAATAGACACCTAATGCAGCTGAAATTAGGGTTTGTGATCCTAATGCAGATGAATGCTATCCTAAACCCGCTCTAATACCAAACTGATGTGGGATGACTCTAAGATTACTAAATATGTAGGACAAATAGTAAACTAATTTTTTTTAATTTTTTTATAATTTTTGTTTGCAGGCTAAATTTTCAAAGTTAAGTAAAGACTAGCAGGATATTCAGCCATACAAATAATCATCATATTGCAGGCATACTCATGCAAAATAAAAAGAACCAGGACTCAAGAATTGAGAAACTTCTGGCTTAAGATAGCTAACCTTCAATCAAAATAGAAATTAAGAGTGGGAAGGTTTGTACCAGTCAGAGATTGAAGAACTTGCTGTTGAAGAGATCACTTAACACTCAGATTGGAGCCTGGATGATGAAGCTTTAGTTTTCTTGAAGTAGAAAGCTAATCTGGGTGGTCCTGAAGGCAAAGAAAGCCTCCTCTGAGGAGAGGAAACACCTCGGGGATCCTGCACATGTCAGAGGTTAATCAAAGAGACAAATAAACAAGAAAAGAAACTAGGGTTTTGAGGGAATCAGGATTAGGGTTAGAAGAGCTGGCGGCATGGGGAAGGAGATGATCCTTGGCTTGTTGGGTGGCTAGGGCTTCTTCTTCTTGGGTGTGGCTGATGAAGACTTGGGTTTGGTTGCAAGGGTTAGCTAGGGCACACAAGAACAACCACAAAACACAAGAACACCAACACAAGAACACAAAACAAGCTCGCAAGCTTAAAATTTCAACACGGTTTTATTTCATAAGATTGAAGTGATTACAAGAGGAAGAGGGGTGGGATATTTATAGAGCTCCCATGTCCTCTCCTAAAGGGATTACAAGTCTTCTCCTAGTTAGAATAGGTTTACATAATTTAAGTGGGAGAAAGACTACAAAATAAACCTAGAACTAGGAGTACACTAGTTGAATAGAACTAAATTTCCTCCTTCCACTTGGACTCCATCTCTTAGCTTGGACCAAGTCAACCTCATGGATGCCTAAGCTTTGATTGGCATGTTGGGCTTCAAGGGCAGCAATGGGCTGGCCAAGGGCAAGGGTGCATGGGCTTTTGGACCCTGGAAAGTTGGGGCGCCTAGGCTGGAATCTATCTGGCATCAAACTGGAATCTTGGTTCTTCATGGACCTGGGCCTTGGATTCTCTTGGGATGGGGTGCATGTCAGTCTTTGAGATCGTGTTATGACCTGGTCTGAGAATATACTTTGGCATCTAGAGAAAATCTGGGCATCTGGAAAACATCCGGAGGGCATCTGGGCATCTTGCAGGAACCTTGGACCCTGGGTTAGCATACAAGGTCCAATTGGCTGATGTAGAGACCTTTGGCTCTTGGATGAGGCATGGTGGAACTCCAAAATAGTGTATCTTGTCCTTTTGTATAAAAATTGGACTCTCACTGGACTCATACTTAAATACAGGACTCAATAGACTAGACTAGGTTGAGACAAATCAACCAGTCTCACTTATTACAGGACTCAATCTTAATTGATTACAAAATTGTGATACATGACTAAGGTTCCAAAAAAAAATCCTAATCAATAAACCATATGGGATCCAGGGATTTGTGTCTGATCCTGGTGTCCCCACCAAGAGCCCTCTCTTCAGTGCCAACATGGCGATGGGCTCATCTAGATTGTAGATCTCCAATGCGGCGATCTTGAAGCGGGCCACATAGTCCTGCAAGGACTCGCGATCTTGCTGTCTGATGGAGAAAAGGATATCGACTTCTCGCGGCACCTTCCGGCAAGCGTCGAAGTGTGCCAAGAACTTTCTTTCCAGCTCTGCGAATGGTGCGGATACCAAAGGCACTAGAATAAGACAGAGGCTTCTCAACCCTCTATGGATCTCCTAGTAGTGTTAGTCTATTTAAGTCCTGTTTGTATTAAGGGCTTAGCCTATTTGAGTCCCCACTTTGGCCCCTGAGTCATGTTTTTGGCCTTTTCATAATTGAGTCCTGTATGTAGCATTTGATCCATACTATTAAGATTTTGGATCATCGATCAAGTCAGCTCATGTTAAGCTAATCATATTTTGAGTCTTGTAATCATGTCCAGTTGTATTGTGTCTGTATTGAGTCAAGCCCAGTCAAAGAAGATCCAAGCATGTAAAGGACAGCACCCAGCATGCTACCTCAGCAACTGTATGGAGTCCCAGTCACACCCTGGATTTTGCCACCTATGATACTTGAAGGATCATGAAGTCGGCCCATGCATAGAAGTTGATGACCATATGCCAGCACACCCCTTCCACACCCCAAGCACACCAACTCCACATGCCACCATGACAAGAAGGTAAGTCAAAATAGATAAACCTGAATCCCATGATTCATGCCAGCATGCTTAGGAAAGAAGTGGTCCACCCCAAGCCAAGAGAAGTAAGAAGTTGGCACCCATTGGTCCCCCCCTTTGGCTGTCCACTACCTACCTTGTTTGGAGAGATTTTGTATGGCATGAGAGTGTTTTCTTCCATATATTTAGCCTTACACTTTAAGAAGAAAGTGGGCACCCCTTATTTTCCTTGTTTTCTTTTGCTTGGGCCCTAAGTCTCATGACTCTATATAAGGGACCCCTTATATGAAAATTTGATAATTTTTGATGAATATAAATTGAGTTTCCCAACTTTTGTTGTGTGCTTGCTGTGTGCTAAAGGGAATCTATGTGAACCCCTTCATCTTTTTTATCTCCTACGCCCTGTCTCTAGCTGCCATCAAACCCCTAGAAGCCATCTCTCCAAGTCTTGGCCACCCAACACAAAAACTTTTCCATCCTTGCATTATCTTCTAACCCTTGACAGGCAATTTATAGGTCCCTCAACGTCTATGAATCCATTGATTCCAGCCAGGTCGCTATCGGATCATCGGGTTGAAAGCCACAAATCGCCGGGTCTTTGGCTTGATCATCCGGCCACATCCAGGAGTGAAGAGAGATCTCTACAAGGATTCATCTACTAGATCCTGTCAGGTACTCCCCATCTACTTGCTAGTAGCATTATTGAAGAGGAACTAGCCCAACCAGGGCTTCTCAGCCTCGACGATCCTCTTTCCTATTACTTTTCGAATCATTTTGCATGCTGTTGCTTCTTATTTTTACATAGAACTCTCTACTTAAATTCTTGGATAATTTGCATCTGGTCATCTCAGTATATAGTCTGCTATTTTAATTATTTCTACTTATAAAAAATTTAGAAAAATATGATTTTTACTTTTATAGATTCTTTATAATTGAAACTATTTTTCAAAATCTTTTCAGAAATTATTTTGATTATGTGGATTTTTTGCCAGCCAGAACACTGTCTAAGAACAGTTTTGTCCTATTTTTCTCAACAAAGCTTGTTGGGATATCCTGGTTCAAGCTACAAACTGAACTCCAGTTTGACTGGCCAAAGTTCTCTCTCTGGACTACGGACTTCGAACCAAGCTGGGGACAAGCCGACTGCAGGCGACCTAAGGCCACACGCCGGATGGCAACATCTGAAGGCCAGTTCTTTAGATGACATCTTCGGCCTTGACCGAAGATTGAACTCCTCATTGACTTCCGAAGGCACATGCTTCCGACCTCGGGGAAATACCAAGTCTTCGGCCCATGCAAGGGAAAACCCAAAGCTTGGATCATAATCTGTTCCAGAAAGGCAACTGTAACCAACGGTTACAATCGACACTCAACATGCCATGATCATGGCGCGCGACTCCTGCAGCCACGCCTCCAATCTGGCCAGAATCACTCATTGACAACCCACGATCGCCAATCATGGGAGAGATTGGCTCTCCATGATCACCGGAAAAAGAGCGGGCCGCAGGTCGGGGGCCTTCTTTTAAATATGGGTAAGAAGGGCAGCTTGAGAGGTACGCGTGAATAATCTCGCACACATACACTGGTAATCTCCGAGAGCCTTTTCTCTTCCACTCTTTCTCGACACCTTCCCCATTCTGTGGCTGGAATCTGCCACTGACTTAGGCATCGAAGTGTCCCTCGCCGGAACAACTCCAGCAAGGGACCTGTTTTGTAGGTGAACCAGGGAGCGGTCCTGCGACGCAGTGGCTCGACTGGCCAATCCAGGGACTTCGCACCAACAGATTGGCATGCCAGGTAGGGGGGGCGACATCATTAATGCTCTTTAAGCTCCCTCTTAGACAAGGGAAAGAAAAAAGTTTTTGATGGCAAGAGGAAAAGCTCAAATTGCTTCTACAAGCCGGAGTCGTGCTCCGTCTCAAGGGGGTGCACCCCCGGAGGATAACGATGCTCCACCTCCCACAGTTGTTGTGGGAGCACATCAGTTTGAAGCTCTTATGAACCAGGTCGCCAACCTAACGGCCATTGTTCAAGAATTCCAAGACAGAGCCTTTCCGGTGGCAAACCCACCGGCTGTTTCTAGACATAGCTCTCGATCCTGAAGAAGGAGAGCTCCGTGGGAGGATTCCGTGCATCCCTCCTCCCGTTCTTGGCCTTCTCCTGAAGGCCGGACTTCAAGATTGTCTAGGTCCGCCGATTCCCTGCAAAAAGGGAAAAGGCCTAGGCAAACCTCCTTCTCCTCCTCCAAAGACTCCACTTCAGTAGAAAGAGCGCCAAAGCAGACTTCCGATTATGACGGGAGGTTCAGAGCCATCGAGTCATATGGCAAAGGTACGAGAACAGAGAATGCAGGATTAGAGAGATCCCGATGACTTGATTATGGGTGATCTACGCCCACCCTACACCGACCGTATCATGACCGAGGTCACCCCTCGGCACTTCAGGGTTCCCCAGATGGAGCCCTACGATGGTACCACCGACCCCCTCGATCATTTGGGCAGCTTCAAGGCCCATATGATGATTCAAGGAGCTTCGGATGCGATGTATTGCTTGGCGTTCCCAGCTACCTTGAAGAAGTATGCTCGGATGTAGTACTCGAGCCTACGCCCAGGTACCATCGATTTCTTTTTCGAGTTAGAAAACTGTTTGTCTTGCATTTCAGGACCTGCCACAAGACTCCTCGGAATACGGACACACTGTTCCTCCTTCACCAGAATGAAGGAGAAAGCCTGCGAGACTATATCTCCAGGTTTAATAAGGCCATGCTTAAGATCCCCGATCTCAACGAACACATGGCCATGTCAGCACTAAAGAAGGGGCTTCGTACCCCAGGCTTACTTTCTTCCTGGATAAGAAGTTCTCCAAAAGTTGCGCTGAGCTCCGGTCAAGGCTCAGAAATACGCCGATGCTGAAGAGCAGGCGGCGAATCGATGATTGATTGAAGGGAAACCCCCTTCAAAGAAGAAGAATAATAGGGGACAAGGTCCCCAAACCTCCAACAATAACGGCAGCAAGTATACAGACCACCAAAGAAGTCCTCCCCGGCCTAGAGCAATGGGAGGAAGATTCGACTCCTACACCCCCCTCAACCTCCCTCGAGAGAATATCCTCATGAAGATAGAGAAAGAAAACTATCTCCAACGGCTCCATCCCATGAAAGCCTCCTCTTCCGTAAGGAACAGGAATAAATTCTGCCGATTCCACCGGGACCACGGCCACAATATAGAAGAATGCATCCAATTGAAGGATGCAATTGAGGATCTCATCAAGAGAGGATACCTGGGGCAATATATCGGTCGCCAAGGCCCCCAGTCGGAAGCAACTGTTCCCCAGCCACCTTCTGAAGAGGCCGAATTGTCAAATCAAAGGCCCACCAATGAAGGTGTAGGGATGATACACCGACCCACCAACTGGAGAAGGGATGAAGATGAAGCTTCAAAGTGACTGAAGGATAACAACTCCATCCTCTTCTCCGACGATGACCTTGCAGGAGTTCGACTCCCTCACGATGATCCACTTGTAATTTCGGCCGTAGTGGTCAATTATGATGTACAGCAAATTCTTGTAGATAATGGAAGTTCGACTGATGTCTTGATGTACGATGCATTCTTTAAAATGTGTTTGCCTATATATTAACTGCAAAGATCTCCCATATCGCTCTCTGGTTTCAGGGGCAACCAAGTTTATGCCGAGGGAGAAATAGTGCCTGTAACCCTTGGCACTGAGCCTCGACAAAAGACATTGCTGATCAACTTCACGGTGGTCCAGATCCCCTTAGCATACAACATTATTCTTGGGTGGCCTGCCTTAAACAGGTTTTAGACCGTGATCTCCTCTCTCTACCTCTTGGTGCACTTCCCCACCAGGAATGGTGTTGGAGAAGTTAGGGGGAACCAGAGGACGGCACGGTAGTGCCTAATGATTGAAGACATGCATTTCAAGGATTCGACTACTCCGAATCAGCTAGATCCAAGGGATGCAACCACAAATCTTGGTGAGCCCATGGAGAGGACCATCCCGATACCTTTGAAAGAGGAAGATCCCTCCAGAGTTGTATAGATTGAGAGCGCGCTTGATGAGGAAACCAGAACAGAGTTGATCCATTTCCTCAGGGACAATGCCGATGTCTTCGCTTGGTCGGCTTCGGACATGCCTGGAATTCCTGCCGAAGTAATCACTCATCGGCTGGAAGTAACCCCTAGGTACAAGCCGGTGCGACAGAAAAAGAGGAGCTTCGCCCCCAAAAGACAGTAAGCTATAGACGAAGAGGTTGGCAAGCTCTTCAAAGCAGGGTTCATCAGAGAGGCCCGCTACCCCGAGTGACTGGCCAATGTGGTAATGGTGAAGAAAGCTAGCAGCAAGTGGAGGATCTGCATCGACTATACAGACCTCAACAAGGCTTGCTCAAAGGATAGCTTCCCTCTCATAAAGATTGATCAACTGGTCGACGCTACCGCCGGCCACCAGTTGCTGCGCTTCATGGATGCCTTCTCCGGCTACAATCAAATTAGAATGGATCCACAAGATGAGGAGAAGATGGCTTTCATCACTGATAGAGGTCTCTACTGCTATAAGACGATGCTGTTCGGCCTCAAGAATGCCAGAGCGACATTTCAGAGACTGATCAACAAGGTGTTCGAAAAGCAACTGGAGAGAAATATGGAGGCCTATGTTGACGACATGATCGTCAAGAGCCTCCACCGGAGAGATCATATCCATGACTTGGAGGAATCGTTCGGCACTCTCCGGCACTACCATATGAAGCTAAACCCGGCAAAGTGTGCCTTTGGGGTCACTTTGGGCAAATTCTTGGGATTCCTTGTTACCAAACGAGGGATTGAGGCGAACCCTGAGAAGATTCAAGCCTTAAAAGATATGAGACATCCCTCCTGCAAAAAGGAAGTCCAATAGTTGTCAGGGAAGATTGCCTCCCTAAGCAGATTTATCTCTCGGTTAGCTGAGAAATGCCTTCCGTTCTTCAAGGTGCTCCAGCAATCAAAGGACTTTGAATGGTCCGAAGACTGTCGTGCTACCTTCGAGGAACTGAAGAAGTATCTGGAGACCCCGCCATTGCTCTCTAAGCCAAAAGAAGGCGAGGTTCTCTACCTGTACCTCTCTGCTTCGGATGAAGTAGTGAGTTCGGTTCTTGTCTGGAAGAAAGAAGATGGGTCCTACAAGCTGATTTACTACATCAGCAAGGTCCTACATGACATAGAAATGCGATATGCAAGGATGCAGAAGTTGATCTACTCCTTAGTGATTGCGGCAAAGCGACTACGGCCATACTTTCAGGCCCACGCCATCGTGGTGCTAACTGATCAACCTCTCAAGGCTATTCTTCGATCTCCGGACACTTTTGGAAGGATAGTCAAGTGGGCTATGAAGCTAAGCGAATTTGATATCAGCTTCCAGCCCCGAGCGGCTATGAAGGCCCAGGTGCTCTCCGATTTTTTGGCTGAATGCACCTGGAAGTCCAAAGACGAAGCCTCTTCGAAAGAATAAGAAGCCCCGAAGGAGACGAACTCCGTTTGGGTGCTTCATGTGGACGGAGCTTCCAATGCTATCGGATGAGGGGCTGGACTCATGTTGGCCGAACCCGACGGCCATACCATAGAGTATGCACTCCGTTTCTCCTTCCATGCTTCCAATAATCAGGCCGAATATGAGGCCCTACTTGCCGGACTTCGGATCGCCAAAGATCTGGGAGTCCGACAACTTCGAGCCTTCTCCGATTCTCAACTAGTTGTAAATCAAGTCAACGGAGAATACGCAGTCAAATATCCAACCATGGTTCAATACCTGAAGAAGGTACAGGCTTTATCTTCCCAATTAGAATATTTTGAAATCATCCATGTTCCCTGATTAGAGAACTCCCGGGCGGATACACTATCTCGACTGGCAACTATAGCACCAGAGTCTCTCGGATGCACCTTTGTTGAATATCTTGAAACTCCAAGCATTGCCGAAGAGGCTGCAGAGATGCGCCAGATTGATGCTGAGCCAAGTTGGATGGATCCCATCGTCAGGTTCCTGAATGAAGGAAAACTATTGGAAGATAAGGCAGAGGCCAAGAAGATCCGCTGGATGGCATCTCAATACGTCATCTTAGATGGAACCCTCTACAAGAGATCGTTCTCTCAACCACTGCTAAAATGCCTAGGACCCACCGATGCAAATTATGCTTTGAGAGAGGTCCACGAGGGCATATACGGGAATCACTTGGGAGGCAGATCTCTAGCATACAAGATTATTCGATAGGGATATTACTGGCCCTCCATCCAGAAGGACTTAGCTGATTTCATGCGAAAGTGCGATCAATGCCAGAGATATGCCAATGTGCAAAGACAACCTGCGAGTCCCTAACTCAGTTGGTAGCCCCATGGCCTTTTGCCCTATGGGGGATGGATATTCTTGGCCCATTCCCACCAGCATCAGGGCAAAGGAAGTTTCTCCTAGTGGCCATCGACTATTTCACGAAGTGGGTGAAAGCCGAACCATTGGTCCAGATTACAAAAGGCAAGGTAAAAAATTTTGTGAAAAATTTCATCATGTTCAGGTTTGACATCCCACATGTCATCATCACGGACAACGGGAGACAATTCGACAATCCGAAGTTCAAGGACTTCTATGCTCGGTACCTATTCAACATCGACTGACGTCTGTTGCTCACCCACAGTCCAACGGAGAGGCCGAAGTCACCAACCAGACCATCCTCCATGGTCTGAAGACAAGGTTGAACGCCGCCAAAGGGCTTTGGACCGAAGAACTAACCTCCATTCTTTGGGCGTCCGAACTACCCTTAGAACGGCCACCGGTGAATCTCCATTCACCTGGCCTACAGTATCGAAGCCGTGTTACCTATCGAAGTCTCCCTACAGTCCCTGAGAATTGATAACTATGAAGAGCCTGAGAATTTCGATCGCAGAAGAATTGATCTGAATTTGCTATCAAGCACCAGGCTGCAGGCCCAGATAAGAATGGCGGCATACCAGCAAAAGGTCACCAAGTATTACAACTCAAGGGTGAAGGAGAAAACCTTCTGCATAGGGGGCATGGTATTGCGAAGAGCAGAAGTGTCCAGGCCCACGGAACAGGGTAAACTCTCCTCCAACTGGGAAGGCCCATATCAAGTCAAAGAAGTCATTCGACCAGGGACATATCGACTCAAGACCCTGGAGGGGAAAGTCCTATCCTGGCCATGGAATGTACAAAACCTTCACAAATATTATCAATGAAAGAGTTCTTAAAATTCCTGTGCAAAGCTCCTCAACCCTACTCAACTCAGAATGGGTAGTTGCATTGACTGAACGACAACAACCTGAATGACCCGATCTGAAAATTGGTCAACTGCACAAAGGAGAGTTTGATCCACTCACCTTATCGGTATGCCCGACGAGCGTAATGGATGGTCTAACCAGGCCACCAAAAAGATCAAAGGTGCAGGGATGGTTCTCATAACCTAACTTACGGTGAATCCGAACACGTGCCGAGGCGGGCCTGAACAACCTACCTTAATCACGACAGAAAGTGCACAGGGATGGTGTAAACACCTTACCCTACGGAAAATCCAAACACGTGCCTAAAAGGATCACTGTTGTCCTCTCTGTTAACAGCAAACATTCTCAGAACGGTCCAATTGACCTCACTTCTTCTCTGTAGACTGAAAATGGTTTACGGAGTTTACATTACAGACAAATCATGATGCAACACATCGTAAAAAGTATGCGGGAAGAGGTAATAGAAAAGATCTTTCATTTCTTTCAAATTTGTACACAAAAAAAAAAGAAAAGAAAGAGAGAAACTCTTCTAAAGAGAGAATTCATTTCAAAATTTAGAAAAGCTGCCATACAAAGTTCATTGACAATACAAGTAAGAAAGAAGGAAAATACATCCAGAGTGATCCAAGTCACTCAACGTCAGCAGGGGAAGGCTCCACACCACAGGACTGGTGCAACTTGTCAATTTGCTCTGAGAGGACCTCACCAATCTGGGCCGGGACAGGAGAACCTTCAGCTTGGACTCCTCCAGCTTGAGTTACCTCCTGAGCTGGGATCAGAGCCGGGATCACCTCCGGACTTTCAATTGGGATAACAGCCTCCTCCTCCGGACATGGCGCCTCCTCCAAGGTCTCCTTTACCTTGGAGAGTCCATCGTTGAAGCCGTGCTGGTAGGCATAAAATGAAGCTTCATCAATCTCTATCTGGAATTGTGAAGACATCTTGAAGTCAGCCACGGCACTATCTATCCGCTTCCTCAAAGATTTAGACTCCCACTTGGCAGCTTCGGACTCCCTCTAGCGGCTTCGGATTCCAGGATCGCCTCTTCGACCCTCCTAGAAGCCTCCTCCGCCACCTTGGACAAATTCTCCATTTTCTTTTGATCCTCCTTGACAGCTTGCTCCAGGGACTCGACTTGCTTCCTGCTCCTCTTCCACCCTGCCTCTTGTCCCGCTATCCTCAAGTGGGCACCTTTCAATTCACCTTTTAGTTCACGAACTTCATCAGTTACCCTAATGAGATGGTCCTCCATGGACTGCTTTAGCTCTTCGGCTACTTCCCTGGCAGCCCTAACGGTCTGAAGCTCCTCCTTGAGATAGTGGATGAGGCTGTCCATGTTCCCCAGGCCTTCCTCCATGAAGGGCGGCGAAGCCAGAATCGGATACTTTGAGAAGGCTCCAATTCCAAAGAATTGTCAGGTTGTGGGGCAGTATCGTACCCTTCAACGCCTGCCTGGCTTTGGTCGGGACTAGCAGTCCCCCCATAGGCAGAAGCTCCGAGGAGTTCGTCGAACGGCCTCCGGCTGAAGAAGCCCTGTGAATGAACTCTCCTTCGACTTGTCATGCTTTGCCCCTATCAGCAACGGGGGGGCAAACCAGTGACACATCCACTCCTTGAGGCAGGCTCCTCGTTGTGTCAACTGGGGATGCGACCGCCGGTAGAGTTTCGACTAGACAGGGTCTCACCAGAGCCCCTTCCTCAGCCGCTACATCTTCTCCCGGGGTGCCCCAGGAGGATGAAGTTCTTTGGTCCCCTTTGGGACTATCCCTTGAGCTTTCTTCTGAACTGTAGACCTGGTGGAAGAGGCCTGTGCAACCCTCTTCTCTGAAGTTTGGCAAAGCCAGCTCAAATCGTGCTTCATCCCGTCACCTGCAGGCAAAGGGGCTCACATCAGTTAAATAAGCTATAATAAAACCTGAAGTAGAGGGGCTGAAATTTCCATCGCTATACCTAATGAGGGGAATTTACTAATTCCCGCCCGATGGAGATTCCTCTCCTCCAACAGCTCCCGGATGGGGGCAACTTCGGAGTTAATCAGAAGATCATAATCCGACTGATCAGCTTCCAAGACTTTCTTTCCGTCATTGGTGGTCAGGCGAGGCTTCTTCCATACAATGTCGAAGCCCCATGGATCAAAAGATAACACAAATACGAAGATGGGTTTCCACCCGTGGATTGCACTGGGCATGTCCTTGATCACCCTGCGGCCCGATCTAGGGCCAATCACCCACCATCCGTTGCTGTGGAAGTCCCTCTTGAGAACGAAAAGGGCTGTGAACAAGTTGGTCCTAGGTTCTATATTGGCAATGCTGTATATAACCAGGAACCGCAGATGTTCCTGATGCTGTTTGGGGTCAACTGTGCTGGCACCACTTGGTACAAGCAAAAAATCTTAACCAAGAAGGGGTGCAGGGGAAACCGAAGACCAGCCTTCAGGTGATCTTCGTATATAGCTAGGCATCCATGGGGAGCTTCGTTCACCCGCTCCTCGGGCACGGGGAGGACAAAGGGAAACTCCTTAGGAATGCGGTAGCGTTTCCAAAGAAGGGCTGCCTTGTTCTGAGAAACCGAGCTGGGGACCGACTCCGGACCTACTATATCTCCGGCCCCCGAGGGCCCAACCTTTTCCCCCTGACTCTCAACGATCTCTTCCATGACAAAGGAATGAAGCAAGGGAGTGGAAAGAAGTTTCTACCTGAGGAATATGCTGGTAGTCTAGAACAGTTTGAGCAGGGGAGGAGACGAGGTTGAAGAAGTTTCCTTGGCCGGACCTTCACCCTTTCCCAAAAGAAAAACAAGGATCTCTAGAGCCCCGGGGGTTGGATTGACTCAAGGTTATCCTGGGAGATAACCTATTTGTGACTGACCGCCAGGATAAGGCATACCTTTCATCCAACGGATGGAGGAAGGCCACCACAACCATCCAAATCCCAACCAAAAGATTGCCTCAACTACCATGCAATGGGGAAAGGAGAAGCAGCTCCAGGGCCACCCACTTTTCCCTTCCTCTCTAATCCAGGAGTTACAGCTATCTACCATCTGATTCGTGGATCATGATGGACAGTCCTATCAAGGATTCTGTAATCATCCACCACACCGCCTCTCGGGAGGAAAATGACAAGGCACTAATACTCTCACTTCTCGAGGCAAATCTCTGCTCCGAGAACTGAGAGTAGGGGAGCAACTGTTGGGATATTCTGGTTCAAGCTACAAACCGAACTTCGGTTCGACTGGCCAAAGTTCTCTCTCTGGACTACGGACTTCGAACCAAGCCGGGGACAAGCCGACTGCAGGTGACCCAAGGCCATACGCCGGATGGCAACATCTGAAGGCCAGTTCTTCAGGTGACATCTTCGGCCTCGACCGGAGACTGAACTCCTCATCGACTTCCGAAGGCACGTGCTTCGGACCCCGCCGTAGACACGAACTCTGGCCTCGAAGAAATACCAAGTCTTCGGCCCATACAAGGAGAAACCCGAAGCTTGGATCACAATCTATTCCAGAAAGGCAACTGTAACCAATGGCTACAATCGACACTCATCATGCCTTGATCATGGCACGCGACTCCTGCAACCACACCTCCGATCTGGCCAGAACCGCTCATCGACAACCCATGATCGCCAATCATGGGAGAGATTGGCTCCCCATGATCACCAGAAAAAGAGCGGGCCGCAGGCCGGGGGCCTTCTTTTAAATATGGGTAAGAAGGGCAGCTTGAGAGGTATGCACGAATAATCTCGCTCACATACGCTTGTAATCTTCGAGAGCCTTTTCTCTTCCACTCTTTCTCGACACCTTCCTTATTTTGTGGCTGGAATCCATCACTGACTTAGGCATCGGAGTGTCCCCCGCCGGAACAACTTCGGCAAGGGACTTATTTTGTAGGTGAACCAGGGAGCAGTCCTGTGACGCAGCGGCTCCGACCGGCCGATCCAGGGACTCCACGCCAACAAAGCTAATTTCAACAAGTTTAGGGTTTTTTGGCATAATCCTTGCATATCTAAATTTTTGGCATCTTTCCTGCATATTAGGTACTTTTTCAGTAAATTATATTTTTGCTTAAAAAATACCAAAACAAAATATATATATATATATATATCTATACTCATAAAACACCAAAAATACTTGAAACCCTAAGTTGCATTTTCATGTGCCTGCCGTCATGAGCATAAAATACTTTAAGGGCAATTTTACTATGTCAGATGGGGGAAGGATTTGATTACCTCTCCTTAGCCCAAAACTATAATCCTTACATCTGAACCCAGTCCTAATTAAAATCGAGTAGACCTAATTTGCTTTAGAGAGCTAGGGACACCAACAAGTTAGGTTCAACCATTATGGGAAGACTAGTACACCCAATTCATCTCCTATTACTGGAAGCTGGTGTCTAGGCTAGAGGTACAGTGTCAAATGACCTAAGCAGATCGGTGGTTCCTTAATTGGGTTCTTGCAAGAGCAGGGGGGGCTCCCACCATCCCACCTCTTACCTTGCTAGTTGAAGGACTATAAGTTACATTGTATGTAAGTTGAGTTAACCCATTCTATTTGGGCTCTAGGTTTAGGCAACCGTAGTCGAGTTATTGTTGAGTCTTGCATGTCCACTAGATTATGAGCCCATTAGCCCATCAACCATGTACCTTAGACCCCCTAAGGCCTATATTAGACCCGACTCTCTTGAACCCCATAGGCCTGATCGAATAGGTGAACATTCTTTGACCTATGAAGGAGCCCATAGGACCCATGCTGAATTCAAATCCCCTAGGCCCAGTACCTTTGATCCACAAGCTTATCATCATGATCTTGTCCCTAAGTCTAATCCTAGAAGCCCATACCTATACTTGGTGGACCTAGAGGAAAGACCTGTTAGACACACCTAACCCTATGCACCCACTTTTGATGGAAGCCTAGATCCTGAGGTGTATATTGATTGGGAAGAAAGAATGGATCAGTATTTTGAGTACACTCAGATGATGGAGCTAAGAAAAGTTAGATTGGCCACATGTAAGCTAGTCCGACATGCTAGGCGATACTGAGAAGATGTCGAGGATAAATGTTATCAATGGGGAGATGAAATACTTACTTGGAGATTTATGAGAAGTAAGTTGAGAGCAAAGTACCTAGGTAGATTTTATGAGCACCAACTTTTAGAGCAATGGTACGATTTGAGACAAGGTAATAAGATTGTGTCTAAATACATTGACCAATTTAATGTGTTTATTAGGAGATGCAACACAGTTGAACTTGAGTATAAGATTATATCGAGGTTTCTAGCTGACCTACGTAGGGACATCCAGGGAGAATTATTTCAATGGAAAATTCATACTCTTAAGGAAGCTTATCTGATTGCTAGGGAATTCGAGTCTTATCAAAAGAAACTCTTGGGGAGCCAACCTAAACCCAGCATGATTAGCACCTCTAGACCAATTCTTAGGCAAAGTCCTTCAAACTAGCTTACGACTCCTATCCCATTAGTTTGTAAAGAAAAGATCCCTGAACCCATTAATGAGCCCGAGGAAAAATCCATTATAGAGATATATGAGGCTGACATAAGTTTAATAGATGAATATGAAGGAGAAGACTTTCAGGAGGATCACTCTAATACATTGCTTGAGGAAACCCTAGGCGAAGATGAAATTGTAGAGCCTAATCCTGAAGTAATAGAACAACAGGAAATTAGTGAGGACTTGGTTCCTATAAGTCAATACCCTCAGGAAGAGCCCACTCCTTTAGCCTCAATCCTAGAACTCATTCAATACCCTCATAAAGAGTTCATTCCTCTAATCCCAGTTGATAACCTTTTTCTTGAATTGACTAAGTTATCCTTTCCTAAAGAACCTACACTTGCAATGACCAAATTTCCCATCCTTCAAGTGGACCTTATATGACCCATAGATCAATGTTCAAATCTTAAGGTCATCCATAGTAACCAAGGTCTATTTCATGCTTCTAATGGATCCAAGCTCCGATTCTTACTTCCTACCATACCCTAAGGCTTCCAATGTTCCCCAAACTTTTCCATTACATTTTATTGAGATTTCCAGGTCACAAGAATCCATAGAGCCCATCCCATTTGCTACATACTTTTGGAAGACCCTCTGGCATCTATTAGGAGTTCCTGGCAAATTTTCATCTGTATGTCACCCATCAACCACGACTCATGCCCCATGCCCAAGTTGTAGTTAAGACCTAATAAACCTCTTTCGATAGGAATGCATAGTCGAGTCTATTAGGTGTTAGTATGAGTCCTTTATATCACCTGTTAGGAGTCTGCATGTGCCCAACATGTTCACCACCTGCATTAATTTTGAAACAAACTGGCAAATTCTCGGAAAAGAGCCAAGAAATTTAATGCAGTGGATTTTATCATGGTTAGGCTTAGGCTTGAGCGGTATCCACCTGAGACCGTTAAGAAGCTTCATGCTCGCAGAGCTGGACCTTTTAGAGTGATAAAGAAGGTTGGACCAAATGCCTACGTGTTAGATTTGCTCCCGGATTTTGGCATTAGTTCTACCTTCAATATCGCAGACCTGGTTGAGTATAGGGAACCGACAGTGATACCCAGTAAGGGCTTTGGACCTACTCCATCCCTTGTGAGTGACCCTAGTCCAGAGTGTCTACCAATTAATTGGCCTGAGAGAGGAGAATGGATCGAGCGTATCCTGGATGATCAAGCCATCATGACCCGAGACCGTGGCTATCAACGCTACCTGGTCAGATGGCAAGGCCGACCAGAATCGGACGATTCATGGATTTCTTGAGAGAACTTGTAGCGCCTTGACCCATATCTTCTCGAGAGATATGTGAGCCAGTGTGATCCTTACTCGACAAGGTCGAGTTCCTCCTATCCCGGGAGATTTGGTGCAGACACTAGAGGCATCAGAATAAGACAAAGGGCTTTCAATCCTCTATGGATTTTCTGGTAGTGTTAGTCTATTTAAGTCTAATTTGTATTAAGGGCTTAGGCTATTTAAGTCCCCACTTTAACCCCTGAGTCATGTTTTTGGTCTTTTTATAATTGAGTCATATATGTAGCATTTGATCCATACCATTAGGGTTTTGGATCAGTCGGTCAAGTCAGCTCATGTTGAGCTAATCATATTCTGAGTCTTGTAATCATGTCCAATTGTATTGAGTCTGTATTGAGCCAAGCCTAGTCAAAGAAGACTCAAGCATGTGAAGGACACCACCCAGCGTGCCACCTCAGCAGTCGCATGGAGTCCCAGTCACATCCTGGATTTTGCCACCTAGGATTACTTGAAGGATCATGAAGTCAGCCCATGCATGAGGAGTTGATGACCACACGCCAGCACACCCCTTCCACAAGCCAAGCACACCAACTCCACACGGTAGCATGAAAAGAAGAAAAGTCAAAATAGATAAACATAAATCCCATGGTCCATGCCAGCTTGCTTAGGAAAGAAGTGGTCCACCTCAAGCCAAGAGAAGTAAAAAGTTGGTGCCCCTTGGTCCCCCCCTTTGGCTGTCCACTACCTACCTAGTTTGGAGGGATTTTGTATGGCATGAAAGTATTTTCTTCCATGTATTCAGCTCCACACTTTAGGAAGAAAGTGGGCACCCCTTATTTTCCTTGTTTTTTTTTGCTTGGGCCCTAAGTCTTATGACTTTATATAAAGGACCATTTGTATAAAAATTTGATAATTTTTGATGAATATAAATTGAGTTTTCTTACTTCTGCTGTGTGCTTACAGTGTATTAAGGGGAATCTGTGTGAACCCCTTCTTCTTCCTTGTCTCCTGCGCCCTGCCTCTAGCAACCATCAAAACCATAGAAGCCATCTCTCTAAGCCTTGGCCGCCCAATACAAAAACTCTTCCATCCTTGCTATTTTCAATTTATTTCTTCATCCTTGCATTTTGTCTTCTAACCCCTGACAGGTGATTTACAGGTCTCTCGACATCTACGAATGCATTGATTCCAGCTAGGCCACTATCGGATCACCGGGTTGAAAGCCATGAATCTGTGGGGTCTTCGGCTTGATCATCGAGGCCGCATCCAGGAGTGAAGAGAGATCTCTACAAGGACTCATCTGCTAGATCCTATAAGGTACACCCCCTCTACTTGCCAGTAGTGTTATTGAAGGGGAACTAGCCCAACCGGGGCTTCTCATCCTCGATTTGTGCGGGCACCAGACTCAGAAGAAGACTTCAGAGCTCCATCTGGATCTCTGATTAACCTTGCCCGAAGAATTAGAGTTTTTGGCTTGTAATAAGGGTTGGCTTGATCAACTCAATTTTAGTTTGAGTCTGTATTACCTGCATTTTTATTTTGTTGAGTCATGTTGACTCAGTAGTGGACTAGGGCTTCAACCTGGGGTGTTACATTTTCTCCCAAGGCCAAGCAAGTGGGTGCCACACTCCCAGCCACACTCCCAGCCATACGCCTGAGTCCAGGGGGCGCCACATCTCCATCCAACAAGCTTTGGTCCCCACACCACAGATAGCAGCTCCCCTCTTTCATGCGCCAATTGAGGAGAAATCCACCAGGGGTCCACAAATCAAGGGGGTGGCCCAAGACTTCCCAAAAGAACCAAACTATGAAAGGAAAGAAATTCTCTTGGAGAGAAATTCAAGGAGGCGCCCATTACCTGCCAGAAATACTCAAAACAAAGTTAGAAGGAGCCATAACTTGGGGAGAAAGAAAAGGAGGTATCCAAAAAGGGTTGAGCCATGGAAGGAAGGAGATTTCTCTTGAAAAGCAAGGTTAGGAGGCACCCTAATCATTCCAAATAAAGCCAGATATAAAAGGCAACAAATTTTCTCTTGGAGGGCAAGGTTAAGAGGCGCCCAAACACTTCCAGATAAGGCCAAGCATAGAAGGGAAAAAATATTTTCTTGGAGGTCAAGACAAGGAGGCGCCACCCACTTTCCTTTTTGAAGCTTCGATCAACTTTGGAATTAATTGGCCGGCCATATGAGTAGGGATTGATATCCTAATTTGAAGATCCCCTCCTTTAGTCCCACATGGGAAGATGTAAAACCCTACTCTCTTGTAATGGCCTATAAATTAAATCCCCATGTAAGTTTGAAAAAAAAAAAAAAATCAGATGAATGAAACCAATTTTTTTTTGTGAGCAAACTTTGTGTTTTTGCTCTTCCGCACTTGCATCCAGGTGTTGAGCTCCATGAGGGAGTAAATCCGGGTTCCCCAGGAACCTTGAGGAGGTGTGAGATCTCCAAAACCCAAACCCTAGGTTAGCCACTTCTACTCCAAAACCCTAGCCACCCACCATCCACTTCAGTCCATCAAACCCTAGCATATCCCACCTCCCACGGCCTCTCTCTCCAAGTCCAGGCCGACCACCAGCATCCAGCTACAGCCCAAATACTTCAGATCCAAAGCTCTTTCCAGAGGGAATCGAATCAGCCTTCAAGAGAATCCGGATCTCAGCGACATCAGCCTTCAAGTTCTTCGAACTGGTAAATCCTTCCCTGAGTCTCTGAATCCCTCACTTGTTTTTCTTCTTCCCAGATCTTGAGTCCAGGAGAAGCTGACCAAACCACAAGATCAGTATTGGAGGATCCATTGTGAAGATAGCCGAATCCGAGGATCCAACAATCTGCTCGAGAGAGTTCTTCCACCCAAATTCTGAGAAGATCACTGTCTGGTTGGTAAACCATCTCTTCTCTTTATTTCTGTCCTGTTGAAAGTTCAGAGCGAAATCCTAGGTCTGGGAGTTTCTCAACCCCCAGTGATCCGTTACTTCTGAACTACTATGATAATTTAGTTTCTTCTAAATTGTGCTTTCAATCCTTACCTAGTTTCCTTCAACTTAGTTTAGCTTTACTTTGAGTCAAAGCCAATTTCTGAAATATAAAAAAAAATATATATAAAAAAAAAAGAAATTAATCCTAGATTTACTTCCGCATACGCTTCTTTGTTCTTTGTTCTGCATCATTTTTGGTATCAGAGCTCTCTGTTCTACATCATTTTTGATATCAGAGCCCTGTCTAGGGTTTCTGTTTTGATTGCTTGTTTGAGTCTCTCTCTTTTTACTTTGTCTGCTCGAAGTAGACTCCCTAGGATGTCCGGTCCTAGGAACGAAGCGAGGTGCAAACCTCCTCTTCCCATTCCACGGGGTGTTCCTAGGGCGTGTAGGGGATCCGTTGGGTTATAACTTCATAGCAGGAATTGTAAACGGGGAAGTGCTCTATTTTTAGCCTGTAATTACTCTGTTGCAGGAATTATTTCTCACTTCAAGTAACTCCAAATTTGGTGATTTTTGTTTTGATGAAACCATTATAATTGAAACTATTTTGCATAATTTTTTTGTGATTTATTGGTTTTCGTGGGATTTCTGAGAATTAAATTACTGCAACTCTATTTTTGTGTTCTGCAATCTAATTATTTTTGAGTGTTCATCTCTTAATTCATCTTAAGGGCATTTGAGCATCTAAGATAAGGGGAGGAGTTGATAACCTCTCCTTAGCCCAAAACCACCACCCACTCATTCGAACCTAAGCCTTTAATCTAAAAATTGATTAGACCTAATTTGCCCTAGTGGGCTAGGGACATCAACAAGTCGGGTCAAGGGTAGTGTTGAGTCAGTTTGTCTGGTTACTCTGTGTGTGCTTTGTACTCAGTGTCTAGAACGGTAGTTCAGGGATTCCATCCCGAAGGGCTTGTGTGCTGGTCTGCCTACCTGGCCAATCTCTGATTGGTGTCTAGGATTGGCATTCAGGGACCTAACATTCCCCTTACACCTGCCTGGCTGAGTCCTGAGTTACTACAGGCTAGCTTGCCACTCTGATTGGGCATCTAGTTTGGGCTCTAGGTCTAGTTAGCCCGTAGTCGTTCAGTTGAGTCTCACTTGTGTGTTTGCTTGCATCATGTCTACCCGGAATGGAGTGCCCTACCAACCTGGTCAAACCCAACCTAATTTAGAGGCCATGGTTAGAGCTCTTACTGAGAGTATGAACAAACTGAGTCAGGATGTGACTACCACTGTTGCCCAGTTTAAAGAACAAGTCCATGAGGATTTTTCCCAATTTAGGGATCGAGTCTAAGTACTTGAGAATCGTAGACATCAAAATTGGACCCCTGATCCAAAATTTAATAGGCCCCAACCTCACCCATGCCAGGAGCCTAGGAGGACCTTATACCATGATCCCGAGCATAACCTTAGGAAGCCTAACCATGATATCTATAGTGTGGATCGTGTCTATGAGAGGTCCTTACAATATTCTAGACCAGTCACTCAACAACCCCAGTCTTCTAGATCAAACCATTTAGATCCACACCCATGCCCAAGTAAGGTCTCTACTAGCTTGAAACCCAATGTGACCCAGGTTCCTATATCTCAAGAATGTTTGTTTTGTAGAGAAAGAGGCCATAAATCTAGTCAGTGCCCATGCATAGGACTGGCTTGTGCACAGCTAAGTGGTAAGAATCCTAGGGATGACATTAATGAGGGAGAACCCAAGCCTACCAATGAGGAAGAAAGGTTAGGTATGACAAGCCTAGAATCAGTTGACCCGATTACCACTGACCCGAAACCCATTGAAGATGGCATCGAGGAAGTATATGATGCTGGCTTGAGTCTAGTTGATGAATATGAGGGAGAAGAACTTGAACAATGTGACATCGATACTATTGGTTCCTTACCTGAGGAGACCTTGGAGAGCAACCAAGTGGTAGGACCTAGTTCAGAAATTCAAGAGATTTGTGAGAATCAGGTTCCTTTAGTCAAATACCCCCAGGAAGAACTCATAGTGTTAGCCCGAGCTATCAGTTCGTACCCTCTAATGACAGTCATTCTCCAGGTACCAATTGAAGATCTTTGCACTGAACTGTTTAAGTTTGCCCACCCTATGATAGATCCTCTACTGAGGATGACTGAATCAAGCCTCTTACAATTGGACCTTGTCCCATGCCCAGCCACTAAGGTCTCTCCCGTAATCTCAGTTGAACATCCTTGTCTTGAGTGGATTGATTCACCCAGTCCTGTAGATGTCCTCCTTATGACCCCAGACACCTCCCTTCGCATGACTGACCTACCCTTCATAGAGTATACCTTTCTGCACCCATATGTCAAGTTTCAAGTCTTGAGGTCATCATCCATAGGCCCTTCCATGAATCATTCTTCAATCCAGTTCTTGAGAAAATGGATCATTTTTTGCTTAGAGAACAAACTTTAACTGTTGCAATCATATGTCCTAGGCTACTTCCCGAACCATCTCTTGATCCATTCCTGGGAGTAGCAAACTTTTCCTTTCGTAAGGATGATCAGTTGACACTCATAGATCACCATTCAAACCTTCAAGTCACCACCTTTAGTCAGTAGGTAATTCGTGACTCCGCCTCATATTTCCTCCCTTTCTCTAGGACTTCCAATGCTTCTTACACCATCCAAGTATACTTTGTCAAAGTCTTTAGAGTGAACCACGTGTCAGAACCTATTAGGTTTGCCACCTACTTCTGGAAGACCTTATGGCACCTATTAGGCACCCATGATAAGTTTTCATGCTCTGCATGCCATCCTCCGACCCAAGGTCAAACCTAGAGAGCCGTAGTTTGTTAGGTTTAGACCTAGGGTTCCTTTGAATAAAGTCCATTCTTTAGGAATGCATCGTCAGTCGAGTTTAGGACATTGACTCAGATTTTGGTTAAGTGAGAATACCAGGAATTGGGATTTGTATTTTGTTCAGGGCTGAAATTGCATTCAATGTTTTGATCAATAGGTCTATAGGCTAGAGTCTCTTTGAAATTGTTCATGGATACAAGCCTCACACACCACTTGATCTGATTTCACTATTAGTCCACACACACAAGTCTCTTGATGCACTTGCATAGCATGTAAAGGACTTGCATAAAGAAATTCATGCCAAAATAAATTTAAGTAATGAAACTTATAAGAAGTTGGCTGATTCTCAAAGGCGAGTCAAAACTTTTGTTGAGGGAGACTATGTAATGATTAGGTTAAGGCCTGAACGGTTTCCTCCTGGAACCGTTAGAAAGTTACATGCTAGAGGAGCTGGACCATTTAGAGTGGTGAAGAGAGTAGGATCCAATGCCTATGTGCTCGAGTTGCCTCCAGAACTAGGCATTAGCTCCACTTTCAACGTTACAGACCTAGTAGAGTATAGAGAGCCAGCTGTGATTCCCAGTGAGGCTTTTGAACCTAATCCTGCTCTTGAGAGTGAACCCAACCCTGTGTGTCCACCAACAAACTGGCCTGTGAGGAAAGAGCAGATTGAAAAGATCCTGGATGATCAGGTTATCTCTAATCGTAATCGAGGATACCAAAGATACCTGGTTTGCTGGCAAGGAAGGCCAGATTCTGATGACTCTTGGATCTCCCGAGAAGAATTACAAGAATTAGACCCAGACCTCTTGGAGAGATACCAGAGCCAACTTGATCCATACTCGACAGGGTTGAGTTCCTCCCACCTTGGGAGAATTGGTGCGGGCACCAGACTCAGAAGAAGACTTCAGAGCTCCATCTGGATCTCTGATTAACCTTGCCCGAAGAATTAGAGTTTTTGGCTTGTAATAAGGGTTAGCTTGATCAACTCAATTTTAGTTTGAGTCTGTATTACCTGCATTTTTATTTTGTTGAGTCATGTTGACTCAGTAGTGGACTAGGGCTTCAACCTGGGGTGTTACATTTTCTCCCAAGGCCAAGCAAGTGGGCGCCACACTCCCAGCCACACTCCCAGCCATACGCCTGAGTCCAGGGGGTGCCACATCTCCATCCAACAGGCTTTGGTCCCCACACCACAGATAGCAGCTCCCCTCTTTCATGCGCCAATTGAGGAGAAATCCACCAGGGGTCCACAAATCAAGGGGGCGGCCCAAGACTTCCCAAAAGAACCAAACTATGAAAGGGAAGAAATTCTCTTGGAGAGAAATTCAAGGAGGCGCCCATTACCTGCTAGAAATACTCAAAATAAAGTTAGAAGGAGCCATAACTTGGGAAGAAAGAAAAGGAGGTATCCAAAAAGGGTTGAGCCATGGAAGGAAAAAGATTTCTCTTGAAAAGCAAGGTTAGGAGGCACCTTAATCATTCCAAATAAAGCCAGATATAAAAGGCAACAAATTTTCTCTTGGAGGGCAAGGTTAAGAGGTGCCCAAACACTTCCAGATAAGGCCAAGCATAGAAGGAAAAAAATATTTTCTTGGAGGTCAAGACAAGGAGGCGCCACCCACTTTCCTTTTTGAAGCTTCGATCAACTTTGGAATTAATTGGCCGGCCATATGAGTAGGGATTGATATCCTAATTTGAAGATCCCCTCCTTTAGTCCCACATGGAAAGATGTAAAACCCTACTCTCTTGTAATGGCCTATAAATTAAATCCCCATGTAAGTTTGAAAAAAAAAAAAAAAAATCAGATGAATGAAACCAATTTTTTTTTGTGAGCAAACTTTGTGTTTTCGCTCTTCCGCACTTGCATCCAGGTGTTGAGCTCCATGAGGGAGTAAATCCGGGTTCCCCAGGAACCTTGAGGAGGTGTGAGATCTCCAAAACCCAAACCCTAGGTTAGCCACTTCTACTCCAAAACCCTAGCCGCCCACCATCCACTTCAATCCATAAAACCTTAGCATATCCCACCTCCCACGGCCTCTCTCTCCAAGTCCAGGCCGACCACCAGCATCCAGCTACAGTCCGGATACTTCAGATCCAAAGCTCTTTCCAGAGGGAATCGAATCAGCCTTCAAGAGAATCCGGATCTCAGCGACATCAGCCTTCAAGTTCTTCGAACTGGTAAATCCTTCCCTGAGTCTCTGAATCCCTCACTTGTTTTTCTTCTTCCCAGATCTTGAGTCCAGGAGAAGCCGACCAAACCACAAGATCAGTATTGGAGGATCCATTACGAAGATAGCCGAATCTGAGGATCCAACAATCTGCTCGAGAGAGTTGTTCCACCCAAATTCTGAGAAGATCACTGTCTGGTTGGTAAACCATCTCTTCTCTTTATTTCTGTCCTGTTGAAAGTTCAGAGCGAAACCCTAGGTCTGGGAGTTTCTCAACCCCCAGTGATCCGTTACTTCTGAACTACTCTGATAATTTAGTTTCTTCTAAATTGTGCTTTCAATCCTTACCTAGTTTCCTTCAACTTAGTTTAGCTTTACTTTGAGTCAAAGCCAATTTCTGAAATATAAAAAAAATATATATAAAAAAAAAGAAATTAATCCTAAATTTACTTCCGCATACGCTTCTTTGTTCTTTGTTCTGCATCATTTTTTGTATCAGAGCTCTCTGTTCTACATCATCGACGATCCTCTTTTCTATTACTTTTTCAATCTTTTTGCATGCTGTTACTTCTTATTTTTGCATAGAACTCTCTACTTAAATTCTTGGCCTTATTTTCAGAATTTAGATACATAACTCAACATATAAAAATACAAAAAATATTTTGCATGCATATTTAGTTCCTCATCAGTGAAGGAACTAATGCTCTTGGGTTTAAGGTGAGTGAACCATACTAGAGCAGCCTTCCGAAGAGTAGTGGGGAAGGCCAAGCAGAGGAGGGCATCTGTCGTCTCTTGGACTCTCATGAGAGCCTTGTATCTCTCCAGGTGATCCAAGGGGTCGGTGGTCCCATCATAGAGATCCACCTGGGGCATGTGGAACTGACTTAAGGTCAGCCCCTCTTGGATCTCTCGGGAGAAGGGTGGTCAGCCATCATGGCTTGTTGGCTTGCGAGAGGAGCCTTGCATGTTGGCAAACTGGCAGGATAGTTTTACCAGCCTATGCTTTTATTCTTCTAGGCGCTTCTCTGCCATGCTCCCGATAGCCTCATCAGTGGAACCTTTCATTGAGGCTGCTGGAAAGGATAGAGGCGACCACTGAGGAGGGTCATGGTGGGGGGCCTTGCATTGGCAGCGTCTTCGATGCCTGAGGGCGTGTGCTTCAAGATTGGGGACTGGATCTCCTGATCGACTGACCCGCTCCTCTATTGCTTTGCCGGGGTCTGGAGGCTACCCGGGGATCAGTCACATCTTATGATCATGGTGGCCTGCTTTAGAACGAGTGCAAGCTACCGTGGGGTCGAGCGGCTGGTGAGGACACCAGGGCCCGAAAATATCGACAGGTTGAATCCACATCCTTGTGGATCACCTGTGAATGAAACCTTGAACCCAACCCTTTTATCCATGTAAATAATTTATTTTAATTTTTGTTATTTTGGATTAGTTAGGGTTAGCCCCTTTTACCAATTGGAATTAGGATTTTATTTATTTAGCCTTTTAGGCTAAACCCCTTTTACCAAGTTGAACTACGTATTTACGTGTCTTGCCCTTTTGATCAAATTGAGTTCCAATTGATCAAATAGGACTTTAGTTATTTATTGAGTCCTGTAAAAATTAGTTGTTGAGTCTTGTATTACAGGGGAGACCAATTATAATATCCATGTGACTCAAATCAAGATCCATGTGCTAGTTCAAGACAAGCCCATGTGACCCATGTGCTAGCACAAGCTTTTATCATATGCTAGCATTTTTTGCCTGTCAACTTTGCATGATTTCAGGGCTACTATTGTCACGTCACCAGAGGGACAATAACACATGGCCTACCACTTAAATTTGAACAAGCTACACTCATCAAGACAATTTCTTTTGGTCGGCCCATGAAGAAAGGTGCACAAAATTTTTAAGAGGAGTAATTGTGAAGGACTTCTCCTAGATGGTGCCATTCTACTCATAATATTTTATGCCAAAGTGAGAAGTCGGCCAAGCATTCAAAGGAGTTTGGAGATTTTTTCTCACCTAGTGTTGGAGGTCGAAGGGTTCCTAGCATTCCATTCAAATAAGCTGCTAACTGTTCAAGCTTCAAGGATTCTAGAATTTCATTAGGACTCTAGAGTTCTCTCCAATCCAGACTAAAGAGTCCAGGCAGCTCTAGAAGAATATATTATCAAGACACTAGAGTCCAATCATCATGACCAACCCAGAAGCGATCATGACCCTCCATCAAAGTCTCATCTTAGCGCCAACTATGGATAGGAGTCCATTTTTTTTTTTCATCCAGCAGGAGTCCAGGCAATGTAAACTTGAAGTCTAGAGTTGTAATGAAACGCTTGTATTTGAGTCCCTCACTTCTCTGGTTAGGGTTCTATAAATACCCCTACACCTCCTCCCTTGTAATTAAATGAATATTTGATGAAATGAAATGAAACTCTGCCGAGTTCTTCTTCCAATTCCTTTCTAGCTACGATGGCTGATAGGTGCTAGGTGTGACACCTAGAACACTTGGATGCGACATCCAAGTTCTACCGGGGTACGACGCCCTGTTTATCCATCCAATCCCTCCATTAGTTCTGATCCCTAAGTCTCTTCAAGGCCTTCATCCAATTCTTTGAAGAGATCCTAGAAGCCAACCAAAGAAGAAGATCCCTGGGAGGACCAACAACCTTGGTGCTAGCCTTCCTTCTAGCTTTTGATTATCAAAGTTTAATTACTATTTTTGGTATTTTTGGCAGATTCTCTTGAGATCCAACTCTGAAGATCGGCGTCCATGCTTTGGAATCAGCTCGATCGGATTCTGGATGCTAGGAGCGATCAGTTTGGAGTCCGATTCTTCAACCCTAGAGTGTAGTGATCCAGATCTTCATCAGAGGAGGTTTCTAAGCATATCGGTAACTCAAAACCCCTTTCCCTTCCTCTAGATCTGATGTTAGAAAGTAGAAACCTAATCTAGGATGGTTTCTCAATCGCCGTGATCTATCTAATTATTTATTTTGTTAGGTATGCATGCGGGTGATGTAATCTAGTATTTAGTTGCTTGCTATAGATTCTTTTAACATATTGTTTAATAGGCTGTTAGGTTAATGAACATTTGCTTTCGATTGACATAAAATTTAAATCAACCTTTAATACTTTATCGCATCCGTGTCCCTCATCAAATTTGGTATCAGAGAAGGTTTAGATTAGGTTAATCTTACATTTAGTTAAATTCTGCATCTCGGCCTTCCAGTATATGCTCTGTTGTTTTAATTGTTTCTGCATGTATAAAAATCAAAAAAAATATGAAATTTGTTTTGTTAGCTTCCTTGAAACTCAAAGTATTTTCAATAATTTTTTTACAATTTATGGTTTTCCTGTGAAAACTGCAGTTCTCTGTTTTTGGCCTGAGAACAGGTTCTTCCCCAAAAAAAAAAAAAATCATTAGGGTTTAGTTTTATTAGTTGCTTGTTGCATTCATTTTCTAATTGATTTTTAAGAGCATATAATATAACATAGGGGAAGGAGTTCATAACCTTTCTCTAGCCCAAAACCACCCACTTTGCATTCGAGCCCAAGCCCTAATTAAAATTGATTAGAACCTAATTGCTCTAGTGAGCTTAGGGACACCAATTGGTCGGGTCCGAGTTAGTGTCAATTCAATCATGTCAACTAAATCTGTGTGTGCCCATTTCTTGGTGTCTAGAATGGTGGTTCAGGGATTACGTCCCGAAGGGCAAGTGAGCTGGTCCGCCTACCTGGCCAATCTCCGATTGTTGTCTAGGATTGGCAATCAGGGACCTACACTCCCCTTACACCTGCCTGGCCAAGTCTTGAGTTACTACAGACTAGCTTGCCACCATGATTAGGCATCTAGTTTGGACTCTAGGTCTAGCTATCCATAGTCGATTAGGTTTGTTTGAGTGCATTGTGTCCTTGCATGACTACTAGGTCAGGAACCCCATACCAGGTCCCCCAAGACCAACCTAGTACATCCATGGACCCCACGATGGAAACTTTCATGAGATCTTTGACTGAGCAAATGAGGTAGCTTAGTGCTGAACAGAGGCAGTTTAGTGCTAGAGTCGACCAGAGATTTGATCAAATGAATGAAAGAATAGGTTCATTAGAAGGATCCCATATGTCTCAACCTAACCTTACACCACTGAAATTTATCCCACAGTATGGTCCAGGACCCCAGCTTCCAGAGCTTACACATGATCCAATCCCCAGATATCAAGCCCAACATAGAGAGGCCATACCTGATCCAATTCCAAGACATCGAGCCCAACGTAGAGAGGTTACACCTGATCCTATTCCTAGGAGGCAGCAGTATGACATAGATGATCAGGAAGCACGAGCCCTTAGAGTATCAGACTAGAAGCCCCCACATTCGATGATACTTTAGATCCCAAGATGTACTCTGATTGCAAAAGTGATATGGATCAGTACTTCGAATGGTACACCATGTCAGAAGAGCGTAAGGTCAAATTTGCTAAGTTTAGGTTGATCCGACAAGCACGATTGTATTGGGATAATGTGGAAAGATTAAGCTGACAGAGAAGAGACCCACATATAGCTACATGGGAGGACATGAAACTCAAATTAAGGGCCAAATACCTACCATTCTCCTATGAACAAAGGCTTTTAGATCAGTGGCAGAAGATGACCCAAGGAAATCAGACTGTGTCCGAATACATAGCCATTTTCGATGAGTATGTTATGCGGTGTGGTGTGTCCGAGTCTGAGTCAGTTACTTTGTCTAGGTTTAGAGTAGGCCTGAATGAGGACATTAAGAGGGAACTGATTCTAAGAGAAGTGAATGATTTAGAACATGCATATCAGGTTGCTAGGGATGCTGAGAGATTTCCAGGGAAACCTACCTATCAATCTGATTCATCTAGATTTAATGCCCCTGAAAATAGGCCAAACCAGAACCGATTCCCTGCAAATCGACCTAGAACCAATCCCCAGCCCATTCATAGAGATGACAAGGATAAGGCACCTATGGTTCAGAAGGATCGAAACCAAATCCCAGTATGCTTTAAGTGTAATCAGACTGGTCATTATGCTGCCCAATATCCATCGCGAGCCTTACATATAGGGGAACCTGAAGTAGAGGACCCTGAGATTAGTGACCCTTGTGAGGAAGAGGTTTATGAGGCTGAAGTTGAGTTAGTGGAGGAATATGAGAAGGAGGAAGAGATCTTAGACTCAGATCGATTAGGAGTGGTCAGATGCATCCTGACTCAAACTAAGAGGAATGAGGATTGGCGTAGGACTAACATCCTACAGACCTTTATTAAAATAGGGGATAGGGTATGTAAGGACATAATTGATAGTGAGAGTTGTGTCAATGCAATTTCTACTAATGAGTTAAGAGCCTAGACTTACCAACTGTTCCACCCTGACCCCCTATAAGGTATCCTGGATCGATGCAACCAACATTTCCATTCGGTTGCGATGCCAGGTTATAATTCAGGTACAATCCTACCAAGAAAGAGTCTGGTTCGATGTTCTTCCGATGGAGGTTAGCAACATCATTTTAGGAAGACCTTGGTTGTATGACCATGATGCCACCCTGTTTGGACGATCGAACTCGTGTGCATTTCACCATCTAGGAAAGAGGATAGTGATTAATGCGACCCCACCAAAGGAATTAGTTAAGAGAGGGTCAAGTCACTTAAAGGAAAAAGAGTCAAATCTGAATTTGATCTCTGCAAAGGAGTTAAAATGAGAAATCGATAGAGGGTCATCAATTTGGATTTTAGTTACCAAGGAAGCTCAGGATCAACCAAAACTAGAATACCCTAAGGAGATCCTAGATTTATTAGAGAAATTCAAAGATGTCTACCTTGAAGATTTACCGAATCAATTGCCACCATTAAGAGATATTCAACATGCAATTGATTTAGTATAAGGAGCCACATTGCCAAACCTCCCACACTATAGGATGAACCCTACGGAACATCAGGAGCTACAACGACAAGTAGGGGATCTTATGAAAAAGGGATTTATTAGGGAGAGTTTGAGTCCTTGTGCTGTCCCAGCACTTTTGACTCCTAAAAAGGATGGCAGTTGGAGGATGTGTATAGATAGCCGGGCTATTAACAAGATTACGATAAAGTATCGGTTTCCCATACCCCGACTCGATGACATGTTAGACATGATGGCCGGATCGACCATCTTTTTACAAATTGATTTAAAAAGTGGCTACCATCAGTTGAGAGTTAGAATCAGGGATGAGTGAAAAATGGTTTTCAAGACCAAAGATGGCCTATATGAGTGGTTGGTGATGCCCTTTGGATTATCAAACACCGTAAGTACGTTTATGAGGGTTATGACTCAAGTGTTACGATCATTTATTGAAAAATTCATGGTCGTATATTTTGATGATATCCTCGTATATAGTAAGACTAGGGAAGATCACTTAGACCACCTCCGTCAGATTTGCCAGGTCCTTAGGAAGGAATCTTTGTTTGCAAACCTTAAGAAATGTAGCTTCATGTCAACCAGAATCATCTTCTTAGGTTTTGTAGTAACACCAGAAGGAGTAACTGCCAACCCTGAGAAAGTGAAATCTATAGTTGAGTGGCCTATACCTAGGAATGTTCATGACGTTCGAAGTTTCCACGGGTTAGCTACCTTCTATAGGAGATTTATTAGAGGGTTTAGCACGATTGTTGCTCCGATCACCGACTGCATTAAGAAGGGTGAATTTGATTGGACTAGGGCTGCCCATAAAGCCTTCCTAGAGATCAAAGATAGAATGACTAAGGCACCAGTTTTAAGGTTACCCGACTTCACCAAAGTCTTTGAGGTCGCCTGTGATGCATCAAGCATAGGAATAGGAGGGGTATTAAGTCAGGAAAATCATCTTATTACCTATTTTAGTGAGAAACTGAGTGATGCCAAGTTGAAATATTCTACATATGATAAAGAGTTGTATGCGGTGATACAAGCTCTTAAGTATTGGAGGGATTACTTACTACTGCGATAATTCGTTCTCTACTCTGATCACGAAGCACTTCGCTTCTTAAATTCTAAAAAAAAGTTAAACCCTAGACATGGCAAGTGGGTCAAATTTATACAAGCCTATACTTTTGTCCTAAAGCACCATGCTGGAAGTGAGAATAGGGTAGCTGATGCACTTAGTAGGAGAACAATGTTGCTGAATTGTGTGACTACCGAAGTAGTCGAATTTGAACGATTAAAGGAAGAATATGAATTTTGTCCAGTTTTTGGGAAGATTTATGAATCAGTGAAGCTGGGCCATCCACTGAATTTAGTGAGTATGTCTTAAGGGATGGTTAGTTGTTCAAGAGAAATAGGTTGTGTGTTCCCAAGACATCACTTAGAGACTTTCTTATTTGAGAGATGCACGCAGGAGGTTTAGCAGGACACTTTGGGCGTAATAAAACTATCTTGGCTGTAGAGGATCAGTTTTATTGGCCAAATCTAAAGAAAAATGTTGCCCAAGTGGTAGCCCAGTGTAGGACTTGTGCTGTAGCTAAGCAACCTAGACAGAACACTGGACTATATACCCCACTCCCCATCCTAGATTGCTCATGGCAAGACTTGAGTATGGACTTTGTCTTAGGATTACCTAAAACTGCTAGGAAACATGATTCTATCTTCATGGTAGTAGATAGGTTTTCTAAGATGGCCCATTTCATCCCATGTTCCCAAACTTATGATGCATCTAGAGTGGCCAAATTATTCTTGAACTAAGTGGTTAGGTTACATGGATTGCCTAAGACCATTGTGTCGGACCGAGACGTTAGGTTTACTAGCTACTTTTGGAAAACCTTATGGCATATACTAGGAACCAAATTGAAGTATTCTACTGCCTACAACCCCCAAACAGATGGCCAAACTGAGGTAGTAAATCAGAGTTTAGGGAACCTGTTGAGGAGTCTAGTGGAAGAAAATACTGCTAATTAGGATCTATTGTTATCGAGAGTGAAGTTTGCTTATAATAACTCAGTCAACAGATCTACAGGGAAGGGCCCATTTGAAATCGTTCATGGATACAAGCCCAGGAAGCCATTAGATCTGATTCCCTTACCTATTCATGCACGTATATCTGAGTCAGCTGAGTCTTTTGCACAGCATATAAAGAACTTGCATCAAGAAATAAATAAGAAAATTAAAGAGAGCAATGATTCATATGCACAAACGGCTAATTTAAACAAAAGGTTCAAAGAGTTTAAAGTAGGGGACCAAGTTATGATCAGGCTCAGGCCTGAACGATTTCTATCTGGAACTATCAAAAAGTTACATGTCCGGAGTGTGGGACCTTATAAAATAATTGATAAGTTTGAACCTAAGGCCTATGAGATAGACCTACCTTTAAATTTGGGTATAAGTCCAACTTTCAACATATCAGATCTTGTAGAGTATAGGGAGCCGATGTTGCTACCTAGTGAGCCTTTTGGGCCTGATCCTGTTCTTGAGAGCAAACCAACCCATGAGTGTCCAATAGCCAAATCCACAAATTGGAGAGACAGGGTTGAACGAATTCTAGATGACAAGATGATTGTTACTCAGAATAAGGACTACCAGCGATACTTGGTTCATTGGCAAAGACATTGCGAGTCTGATGACACTTGGATAACTCGGGAGGATCTGCAGAAGATTGCCCCGGACTTGCTAGAGAAGTACTTGAGCCAGTCTAACCCTTACTTGACGGAGTCAAGTTCCTCCCACCTGGGAAGAATTGGTGAGGACACCAGGGCCCGAAAATATCGACAGGTTGAATCCACATCCTTGTGGATCACTTGTGAATGAAACCTTGGACCCAACCCTTTTATCCATGTAAATAATTTATTTTAATTTTTGTTATTTTGGATTAGTTAGGTTTAGCCCCTTTTACTAACTGGAATTAGGGTTTTATTTATTTAGCCTTTTAGGCTAAACCCCTTTTACCAAGTTGGACTACGTATTTACATGTCTTGCCCTTTTGATCAAATTGGGTTCCAATTGATCAAATAGGACTTTAGTTATTTATTCAGTCCTGTAAAAATTAGTTGTTAAGTCTTGTATTACAGGAAAGACTAATTATAAGACCCATGTGACTCAAATCAAGATCCATGTGCTAGTTCAAGACAAGCTCATGTGACCCATGTGCTAGCACAAGCTCTTATCATATGCTAGCCTTTTTTGCATGTCAACTTTGCATGATTTCAGGATTACTATTGTCACGTCACCAGGGGGACAATGACACATGGCCTACCACTTAAATTTGGACAAGCTACACTCATCAAGACAATTTCTTTTGGTCGGCCCATGAAGAAAGGCGCACAAAATTTTTAAGAGGAGTAATTGTGAAGGACTTCTCCTAGATGGCGCCCTTCTACTCATAATATTTTATGCCAAAGTGAGAAGTCGGCCAAGCATTCAAAGGAGTTTGGAAATTTTTTCTCACCTAGTGTTGGAGGTCCAAGGGTTCCTAGCATTCCATTCAAATAAGCTGCTAACTGTTCAAGCTTCAAGGATTCTAGAATTTCAGCAGGACTCTAGAGTTCTCTCCAATCCAGACTGAAGAGTCCAGGCAGCTCTAGAAGAATACATTATCAAGACACTAGAGTCCAATCATCATGACCAACCCAGAAGTGATCATGACCCTCCATCAAAGTCTCATCTTGGCGCCAACTATGGAAGGAGTCCATTTTTTTTTCATCCAGCAGGAGTCCATGCAATGTAAACTTGAAGTCTAGAGTTGTAATGAAACTCTTGTATTTGAGTCCCTCACTTCTTTGGTTAGGGTTCTATAAATACCCCTACACCTCCCCTCTTGTAATTAAATGAATATTTGATGAAATGAAATGAAACTCTGCCGAGTTCTTCTTCTAATTTCTTTCTAGCTGCGATGGCTGATAGGTGCTAGGTGTGATGCCTAGAACACTTGGATGCGACATCCAAGTTCTACTGGGGTGTGACACCCTATTTATCCATCCAATCCCTCCATCAGATCTGATCCCTAAGTCTCTTTAAGGCCTTCATCCAATGCTTTGAAGAGATCCTAGAAGCCAACCAAAGAAGAAGATCCCCGGGAGGACCAACAACCTTGGTGCCAGCCTTCCTTCTAGCTTTTGATTATCAATGTTTAATTGCTATTTTTGGTGTTTTTGGTAGATTCCCTTGAGATCCGACTCTGAAGATCGGCGTCCATGCTTTGAAATCAGTTCGATCGGAATCCGGATGCTAGGAGCGATCAGTTTGGAGTCCGATTCTTCAACCCTAGAGTGTAGTGATCCAGATCTTCATCAAAGTAGGTTTCTAAGCGTATCATAACTTAAAATCCCTTTCCCTTCCTCTAGATCTGATATTAGAAAGTAGGAACATAATCTAGGGTGGTTTCTCAATCTCCATGATCCATCTAATTAATTATTTTGTTAGGTATGCATGCGGGTGATGTAATCCAGTATTTAGTTACTTGCTATAGATTCTTTTAACGTATTGTTTAATAGACTATTAGGTTAATGAACATTTGCTCTCGATTAACATAAAATTTAAATCAACCTTCAGTACTGCAGCGCATCCGTGTCCCGCGTCAGTGGCTAGGGTCACAGGAATCTCTGGCTATTATTGGGTGGCCAGAGATTGGTGCTGATGCTATAACTGCTGCATGGCCATGGTCAGAGTCTACATCTGTTGGGTAAGCGCGATGAGCTGAGCATCCATTGGGAGTGGTTGTGACGAAGCGGGGAGCTCCTTTTCTGGGTTGCGTGGGCCTCCATGAGAAGGAGGGCCTCCCATGTGGCTGATGGAGGCTTCCCGCGTGTGTATTACCACCATGCCACAAGTTGAGGTGCTTTTATGGTGGGGGAATTGGTTTGACTAACGTTTTTGCTTCTTGCCCCCCTTTCTTGGTGCACTAATTTGTTGCCACCTGGACCGTCATGGCCTATAGCTCCGATGCGATGTCGGGCATCGCCCTCCTCATTTGGAATCTTGTGCACGCGCCTAGTCCTGCAAAAGAAAAATAGACCTTGGCCAGGGATTTCGATGAGGGCACTCCAACGATCAAGTTAGTGGGTGATCTAGGAGAACATATCCTCCTCGGTGGATCTCGGTGAGGTCTCCACATTCGAAGGTTGTTTTTTAGAGAAAAGAAAGTGAGAGAGTGGAAAAGGAGTGTTGATGGAGAAGGAGAGCCCGAGCAGGGTTGGCTATGTCCGTGGGATTCTTCCGATGAATTCTCCGGTAGCCTTAGAGCGTCTCATATGGTTTGGTCTCCCCTTCTATGTGCCGATGGTTACCTCGCATGCCCCTTGCTTGCTTATGGCTTGCCCTCTATTTTGTTGTGACTTGTCCCTTAGTTGTCTTCGATTGGAGACTCCTTTTTTATTTGTTGTGGAGAGGCTGTGTTGCCCCTTGAGCTTGCTTCCCAGATGTTCCTTCTTGGGGGAGTCTTGAGGGTTGACATCTGGTAGCATTCGAGAACTGTGCATGAGCTCCCCTTTCTCCCTTCGGGGTAGAGAGTTATGTCACTGGCTCTGACATTCTGGTTGGTTGCCATGTTTTGGAAAGCTTGGCAGAACATTGGTATGCAGGTGGCTGCCCCAGGGTTTGAATCCTCTGGCATGACCTTCTTCTTATGGGTGATGTAGACGGTAGGTCGAGGGGTGCTACGCCTCAAATGGGGCATCCCTTCCTGATCGGTGTAAACTGGGGCATGAGGGAATCCTGGTGCTCCGACGAGGCATCTCCCTCCATAGGCCTCAGGCGGCGGGCCGCCGCCTGCCAGTCATACCATCCCAGCGGCGGGGCTTGATGGAGACAACCCCCTTTCCCATCACGATTTGAATCTTAATTGTCCTCCTTCCTTCAGTTGATGGCAATATGAGCTTGACCCCGGTCAGCTAACCTCAGCTGAGGGGCTCACTTCGGCTCCTCACTTGGGTGTCATGCTCAGGTGGTACCTCCACCTGCCAGCTGACAACCAACATCCAGATGGACTCCACATCAGCAGATATAGCCGTATCAGACTTCATCTCAAAAGAGTTCAAAAAAAGAGATGAACTACTAAAAATAATTTTTATTTTATTAATGATTTATGTATAAATTTATAATGAGCACAACAGTCTACAACTCAGATGATTAGCTTTATGATACATCTCCTAACAACTTCCACTTGGCTAGATCCTATCAGAATAGTATCGAATATCCATCTTTCACTTGTGATCATCAAACTCATTGATTCTGAGGGTTTTAGTAAATGGGTCAGCCAAGTTCATCTTTCTATCAATCTTTTGAAGGTCAACATCATCTCCATCCAATATCTCTCAAACAAGATAGTAGCAACGTAGAATATACTTAGTCAATCGATGAGCCTTTGGTTCCTTCACTTGAGCTATAGCCCTAGTGCTATTACAATATAAGGGAACTGGGCTATCAATGGAAGGTGCCACTCCAAGCTCGGTGATAAACTTTCATAGCTAAATAGCTTCCTTTATAGCATCGAATGCTATAATATACTCTACCTCGCATACAAAATCAGCTACTATGTAATATACTCTACCTCGCATGCAGAATTGGCTACTGCTTGAAACTTTTTCAAGTAGATAGCTTTTTTATTCAGGATAAAGACAACTTGATACATTCTTATCATCGTCTCCGTTTGACTGAAAACTTGAGTCAGTATGACTAACTAGTTTGAAGTCAAAATCTTCATAGATGAGCCACTGGTCCTTAGTATTTATCAAATACTTAAGAATAGTTTTTATGACCTTCTAATAGTTCTCATCTAGATCAGATTAGTATCTACTCACTACTCCTAGTGAGTATGCCACATCTGGACTCGTACATGTCATAGCATACATTATAGGTTCCACTGCCGAAACATATGGAATCCTACTCATATGCTCTCTCTTAAGGGACAATCATTCTTAGAAAGTAATTCTATGGCCTATCAGAAGATATTCTTTCTTAGAATTCACTTGAACCACTTCAGCACGGTCTCAATATATATAAACTGGGTTAACCCTAGCAACCTTTTAGATCTATCCCTATATATCTTCATCCCTAGGATTGGGAAGCTTCTCCCAAGTCCTTCACAGAGAATTGAGAAGATAGCCATACTTTTATTCCTTGGAATGCAGGAATATCATTCCTAATTAAGAGAATATCATCCATATACAAAATAAAAAATACTACTACTATATCATTAGCCCATTTATAAATACAGGATTTTTTTCCATTCCTAACAAAGCTATATGTTTTGATCACCTTATCAAAACACATGTTCCAACTCCAATATGCTTATTTCAATTCATAAATAGATCTTTGAAGCTTGCACACCTTTGATTCATCTATGGATGTGAACCTTTCAAGTTGTATCATATACATCTCTTCTTCCATCTTTCTATTTAGGAAAGTAGTTTTTACATCTATTTGCTAGATCTCAAAATCAAGATGTGCCACTATCATGAGCATGATTCAAATGGACTTGAACTTTGCCATAAGCAAAAATATCTTGTCATAGTCGATACCATAATGTTGACGATATCCCTTAGCAATCATATGGGCTTTATAGATCTCTACCTTTTCATCTGTGCTCCTTTTTCTTTTGACAATTTACTTGCACCCTATGGGTTTTACCCCTTTAGGTGGATCAATAAGTACATCGTTGACTTTCATAGTCTCCATTTTTGATTTCATGGCTTCAAGACATTTATCAAAGTCAGAACTCTGCATTGCATTTACATAGGAGATCGGATTCTCGTTATTTTTATCAAGTTCAACATGATTACCATCTTGGACTTTGAAATCATAGATCTGTCTAGCTGATCCAGTACTCTACTGGATCTCCTTAAGAATGCTTCTATAATAGGCTTTGGGTTTGATTTAATCAAATCTAATCCTATGGGTTCAATCAATGGTATCGGTTCATCTACCTGTGAACTACTTCAAGTTCAACCTTAGAGGCATTTGTTCCTTCTCCAAGGAACTCCTTTTCTAAAATGACTATTCTATTACTGACGAACACCTTTTGTTCATCAATATGGTAGAAGAAATATCCCTTAGTCTCTTTTGAGTATCCTATGAAAATATATTTATCAGACCTTGGTCCGAGCTTATTTATTTTTAAACATTTGACATAAGCTAAGCACCCTTAGACTCCTAGATGTGAGAGCACTGGCTTATGCCCTATCTATATCTTATATGATATTTTGTCAACAGACTTACTCAGAATCTTATTTAACAAGTAATAAGCTGGCTTAAGAGCATATTTCCAAAAGAAGATCGGCAGACTAGCAAAGCCCATCATGGACCAAACTATATCTAACAAAATTTGATTCATCCTTTCAGACACTTCATTTAATTGAGATGTCCCTAGAGGTGTCCATTGAAAGAGAATCCCATTCTCCTTTAGATAAATTAGAAACTCATTGGTAAGGTATTCCCCTCCTCAATTTGATCGAAAGGTTTGATACACTTTTCAGTTTATTTCTTTACCTCAGTATAATATCATCTGAATATTTCAAATGATTCAAATTTATGCCTTATGAGATACACATAACTGAACCTTAAAAGGTCATATAAAATAGAAATATGCACCCCTCGCATTGATGTTCATTGATCCACATATATCAGTATGTGTTAGACTCAGAACCTTAGTGGCTCGGTTACCTTTTTTAATAGAAGGTGACTTGGTCATCTTTCCAAGAAGATAAAATTCACAAGTTAGCAATGATTCACAATCATATCTTCAAGGAGACCTTCTTATCTTAACCTATTTATCGTATCTTATTAATATGACTTAGCCTATAATGCCAAAAGTAGACATCAGATATATTATCTAATCTTGGGCATTTGCTAGGTGTGTACACTATACTAATAGGCTATGATAAAATATAAATATTATTTTTTAATTATCCATGCATTATAGTAATACCATTCAAAATGATATCATAATAAATACCTTTTATTGATAGATAAAAATTATTCTTGACTAAAAGGTCTATAAAAATAACATTCATCATAAAACTAAGATAATAATGACAATCATGTAAAACAATAATATATTCATTGAATACAAGCTTGATAATTCTTAAAGCTAGAACTGGAACTGCTCTTCCATCTCCAATATTCAAGAATCTCTTGTCATCTTCAAATCTTCTACTAACATAAAGTCCTTGCAATGAATTGCAAATATTAATAAGGCTTCTAATATTTAATACCCAGGTAGTAGTATCACAAATGAAAAAATTATAAAGATTATCATATAAGTACATTGTCCAGCAATATCTTGCTACTTCTTCTTCTTTCGAGGCCTGTTTGGATTAAGCGAGGTAATATAAAGAGGATAATTTCTCTTCTAGTATCCTTGCTTTTATAGAAGAAGAAGTTTATCTGACACTAGTAGGACTTAGACTTCTTGGTATGACTCGACTGTGCAGTTGCACCTTCTTCTTATTTTCTTCTTCTTTTTCTTAAAGGGATGATGCCCTATCAAAGTAGATCCTCTCACTATATTTAACGACCTCTTATAGTGGTGCGGACACCAGAGGCACCAGACTTAGGTAGAGGCATCTCAACTCTCTGTGGTTATCTGAATAGTATTTTCAATGTTTGAGTCCAATTTTGTAATAAGGGCTTAGCCCACTTGAGTCCCTACTTTGGCCCCTGAGTCCTATTTTGGGCCTTTCAACATTTGAGTCCTGTATCTAGAGTCGACTCATACCATTAGGGTTCATGAGTCATGCTTTGGGTTATGTTTAGCTCATTCGAGCTTAATTGATCAAGTCAGCTCATTATGAGCCTTTTGTTAATATGAGTCATGTCATTTTGTTCAAGTCTTGTATTGAGTCCAGTCCAATTTTGTAAGAAGAAGACTCAAGTCACTTATGGATCCAGCCAGCATGACACTCTAACCACTGCATGGAATCCAGTCACCTACATAATTATGCCACTTGGAAACCATGGGAGTCATGGAGCCACCCTTGAAGACCTTGGTGAATCAAATGTCTACAACACTTACGAGGAAGAAGGACAACCGAAGAAAACCCGGAAGCATAAGCCCTAACCCTAATTCGGTGCCCCCTCCTTATGGTCACCCCTTTGGTTGGTGCCCCCCTTATGGTCACCTTTCTTGGCCACCCAATGCATTTGAGTGTAGTTGTTTTCATATGAGGACTTTCCATGTATTCTAGGTAGGGTTTGTGAGGGAAAAGGATACAAAAAGAGTTACTTGTATACCCTTACTTGGGACCCAAGTTTTGTAAGAATATATAAAGGCCCTACCTCTCATGTATTATGAAAACTTTAATGAAATTTTCTTGAGTTCTTCAACATTGTTGTGTGCTTTGTCCTCCCGCGCCCTGCCTCCAAGTCTCCAACGAAACCCTAGCCGCCAACCCTGCTTCAACCCTGGACGCCTCCATCACTTGGCCGCCCATATCCAACCCTCTTCTTCCTTTCATCCTTCAGCCTTCAACTTTGTTTCTCCTTTATTTTCTAACCCTTGATAGGTATTTTGCAGGTCCCTCAGAGTCCACAAATCTAGAATTCCATCCGACCAGCTTTCGGGTCAACGGGTCGAAAGCCATGGATCCGTGAGGTCTCCGGCTTAATTTTCCAGGATGTATCCAGGAGTGTAGAGCGATCTCTTCATAGATTCATCTTCAAATCACTACCAGGTACACCTCCTTGACTCACCAGTTGTGGTATTACAGAAGAGCTAGCCCTACCGGGGCTTCTTAGCCTCGACAGTCCAATTTCTTTCACTTCGTGGTCTGTTTCTGCGTGCATGTGCTTTTAATTTTTTTGTAGAATTTCCTGCTTAGAATCTTGGCTCAAATTTGGGATATAAACTCTTAATTCACTGCTTAATAATAAAAAAATAGTTTGCATGCATAAGTAGTCCCTTATCATTTGGTATCAGAGCATCTTTTAGGGCTAATTTCTGCATCTGATCATTTCCATATATAGTCTATTCTTTTAAAATTTTCTATATGTAAATAACTCAGAAACTTCTTATTCTTATTTTTTTGGATTACTCATAATTGATAGTATTTATCAAAATTTTATCATAATTTAATTCTATTTCTAGGTCTTCTGCATATCTAATTTACTGCCTGAGAATAGTTCTACCCTAAAATTTAAGCAAGTTTAGTTTTGGCATGTTTAGGGTTCTTTTTGCATAATCTCTGCATACTTTATTTTTCTGCATATTTCCTGCATATTAGGTACTTTTTTTCAAATTATATTTCTGCCAAAAAAACAAAATAAAAAAAAATAAAAAATACAAAAACTTAGAAACCCTAATTGCATTTTCATAGGTGTGCCATCATGTGCATAAGCTACATTAAGGGCAATTCTACTATGCTAGATGGGGGAAGGATTTGATCACCTCTTCTTAGCCTAAAACAACAACCCTTGCATTCAAGCCCAACCTTTAAAATCAATTAGACCTAATTTGCTTTGCTCTAGTGAGCTAGGGACACCAACAGGTTGGGTCCAACCTTTGTGGGAAGACTAGTGCACCCAATACCTCTCTATTATTGGAAGCTAGTGTCTAGACTAGAGATCCAGTGGCAAACACCCTAAGTGGATCGGTGGTTCCTTAATTGGGTCCCTATGAAAGCAGGGGGCCTCCCACCATCCCACCTTTTACCTGGCCAGTGGAAGGACTAGGGGTGTGTTATGTGTAAATTGAGTCGACCCATTATTCTATTTGGGCTCTAGGTCTAGGCAGCCTTAGTCAGTTTGTCTTATGTGTGTTGCATGTCCACTAGATTTGGAGCCCATTAGCCCATCAGCACATGTCCGTTAGGCCATCAGCCCATGTCTAGTCTAGATTAGGAGCTCATTAGTCCATCAGTCCATGTCCAGCCCAGTCTAGTCATGGAGTCCAGGGTTCAGGCCCAATTAAGGGCCCTGTTTGAACAAATTAACCTAATGGGCCAATCGCTTACCCAAGCATAGGCCCGGGACGAGGCCCATAGGGCCCGCACCAAAGTTAGACCCCCTAAGGCCCATATTAGACTTGACTCTCTTGAACCCCATAGGCCTGATCGAATAGGTGAACATCCTTTGACCTATGAAGGAGGTCGTAGGATCCATGCTGAATTCAAATCCCCTAGGCCCAGTACCTTCAATCCATGAGCTTTTCATCATGATCTTGCCCATGAGCCTAACCTTAGAAGCTCATACCCTTACTTGATGGACTTAGAGGAAAGATTTTTTAGACACACCCAACCTTATGCACCTACTTTCGATGGAAGCCTAGATCCTGAGGTGTATATTGATTGGGAGGAGAGAATGGATCAGTATATTGAGCACACTAAGATGTCGGAGTTAGAAAAAGTTAGATTGGCCACACATAGGTTAACCCGACATGCTAAGTGGCACTGGAAAGTTATTAAGGATGAATGTTATCAAAGAGGAGATGAAATACTTACTTGGAGATCCATGAGAAGTAGATTGAGAGAAAAGTACCTAGGTAGATTTTATGAGCACAAACTTTTAGGCCAATGATACAAATTAAGACAGGGTAATAAAACGTCTGAATACATTGATCAATTTAATGAGTTTATTAGGAGATGTAACATAGTTGAACCTGAGTCTAAGATCGTAGCTAGATTTCAAGATGGCCTATGTAGGGACATCCAGTGGGAACTATTCAAATGAAGAATTTATGACCTGGATGATGCCTATCGACTTGCTAGGAAATTCGAGTCATTTCAGAGGAAACCCATGAACTATCGAGTTGAGCCCAGCAGGATGAGTACCTCTGAACCCAAACCTAACCCTAGTTGACTTCCTTTAGACCAACCAACTCCTACTGCCCCATTAGTTTATATGAATGATAGGAGTGAGGAACCTGAAGAAGAGGACAAATCAGAACCCATTTTAGAAGTGTATGAGGCTGACATGAGTTTAGTAGATGAATACGAAGGAGAAGACTTTGAGGAGGATAACTCTAGTACCTTACCTAAGAAAACCATAGGAGAAGATAAAATTGTAGAGCCTAGTCCTGAAGTATCAGAACAACAGAAAATTAGTGAGGACTTGGTTCCTATAAATCAATACCCTCAGGAAGAGCCTACTCCTTTAGCCCCAGCCCGATACCTTATTAAGTATTCTCATAAAGAGTTCATTCCTCTAACCCCAGTCGATGACCTTTCTCTTAAACTGACTAAGTCATCCTTTCTTAAAGACCCTGCACTTGCAATGACCAAATTCTCCATCCTTCAAGTGGACCTTATGTCACCCATAGATCGATGTTCAAATCTTAAGGTCATCCCTAGTAACCAAGGTCTATTTCATGCTTCTAATGGATTGTTCCAAGACTGTGATTCTTATTTCCTGCCATACACTAAGGCTTCCAGTGTTCCCCAAACTTTTCGATTACACTTTGTTGAGGTCGTTCGGTTACACCAGTTCTTTAAGTATGTTAGATTTGTGACCTACTTTTGGAAGACCTCATGGCATTTGCTAGGAGTCCATTATAAATTTTCATGTGCATGCTAAACCAGGGTCAAACCTAGAGAGCCTATAGTCTGTCAAGTTTAGGCCTAAAGAGTCCAATAAAATTCCTTTCAATAGAAATGCATAGTTGAGTATACATTTTATTAGGTGTCAGTACGAGTCACAGGGGCATCATGTTAGAGATCTGTATTAAGTACTAATTTTGAAACATATAAGAAATTGGCTAATTCCCAAAAGAAAGCCAAGGAATTTAATGTAGTGGATTCTATTATGATTAGGCTTAGGCCTGAACGGTTCCCACCAGGGACCATTAAGAAGCTTCATGCTTGTGGAGCTGGACCCTTTAGAGTGATAGAGAAGGTCAGACCCAATGCCTATGTGCTAAATCTGCCCCCGGATTTTGGCATTAGTTTTACCTTCAATATCACGGACTTAGTCGAGTATAAGGAACCAGCAGTGATTTCTAGTGAGGCCTTTGGACCTACCCCATCCTTTAAGAGCGAACCTAATCCAGAGTGTCCACCTATAAATTGGCCCGAGAGAGGATAACAGATCGAGCGTATCTTGGATGATCAAGCCATCACGATCCGGGGCCACGGCTATCAATGCTACTTGGTCCGATGGCAAGGTTGACCCAAATCCAATGATTCATAGATTACTCGAGAGGACTTGTAGTGCCTTGACCCAGACCTTCTTGAGAGATACCAGAGCTAGAGTGACTCATACTCGATGGGGTCGAGTTACTCCCATCCCGGGAGAATTGATGCAGATACCAGAGGCACCAGACTTAGGTAGAGGCTTCTCAACCCTCTATGGTTATCTGAATAGTATTTTCAATGTTTGAGTCCAATTTTATAATAAGGGCTTAGCCCACTTGAGTCCCTACTTTGGCCCTTGAGTCCTATTTTGGGCCTTTCAACATTTAAGTCCTATATCTAGAGTCAACTCATACCATTAGGGTTCATGAGTCAAGCTTTGGGTTATGTTTAGCTCATTCGAGCTTAGTTGATCAAGTCAGCTCATTGTGAGCCTTTTGTCAATATGAGTCCTGTAATTTCATTCAAGTCTTGTATTGAGTCCAGTCCAATTTTGTAAGAAGAAGACTCAAGTCACTTATGGATCCAGCCAGCATGACACTCTAACCACTGCATGGAATCCAGTCACCCACATAATTGAGCCACTTGGAAAGCATGGAAGGAGTCATGGAGCCACCCTTGAAGACCCTGGTGAATCAAATGTCTACAACACTTACGAGGAAGAAGGACAACCGAAGAAAACATGGAAGTATAAAGCCCTAACCCTAATTCAGCACCCCCTCCTTATGGTCACCCCTTTTGTTGGCAACCCCCTTATGGTCACCTCTCTTGGCCTCCCAATGCATTTGAGAAGGAGAGGAAGTATAGTTGTTTTCATATGAGGAATTTCCATGTATTCTAGGTAGGGTTTGTGAGGGAAAATGATACAAAGAAAGTTACTTGTATACCCTTACTTGGTATCCAAGTTTTGTAAGCCTTTATAAAGGCCCTACCTCTCATGTATTATGAAAAATTTTAATGAAATTTTCTTGACTTCTTCAACATTGTTGTGTGCTTTGTTGTGTGCTTTATCCTCCTGTGCCCTGCCTCCAAGTCTCCAACAAAACCTTAGCTGCCAACCCTACTTCAACCCTAGACACCCCATCACTTGGCCGCCCACATCCAATCCTCTTCTTCCTTTCTTCCTTCATCCTTCAACTTTGTTTCTCCCTTGTTTTCTAACCCTTGATAGGTGTTTTGTAGGTCCCTCAGAGTCCACAAATCTAGGGTTCCATCCGACCAGCTTTCGGGTCAGCTGGCCGAAAGCCATGGATCCGCGAGGTCTCCATTTTTCAGGATGCATCCGAGAGTATAGAGTGATCTCTTCATGGATTCATCTTCAAATCACTGCTAGGTACACCTCCTTGACTTACCAGTTGCGGTATTGCAGAAGAGCTAGTCCTACCGGGGCTTCTTAGCCTCGACGATCCTATTTCTTCCACTTTGGGGTCTGTTTCTATGTGCATGTGCTTCTAATTTTTTTGTAGAGTTTCTTGCTTAAAATCTTGGCTCAAATTTTGAGATATAAACTCTTAATTCACTATTTAATAATAGAAAAATAGTTTGCATGCATAAGTAGTCCTGCATCATATAGAGCGATGATCCTTCTCATAATCTATAGCAATCCTAGCAAACTGTGGTAGTTGACTATAGACTTAGTCATTCTATAATGATTAAGAAAGTCAAGATAGACTTCGACAAGGAATTTAGTATCACATCCTTCCCAAGCACTCATGCAAGGGAAACTCAAGTTTGCTAAGATGCTCAATCAATTCGATTGAGTATAATACATGATCAATGACCGATGCCCCTTCCCTCATCCTAGTGTTGAAAATGATATAAGATATTTTGTACCTTTCAACATCATCGAGAGTGCCGAAGAACTCTTTCAACATTTAAAGAATATCTTATGGTTAAGCATCCTCAAATTTGTAATTCAGTTTGTTATTCATATATGCCCGCATAATGCATTGAATTGTGGTTTGACCATGAAGCTACTTTTGGTAAGTGTCTCGGGCTAGACTTGAGCATCAAGAGTGGGCTCCTCAGGTGTTGGATCTATAACACATACAAGATTTGTTCATGCTCCATGACTATGTTTGGCTTGCGATACCAATTATTGAAGTTGGATCTTGTCAGCCTTTCATTGTCCAATAATGAATGGAGTGACAATATATTGGCCATTTTTAACTGAAAAGAAAAGAGAACAAAATCTATTAGTATATGAATGATTTAATCCTAAAGACTTGGTTTTAGTCTAAAGATCCTTCCACTATTTTATTCAAATTGGTAGCCTCTACTTTTAATTCAAGGAATTACACTAATTTTCTAGCAAGCACTAGAATCTTATAGACTACACATGATCTCGAGTGTGGCTTGGCCCATCCATGTGGATCTAAAGATAGGTTCTCAACCAATTATTTTTCCAAACAACTTCTAATATTTAATTTTGCCCTAAGCATCTCTTCAGCAGGCTTGTGGCACCTACATTGAAAGTCTTAGTTAGGTTTAATCATTAGCATAATAGAATTTGTATTTCTAACTAATGAATGACCAAGCCTAAGTATGGCTCAACCCACTTGAACACTGTTAAGAGAGTCACACCTAAATCATCATGATTTGAATAATAATTCCAATAGCCAGATGAGCATCAGGTCTTTGGACCTCCAGTGATCATCTTAACTATTAAACCCATTACCATCATCTTAATAGAAGGCTATGACTCAATTATCTTCATAACTTTATAATTTTTAGGAATCTAATAATTTAGAAATTTTAATTATGAGGTTAAGAAGAGAGAAGAAGACATGGACCAATCCTCCCACTAACTTCATCAAGTTTGTGATGAGGGTCAAAGACATAACTGGTCCAAGGGTACCTAGATCAGTAATGTTGATCTCCTTACCAGCGTGGGTTAACTCGAATCAATAAGCTATCTAATTAAAAACCGATTGACCATATTGGCCAGGTAAGGGAGATTAATGAGAGTATTCTGTCATTAACCTCTTTTCTTAGACACTAGCCAAGTTAGCAAGGTTAGAGGTAGCCCCAATTAATTATCATGACTAAATGCCAACTTACCTTAGACACCAATCAGTTCATCATATTCAATTAGACTGCCTAATGACTTAAGTCCAATCTTTGAGCCATAATCAGGACTTTGTGACATAGTATAGACTTGATCAAACTATCACTATAGATTTAATCTAGAGAAACCTTGATTTAATCTTAATCAACATTTGGTTAGGTTAAATTCAATTCTCTATTAGGTCCATATTATTAAAAATTTCTAACCCTAAGTTTAACCTAGTTAATTGACCTGATTCAAGCTAACCCAAAGTCCATGATTTATGAAATAAGATTAGATCTTTAATCTACAATTCTAGATCTAATCTTAGACCTCTTAATTTTAGTACTTAATCAAGATTAATTTTGCTAAATTTATATATAAACAATTTACATGCATCTCATGTATGTTAAACACTTTTAGATCTAAACTATACGATATAGTCATGTGTTGAAATTAATATTATATTTCATATTTTAAACATAAAATCAAGCCATAATAAATTAATTTTAGATCAAAAATAGTAAATTAATAAATAAATTACTAAAAATTAGATATAATAATTACAATAATTTCAATAAATTTTTTTTACCTTGTTCATGGAATATAACCACAAGTGGCACTCTTACATGCCATTGGAGATCCCATGGAATGGAAAGAGAGGGCCTTAAACTCTACTTTTATCCTATATCCAGATAGCCATGGTGATTAATCTAATTTGAAGTAGTTACTTGGATTAAGATTATATCTAACATGTAAAATTCTATATGTATATATCACGTTATAAAAATCGATCGCTTTGATATCACTGTTGGAAAAACATCTAGGACTTCATGTATTTTTTTTAATTTACAGTAAAAGTAAATCTATTTTAAAACTATTTTAAATAAAAAATCATGTATATAGATCAAATCTAATAAACTTTGCAAGGATCATAACATGATATGCAATATAGAAATTAAAATTAACATGTAACGATCTAATCGATATATGCTATAGATCATATATACTAAGACTATGAAATAGAATCTCATACCTGATCACGGGTCAATGATCGTCACTATTGATGGCACATGGTAAGGGCTCTTCATGTTACTTCGTAGTCGCATAGGGTGTCCGGCCTTTATGAATCATCTATATGAAATCTCGATTCGATCAACCTCCTTAGACTACTAGACCATGTGAAGTCCATTGGAAGGCTAAAATAAAATATTTGTTTTGATCTTCTTGAACCCTAAAAGAGGATCAAGAGAAGATTAGATGGAGGAAGAAAAATAAAATCAAGAAATCCCTCTTTGGTTTTTCCTTTTCTCTCTCCCTTTAAAACCTAGCACCCAAGGACCCTCACGCCCACTTCTTGATTTCATAGCCCCCTCTCTTCCTTTTTTTTTTGATTATTCCCTACTATCTCATGGCAAGGAGGGCCTTCATATTGCTGCACAACATTAGAAACCACAATTAAAATTGGTGTGGAGTTGGTTAAGGGATTAGGATAAAGATAGGAGATCGAATCCCATTCAAACTCAATTAATTTTTAAATTCAAACTTTTTATTTAAATTTAAACAAACTATTCTAATTCAATTGTAATTGAGGGAGGGCATGGAATCTAATTATTGGCATGGGATTTCATATGCCAAAAATAAGAAAGGAATGGAGAAATACTATGGGCTTCTTGATTTGCCTTGGTCAAAATTAGTTAAGAATTAAACTAAATTTAGTTACACCAAACTAATTAATTGAATCTAATCTAATTAGATATGAATTTATTTAATTAAATTCTAATTAAATTAAGAATTAATTAAGTCTAAGTCAGGATCAAACTAAAATTAAAAATTTCTTAGCAATTAGGTCATTGTATACCTAATCAGGTATCTAATTGAACCAAATTCAATTAAACTTAACCTAAACTTCTTTGTTCAATCAAATTCAACCAATTATCAATCTAATTACTAATTAATCCTTCTATAATTAATTTATTAATAATTAATTAATTATAATATTTATATATGGTTAATTATTAATTATATTTATAATTTTATCATCGAATAATTTTTAATCATTAATCAGCCATCATGATCTTCAGAAACTTTTTATGTGTGTGATCCCATAGGTTCAAATACTAAGTCGGTAGCCTAGGAACCAATTCCTGAACTAATCTATGCGACCATCTAGTAATGGCACCCGACATCCGGATTGGTCGAATGATTGCAAAATAATATTCAAGATAATGCGGGATGAGTGGGTTAAGGATATGTATAAAGAAAATCAGATTAATGGATGTAATGATTTCTAGGTTTAATTGTGGTTTGTTCCCAAAAAAGAGATTAAGATATGCCAAGGTTTTTATGCAATGACTAAAATTACCTACCCGCATAATAGAACTTTTCAAAGTAATAAAAGAACTATGGATCCTAGGACTAAGAAGCTCCTATTATGGCATGCTCAATTCAATAACTCAGAAATAGAAGAGAAGAGATGGTTTTTCTTACTAGTAATGATTCTTGGTTGATGTAGAAGGGGTCGCTCCACTCAGATTGGTGCCTGGATGACCGAGTCACTTTCTCGCAGATCCGTCGACTTTTTATCAGCTTAGTTCGAGGGGTAAGGAAGTCCTCTTACAATGCTCACTTCACCTGAGGGATCCTGCAAACACCACAAGTTAGATATGTAGATTATAGGAAAAATATGAAACAAGATGTAAAAGAAAGGATCTAGTGGGGAGAGATGGCTGCAGTGTTGGTGGCCTTGGAGGATATGGAGAATATGGATCCTGGAGTTGGCAGCCTGGGCTAATGGGAGGATGCTTGGATGCACTTTGGGATGGCATTCTAGAGGTGAGATCAGCTGGCGTTAGGGTTTGTGGAGGAATTGTTGTGGGCGGCCTAGATGGAGATGAAGATGGGGTGGCTTGGGATGATTGATGGGCATCCTAGATTAAATGAAAGTGGAGGTCAGCTAGGGCTAGATGGTGGAAGATAGGGGGCGGCTAGCTAGGGTTTAGAACTGCTGTGGGCCTCACACCCTCTCCCTCACGAAGCATCAATGCATAATGGCACGGAATTGGACAAGAAAAAAACTAGGTTTCATTCATTCAAAATCAGCTTTTACAAGAGGGGGAGGGGTGGGATATTTATAGACTCACCCAGCTTTCTCCTTGTCAAAATTGGAGTTTAAGTTTGTATCAAAGTGAGAGTACAAGTCTTTGTCAAAGTAGGAGTACAAAGTTGAATAAATTTAAAAGATGGGTCTTATTGAAGGATTATGCTGGCTGACTCCTTGTTGGATTGCATGACTCCTCTTGGGCTTGGGGTAGATGGGGCACCAACTAGAATGGGCTTTGGCTGGGTTGCCAGAGCATGAGGGCCTAGGAGTGGGGGCGCCAGCTACTTAGGCCTGGGGTGCCAAGGTTTGGGGCACCATGTGTTGGGATGCCATGGGCCTAGGGGTGCTAGGTGCTAGTGGATCTGGGGCACCTTCTCTTGGAGGCCTGAACGCCACTGCTTCATGGACTTGGGCGACATGAGGGGAGTCCAAATGCTTGGCTTGAGTAGGGGTCTGGGTTCTCCTCTTGAATATGACTTGAATAACAACCAAAATCTACAGGTCACGTGTCTTGACTGAAACTCACAGGACTCTTGACTAGATTGAAACAATTGGACTCAAGTGATAGGACTCAACTGATGGACTCAATTTATTATAGGACTCAATGGACTCATTAGGCTCACTTTAGTACAAGTGACTCATGACTAATGGACTACAAGACTCAAAACCCTAATCAGAAATCCATAACGGGTCCAATAATCTCTGTTTGATCCTGGTGCCCACACCACAAGAACCTAGACATATGGTTATCATATAATTCATCCCTTTGACCTAATTCTTAAGATGACTTGAGAGTCAACTGCCAACTTTCAAATAGTACATCCAAATATATCTTAACCTAACAAATCCTATGACTTCTCATAAGGTTTTCTTAGCCAAGGTTTTGCTAAATTGAAACATGGCAAAGCATTTTCTTCAACACCTTGAGTGATTAATTCCATCTTGACTTACACATCGATTTAACAAGTACTTGACTGCACCTAGTAAATTTTTGTCATCGGATTAGAAATTCAAGTAGTCCAGCACCTAAGTACAGTGAGTTGCTTGTAAGTTATCTGGTGATCTCATGTCAGAGGGATACTTATATCCATATCCTTCTATAAGATACTTTTGATAGTAGAGTACTCTACAGAGTTAGTTACCTTCAGTACAGTGTATTCTTACACCCACCTGCATGCCATACCAGATCTCATGCTCCTTAGTTATGAGGATAACTAACCCATATGGCATACAATGATTTATGATCAATAAACATTGTCATCCAAGACAACAACATATCATTTGATCACAAACATGTTAGAGAACTACTTGATAAATCTTCCTCTATCGAATTGAAGTAATTCTAAGGACTTCATCTCAAAAGAGTTCAAAAAAAGATGCACGAAAAGAGATGAACTACCAAAAATAAATTTTATTTTATTAATGATTCATATACAAATTTATAATGAACATAATCATCTACAACCTAGATGATTAGCTTTAAGACATATTTCCTAACACTATATAACTTGTGCAAACTCTTTCATGCTTGATCAAGGCAAAAGGGAGGATATAAAGCCAAGGAAGAAGAGACTCTTCTTCTTCTTCCTTTTCTTTTCTTTCTAATCTCTCTTTTCCTCTCTTTGGAATGTGGAAAGATGGTGTGGGGAAGAGATCTCAGAAGGAGATGCACATGGTAGAAGGAAGGAAAAGGTAAGGTGCTGATTTTTTTTCTTGCTTGAAGACTCTCTCTTCAATGCCACCTGATTCCTTCTCATTTTATAACCCATCGTCAAATAACTCCAATGCCAACTCAAACCAATCCTTAACTAGATAAAAAGGTGGTGTGAGGAAGAGATCTCAGAAGGAGATGCACATGGTAAAAGGAAGGAAAAGGTAAGGTGCTGATTTTTTTTCTTCCTTGAAGACTCTCTCTTTGATGCCACCTGATTCCTTCTCATTTTAACACCCATCATCAAACAACTCCAATGCCAACTCAAACCAATCCTTAACTAGATAAAAACCAACATATCTAGAATTTGAATTAAATTCAAATTCTAGATAAGATTAGAACTTATCTAGAAGAAAGAGGATGCTAAATAGAAGAGGGACACCAAGATTGGTATCCACCTTTGATTCTTGCATGTAAGAGGAGAGGGGTGTGCATTCTTGTGTGCCCTCTCTTCTTTTTGCATGAGAGAAGATAGAGAGTTCCAGTCTGACTAGGACTCTAGCATCCAATTTGAACCAAATTTGAATCAAGATAGTTGTAATCCAATTAGGCCTCAAATTCAAGTCTTACTTAGATCATAAAATCCAATTAGACTTTAATTAGGTCTAATCCAATTAAAGTAAATCAAATTTAATTTGATTAGAACTTAATTCCTAATTTAATTAAGTCAATTATATTGCAATACTTACAATTAAGTTCTTATTGCAAACTATTAGCAGTTTCTTAATATGTAACTTTTACGAATTACTCCAAATCATCAATCCAATTAATAATTTGATCAAGGTCTAATTGATTGATCAGGTCAAACTCCTATTGTGTGTGACCCAACAAATTTTATTGACTAGTAATGAGACATATCATGATCTCCATCATAGTATCATCAAAATACTTTTTGATTGATTAGAATGATTCTAACTCATCCTCAATAAGGATCATTGATCTAAAATAATCATAGTGAGTTCTTACAATCTACCAGTGATTTCTAGCAACATGTACTAGCAATCCAATAAAACAAAAAGATTAGAATGCCTAGGTATAGTTATCATGTGATTGAGTTCTTCTATCATGAGTCCTAACAATATACAAGTCAAGGAAGCTTGTCAAACCTTAGCACCTATCATATACAAGACGTAATTGTCTTGAGTTCAAATTATGAATCTCATGAAACCTCCTTTCCATCAATCACATTGCTATGGCTACAGTCTCAAAGATTCTGCCTCTTAAATCATATAAGACTTCTCCTTAACTAGTAAGGTAGATAAATCTCCTATAGGTGCACACCATACTCCTACAATGAATTTATGATAGCCAATATACACTGCAATGAGCCAAATGGCTATGGACTAAGTTTATATGCAGTCAAACTATAACAACCTTACTATGACCAGCTGAGATACCATAGGTTAAAGAACTATTCACACAACTACAGCATCATGAATGTCACTAACAAGTGAGTAGATATCCAAGTGATTCTAATTTTGGTTATGCTTATTGTTGTTATTCTCTAACAACCACTTGTACTCTTACTCTAATTTTTCTATGCCATAGACTCAAGACTCATCTATCCTAAAAGAACTGATCCATGCACTGATTTAATAGATTGATCACTATCCTCATGATGATCCAATGATTCGAAGTAATTTAGGAATAAATTGCATATCTTAAATTTTAACTCTTTAGAATATGTATCTTAAGTTTTAATCCCTTAGACGATTCAAGGATATATTATATAAGAATGAAATAAAAACTTGCCCATTTCATTAAAAAAAAAAAATCAAGTATAAATATATGTTCTAGAAAGAATACAATGTATCTTATTATATTGGCTTCTAAAGTATATATTTAACAATCTCCTACTTTCACTAAAGCTAATTGGTATGAACCTAAGTCCCATTTTCTCAAGATGGGCTTCAGTCTTCTATTGACTCAACTGCTTCATTAGTGGATTTACCACATTGTCTGCAGAGTCTATTCTTCATACCTTGACCTACTTCTTTTTGAGATAGTCATATATGATATGAAATCATCGCTCAATGTACTTAGACTTCTGATAAGATCTGTGCTTCTTAGCGAGAACTATGGTGCCATTGTTATCATAGTAGAGGACAATGGCATATGATGGCATGATGCCAAGTTCTATAATAAATTTCGTGTACCAGAAGGCTTCTTTTGTAGCTTCGAGGGGTGATGCACTTTGCTTTCATTGTCAAATATGCAATGATCGGTTGCTTAGAACTCTTCCACCTTGTAGAACCACCATTGCAAAGAAACACAAATCATGATGCAGACCTTCTATCATCAGGATCAGATATAAGTCTAAATCAGTACACTTTTCAATCCACAAGTCAGAACCTCCTCCAAAGACCAAGACCAAATCCTTAGTTCTTTTTAAGGACTTAAGGATGTTCTTCATAGCTATCCAGTGCTCTTTGCCTAGATTTGATTGACACCTACTCGTGACAATTATAGCAAGTGCTATATCAGGTCATTTCTTAATATAACATATAAGGCTCCTTATAGCTGAAGCATAAGGAATCTTGCTTATATGCTGAATCTTCTCAAATATGCTATGGCACATTTTTTTAGAGAATTAATGCCATGTCTAAGGGATAGAAATCCTCTCTTAGAGTTTTCTATACTAAACCTTTTCAGTACTTTCTCTATGTATATTTTCTATGATAGTTGTAGCATCCTATTAGGTCTATTTATATAGACCTTTATTTCTAAAATTTAAGATGTTTCCCTTAAGTCTTTCATTGAGAATTCTTTGGACAACTATCTTTTGATGGAGGTTAGCGAGAGAATGTCATTTCCAAAAAAGGGAATGTCATCAATGTACAATACGAGGAATGTGATAATGCTCCCATTGACCTTCCTGTAGATAAAATGCTCCTTCTCATTCTTGATAAAATCAAATAATTTGATGGTATTATTGAAAGGAGTATTCAAACTCTAAGAAGCTTGCTTTAATCCATAAATAGATTTATGTAGCTTGTAGACTTTGTGATCATCATCGCTAGAAGTAAAATCCAAAAGCTATTTTATATAAATATCTTTCTCAAGATATCCATTTAGGAATGCAGTTTTCACATTCATCTACCATATCTCATAATCATAATAAGCTATAATAGCAAGTAGTGTATAGATGGATTTCAGCATGACTATAGGTGAAAAGGTATCCTGATAGTCAATGCCTTCAGGCTGACTATAACCCTTCGTCACTAGCCTATCTTTAAATGTCTCCATCTTACCATTTGCACTTATCTTCCTTTTATAGATCCATTTACATCCAATAGGTACAATACCTTTAAGTAAATCCACTAAGGTTTAGACTTAGTTTGAATGCATTAAGTCAATTTCTTATTTCATAGTATTTAACCATTTCTTAGAGTTGATGTATGACATCACCTCATCATAGGTTTTAAGATCAACTCCATGATCCTTATCACCTACAAGAAACACTTCTTTAACATCCTCTATAAGTACACCCATATATCTTTCAGGAGGATAGGAGATCCTACTAGATTTTTGAGGTGGAGGAGGTACTACTTCTATTAGCTTAATGGGTTTAGCTTGCTCTATAGCTCATTACTCTTCATAGACTTTCCCTTTAAACTCTATTTGCCTCCCATTACCACCATCCTGAATTAAAACTATTTCTCTAAGAACGTGGCATGTTAGCTCACAATCACATTGTGATCCTCGAGGAAGTAAAAATAATATCTTATTGATTTTTTAGGATACCTTATAAAGCGAGCTTTCATAGACCTAGCTTTTAACTTATCTACCATTAGTCTTTTGACATAGACTAGATATTCCCAAAACTTGAGATAATCAAGACTTGGTTTCTTACCATGTCATATCTTGTATAGTATGGTAGGAACAAATTTAGAGGGAACCCTATTAATAGGTAAATGATAGTTAGTAAAGCATGTTCCCAAAAAAATAAAGGTATGTTAATAAAGCTCATCATGAAATAGACCATATCTGTTGTGGGGTTACCTCGGATGCCTCGAAAACACCTTCGAGACATGGTTACAAAGGTGGATACTTAATTTGTAGATCCAATTGCTGACTTATCTGCTATCCAAAGCTTATCACCGAGGCATCTTCACAGTTAATAGTAATCAATTACTATGGTCTTATCTGCCAACCTATTTGCTGGTCCATTAGTGGTGTTGAACTTAATGCTAAAGTAATTTTCATTTAGCTATTATCAATTGTGGTTCTTCAATGCATTCCTTGTCATGTGACTATCTCTAAGATTTCAAACAACTAGTTATCCAACATGCAGAAATAGTTTTTCCATGCAGATAAGATCAACGGTAACTAATTTCTCCCTACACGAGAGTGGATGAGGGCTAAGATCCCATGCCCATAATGGCATGATGATCAGCTTGATATTCTTGATTGCAATGGTTGTCAGTATCTTCTATAAATAACCAGAATCCCGAATATTTTAGATAAGCAACTCTTTTCTATGCTCATTGCTTCCCATATATTCCAGATCTTTGGCTTCATCATCCGAGCATCCTTGCTGGAGCCAACTTTGACTACGAACTTTGTTTTGCAGGTCACTCTAGTGATGACTCCTGCTAGTAGCACTAGCTCTGGCCTTGAAATAGAATTTACAGCAATAGATTGTCACTAAAGGAAGGGTCTCCAAGCCCATTTCAAGAAGAAAAGTGTGTGAAACATCCTTGATGCCACCCAAAAATACCACATTAAGGAACACTAGAGCCTGCTTAGGTAGTAGGACTTTCACACCTTTATCACCACCAACGTAGCAACCTTCGCTTGCCATGGGGGTGAAAGAATTATGCCCTAAAAGCCAATCTTTGTATGAGCATTTCTATGATCTTCCAACTCATGTATGATATTATTTATTAAAAAAACATAATTATTGATTCTTCATATTGCTGCATCTTATCAAGATTATGATGAACTCCATAGGTTAGGGTAATGGAATGAGGGTTATGATGGAGATCATAATGGTGAGACCTAAATTTCTATAAATCCTAATCTAAAATATTCCTAGTCTTTGGTTTATCGATTCGAGAATCGATATTTTTGGAAAGACTAGCATATCCTATTTTTGCTCAATGGAGAGGGTGATTGGTCTTATAGCCACTTGTGTAGGGACACTAATACAAGGATGTGGGTGCTCATTAGGATATGAGTTCACTGAACCGATCCACCTCGAAAACATCTTATGGAGGTCTTACTACTTGTCAAAAGATGGTTCTCATAGTGGGAGTTGTGCAAGTAATCCTTAGACTTGAGATCATCATGGTTCCTTATGCACATAAAGCCATGTTTTGGTTCACACTCATTTATAACAAAGAGTAATGTACGGGATGTTCTTAGATATGGTGGATTGTGGATGAAGGTATGAGTGGATCAATAAGAAATCGATCACTCATAGTAAGAGGAGGACATATCCCATGTAATCTCTTTGATTATTGACTCAAGAAGTCTTTGATCAAAGCAGGATGAGATTAGATAGGGTTTTTATTCTTGTATTGATCAAGTCTTCATTATCAAATTAAGATTCAAAATGATTAAGTATTAGGGTTTGATAATTCTCCATATCTATCACTTATTCAGGATAAAGAAAGATCGAAGGATTAAATTGCACGGTAACTTTTCATTGAAGGATATTTTGATAATTTTTACCAACTTTTTCATCTTTTGGATATGCATGACATGTTGTTAGATGTCAATCATATCCTGTAGGTTTTCATGAATCAAATTAGTTGGATTCATGAGTCAATTTGAAAATTGATTTGAATTGGCAACTTGGGTCAGCTTGATTTGACCTAATTAGGTCAATCAATTTTGATTGGATCGAAATAGCTTGGACCTGGACCTACTACTAATTAGATGTGGAGCCCAAAGGGTCACACATACTAGAAAATTGTCCAAGGAATTCAATTAGATTTTTATTAGAGTCATAGGATCCTAATTGGCTAGTTAATTAATATACTAGCATATGTTAGCTAGCCCAACTCCTAATCCAATTGGATTGGATCAATTAGCTTACTATTTGGGCTAACCAATTTAAGTGGATCTAAGATTGGGTTGAGTCCTAATTAGGGCAGCAACTATCTAATTTTTTCTAGAATTATTTGGGCTTTATCCTTGATTTATGGAAGAGTCCTAAGTGGGTAGGACTCTTGGTGCCATGATTGGCGTATGCCAAATTAAGGGGTGCAGAAGGACCAAGAGTCCTTTTGCCAGTCAATCATAAATTTTGGATAAACTCTAAGCTCTTCTCCCTTATCTCCACTCTTAATTGGATGGATTTTGACCAGTCAAAAGATGGCAAAATGGCATGAGAAATGTGGTGCGCATGATGAAGGGCCGCGTCCCTTCATTTTGGCATAGATTTTGAAATCTAGAGTCCTTCTATTTGAAGGCTTCTGGTTTCTTCAATATGTCCCTTGGGAGCCCACACCCCTTACCCATGATTTGACTAATAACATGCCACATGGCATGTGAGAATTTGCTAGAATTATGAAGAGACATCTATATGTCTCTTGGCACATGATATGGCATATCGTGATAAGCCTTTCATCCAAAAAACTCCTTCTACTTGAAAGGTCTTATCAAAGGGCTGAGAAAAAGATTTATCAGGTGCCTCATTCTTCTCTATAAATGGGCATTGGTAATCTGATGCTAGAGCAATCAAAAAATATATCCGAAAGAAGTCTCTTTCTATTTTCTCTTCCTTGTCCTTTTAAGACAAGGCTTGTCCCTTTAAGACAAGGCCTATTATCCTTTTAAGACAAGACTTGTTATTTTAAGACAAGAGCCTAGGAAGAGATATAGGAGGGATAGTTGGATTCTAAGAGAGGATTCAGAGAGGTCTCTGAGTGCCCTATAGGAGGGTAGGATTTCCAACAGAGGGAGAAAGTCCAAAAGGCTGTTGGAAGAGTCCTAGTCAAATAGCAAGCTTGGTAAGCTTGGTAGGAGTGCTTCATTGATTCGATTCCTATGGGATCACCTTTGGAGGGCATACACTTGTGTGCCTTATAAAAATTAAGGAGTATAGCACTCCAGGTATTCTTCTATAATCCTAAAGTTTTGATTTATTAGTTGTTATGGTCAAGTGGTCCTAGGACTTAGGATTTCAGTCGATTAGGGTTTCAATAATAAAAATTTTGAAATCTAGTCTTCTACTATGCTAGCCCGGATTCCAATAGTGGTATCAGAGCAATCTTGATGTATGCAATTAGTAATTACTTTAGTGTTAATTGCTTGCTTTGCTATGACTCATGCATGATTAGTTCATATTATATATGTGATATGTTTTTATCCTGGTAACTACTTCGGATTGGGTTAGTCACCATGGCCATCCAGTCATAGGAGCTAAGTAGGGTTTAAACGTCCTCTCTTCCCATTCAATGGGATCTCCTATGACATGTTGGAGTACCGCTGAGGCCTTATCCTATGAACAAGTGAGGTGAATGGATTGTTGTTTGAATCATGCTTTGGTTATACATATTAGGGTAAATATGCTTGTTTGCTAGAATATGTATCATGTTGGCATGGTTCATTAGGATGTATTTGAGACCATCAAAGTCCTCATAAAAATAATATTTAGTCATAGTGTAAGTTTGCTAATCCATTTAGGGTTTGATTAGCCAATTGGTGTCTAGGCAAGTAGTTCTAGGAAGGTAAAGGGAATGAGGTTTTTAATTGGTTTCGTCGTCTGACCTGGCCAATTCATTGGGTGTCTAAGGAAAGCAATGGGGGGACCCCCTCATCTCTCCCACTTACCTGACCAATTTGATGATATCTAGACCTTAAATTGGAAATGCTAATAATTGATTAAGCACACTACCAATTGCCTTCCTTCATGCTAAGCCAAATCCATGTCAAAAACTATAATAGATTTATTGTGATTAACACAAGGCCTACTCTAGGATTTAATATGATATTTGTCTTGGTGCATTTTTATGCTTTATGGCATGACTGGTGGTGTTGCTTTGTTGTGATTGACACAAGAAAAACATTTATCAAACATGGCTATTTGGAAATGAAGGGTATGACTAAACTAAGACATTATAGTTTATTGTGATTGACACAAGGCTATAAGTATGTTAGAGGTAGGTGTTATGTTGAGAGTTGCATGGGTTGCAATTAGAAAGGGATTTTCCTACCCTTGAACTCATGGATGTTTGTTGTGATTAACATAAGGCATTCATGAAGAATTGGGATCTCAACCCCAATAAGAAAGCCTTGAGAGGGTTTTTCCCGCTTATCATAGTTGAGGGTTATGATATTTGAAAGAAAATGGTGGGAGACATAATTAGATGCAAAAGTCCTTATCTAATTATAAAAATCATCATGAGAGGTCAGCTTATAGTTGTTCTTTAATTTAATGTAGATTTTACATTATGGCTTCTACTCTTTCACTGTGGGGCATCTTGGATGCCAACAAGTTGACTAGTTCGAATTATATGGACTGGTTAAGGAACTTAAGGATTGTATTAGTTCAAGAAAAGCTTGCCTATATCCTCGATTCTCCTAATCTAGATCTAGTAGGAGAGGATGCTATTGAGGAGTAGAGAGCCACATATAAAATGTGGTAGAATGGTATCATAACTATCAAGTGCATCATGTTGGCCTCTATGAGCAATGAATTATAGAGGCAACATGAGGAAATGGAACCTTGATCCATACTGCTCAATCTTAAAGAGCTTTATAGAGATCATAGTCAGACTGATCAATATGAGATATCAGAGTAGTTGTTTCAAGCACAGATGAGTGAGGGCTATCTGTTCAGGTACATGTTTCTAGATGACTGACCTGATCACTCGATTAGGTCAACTGGGATTTATGATGGATGGAGAGCTTAATCAGGACTTGATCCTGCAGTCATACCCAGATTTCTTTTCATAGTTTATCATGAATGACCACATGAACAAACTAAATATTTCATTGCCTGAGCCGCTGAATATGCTCAAGATAGTAGAGAGCCACTTCAAAGGTGATAAGGCTCAACTTCTTTTGGTTGACAGAAAAAAGAAGCATGCAATGAAGAAGGGTTCAAAGAGAAAGAGGAACCCCAAGAGTAGCTTCCAGAAGAGGAAGAAGGCAAGGAAGCCCTCTGCTGATGGGACCTGCTATCACTGTGGAAAGCAAGGGCAATGGAAGAAGAATTGCAAGTTGTATCTTGCAAGTTTGATGCATGATGCTGGTGGAGCATCTAAAGATTTGTATATGATACAAACAAACTTGTCTTTGAGTTCTTCAGCTTTTGATTCATAGATATTGGATACCGCATGTGGGTCTCATATCTGCAAGTCATTACTGGGGTTACAAAGACCTAGAAGCTTGAAGAAGGATAACTTTGAGCTATCGGCATGAGTGGTGAACCCATTTAGGCTGAAGCTGTTGGCACCTATCTGTTATTATTACCATCGGACAATATTCTTAAATTTAAAGATTGTTATTATGTACTCAATATTATAAAGAATATTATTTCTGTACCTTTGTTGTTGAAACAAGGTTATGAAATAAATTTAACAAGCCATGGGTGCTCGATTTTCTTTTCAAAGAAATTCTTTGGTTGTGGTATATTCTCTAATGGTCTTGTGATTATGTCACTCAATGATGAGGTTATGCTTGTTGAGAACAAGAAAAAAAAGAGAGATGATATGAATGTCACTTATCTTTGGTATTACCATTTGGGTCATATCAGTAAGCCCAAGATAAATAAGTTATACAAAGATAATTTTTTTGAACCTTTTGATTGTGAGTCATTAGGAACTTGTGAGTCCTGTCTTATGAATAAGATGACCAAGTCTCCATTCACTGGACATGGAGAAAGGGCAACTAAGTTGTTAGGTCTTCTACACACAAATGTGTGTGGTCCTATGACAACCCAAGCTAGAGAATGATACTCTTATTTTATCAGTTTTACTGATGATTTATCAAGGTTCAGATATGTGTATCTTATAAAACACAAGTCTAAAGCCTTTGATAAATTCAAAGAGTATCAAAGTGAGGTTGAGAAACAAACTAGGCATAGTATTAAAACCCTTCGATCTGATAGAGGAGGAGAATACTTGTCTAGTGAATTTCTTGATCATCTTAAAGACAAAGGCATTCTCTTTGAATGGACTTCTCCATAAATACAATAGTTAAATGATATAGCAAAAAGGAGGAATCATACTTTATTGGATATGGTACGGTCCATGATGTGCTTCATGGATCTTTCAGTATCCTTCTGGAGTTATGCCCTGGAGATTGCTACCTACATGCTAAATAGGGTGCCATCAAAGGTAGTTAAAAGCACTCCATATCAATTATGGAAAGAGAAAAGGCCAAGTCTTAAGTATTTTAAGATTTGGGGTTGCCCTACTTATGTCAGGAATATTTTTGGACATAAGCTATGTGCTAGGGTTGATAAGTGCAGGTTTGTAGGATATCCTAGAGAAAGTATAGGATATGTTTCTACCACCCTATTGAGCAAAAAGTCTTTGTCAGTAGACATGCCACATTCTTGAAAAGGGAGTTTATCTAAGAAGGGGGTAGCGAGAAGATATTTGAACTTGAAGAACCTACACTTGAAGCAATTCCTCAACCAGATGTTCCTAAGGTTCAAGAACAACCACAACACACACCTCCCTTTGTAGATCAGAGTGCGAAGTGCACCTCTCAGATATGGCTTTGTCATTGGGAATGACAATGAAGCCAGTATCATACAGGATGATGATCTTATGATCTATGTAGAAGCTATTATGAGTAGAGACTCTGACAAATGGCTGAAAGCCATGAAATATGAGATGGACTCCATATACTCTGATAAGGTTTGGATATTAGTTGATCTACCTAAGGGAGTAAACCCAATTAGGTGTAAATGGGTCTTCAAGAAGAAGATTGGAGTAGATGGTCAAGTAGAGACCTACAAGACCAGGCTAGTGGTAAAAGGTTTCAAACAAAAACATGGTATTGACATGATGAAACTTTTTGACGAGTTGCCATGCTCAAGTCCATTCGGATATTACTTGCCAGAGCTGCATACTATGACTTGAGATCTGGCAAATGAATGTAAAGACTGCTTTCCTTAATGGATATCTTGAGGAAGAAGTCTATATGTCATAACCAAAGAGGTTTGTCTCAAGTGAGAGACCAAACCAAGTATCTAGGCTTAAGAAATCTATTTATGGATTGAAGCAAGTATTGAGGAGTTAGAACATCCACTTTGATGAGATGATCAAAGAGTTTGGTTTCATTAGGAATGTGGATGAACCGTGTGTGTGTAAGAAGTCAAGCAGGAGTGCCCTTATTTTCTTGGATTTGTATGTTGATGACATACTCATTATTGGAAATGATATACCAATGTTGCAATTGGTCAAGTCTTGGCTATTAAAGTAGTTTTCCATGAATGATTTGGGAGAGGCATCCTATATACTGGGTATAAAGATCTACAGAGAGATTTAAGAGGATGCTTGGCTTATCCCAACCCAAGTACATTAACTTAGTGTTGAAAAGACTCAACATGGAGGGAAGTAAGAGAGGTTACTTGCCCATGAGTCAAGTGATGGGGACATCAGGTCAACCCTAGTTCACTATGGGTCCCTGAGTTTTGAGTCCCTTAGCTATGATTCAAATTTTATCTTTAAGTCCAATAATCTGGCTGTGTTAGCTATTTGAGTCCTGTATTTAGGCCTTGAGTTTTGTTTTTTAGGTCTTGTTACACTTGAGTCATGTATTTAGAATCGACTCACACCATTAGGGTTTATGAGTCAAGTTTTGGGTTATGTTTAGCTCAGTTGAGCTTAGTTGTTCAAGTCAGCTCATTGTGAGTCTATAGTTATTTTGGTCTTGATATATCATTTTGGGTCGTGTGTCAATTTGAGTCCTGTAGTTTTGTTCAAGTCCTATGTTGATCTAGTCTAGTTAAGTTGAAGTGAGTCCTATAATAAGTTGAGCATTTCAACTAATCCAATTGAGTCCTGTGAGTCCTGTCCAGTACAAGTCCAGTTTTATATAAGAGGAGGAGCACCAACCTCAAAGTAGAAGCCCATGAAGCCCTTCCAGCATGAAGATTCTAGATGCCACCCAGGAATATTCCTCTTTCAGGCACCCCATCCCAGAAGTTCTCTCAATCCCAAGAGCCCATGGCACCCCAGGCCTTCCCAAGTCCATATTAAAGATGGAGCCCAGGATTTCCAGCCCCTAGAGGACATGCACCAAAGCCCATGCGCCAAGTTTTCTTGATGGCTGCCCAAGCCCAATTGGAGATGCCCTTTGTTGCCCAAGGTTCAAGCCCAAATCCAAATAGGCGCCCAAGCCCAAGAGGGAGCCCCTTGACCAAGTCAAAGAAGGAGAGGAGTCCATTTCAAACAAGGAGATTGTGTTTATTTTCCACTCAAATTGTATACTTTTAGTTCTAAACAACCTTGTAATCCTTCTCCTAATTAATTTTGTAATTCTATCCTAACAAGGAGAGGACATGGGAACATCTATAAATACCCCACCCCCTCTTGTATGTTTTGATGCTATTGAATATATGAAAAATTCTATAAATACCCCCTCTGGCGGAGGAGGGCGGAGCTCGACTCTGGCCTAGGTAACTCAACCTCGCGGGGGCTAGCCTGACAGAGGAGGGTGGAGCTTGACTCCGGCCTAGGCGGCTCGACCTCACGGGGGCCAGCCTGGTGGAGGAGGGTGGAGCTCGACTCCGGCCTTGGTGGCTCGACCTTGCGGGGTCCAGCCTGGCGGAGGAGGGCGGAGCTCGACTCTGGCCTAGGTGATTCGACCTCATGGGAGTCGGCCTGGAGGAGTAGTCCGAGGTGATATGTTCGATATGGCGGCTTTCTGCGACATGGCATCTGACACGGATCACACATCAATGATCTCGCCACATCATTTGCCTTCCACTTCCAAGTCCCGTTGGCGTGCGGTGCTTGGGTTGAAGGGAGTAAATGCGGTACTGATATGGAAAGGCAAAGATTCAGCATAATGATGGCCACGATCGCTGGCGCTTCGAGAGGTAGCTCTTCGAACCAACATGGGGGAGCCACGTGGACACGTCCGAGAAGTATTTATTGCCGGCTCAGAATTCAAAGTGGCCGCAGTTGAAATGGAATGCTAGCCTCGCTGATCGCTGCCACGTGGCGCAGATCCATCAGTAATAATGCTGTAATGGTATGGTTGTGCACCCGGTCATTTCGAAAGGGGAGGTAATTTTTTCCAAAATATATCTTCTTTCAAATCTCCCATGCTCGCCATCATACCAGAGCCCTTTCTTCCTCCCTCGACTGTCCTTGTCTTCCAGGTTCATCAGGTTCATCTCGTTCTTCTTCCTTTGGATGTGTAGAGGCCTCCTCTATGTTGGGATTCCGATGCACCACAGCGAAAGTGTAATTTCAAAATGATGAAATTTGCACCATAATCCCTTAGCCAAGATCTCCTTATTCAGGATTAAAACATATATTAAACATATAAACATACATTGTTAGAATAAGAGTACCAACCTGTAATCGCTAATTCCAACAAAGTTGATGTTGAAGGGGCTGATTGAATTCACCAGGCGTCCAAGTGTCCGCCCTCCGATGGTGATCCACACAGAGCAGTGATCAAGACAACTCTATCTTATTTTCAATGGTTCCTTCTATTGAGTTCTTCTTCCTAGAACTCAATTGCTTGGACTATGGCTTGAATTCCTCCACACAAAAGCTTGCTTCCCTTTCCTTGACCTCTTCTCCTCCTTCTACTAAGACCTTGGCCCTTTAGACACCCTTGTCTTGAAGAAAAGACCTTGTCCTAAGAGGACATAGGCTTGTCTTAAGTTGGAGGAGAAATTAAGACAATGATGTCTTAATGTAAGAAAGAAAGGAACAAATCAGAACTCCTTTCTTTCCTTTACCGTCGGAGACTTTTACTTTTATTCTTGTTCAGTAGCAGAGTTTCGACAGAGGTTTACTCTGTAAAGGAAACAATGCAAGAGCAAGAAAAAATAAAAGAGTCTTCAGGAGAGGAAGAAAGAAAAAGATTAACCCTGTTCTGACTTTCTCGACCCTTTAAATAATTCTCAAATAGGCGCCTACACACCTCTCCGTAAACACTTTCTCACGCCCTTCTCAATTTCTCACGCCCCATCCTCCCATCTCACGGCCTTCCAGATTAAATCCCACGGCTTTTCTTAAAGGAAAAACCATGGTGTTTAAAAAGGAAAGGGGTCGCGACTTTTCATCTTCGAAGAGATGTTATTTCGCGCACCCGGGAGGAAACAGCGACTTTTGTCTTTCTTAAAAGACTTCCAGCCATTGGATTCCCATCCAAAGGGAGGTATGTGAGGCGCTAATGACTAGGAAAGGAGGCCGCCCCAAATAAAATCATCGGAGATTTAAGTGGGGCGCGCCAAGAGTCCATGCACCATGGACTCTTCCAAATGGCGCGCCAAGAGTCCATATGCGCATGGACTCTTGGCATTTGGCATGAAATAGCAAGGGGGGCGGGTGGGGAGGCTAGCCAAGTTACATGGCTAGCCAATAGGGTTAGCCATAATCCTATTTTCATAATTAAGGTCTAATTAGGTCCAATTAGATCCCAATATGAAACAATCTGGAACCCTAATTCGAATCCGATTCGAATAGAAGCTAGGGTTTGCAACACCTGCTAGAGTGTTATCCTGTAAAGATGATTTAATTCCAAATTAAACTCTTGATCAATCCTCTTAAGTGTGTGACCCATTGGGTTGCACATCTAGCTAGCAGTGGGTTCGAATACAAGTTGACCTAATTTGATTAGAACTATTTCTAATCATTTAGGTCAAATCGGGCTTACCCGATTTGATCAATTAGGACTCTTCCTAATAAATGATCTTTGAATTTGATCAACCCACAAGACAAGATTGACATCTAGCAACGTGTCATGTCTACCCGGAAGATATGGAATTCTGGTGAAATACCAAAATTACCCTTCAGTAGAGAGTTACCGTATAATTAAATCTTTCGATCAGCCTGCACCCAAAATATAATTATGGATACAGATATATGTCAAATCCAATATTATATTTATTTCTAGCTCAATCTTATATCGATGATTCAATTATCTTGATATTAGAAACCATCTCTAATATCTTTACTTTGATCAAAGATTCCCTGAATCATCATCCGATTGTTAACTAGCTGGATGCAATCTCCTCTTACTAAGAGTGATCGATTCCTTGTTGACCTACTCATTACCTTCATATCCAATTCACCATTCCCAGTATCAATCCTGTGCATGACTCAGTGTCATGATTAGGATTGAACCAAAGAATGGGTTCATGTACATAAGGTACTTATGGCAGTCTCAGGTCAAAAGATTACTTGTACCACTCCCACTATGAGATCCTTCTATTGACATGTAGCTAAGAATCCATTAGATGTTCTCAAGTTGGATCATATCAGTGAACTCATTCTCCAATGAGCACCCACATCCCAGTATTAGTGTCATACACAAGTGACTGTGAGAGCAGTCATCCTTTCCAGTATACATGGGATGTGCTAGTCTTACCGGAAAACCTTGATCCCCTACTCAGGGTTCCTTTGACTAGGAATACTTTAGATTAAGGTTTTAAGATTTTAGGTCTCACTGGTATGATCTCATCATAACCCTAAAATCATAGCCCTAATCTATGGGGTTCATCATATAGTATAAACACAGCGTATGATGGAAAAATAATGCCTTTATTTAGAAAATTGTCAATTACAATGGTTTGGGAGATGCAACATAGATTGGCTTGTAGGGCATATCCCTTTCAATCTCCCACTTGCACTAAAGCCAATCACCTTTAAATCTTAATCCCATACACTCGAGGTGGCGATCAAAATCTCGCTGTGGTAGAGCCTTAGTGAACGGGTCTGCTACATTGTTCTTTTGTATCAACTCTATTTATGTAGACATCTTGTCTCTCTACTATTTCTCGGACGAGATGGAAGCGTTTCAGAATGTGCTTGGACTTATGATGAGCTCTTGGTTCCTTAGCTTGAGCAACAGCCCCAGTGTTGTCACAGTAAAGTGGCACTGGGTTTTCAATTTCAGGAACAACACCCAACTCTGTGATGAACTTCTTCATCCAGACTGCTTCCTTGGCGGCTTCACTAACAGCTATGTATTCTGCCTCTGTGGTTGAGTCAGCTACAGTCTGCTGCTTGGTACTCTTCCAACTCACTGCTCCACCATTTAGGGTAAAAACATATCCCGAAATGGGTTTGCTATCATCAGGGTCTGATTGAAAACTAGAATCAGAATAAGCTTTTAATTTAAGATCAGAACCACCATAAACCAGAAAAATATCCTTGGTCCTTCTTAGGTACTTAAGAATATTTTTAACTGCTTTCCAATGATCCTCTCCTGGATCAGCCTGAAACCTACTGACAATGCCTAAAGCATATGCCACATCAGGCCTAGTACACAACATGGCATACATTATGGACCCTATTGCCGAAGCATAGGGTATAGAATTCATTCTATTTCTTTCTTCAGGTGTCTTAGGAGACATCCTTTTAGAAAGATGTATGCCTTGACTCATAGGAAGATAACCTCTTTTACTTCCATCCATGCTGAATCTTTTCAGCACTAAGTCAATGTACCTAGATTGGGATAAACCTAGCATCCTCTTAGATCTATCTCTATAGATCTTAATACCTAGTATATAGGATGCTTCTCCCAAATCTTTCATGGAAAACTAGTTTGATAGCTAAACCTTGACTGATTGTAACATTGGGATATCATTCCCAATGAGGAGTATGTCATCTACATACAGAACCAAGAAGATTATGGCACTCCCACTAGTCTTCTTATAAACACAGGGTTCATCCTCATTTTTGATAAAACCAAACCTTTTAATAGTTTCATCAAAGCGGATGTTCCAACTCCTTGAAGCTTGCTTTAATCCATAAATGGATTTCTTTAGCTTGCATACTTGATTAGGTTTATTTTTTGAAATAAAACCTTCTGGCTGTGACATGTAGACTTCTTCCTTAAGGAAACCATTGAGGAATGCAGTCTTCACATCCATCTGCCAGATCTCATAATCATGATATGCTGCTATAGCAAGTAGAATCCGTATTGATTTGAGCATGGAAACAGGTGAGAATGTTTCATCATAATCAATTCCCTGTTTTTGTCTAAAACCTTTAGCCACTAATCTGGCTTTATAGGTTTAAACTTGGCCATCAGCCCTTATCTTTTTTTTATAGACCCATTTGCACCCAATAGGATTAATACCCTCTGGTGCATCAACCAAAGTCCATACTTGGTTTACATACATAGAGTCTATTTCGGATTCCATGGCTTCTTGCCATCTATCTGAATCAATACTCAAGATAGCTTCCGTATAGGTCAGAGGTTCATCATTTTGAATGACTTGGGCTTCATTATTTTCAATAATAAACCCATACCTCTCAGGTGCCCGTGGCACTCTGTCAGACCTACGGGGAGGAGTTTTGTGTTCTGGTTCTGTCCTAACTATGTATTCTAATGGTTGAGAATCGTCTATCTGTGTTTCTTGTACTTCTCCAAGTTCAATAGTTCTACCATTGCCCTTTTCTAAAATGAACTCCTTTTCTAGAAAAGTGGCATGCCTGCTGACAAAAATCTTTTGTTCAGTAGGATGGTAGAATAGATATCCTCTACCTTCTCTAGGATATCCTACAAATAGATATTTATCCGCTCTAGGTTCCAACTTATGTCCAAAATTTCTTTTAACATAAGCTGGACATCCCCATACCTTGAAATATTTAAGATATGGTTTCTTTCCACTCCAAATTTCATATGGAGTACTAACAATGGATTTAGAAGGTACCTTGTTCAGAATGTAAACAGCAGTTTCTAGGGCATGACCCCAGAAGGAAATGGGTAAATTTGTGAAGCACATCATGGATCGTACCATATCTAATAAGGTACGATTCCTCCTTTCAGCTATACTATTTAGCTGTGGTGTATAAGGAGGGGTCCATTCAGAAAGAATTCCATTAACTTTAAGATAGTCTAAAAACTCCGTGGATAAGTATTCTCCTCCTCGATCAGAACGAAGAACTTTAATACTTTTCCCGGTTTGTTTTTCGACCATACTTTGATACTCCTTAAATTTATCAAAGACTTCAGATTTATGTTTCATAAGATACACATATCCGAACCCAGATAAATCATCTATAAAAGTGATAAAATATGAGTATCCTCCTCTGGCCTGAGTTGTCATTGGACCACATACATCAGTATGTATAAGTCCTAATAACTCAGTTGACCTTTCTCCATGTCCAGTGAATGGAGTCTTGGTCATCTTACCCATGAGACATGATTCGCAAGTTCCTAATGATTCATACTCATAAGGATCAAGGAATTTTTCCTTGTATAACTTGCTTATCCTAGACTCATTAACATGACCAAGTCGATGATGCCAAAGTAAAGTATCATTAAAGTCTTTTCTTTTTCTTTTAGTATTGACATGAAAAATACTATCATTGGAAGAAAGAGTTAAGAGCCCATTGCTAAATATGCCAGAACAAATAATTTTATTAGATAACATTATCGAGCAACCAGTGCTCGTTACATCCATTACATATCCTTGTTTTAATAACAAAGGAATAGATATAATGTTCCTAATAATCTTTGGCATATAGTAACAATTTTCTAACTCCAAGATCTTCCCTGAAGACAACTTCAGAATGTAGGTCCCTACAGCTTCTGCTTGGATGATATCACCACCAGCACCATAGAGATTGAAGTCGCCTTCCTTCAATACTTTAAGCTTGTGGAGGTCCTGCAAAGATTTGCATATGTGGTAACCACAAGCGGTATCCAATACCCAAGTATTTGATATAGACGAATTTAATGTCAATATAGTATGTATCTCATGTAGGATTCGGGAACCAGTGCGGAAGTGTGGATTTCAAAATTTTATGAAATCAGGTCCGAACCCTAATCCCAAAATCTCCTTATTAGCAATTAAAACTGTAACTACATGCATGTCCAAATTTAAACATGGTTTAGATACTAACCTCAGATCGCTATTTCCAGTCTGATGTAGAAATAAACTCCAAATTGAGTAACCTTTTGAACACACCAGGCGTCCACTTGTCCGCCCTCCGATGGTGATCCACACGGGCAGATGATCAAGACACTGACTCCTTAATTGGGTTCCTTCCAATCAAGCTCTACCCTAAGAACTTGATATATGGGCTATTGGCTAGGACTCCTCTAGCCAAACTGGGACTAAACCTTCTCTCTTACCCTTCTCCTCGTCTTCTAGCAACTTTGGCCCCTTAAGACACTCTTGTCTTAAGAATAAGCCTTTGTCCTAAAATGGGACAAGGCTTGTCTTGGAGGGAGAGGAAAATTAAGACAAGATTGTCTTAAGAATAAGCCCTTGTCCTAAAATGGGACAAGGCTTGTCTTGGAGGGAGAGGAAAATTAAGACAAGATTGTCTTAATGTAAGAAAGAAAGGAGAGGCGCCTTCTTCCTTTACCGTCGGAGAGTTTCTCTCTGACTCTCCTTCTGTTCTGAGATTCGACAGAGCCTAGGCTCTGTAAAGGAATCAAAGAGGAAAGAGAGGAGGGGGAAACAGTCTTCTGGAGAGGGAGAAGAAAAAGAAGCAAGGCTTCGCCGTAGAAAATCTGGAATAATTTTCATGGTGAAGTCTTCTCCTTAAATAGGCGACAGAGAGGTGCCTTCTCACCTGTTAATCATCCTCTCACATCCCTCTCTCCCTTCTCACGTCCTTTCCCTTTATCTCACGGCCCATGGGTTTAATCTCACGGCCTGTGGGATGGGAAGACGCGAAGAAGGATCGCGAAAAACACAGAAGGGCGCGCGCAGAAAAAAGAGTCGCGCACCTTCGGTGTTTTTCCTTTTCTTTTTCACGGTAATTCTATTTTTGAAGAGTCCACGCCTAGGTGGACTCTGATCCACGCCTCATCAGCCAAAAGATGCCGACTTCCTTTCTTTTCTCACGCAGAAACACCGCTTGGAGAGAGTCCACGCGCGCGTGGACTCTTCTCCTTGCACGCGCGTGTGGGAAAAGAAGGGAAAGGGCTTAGGCGATGTGGGAAAGGGGTTTAGCCTCTTAGGTTAGCCCAATTGCTAGCCTATTATTAGCCCAAAGTCTAGAATCTTCAATTAGATTCAAACCGGAAGGAATTTGGATCTAAAAAAGACCAAATCGGAACCCTAACTCAAATCCGATTCAAGTAGAAGCCATGGTTTGCAACACATGCTAGTGTGTTCATCTGCAAACGAGATTTAATTCCAAATTAAAACCTTGATTATTTGTCCTAAGTGTGTGACCCATTGGGTTCCATACTTAGCCAGCAGTGGGTCCGAGTGCAAGTTGACCTAATTTGATCAGAACTCATTCTAATCGATTTAGGTCAAATCGAGCTAACTCGAGTCAGTCAATTAGGACTCCTCCTAATTAGTGATCCAATTAAATCATTTAATTTGATCAACCCACAAGACAAGATTGACGTCTAGCAACGTGTCATGTCTCCCCGGAAGATATGGAAATTCTGGTGTAATTCCAAAACTACCCTTCAGTGGAAAGTTCCCGTACAATTCGATCCTTCAATCATCTTGCATCCCGAATATAACTATGGATATGGAATCATGTCAAATCCAGTTTATACTCATTCCCAGCTCAGTCATACACTAATGATTCAATTAATTTGATATTAGAAATCATTTCTAATATCTGTACTTTGATCAAAGATTTTCTGAATCATCATCTGACCTAATTTGGCTGGATGCAATCTCCTCCTACTAGGAGTGATCAATTCCTTGTTGACCTACTCATTTCCTTCATATACAATTCACCACACCCAGCATCAACCTTGTGCATGACCCAGTGTCATGAATGAGATTGAACCAAAGCATGGGTTCATGTACATAAGGTTTTATGGCAGTCTCAGGTCATAGGACTACTTGTACAACTCCCACTATGAGAAACATCTATTGACATGCAGCTAAGGCTCCATTAGATGTTCTCAAACTGGATCTCTTCTGTGAACTCATTCGCTAATGAGCACCCACATCCTTGTATTAGTGTCTCACATAAGTGACTGTGAGAGCAGTCACCCTTTTCAGCATACATAGGATGTGCCAGTCTAACCGGAAACCCTGATCCCCAACTCAGGGTTCCTATGACTAGGAATATTCTAGATTAGGATTTTAAGGCCTTAGATCTCGCTGGTATGATCTCATCATAGCCCTACAACCATAGCCCTAATCTATGGGGTTCATCATATAATGACACAGCGAATGATGAAAAAATTATTGCCTTTATTAACTTGTCAATTTACAATGGTCTGGGAGATACAAATATTGGCTTATAGGGCATAATCCTTTCAATCTCCCACTTGCACTAAAGCCAATCACTCTTATTCTTTAACCCCATACTATCGAGGTGGCGATCAAACTCCCGCTGTGGTAGAGCCTTAGTGAACGGGTCTGCTATGTTGTTCTTTGTATCTACTCTATTGATGCAGACTTCTTGTCTCTCGATTATCTCTCGGACAAGATGGAAGCGTCTCAGAATGTGCTTGGACTTGTGATGGGCTCTCGGTTCCTTAGCTTGAGCAACTGCTCCAGTGTTATCACAATAGAGTGGCACCGGGTTCTCAATCTCAGGAACTACTCCCAACTCTGTGATGAATTTCTTCATCCAGACAGCTTCCTTGGCGGCTTCACTGACAGCTATGTACTCTGCCTCGGTAGTTGAGTCAGCTACAGTCTGCTGTTTAGTGCTCTTCCAACTTACTGCTCCACCATTCAAAGTAAAGACATACCCTGAAATAGATTTACTATCATCTGGGTCTGATTGAAAACTAGAGTCTGAATAGGCTTCTAGTTTAAGATCAGACTCTCCGTATATGAGAAAAATATCCTTAGTCCTTCTCAGGTACTTAAGAATATTTTTCACAGCCTTTCAGTGATCCTCTCCTGGATCAGCCTGAAATCTACTGGCTACACCCAAGGCATATGCCACATCAGGCCTGGTACATAACATAGCATACATAATCGACCCTATAGCCGAAGCATAAGGTATAGAACTCATTCTATTTCTTTCTTCAGGTGTCTTAGGAGACATCCTCTTAGAAAGCCGTATGCCATGACCAATAGGTAAGTAACCTCTTTTACTTTCCTCCATGCTAAATCTCTTTAGCACCTGGTCAATGTACCTAGACTGGGATAAGCCTAGCATCCTTCTTGATCTTTCCCTATAGATCTTTATACCCAGTATATAGGATGCTATTCCCAAGTCTTTCATGGAAAACTGTTTCGATAACCACACTTTGACTGATTGTAACATTGGGATATCATTCCCAATAAGAAGTATATCATCGACATATAGAACTAAGAAAACTATGGCACTCCCACTAGTCTTCTTGTACACACAAGGTTCATCCTCATTTTTGAAAAAATCAAATTCTTTGACTGTTTTATCAAATCGGATGTTCCAACTCCTTGATGCTTGCTTTAATCCATAAATGGATTTCTTTAGCCTACATACCTGATTAGGTTTAGTCTCCAAGACAAAACCTTCTGGCTGTGACATATAAACCTCTTCCTCAAGGAAACCATTGAGGAATGCAGTTTTTACATCCATTTGCCAGATCTCATAATCATGATATGCTGCTATAGCAAGCATAATCCGAATAGATTTGAGCATGGCAACAGGGGAAAATGTTTCATCATAATCTATTCCCTGTTTTTGTCTGAAACCCTTAGCCACCAATCTGGCTTTATAAATTTCAACTTGGCCATCTGCCCCATTCTTCCTTTTATAGACCCATTTACACCCAATAGGGTTAATACCCTCTGGTGCATCAACCAAAGACCATACTTGGTTGACATACATGGAGTCCATCTCGGATCTCATGGCTTCCAGCCATCTGTCTGAGTCTCTACTCATGACTGCTTCCGTATAGGTTAGAGGCTCATCATTTTGAATGATTTGGGCTTCATTATTTTTCAATTATGAACCCATACCTCTCAGGTGCTTGTCGCACCCTATCAGACCTACGGATAGGAGTGTGTTCAGGTTCTATATTAACTATGTTGTTACTTGACTGAGATGTGTCTATTTGTTGAATTTCATTAAGTTCGATATTTCTACCAGTGCCCTTTTGTAGGATGAATTCTTTTTCCATAAAAGTGGCATGCCTACTGACCAAAACCTTTTGCTCAGTAGGGTGGTAGAACAGATATCCTATACTATCTCTAGGATATCCGATAAATAGACATTTGTCTGCTCTAGTATCTAGTTTATGTCCAAAATTTCTTTTTACATAGGCTGGACATCCCCATATCTTAATATACTTAAGATTGGGCTTCTTACCTCTCCATAATTCATATGGAGTGCTAGAGACAGTTTTAGATGGTACTCTATTCAAGATATAAGTTGCTGTTTCCAAAGCATATCCCCAGAAAGAAAAAGGTAACTCCGTGAAGCACATCATGGACCGTACCATATCCAATAAAGTACGATTCCTCCTTTCAGCAACACCATTTAATTGTGGTGTGTAAGGAGGAGTCCATTCAGAGATGATCCCCTTATCTTTAAGGTGATCAAAAAACTCAGTGGATAAGTACTCACCTCCTCTATTCGATCGGAGGATCTTTATACTTTTTCCTGTCTGTTTCTCTACCATACTTTGATACTCTAAAAATTTTTCAAAAGCATCGGACTTATGTTTCATTAGATACACAAAACCATACCTTGAAAAATCATCAGTAAATGTGATGAAGTATGAGTATCCACCATAGGCTTGAGTTGTCATAGGCCCACATACATCTGTGTGTATGAGTCCTAATAACTCTTTTATCCTTTCTCCATGTCCACTAAATGGAGTCTTGGTCATTTTACCCATGAGACATGATTCACAAGTTCCTAATGACTCATAGTCATAAGGATCAAAGAAATTTTCTTTGTGTAACTTGTTAATCCTAGTCTCACTAATATGTCCAAGTCGACAATGCCAAAGTAAGGTATTGTTAACATCATCTCTTTTCCGTTTGTTAGAAACATGAAAAATATTGTCATTAGTGGAAAGAGTTAATATACCATTGCAGAATATGCCATAACATATAATTTCATTAGATAAAGAAATTGAGCAGCCACTGCTCATTACATTCATAGTATATCCTTGTTTAAGTAACAAGGGTACAGATATGATATTTCTAATGATTTTTGGCATATAGTAACAATTCCTTAGCTCCAAGATCTTCCCTGAAGGTAACTTCAAAGCATAAGTCCCTACAGCTTCTGCTTGGATGGGGTCCCCTCCAGCACCGTAGAGCTCAAAGTTACCTTCCTTCAATACTTTAAGCCCCTGAAGTCCCTGCAATGATTTGCAGATGTTATGACCACAGGCGGTATCCAACACCCAAGTATTTGAAATGGAAGAATCCAATGACAAAATAGTATGAACTTCTTTCATACCTTTTGGTGCCTCTGATGCACCAGGCTTCACACTTGCAAGGTAAACCTTGCAGTTCCTTTTCCAATGACCCGGCTTGCCACAATGAAAGCAGGTCATCTGTCCGGAGGCCTTCTTTCCTTTCTTCTTCTTAATGCCCCCTTTGGGATTCATCCTCTTACTGGAATCCTTTTTGCCTGTCTTCTTCTTATCCACAAGAAGAACTGGAGCCTTATTTTTCTTTACATGGCTCTCTGCTGTCTTCAACATATTCAACAGCTCAGGCAAGGAAGAATTAAGTTTGTTCATATGGTAATTAAGAACAAACTGTGAAAATGACTCTGGGAGTGATTGCAAGATCAAGTCTTGATTCAACTCCCCATCCTTTACAAAACCTAATTGACCTAATCGAGTGATTAGATCAATTATCTTTAATACATGGTCTTGTACTGATGTACCTTCTGTCATCCTTGCACGGAACAACTGCTTAGATATTTCATATCTAGCAGTTCTACTGTGTTCTCCATAAAGCTCTTTTAAATTGAGCAGTATGGAGTTAGTATCCATGCTATCATGCTGCCTCTGCAACTCGTTAGTCATAGAGGCAAGCATAACACATTTGACAGTAAGTGAGTCATTTTGCCACATATTATATGTGGTCTTCTCCTCTTGCGAGGCATCTTCCCTTGGTGGTTCCAAAATTGGGGTATCAAGAATATAGGAAATTCTTTCTCGACTGAGTACTATTTTCAAATTTCTCAGCCAATCAACATAATTAGGCCCAGTCAATTTGTTGGCATCTAAAATACTACGGAGTGAGAGTGAAGAGGCCATTTATCTACATTTAAACAAAGAACAATACATAAGTAAACAACCATGAAATGACAATATATAATTAAATTAGGACTTTAATTCAATTATGTCTCCCACTATTTTATCGAGCATCATAACCCTCTATACGATGATCGAGAAAACCCTAATTAGTTTTCTTAGTGGGGTTGAGATCCCAATCCCTTATAAAAGACCTTGTGTGTACACAACAAATCTTATATAAGTTCATAGGTAGGAAAACTCTCTCCAATTGTAACCCGTACAATTCTCAACTTATCCCGGCCTCTAAAATATTAATAGTCTTGTGTGTACACAACAAACTATAATATTTCAGTTAAGTAAGACCCTTCATAGCCATACAGTCATGACTTTAATAGTAATACCCTTGTGTGTACACAACAAAATATTACATTAAATCATGCCATAAACAAATAATTGTATTAGGCCAAAAAATTATGTTAGTCACCATATTAGGTCTTGTGTGTACACAACAAACCTAGTATAGATCGTAACATAATAATGACCTATCATGAAGGAAGGCCAATAATAGTATTTTAACACCAAGCATGTTAGTCAAGAATTAAATCAATCAGATTGGCCAGGCTAGTGGAAGAGATGTGGGGGTCCCCCCGTTGCTTTCCTAGACACCAATTTAAAATTGGCCAGGTCAGTCAACGGAACCAATTAAAAACCACGATTCCCTTTACCTTCCCAGAACCACCTTTCTAGACACCGAAATGACTAATTATCCATCATGACTAATAATGCTTATCGGTTAACTATACTATCACTTAATATAATTTTTAAGAGGGATTTATGCAATGCCAGCACATTCAATTAAAAGCTATCACATATATTAATACATGCTTTAAACTAAGCAAATATGTGAAATGTGTGCCATCATACTAGGACAACCATTTACCACATAATGGATACACCATTATGCCAGGGCAACCTTATTTCAGTATGATGGCTCCAGGGCTAATCATATCTCTAAGACAATTAGGGTTTCAGTGAAAAACCCTAACTGGTGGCAATCATCAAACTCATGTTCAATCAAAGACATGCATTGTGCATCAATATAAAAACTTTAACATGATACTACATCATGAATTGAACTGCATAAGTTTTAATCCTAATAAGGAGGCTCTGATACCACTGTAGGATTCGGGAACCAGTGCAGAAGTGTGGATTTCAAAATTTTATGAAATCAGGTCCGAACCCTAATCCCAAAATCTCCTTATTAGCAATTAAAACTGTAACTACATGCATGTCCAAATTTAAACATGGTTTAGATACTAACCTCAGATCGCTATTTCCAGTCTGATGTAGAAATAAACTCCAAATTGAGTAACCTTTTGAACACACCAGGCGTCCACTTGTCCGCCCTCCGATGGTGATCCACACGGGCAGATGATCAAGACACTGACTCCTTAATTGGGTTCCTTCCAATCAAGCTCTACCCTAAGAACTTGATATATGGGCTATTGGCTAGGACTCCTCTAGCCAAACTGGGACTAAACCTTCTCTCTTACCCTTCTCCTCGTCTTCTAGCAACTTTGGCCCCTTAAGACACTCTTGTCTTAAGAATAAGCCCTTGTCCTAAAATGGGACAAGGCTTGTCTTGGAGGGAGAGGAAAATTAAGACAAGATTGTCTTAAGAATAAGCCCTTGTCCTAAAATGGGACAAGGCTTGTCTTGGAGGGAGAGGAAAATTAAGACAAGATTGTCTTAATGTAAGAAAGAAAGGAGAGGCGCCTTCTTCCTTTACCGTCGGAGAGTTTCTCTCTGACTCTCCTTCTGTTCTGAGATTCGACAGAGCCTAGGCTCTGTAAAGGAATCAAAGAGGAAAGAGAGGAGGGGGAAACAGTCTTCTGGAGAGGGAGAAGAAAAAAAGCAAGGCTTCGCCGTAGAAAATCTGGAATAATTTTCACGATGAAGTCTTCTCCTTAAATAAGCGACAGAGAGGCGCCTTCTCACCTGTTAATCATCCTCTCACGTCCCTCTCTCCCTTCTCACGTCCTTTCCCTTTATCTCACGGCCCTTGGGTTTAATCTCACGGCCTGTGGGATGGGAAGACGCGAAGAAGGATCGCGAAAAACACAGAAGGGCGCGCGCAGAAAAAAGAGTCACGCCCCTTCGGTGTTTTTCCTTTTCTTTTTCATGGTAATTCTATTTTTGAAGAGTCCACGCCTAGGTGGACTCTGATCCACGCCTCATCAGCCAAAAGTCGCCGACTTCCTTTCTTTTCTCATGCAGAAACGCCGCTTGGAGAGAGTCCACGCGCGCGTGGACTCTTCTCCTTGCGCGCGCGCGTGGGAAAAGAAGGGAAAGGGCTTAGGCGATGTGGGAAAGGGGTTTAGCCTCTTAGGTTAGCCCAATTGCTAGCCTATTATTAGCTCAAAGTCTTGAATCTTCAATTAGATTCAAACCGGAAGGAATTTGGATCTAAAAAGACCAAATCGGAACCTTAACTCAAATCCGATTCAGGTAGAAGCCATGGTTTGCAACACATGCTAGTGTGTTCATCTGCAAACGAGATTTAATTCCAAATTAAAACCTTGATTATCTATCCTAAGTGTGTGACCCATTGGGCTCCATACTTAGCCAGCAGTGGGTCCGAGTGCAAGTTGACCTAATTTGATCAGAACTCATTCTAATCGATTTAGGTCAAATCGAGCTAACTCGAGTCAGTCAATTAGGACTCCTCCTAATTAGTGATCCAATTAAATCATTTAATTTGATCAACCCACAAGACAAGATTGACGTCTAGCAACGTGTCATGTCTCCCCGGAAGATATGGAAATTCTGGTGTAATTCCAAAACTACCCTTCAGTGGAAAGTTCCCGTACAATTTGATCCTTCAATCATCTTGCATCCCGAATATAACTATGGATATGGAATCATGTCAAATCCAGTTTATACTCATTCCCAGATCAGTCATACACTAATGATTCAATTAATTCGATATTAGAAATCATTTCTAATATCTGTACTTTGATCAAAGATTTCCTGAATCATCATCTGACCTAATTTGGCTGGATGCAATCTCCTCCTACTAGGAGTGATCAATTCCTTGTTGACCTACTCATTTCCTTCATATACAATTCACCACACCCAGCATCAACCTTGTGCATGACCCAGTGTCATGAATGAGATTGAACCAAAGCATGGGTTCATGTACATAAGGTTTTATGGCAGTCTCAGGTCATAGGACTACTTGTACAACTCCCACTTTGAGAAACATCTATTGACATGCAGCTAAGGCTCCATTAGATGTTCTCAAACTGGATCTCTTCAGTGAACTCATTCGCTAATGAGCACCCACATCCTTGTATTAGTGTCTCACACAAGTGACTGTGAGAGCAGTCACCCTTTTCAGCATACATAGGATGTGCCAGTCTAACCGGAAACCCTGATCCCCAACTCAGGGTTCCTATGACTAGGAATATTCTAGATTAGGGTTTTAAGGTCTTAGATCTCACTGGTATGATCTCATCATAGCTCTACAACCATAGCCCTAATCTATGGGGTTCATCATATAATGACACAGCGAATGATGAAAAAATTATTGCCTTTATTAACTTGTCAATTTACAATGGTCTGGGAGATACAAATATTGGCTTATAGGGCATAATCCTTTCATCTCATACATACCTTTTGGTGCATCTGACGCACCAGGCTTCACAGTTGCAAGGTAAGCCTTGCAATTCCTTTTCCAATGTCCTGCTTTGCCGCAAAAGAAACAGGTTGACTGTTTTGAGGCCTTCTTTCCTTTCTTGTTCTTATTGATGCCACCCTTAGGGTTTAGCCTCCTACTAAAACCCTTTTTGCCTGATTTCTTCTTATTGGTCTTATCAACAAGAAGAAGTGGAGCCTTTTCTTTCTTAACGTGGCTCTCTGCTATTTTTAACATATTTAACAGCTCAGGCAAGGAAGTGTTCAGTTTGTTAATGTGATAATTCAAGACAAACTGAGAAAATGACTCCGGGAGTGATTGCAGGATTAAATCCTGATTCAGCTCCCCATCCATAATAAACCCTAATTGACCCAATCTGGTGATTAAGTCAATTACCTTCAGGACATGATCCTGTACGGATGTACCCTCTATCATCCTAGCATGGAATAACTGCTTAGATATTTCGTATCTAGCAGTTCTGCTTTGTTTTCCATAAAGCTCTTTTAAATTGAGCATTATGGATTGAGTATCCATGCTTTCATGCTGCCTCTATAACTCATTGGTCATAGAGGCCAGTATGATACACTTGACAGTGAGGGAGTCATTCTGCCACATTTTGTATGTGGCCATATCTTCTTGTGTGGCATCATCCCCTAGTGGATTAAGACTAGGGGTATCAAGAATATAAGAAAGTTTTTCTGAACTCAGTACAATCTTTAAGTTTCTTAACCAGTCCACATAGTTTGGACCAGTCAATTTGTTGGTATCTAAGATGCTTCTCAGTGATAATGAAGATGCCATTTATCTACATTTAATAAAGAACAATACATAAGCAAACAACCATGAAATGACTTACATAATTAAATTAGATCTTCAATTTAATTATGTCTCCCACTATTTTATCAAAAATCATAGCCCTCACTATGATAATCGAGAAGAACCCTGATCGGTTTTTTCTTAGTGAGATTGAGATCCTAATAACTTATAAAAGATCTTGCAGATAACACAACAAATATTTTATAAGCTTAAAGGTAGGAAACTCTTCCAATTATATCTCATATAATTCTCAAAAATAACTTGGCCTCTAGAACATTATAAGTCTTGCAGAAAACACAACAAACCATAATGTTCCAGTTAAGTCAAGACCCTTTCATTTCTATACAGTCAGTATTCAAATATAATGCCCTTGCAGATAACACAACAAGGCATTATACTGAATATACTGTAAGCATATCTTTGCACTAGACCAATATTACGTCAATCACCCTATTAGGTCTTGCAGATAACACAACAAACCTAATGTGGTTCATAACACAATAATGATCCAGCATGAAGGAAGGCCAATATATATAGCATTTTTAACACTAAGCATTTAAGTCAAGATTTAAATATAATCAAATCGGCTAGGCAAGTGGAAGAGATGTGGGAGTCCCCCCGTTGCTTTCCTAGACACCAATAAAAATTGGCCAGGTCAGTCAACGGAACCAATTAAAAACCACGATTCTCTTTACCTTCCCAGAACCACCATTCTAGACACCGAATGATCAATTGTTCATCATGACTAGTGATGCTTATTAGTTAAATATACTATGACTTAATATAATTTTAAGAAGAGGGCTTTATAAAATTGCCAGCACATTCTTATAGAACATATCACACAGATAGAAAAAATATGTGCTAAGTGTGTCATCATACTAGGACAACCATTTACCACATAATGGATCCACCATTATGCCAGGGCAACCTTATTTCAGTATGATGACTTCAAAACTAATCATATCTCTATAATAATTAGGGTTTGAGTGGAAAAACCATAACTAGTGGCATACACCAAAACATATTTGCAACAAAAATATGCTAAGTGTTATCAGCATTCAAGGATTTAAAAAACCCTAACATGCAACACTACATCAAAAAACACATAAAAAATTTCATATGTTTTAACTGTAATAAGGGTGGCTCTGATACCACTGTTGGGATTCCGATGCACCACAGTAGAAGTGTAATTTCAAAATGATGAAATTTGTACCATAATCCCTTAGCCAAGATCTCCTTATTCAGGATTAAAACATATATTAAACATATAAACATACATTGTTAGAATTAGAGTACCAACCTGTAATCGCTAATTCCAACAAAGTTGATGTTGAAGGGGCTGATTGAATTCACCAGGCATCCAAGTGTTCGCCCTCCAATGGTGATCCACACAGAGCAGTGATCAAGACAACTCTATCTTCTTTTCAATGGTTCCTTCTATTGAGTTCTTCCTAGAACTCAATTGCTTGGACTATGGCTTGAATTCCTCCACACAAAAGCTTGCTTCCCTTTCCTTAACCTCTTCTCCTCCTTCCACTAAGACCTTGGCCCTTTAGACACCCTTGTCTTGAAGAAAAGACCTTGTCCTAAGAGGACATAGGCTTGTCTTAAGTTGGAGGAGAAATTAAGACAATGATGTCTTAATGTAAGAAAGAAAGGAACAAATCAGAACTCATTTCTTTCCTTTACCATCGGAGACTTTTACTTTTATTCTTGTTCAGTAGCAGAGTTTTGACAGAGGTTTACTCTGTAAAGGAAACAATGCAAGAGCAAGAAAAAATAAAAGAGTCTTCAGGAGAGGAAGAAAGAAAAAGATTAACCCTGTTCTGACTTTCCCGACCCTTTAAATAATTCTCAGATAGGCGCCTACACACCTCTCCGTAAACACTTTCTCACGCCCTTCTCAATTTCTCACACCCCATCCTCCCATCTCATGGCCTTCCAGATTAAATCCCATGGCTTTTCTTAAAGGAAAAACCACGGTGTTTAAAAAGGAAAGGGGTCGCGACTTTTCATCTCCGAAGAGATGTTATTTCGCGCGCCCGGGAGGAAACAGCGACTTTTATCTTTCTTAAAAGACTTCCAGCCGTTGGATTCCCATCCAAAGGTAGGTATGTGAGGCGCTAATGACTAGGAAAGGAGGCTGCCCCAAATAAAATCATCGGAGATTTAAGTGGGGCGCGCCAAGAGTCCATGCGCCATGGACTCTTCCAAATGGCGCGCCAAGAGTCCATATGCGCATGGACTCTTGGCATTTCGCGTGAAATAGCAAGGGGGGCAGGTGGGGAGGCTAGCCAAGTTACATGGCTAGCCAATAGGGTTAGCCATAATCCTATTTTCATAATTAAGGTCTAATTAGGTCTAATTAGAACCCAATTTGAAACAATCCGGAACCCTAATTCGAATCCGATTCGAATAGAAGCTAGGGTTTGCAACACCTGCTAGAGTGTTATCCTGTAAAGATGATTTAATTCCAAATTAAACTCTTGATCAATCCTCTTAAGTGTGTGACCCATTGGGTTCCACATCTAGCCAGCAGTGGGTTCGAATACAAGTTGACCTAATTTGATTAGAACTATTTCTAATCGATTTAGGTCAAATCGGGCTTACCCGATTTGATCAATTAGGACTCTTCCTAATAAATGATCTTTGAATTTGATCAACCCATAAGACAAGATTGACGTCTAGCAACGTGTCATGTCAACCCGAAAGATATAGAAATTCTGGTGAAATACCAAAATTACCCTTCAGTAGAGAGTTACCGTATAATTAAATCTTTCGATCAGCCTGCACCCAAAATATAACTATGGATATGGATATATGTCAAATCCAATATTATATTTATTTCTAGCTCAATCTTATATCTATGATTCAATTATCTTGATATTAGAAACCATCTCTAATATCTTTACTTTGATCAAAGATTCCCTGAATCATCATCCGATTGTTAACAGCTGGATGCAATCTCCTCTTACTAAGAGTGATCGATTCCTTGTTGACCTACTCATTACCTTCATATCTAATTCACCATTCCCAGTATCAATCCTGTGCATGACTCAGTGTCATGATTAGGATTGAACCAAAGAATGGGTTCATGTACATAAGGTACTTATGGCAGTCTCAGGTCAAAAGATTACTTGTACCACTCCCACTATGAGAACCTTCTATTGACATGTAGCTAAGACTCCATTAGATATTCTCAAGTTGGATCATATCAGTGAACTCATTCTCCAATGAGCACCCACATCCCAGTATTAGTGTCATACACAAGTGACTGTGAGAGCAGTCACCCTTTCCAGTATACATGGGATGTGCTAGTCTTGCCGGAAAACCCTGATCCCCTACTCAGGGTTCCTTTGACTAGGAATACTTTAGATTAAGGATTTAAGATTTTAGGTCTCACTGGTATGATCTCATCATAACCCTAAAATCATAGCCCTAATCTATGGGGTTCATCATATAGTATAAACACAGCGTATGATGGAAAAATAATGCCTTTATTTAGAAAATTGTCAATTACAATGGTTTGGGAGATACAACATAGATTGGCTTGTAGGGCATATCCCTTTCACTCTAGGGTTAGGGCTCCCTCGGGCTTCGTTTGTCTTCTTCTCCTTCTTTCTTGCCTGTTGCCTTCGTCCTCCTCCTTTTTCTTTTTCCTTCTCCTTCTGAAATGTCTTGCTTCGATCCCAACTTCCATCCTTTAACCGATCAAAGGGAGGTTGGACCTTCTAGGCCGAGGCCACCATCTTCCTCCGATGGGGAGGAGGACGTGGCACGCTTTGAGCTCAGTAGAAGGCACACACCCAGAAGGATAGTGATTAGGGAACCTGTGACTTCTCGTCGTCCTCTTCCTCCACCAGGACCGGCCCCTGAACCTTCTTGGTCGACAGGTCCCGGTGAGGTCATCTCAACGATCACCTCCGAGGAGCTATCTAGGAGACCTATGGTGTCCTGGACACCATTCGACTTTCAGTCCCTCAACCTGGAGAGCGGGTCACCTCCAGTGGCCCACGTCGCATTGCCTTCTACGAGGAGACACTCGCAGGGGGCCTATGGTTTCCAATCCACCCATTCTTTCTTTTGGTGTTGAGCAATTATCGCCTAGTTCCTGCTCAGCTTGTCCCCAATGGCATAAGAACCATTTTCTGTTTTGTAGTTTTTTTTCACTTTCACGGGATCGTTGCCCATTTTTTCTTGTTCAGGGTTTTCTTTATCCTGAAGCGCTACTCTACCGAGGAGGGGTGGTGGTCTATTTCTTCTTGCCCGAAGGGCATAAAATTCAAGCTCCTCTCTTCCATCAAAGGGTGGAAGAACAAATATTTATTCACCTCGGTCAAGGGGATCGACTGGGTTTGGAGCAACCCGGATCGGTCTCCTAACTAGAACTCTGTGATCGACTCAGCTGATCGGGAGGTGTATGACCAGTTCCGTGCCGACTAGGTTCCCTCCCTGGAGGTTCTGCTGTTAGAGCAGAATCTCTTTGAAGCTGGTGCTAGCCCAATTCAGCAGTTGGTGAGTTCGGCTCGAGCACTATATCTCTGTGCCTCTCAGAATTTTCAAGTTCAGGACTAACATCTTTTTCTTGTGTAGGCATGAAGTTCGCTCTAGATGATCTCCTCTCCTTCTCCCGAGAGAGGGGTGTGTCGAAGGAGGTCGGCAAACCCTCCCTGAAGAGGGCCCATGTCGAAGGCAATGTAGGGACTGCTCCTGTCGCACCAGTCGAGCCGAGAAGGGCAGTGCCCGAACCCTGGTGGAGCAGAATGGCGGTCGAGCCTGCTCCCGAGCCGAGTAGGAGGATCGTCAAGCCCACTTCAGAGGTGCCGAGGCGAGTCGACCCGCTCTCGACCCAAGAGCCCGAGGTCGTTGTCTGGGCTAGGTCCGTCGCAGTCACGATGGTACCCCCTCCCTCGAAAGTCATTGAGGTCGAGGAGGAGGGAATACCGAAAGGAGTTGAACTAATGGCTGCATTATCCGGAGTGGCGTCGATTCCCCAGTGTGCCCCAGACACTTCTCCAGTTGGGATGGCTAAAGATTCCACGTCAGCGATGGGCAGGAGGGAGAGGGACTACTACCGGGTCCCCTTCAAGTTGGTGCCAAACATTTCCCTAGTCTGGGACCATAAGCTTACTGAGCGCATGATGGACTTCGCCATCTAGTTATGCGATCAGCGAGACAAGGCCGAGAAGCTTCTCGACGATGCCATCGAGAGCAACTTTGCCTAGCTCTTCTCAGAAAGTGCTCCTTTATTTGGCTTCGCCTTGCCTTTTTCCCCTTGTCTTCAAGACTACTGACACTTTCTTTGGTGTAGCTTGGAGCTGAGCTCCTCCTTATCAGCAACTTCTGCCAAGCCTGGTCCAAGAGGGACAGGTTGTAGGGAGCGGAGCTTGAGTCCTTGAAGGAGGAGGTGAAACAGAGGAACGATGATGCTTGGAAGGCTTCCATAAAGATCAAGGAGCTCCGAAGCGAGGTCGCCAGAGCTGAGAGGTAGATCAAGGACCTCGATGAGTCCCTGGACTGTGAGAAAAACTGGACCAAGGGCAAGTCCGAAGAGCTCAGGACCAAGGAGGTCAGGTTGAAGGAGCTTGATGCAGAAGTTGTCAGGGAGAAGGGACGGGCCCAGTCCCTCCCGGCAGAGTTGGAGGCGGCGAAGAATCAGGCCACTACCACCGAGAAGAAGGCCGCTGGCACTGAGAAGAGGGCTGTAGGCATGGAGGAGAGGGCCGCGGGCGCGAAGGAGAGGGCCACCATGGCAGTCAGCTCAGTGGAGGCCACGAAGAGAATGGTCATCGAGGCAGTCGAGCATATCGAGTCTGCCAGGAAGAGGGCTGCCAGGGCAGTGGCAGAGTACAAGGCCTCCCAAGAGTTCAAGCTCGAATTCAAGGAGGCGGCAATGGACTCATTCCTTCAGGGCTTCATGTATTGCAAGTCCCTGGTGCAGGAGTTCGTCCCAGACAAACATGTCAGCCAGCTGAGGCTTTCGGGCTCGATGGACCCAGTTCCATCTCCTGACTTAGGCGAGGTGGACAAACCAACTGCCGTTGTTGGCCCAGCTGTGTCGGTGGAAGCAGCCGAAGCCAAAGCCCTACCACTGGAAGCTCTAGAAGGTGGTGCCCCTTCTGAGCACTGTGCCGGGAAGGCATCGATCAGATAGTTTAGGGGGCTTTATAGTTTTTCTTTTCCTTTTTTCTCTGACCTGTGCTAGCCAGCATGTCGGAGCCTAGGATATATGTAAGAACTTCTACAAGTATCAATGAAATTTACTTTCGGTCACTTCGACTTGCGTTCTTCTTTCCTTCCTTTCTTTTTTGCTCTTTGTCGATCTTGCCTCCCTTTCTTCTCATCTGCCCACGTGCACATACTTCTATAAGCATCGAGCTTTTAAGTGCCAAGGATCCGGACCCTTCACTATTGAGTCCCGGGCGCTCTGGGTAGCTTGGAAGGAATTTCTTTGCTTGCTGGGCTACGCCCACTTCACGAGCGAGGCGGTCACAAGACTCTGAGACTTTGCTTGAAGAGGTCTATTGGACCCTGGCTTGGGCCAGCTCTGAGCGTGCGTTGCAAGGCTGAGCTCGGGTGTTGAATTTGTTGATCTCGCCAGGTGTCTGCAAGGTGTCGGGCTTTAGGATTTTCTAGGCTTGAGTGCCGGAGAGTTGGGCTCCGGGCTTTGGTGCCGGAGAGTTGGGCCCCGGGCTTTGGTGTCGGAGAGCGTGGGATCCGTGCTTAAGTGCCAGAGAGCTAGGCTCCGGGCTTTGGTGCCGGAGAGTTAGACTCCAGGCTTGTGGGCTGGAGAGCTGGACTCTGGTCTTGAGGGCCGGAGAGTTAGACTTCGGGCTTAGGCATGCCAGACCTTGGGCTGGGCAGTGATATCCCTACAAAGCAAAAGAAGATTGCATAAAAGGGGATCTTATCATTATTAGGAAGAGGCCTTACATTATTATTAATATTTTTTCAGGTTGTAGGCATTCCATGTCTACAAGAATCTGGTGCCATCCAAACTCACGAGATAGTAAGCTCCATGTGGGAGAGCTTCGACCATCTTATAGGGGCCTTCCTAGTTCGGCAAGAGCTTGCCACACTCCCGGGGTTGAGATGCTTCAACTCAGTGCAGCACCAGGTCGCCGGGGTGGAAGGCCTTCGTTTTACCTGCGCATTGTAGTATCGGGCTATGTGCTACCGGTAAGCCACCATCCGGAGTGGGTCTTGTCCCTGGGTTCCTCAAGGAGGTCCAGGTTAAGAAGGAGGTGCACCGGGTTCTTCGCTTGATCATATTGCTGTATCCGCAGTGTAGGCACGTCGAGCTCAACCGGAACAACGACTTCCGTGCTGAAGATGAGGCTGATAGGCGTCTCATCCGTGGCCATCCGGGGTGTTGTGTAGTAGGCCTAGAGAATACTGGGAAGTTCTTCCGCCCACCTGCCCTTGGCCTGGTCCAATTGGTCAACTCGGCCTCGCTGTTGGTCTGGGGATGAGCCATCGAGGTGAAACGATGCTGGATCCCGAGCTCGACATAGAATTCTTCGAACTCCTGGTTATCGAATTGCCACCCATTATCGGTGATGATGCTATGTGGAAGCCCAAAGCGACAGATGATCGACTTCTAGAAGAACTGGCGGCCTTTGGCCTCCATGATCCGCACTAGTGGCTCTGCCTCTACCCACTTGGTGAAGTAGTCAATGGCCATTATGAGAAACTTTTATTACCCAGATGCAGGTAAAAATGGACCCAGGATATCCATCCCCCATTGGGCGAAGGGCCATGGGGTAGAAAGCTGGGAGAGCGGAGCTGTTGGTTGATGCTATATGTAGGCATGGCGCTGGCACCGGTCACACCTCTTCATGAAATCAGCGGCATCCTCCCTCATGGACTCCCAGTAGTATCCCTGTTGGAGGGCCTTGTATGCAAGTGTCCTCCCCCCGATGTGATTTCCACAAAGGCCTTCGTGTATCTCTTGGAGCATAAAGGTCACCTCTGCGGGTCTTAGGCATTTCAAGAGCGGAGAGGAGTAGGATCGGCGGTAGAGTTGTCCTTCCATTAGGATGAATCGCAAGGCCTTCTTCTTGATAAGGTCAGCCTCTATGCGGTCTTCCGGCAGGATGCCTTCGATGATATATCTGATGTACCTATCCATCCAGCTCAGCTCCGGGATGACTTGCTGCATCTTTGTGGGAGCTTCATTGCTTGGACTTTCAAGGTACTCAATGTGGGCTCGCCTTAGTGATTAGTCTAGTAGGGTCGTGAATCTTGACATCGTGTCGGCACGAGCATTCTCTCCACAGGGGATGTGGGAAATGCTGAAGCACCAAAAACTTGCCGTGCTCGAGTGGACCTGCTCAAGGTACTTCATCATCTGGGGATCTCTGGCTTCGTACTCCCTAAAAACTTGTCTGGCCACCAATTGGGAGTCGGTGAAGACTTTCAAGCTTCGCATACCCAGCTCGCGGGAGACTCTGAGGCCTGCGTGGAGTGCCTCGTACTTCGTCTGGTTGTTCGTGGTGACAAATTTGAAATGGAGTGCACATTCGGTTACAACACCATCGCTGTTAGTGAGGATGAGACCTGCTCCGCTTTCGCCTATATTGGATGTGCCATCAACGTGGAGGATCCAAGACTCCTCCTCAGCTCCGTGCTCCACATGGTGCTTCGAGGTTGCCTACTCTGGCTCTTCAACGAGTCTTGCGCACTCGACCACGAAGTTGGCTAGTACTTGGGCCTTCTGGGATAACCTTGGTAGGTACGTGATGTCGAACTCGCTTAGCTTTAGCACCCACTTAGCCAAACGTCCGGATGTGTTAGGATAACTAAGTACGGCCCTCAGGGACTGGTCCGTCAAGACCATGATCGGATGCGCTTGGAAGTATGGCCTGAGATGCTGAGTAGACATGATAAGAGCAAAAATGAGTTTTTCGGATCGGGTGTACCTGATCTTGGCATCCCGAAGGATCTTGCTGGTGTAGTACACCGAGTTTTGGCATCCGTCCTGATCCATGCAGATGAGTACCAAGCTAATGGCTCCAAGTGAAACCACCGGGTATAGTAGGAGCTCCTCTCCTGCCTCTGACCTGGAGAGTAGTGGTGGTGATGCCAGGAAGTCTTTGAGCTCCTCGAAGGCTGTCTTGCACTCCTCTGTCTAGGTGAAGTCGTTCATCTTGTGCAGCACCTTGAAGAAAGGAAGGCAGAGATTCATCGACCTTGAGATGAATCGGCTCAGCACGGTAATGCGACCTATTGGCATTGCACCTACTTTTTTGAGGTCGGATGCTCCATGTCAATGATTGCCTGGACCTTCTCCGGGTTTGCCTCGATTCCTCTCTAGGTCACCATGAATCCAAGAAACTTTCCTGCTGCCATGCCGAAGGTGTACTTCATCGGATTATGCTTCATCTTGTACTCTCAGAGGTTATGGAAGGCCTCCCTAAGGTCGGCGATGTGGTCCGAGCTTAGCTTGCTCATGATAAGTATGTCATCCATGTACACTTGCATGTTCCTGCCAACCTGGTCCTTGAAGACCTGATTGACCAGTTGCTGGTACATGGCACCAGCATTCTTTAAGCCAAACGGCATCACCCGATAGCAGTACATCCCCCAGTCAGTGATGAAGGTAATGTGCTCCTCGCCCTCCGGGTAAATCTGGATCTGGTTATATCTAGAAAATGCATCCATGAAGGAGAGCAAACGGTGCCCCGAGGTGGCATCCACTAACTGGTCAATTTTTGGTAGGAGAAAGTTGTCCTTTAGATAGGCTCGGTTGAGGTCGGTGTAATCTACATAGATCCTCCACTTCCCATTATTCTTGTTCACCATGACTACGTTCGCCAACCAGCTCGGATATTGTACTTCTTGAACGAAGCCAGCTACGAGGAGTTTGTTTATCTCCTCATTAATCGCTTGTTGCCTCTCTAGAATGAAACTCCTTTTCTTCTACCGAACAGGGTGATACTTTGGGTCGATGCTCAGCTTGTGTGTTATGATCTCAGGCGGGATCTCAGGCATGTTGGCGGCCGTCCAAACGAACATGTCGGATTCGCCCGGAGAAACTCCAGCAGGTGGGCTCGCTCATCATCTTGTAGCTGTGCCCTTATTCGCACCATCTTCGTCAGGTCGGTCAAGAGGATACGACAGCAGGTGCTTGACCGGGCCACCTCTAGGGTCCTGCACCCTTTAGTCAAGGTCGTCGGTGCTGGGGTCGTCCTTGGCATCTTTGGCCTTGGGGATGGTTTGGAGGTAATGTTGAATTGGCTGAGGTGCCCCCCTCATCTCCCTGACACCATAGGGAGTTGGAAATTGCACCAACAGCCGCTTCGTAGAAATGACCGTGTTGAGCAGGTTGAGCCCGGGTCAGCCAAGGATTATATTGTAGGCAGAGGGAAGCCTTACAACTATGAAGTTCATCATTATGGTACTCTGTCGAGGTGGTGTCCCGATAATAACGGGGATAGTGATCTCTCCCTCGACCCCTACAGAGTCACCTATGAAACTGACGAGGGGTGTGTGCACAGGTCTGAGTTGAGTAGAGGTTAAGTTCTTCTTGGAGAAAGCATCATAAAAAAGCATGTCGGTGGAGCTTCCACTATCAATCATGATGCATTTTACAGGATGCTTTATGATCGTCATCTTGACGACCATAGTATCATTATTTACATTTTTGTTTTCAACCCCCCCTTCCCTCACAAATGGAAGCACATTCTTAAAACTTTTCCCGCCTCGGGCCTTCTTGGAAGCACGCTCGACTCCTCAGCATACATCCCCACTTGCTTCTCGGTAGGGCGGTTGTCGACTGCAAGGACTGGAGGTAGAGCAGCGAGCGCTTGAGGTTCTGCAGGGGGTCTATCCCCTATGAACCTTCCGAGGTAGCCCCTCTTGATGAGTTCTTCGATCTTCCTCTTAAGGTGCCGGCAGTCCTCGATGTCGTGGCCATGGTCACGATGGAATTGGCAGTACTTCGTCCTAACACGATCGATGGATGGCCTCAGCAGAGGTGGGCACTTTAGTAGTGCTCACCCTCGATTTTCATAAGGATCTTTCCCCTTGGGGCGAGGAGAGGAGTATAACTCTCTTCTAGGATGGGGTCTCTTCTCGGCTTCAGCCTTTGGCGAATGTTCGGTGCGGCTGGTCCGGGCTTCCGCACCCCGGAGGTCTCCTCGGGGGCCAGCTTCTTCAAAGGCCTTCCGTTCAGCTCCCTTCTTGTGCGATCCACCTCCTCGGTGTGGATATACTTTTGGACATGGAGGAGGAGCTCGGAGTAAGTTTTGGGGGGCTTCTTGTCGAGAGAGTAGGTCAGGCGAGAAGTCCTAAGCCCTCTCTTCAGCGCCAGCATAGCGACTGGCTCATCAAGGTTGTAGATCTCCAGTGTGGCAACCTTGAAACGGGCCATGTAGTCCCGTAGGAGCTCGTGGTCCTGCTACCTGATGGAGAAGAAGCTGTCCACCTCTCGTGGCACCTTCCATCGACATCAAAGTGAGCCACGAACTTTCGCTCCAACTAAGTGAAACAATTGATGCTCTCCGGCTCTAGGCGGGTAAACCATACCTGAGCTGCCTTCCGGAGAGTAGCAAGAAAGGCGATGCAGAGAAGAGCGTCGGTTGCCCCCTGACTTTCATGAGGGCCTTGTAGCTCTCAAGATGATCCAGGGGATCGGTGGTCCCATCATAAGGATCCACCTGTGGCATACGAAACCGGCTCGGAACCGGCTCTTCTTGGACTTCTCGAGAGAAGGGGGGACGGGCATCATAGCTCGCTGGCTCGTCGGTGGAGCCCTACAGATTTGCAAACTGGTGGGATAACTTTGCCAGCTTGCGCTCCTGTTCCTTTAGACACTTCTTGGCCATGCACTTGATGGTCTCATCAGTTGAACCTTCTACGGAGGCTGATGGAGCCGGAGAAGGTGACATGTGAGGCATATGATGTGGAATCTTGCCTTTTCAACCTCAGTAGTGTCTAGCTATTATCTGCTCGAGGGTTGGGGGCCGGCTCTCTCGATCGGCAGACCTGGCTCGTTGTCTCTTCGCTGGGGTCCGGTGACTATCCCGGTGGTAGTGGTGGCCCATGGCTGTGAAGGCCTTCCTTGGAAGGAATGCAGGCTATCGTGGGATGTTGCGGCATGGGCAGCGGGAGTCCCAGGCTGTTGGTGGGTAGCCAAGGACCGGTGCTGGTACTGGAGCTGGTGCACTGCTGCAATGAGAATCTGTATCTGCTGGGTGAGTGCGGCCAACTGAGTATCCACCGAAGGTGGTTGAGCTGGAGCGGGGGGCTCTCCTTTTGGATTGTGTGGGTCCCTATAGGAAGGGGGATCTCCTGCATGGCTGGTGGAGACTTTTCTCGCTTGCATCGTTACTATTCTCCCGGTGAGCTACTTGCAGGGGGACTGTGTTGGATTAAAATGTGTCTTGTCCCCCTTCCTGGCATGCCAATCTGTTGCCGCCTAGATCGCTGTGACCTGTAGCTGAAGTCAGCCTCGGATCGCACTCTCGTTACTTCGGAATCGACCTGCTCGTCAGGACCTGCAAAACAGAGAAGACCCGGGCTGGTGATCCCGGTGGAGGCACTCCGATGCTCAAGTCAGTAATGATCCAGGAAAACAAATCCTCCTAGTCAAGCCCTTGAGATGGACTCCACGCTAGGAGGAGTGAGTAATGCACTAATGGGTGAGAGTGAGCTGAGAGTGAAGTGGGAGAGGTAATGGCTTAAGAGGATTGGAGCTGGGTGGCTGTGTCCGTGCGATCCTTCCCGCGGATCCTTGATAGCCTGGAGTCCTCAGCCCTCTCTTTTTCTCTCTCATGTGCCCTCTTCTTCCTTCCTCGCGGATTGGCTTACCTTTCTTGAGACTATGGATGGCTCTTTTTAAGCCATGGTAGTTGTCAAGCACCTGCCTCGGGATCTTCCACTCGCCAGCTAGTGCGTGTGGTGGTGTTTTGTGCCATGAGCTAGATGTCTTTCCCGGTTCGTGATAGAGAACCTACCATGCATGCTGACATTCCTTCCAGTCGCTCCATTCTGAGGAATTTGGCAGGGCCTCGGTTAGGGAGCCACCGCCCCCGGGGATTCGAATCTCCTTGTTGACTTCCTTTCCCGGATGGTTGATGGGGACATCGCCAGCACTAATCCCAGAGTAGGACCGATCCCGGAGCAGCACTGATCTCGGAGCAGCACATATTTCAATAAATTTATTTAGGATTTATCTTTATCTTTTGAATTTTGAATTATGATTTGGTTGGATATGGATAAGCTTATCTTATCCTTCTTGTATTTGAATTTGAGTCATCCCTATCTTTTTATCTTGTATTCAAATTCAAATGGGGGTGGACAGGTCTATAAATACCACCCTCAGTCCTTTGTAAAAAAATCAGTTTGGTCAATAAAGAGTTTTTTTGAAAAGAGTTTTTCTTTTCGTTCACCCCGTATGGGGAGGGTGAGAGGCCCGTCTATCCTTCGCCTTAGGGTGTCAAGGGGTGAGAGACCCTAGTCCTTCGCCTTCGGGCGTCGAGGGGTGAGAGACCCTAGTCCTTTGCTTTCGAGCGTCGAGGGGTGAGAGATCCTAGTTATCCCCTTTTCCCCGTCGAGTCCCCTCTAGGTCTTAAGGATTTTCCTTCATGGCCCCAGGTAACAATTTGGGTGGGATGCCCTAGGCTCCGCATGTAGTGAGATGGGTGAGATGCCCTAGGCTATATGTGGTGGGATGGGTGAGATGCCCTAGAGGTGAGATGTCTCTCCATGAATGTAAGTTCCAAGTCCTAGAGATCCAATTTTCCTATCCTCCATCCCTATTTTTTCTTCGCCACCACCATTGAAAAATCAAAAAAAAAAAATTATTAAAAAAATAGGATACCCTAATCTTTGGTGACTTCTCAGCTCGCCGACGATCCTACCCTGATTCTGTCCACATCAAATTGGTATCAGAGCACAGAACAATTAGGGTCCCCAGATTCCCTTCTCTCCCGCCAGCTCTCATCGTCCTCGTCCTCCCTCTTCCACCCGGTCCAGCACCCCTTGGTCGCCTCCCCGTCGGATCTTCCCTGCTCCCTGTCGACCACTAGTCCCTTCTGCCTGCAACCAGAAATAGCTGATCGCCATGGCCGAAGCTCATCAGATCGGTGCCCCCATAGCAGCAATTTCGCCTTCATCTGCTGGCCTCCCATGGGTGCTCCCTACAGCCGATCCCATCATGCATCATTTCACTGTTCTCCCTTCCGTCTTCCCCGAGCATCGCTCCGCCATCAATGAAGCTCCCATCCCTCTCGGTGTTCTACCAGACAACCCCGAGCTGCCCGACCCTCCCTCCTTCCTCGATCCTCGGGCTCACAGCAGCCTCTCCGGACGTTCCCGACACCGGTGTCTTCTCCGAGCCACCCAACAAAATTTTCGCTCAGATTGGGATCGTCTCCACCTGGCTCCCGAGCTCTCGGCCTCGTTCCGGATGTTAACTCTACAGTGGATCTTTCCCGAGGCTGACTTCCCATCATGAACCACCCCCTCCGGTCCTCCCAATGCCGTCATCAGCCCCGTATCACCCTCCATGGATGTCCGCTAGGCCGATTCCTCCATCGGAGCCCGACTCCCCCATCGAAATGAAGCTCCAAGATCGCCTTGGCACTGTCTCTCCACCATCCCGCGTAGTAGCCTCCCAGCTCCCCGGTTCCACGAAGCCCCTATTCACACATCCAACGAAGCCCGTCCGTAAGCCTCCTCCCGGCTTCTCCGTCACCATATCTCCTTCTCCGGTCCTTCCTCGATGCCAGATCTACATCCTCCGGTTCTCCGTCGCCCAAACCTCCTCCGATCTCCTGTCATCCAAACCCCCTTTGGTTTTCCATCGCCTAAACCAAACCTCCTCCGATCTTCCCGTCGCCCACAACCTTCTTCCCCCATACCACAACATTCTTCCTCGGTATGGCACCTCCTCCAGGTCCCATCAATCTCATGGCCCTATAACCGAATGAAGATCAAGGAGGCTGTCGACTTCTTGAACCAGGGCATCCACCTCCGCCATCCTCACCATCGCTCGGATCACGACGATCACCCACCGGATCTCCACCATTGCCAGCCGCCCCAGCCCGCCATCGGTGAACACCTGTGATCCAGCTGGAAGACCCCCCTGCTCTGTTCTCCTTCGATCCATGGAGAAGAAACCCCCTGTTGCCGACTTCAAGTCCCGTACGAGTATGAGCTGCACATATTTCAAAGTTGTATGAATTTCAAAGCTGTGCTGATCTCAGAGCTACACGGATGTCAAAGATCTACAAATCTTAGAGCAGGGCTGTCAAAAAAAAAATGTTGGGTTTTGAATGAATCGAGATGGTGAAGCATCGATCTCAGAGCTACATAGATTTTGACACAAGCAGTGCTACATAGATTTCAAACTTGCATAGATCTCAGAGCAGAACTTTTTTCTGAATGGATTTGGTTCCACCAAAGTTCTCGCTGATCCTGACTTGATGGAGTCGAGTTCTTCCCACCTCAGAAAAATGATGGGGACATTGCCAGCACTAATACCAGAGCAGCACCGATCCCGGAGTAGCACTAATCTTGGAGCAGCACAGATTTTAATAAATTTATTTAGGATTTATCTTTATCTTTTGAATTTTGAATTATGATTTGGTTGGTTAGGATTTAGATATGGATAGGCTTATCTTATCCTATCTTGTATTTGAATTTGAGTTATCCCTATCTTTTTATCCTGTATTCATATTCAAACGGGGGTGGACAGGTCTATAAATACCACCCTCAGTCCTTTGTAAAAAAATCAGTTTGGTCAATAAAGAGTTTTTCTGAAAAAAGTTTTTCTTTTTGTTCGCTCCGTATGGGGAGGGTGAGAGGCCCGTCTATCCTTCGCCTTCGGGCATCAAGGGGTGAGAGACCCTAGTCCTTCACCTTTGGATGTCGAGGGGTGAGAGACCCTAGTCCTTCGCTTTCGAGCGTCGAGGGGTGAGAGACCATAGTTATCCCCTTTTCCCTGTCGAGTCCCCTCTAGGTCTTAAGGATTTTCCTTCATGGCCCCAGGTAGCGATTTGGGTGGGATGCCCTAGGCTCCGCATGTAGTGAGATGGGTGGGATGCCCTAGGCTACAGATAGTGGGATGGGTGAGATGCCCTAGAGGTGAGATGTCTCTCTGTGAATGTAAGTTCCAAGTCCTAGAGATCCAATTTTCCTACCCTCCATCCCTATTTTTCCTTCGCCACCACCATTGAAAAATCAAAAAAAAAATTTAATTAAAAAAATAGGATACCCTAATCTTCGGCGACTTCTCAACTCGCCGACAATCCTACCCTGATTCTGTCCACATCAGTGGTGCAGACGATCGATGGAGAGCGTGGTGCCTCTATCGGGGAGCCTCTCCCTTTTTAGTGTAAGTGGCAGCTGGGGCATTAATTGTAGACTGGCAGGAGCCCCTTCGCGGTGCTTGGGCGGCTCGTCACTATTTGGGGGAGGTGGCGATGTCCTTCGGTCACTAGCGACTTCATCCGAGGTGGGGACCGACCTGGAGAGGAGGAGCTCAACTCTGGTCCAGGCATCTTGACCTTGCAGGAGTCAGCTTGGCGGAGGAGGGCGGAGCTCGACTCCGACCTAAGCGGCTCAACCTTGCAGGGGCCAGCTTGGCGGAGGAGGGTGGAGCTCGACTCTGACCTAGGTGGCTCGACCTCGCGGGAGCCAGCCTGTCGGAGGAGGGCGGAGCTTGACTCCGGCATAGGTGGCTCGACCTTGCAAGGGCTAGCCTAGCGGAGGAGGGCAGAGCTCGACTCCGGCCTAGGCGGCTCGACCTCGTGGGGGCCAGCCTGGCATAGGAGGATGGAGCTCGACTCCAGCCTAGGTGATTCGACCTCGTGGGAGCTAGCCTGGCGGAGGAGTCCGAGGTGAGATGTTCGACGTGGCAGCTTTCTCAGACGTGGCATTTGACACGGATCACACATCAGCGGTCCCGCCATATCAGTATTCTTTAGTTGGCCTTTTCTTCTTTTGTGCAAAACTCTATTCACATGGAAGCTCATTCATGTGTCTATGTTTGTTTTTGTTTATTTTTTTTCCAAGTACCATGAATTCAACAAGCAACTATTTTTAAGCAACTATGAAGTGGTGAACTGATTAGCTCCGTTTTTCTATCATGCTATTGGCCATGGAGACTTAAGCTAGTCTTGGCCCAATTATGTTGCTGGCTACAAGCTCTATTTTCTATGAATGCACTGCTTGCTTTTGTAGATAAATGCACTTTACAAGTGGACTTTTCATAAATTGATTTCTTTTTCATTCTTTTTTTCCTTCTCACTGATTGTAAGACAAACATGTAACTTTGTAAAACACAAAAAAAAATTAATATTTCAAATATTTTTTTTAATTATTCTATTTTAGCAACCAATTTTGCAATCGATTTTTATTTTATTTTTTTCAGATTTTTATTAATTTGCAATTGATTTTGCAACCAATTATTAATTTTTTTTCAGATTTTTATTATTTTGCAACTGATTTTTATTTTTTTTATAGCTTTTTATTAATTTGCAACCGATTTTGCAATCATTTTTTATTTTTTTTCTAGATTTTTATTAATTTGCAACCAATTTTTAATTTTTTTTTCAGATTTTTATTAATTTGCAACCGATTTTGCAACCAATTTTTATTAATTTTCAACTAATTTTTTAAAATATTTAAATAAAATTAATACTTAGCAACCAAATTTGAAACCGATTTTTTGACTTTAAAATCATTAAAAAACTTAAATTTTATAAATACACCAAAATTGGTTGCTAAATCAGTTGCTAAATTTTTACAACTGAATAAAATCGGTCACAAAATTTTGTAACCTAGATTTTTGCAACCAATGTATTTCGATTGCAAAATCATTTTCAATTATTAGCAACCGAAAAATCGGTTGCTAAAATAGTGTTTTCTTGTAGTGATGACATGTACTAGACCAAATGTGGCATACTCACTAGGGGTAGTGAGTAGATACCAGTCTGACCCAGGTGAGGCATATTGGAAGGTAGTAAAGACTATCCTTAAGTATTTGTGAAATATTAACGACCAATGGCTAATTTATGGAGAACCTGACTTAAAACTTGTGGGGTGTACTGATTTCAATTTTCAGTTAGATAGAGATGACAGCAAGAGTGTATCCAGATTTGTGTTTATCCTAAATAGAAGAGCCATTTGCTGGAAAAGTTCCAAGCAGCATATAGTGGCAGACTCTATATGCAAAGTAGAGTACATTGCAGCATCAGATGCGGCAAAGGAGGCTATGTGGTTGCGGAAGTTCCTAAGTGAGTTAGGAGTGGCACCTTCCCTGGATGGTCTTGTTTCGGTGTATTGTGTCAGCACTGGAGCCATTGCTCAAGCCAAAGAGCCAAAGTCCCATCAGCGTACCAAGTACATTCTGCATTGCTATCACCTTATACGAGATATCGTGGAATAAGGTGACATCGAACTTATGAAAATCAATGGAAAGGAGAATCTGGCTGACCCATTCACTAAAGCCATTGGAGTTCAAGAGTTCAACAATTTTAATTGGAAGATGGGAATATGATTCTGTTACGATTAGCTTTAATCCAAGTGGGAGTTATTGGGAAATGTGCCAGAAATGTGCCCCAAAACCAATCATTTAGCTTGTAGACGGTTGAGCTATTATTATAATTGTATATGAATTATATTGAATAAAATATTTATTCTGACTATTCATCATATTGTACATCTTCCTGTACTAAACTCTTATATGATGAAGTCCTTAGGACACGTTGATGTGATACAGAGGATATATCATCTACTTCTTAAATTGGTTCGCAACCAAATGATACATTGTCATAGAATGATAGTGTATCAAGTGTGGGTCGTTCGTTGTATGTCATAGTCATTATTGTCCTATTAAGCCAGCCTAACACGTTATCCTTTGCTTTAGAGGCTATTTGACTCGGGCCTTTGCCTAAACCATATGGCATACTGCCTAACTTGAGCCGGGCAAGCCAGATTTTAGTGCAACTACAAACCTGACCCATCAAACACAACCCATCATCCCACCATCTATGTGCTGAGCCAAGACTTGAGCATTGCCACAGGGGAAAATATCTCGTCATAGTCTATACCATAATGTTGCAATATCCCTTGGCAACCAAACAGGCTTTATAGGTCTCCACCTGTCCGTCTATGCCCCTCTTCCTCTTGAAGACCCATTTACACTCAATGGATTTGATCCCTTTAGGTGGATCAACCAATGTCCATACATTATTGATTTTCATGGACTCCATTTCGAATTTCATGGCTTCAAGCCATTTCTCAGAGTTAGATCTCTGCATTGCATCATATAGGTGATTGGATCCTCATTGTTCTCATCGAGCTCAACAGGATCACTATCCCGGACTAGAAAACTATAGTATCTATCTGGCTAATGCGGTATTCTATCGGATCTCCTTAATGGTTGTATAATAGACTCAAATCTTATCAAATCTGGTTCCATAGCGGTCCTAGAATGTGCTGTTTCCTCTACTTATTGAACTTCCCCAAGTTCAACCTCAGTAGCTCGAGTACCTTCAATAAGGTACTCCCTTTTCAAAAAGGTAGCCCTAAGACTGACGAACACTCTATGTTCCTCAGGCAGATAGAAGAAATACTCTTTAGACTCTTTTAGATATCCAACAAAGAGGAACCTATCAGACTTAGGTCCAAGTTTATCCATTTGCAAATGTTTGACATAAGCCGGACACCCCCAAACCCAAAGATGTGAAAGTAGTGGCTTACGCCCAGTCGATATCATATATGGAGTTTTGTCAACCGATTTACTAGGGACCCTATTCAGAAGATAACATGCTGACTCAAGAGCATATCCCCAAAAGGATATAGGTATAGTGGCTAAGCCCATCATGGATCGTACCATATCTAAGAGAGTTTGATTCCTCCTTTCAAACACTCCATTTAACTGAGATGTCCCTGAAGGAGTCCATTAAGAAAGTATCCCATTCTCCTCAAGATAAGTCAGAAACTCACCAGAAAGATACTCACCATCTTGATCTGATCAAAGGATTTTAATAAACTTCCTAGTTTGTTTTTCTACTTCATGACGATATCATTTGAACATTTCAAACGACTCAGATTTATATCTCATTAAGACATAACCATACCTGGATAGGTCGTCTGTAATATAATGAAATAGTTATACCCACCCCTGGCACCGATATTCATTGGTCCACATACATCAGTATGTACTAGACTAAGAATATCATTGGCTCGCTCACCTTTTCTAGAAAAAGGTGACTTGGTCAATTTACCAAGAAGACAAAATTCACAAGTTGGTAGTGATTCACAATCACTGATATTCAGGAGACCTTCTTTAACTAACTTATTGATCCGTTCTTGTTAATATGACCTAGTCTACAATGCCAGAGATAAGTATTGTTGACATTATCTATTCTAGGATATTTGCAAGAAGTAGTCATTACTGTAATAGGTCATGATAGTAAGTATATGCCATTACTTAAACGTCCATCCATAAGTTTCACACCATTCACAATGATAGAAAAAACATCATTCTTTATTGAAAATTCATAATTTTCATTGGCCAACTGGCCTATAGAAATTACATTCATAATAAAAGATGGATAATAATGACAGTCATTCAAAATGACATTACAAGACTCAAAAACTAGCTTGATAACTTCCAATGCCAGGACTAGAACTTGGCTTTCATTTTTCATATTCAAGAATTTCTCACCATCCTCGAATCTCCTACTAACTTGAAGCCCCTGCAAAGAATTGCAAATATGAATAGGACTTCCAGTATCCAATACCTAATTAGTAGTATCACTTATTGAGAAATTATAAGGTATTATCATATAATTACCTTGTGCAGCAGTATCTTACTGCTTTCTCTTCTTCGGCCTATTTGGGTCAAGGGTAACAAGGTAGGCAAGACAGTTCCTCCTCCAATGACCCTGCTTCTTGCAATAGAAGCACTCTGCCTTACTTTGATTAGCCTTCTTCCTTGTTTGATTAGGCCCAGCACTTTGCACCTTCTTGGATTTATTCTTTTTCTTTTTCCCTTTTCCAAAGGGACGATGTCCTGTCACACTACCTCCAACTAGGTTCACCAACCCTTTATTAAGCTGATGATCTTTCTTATAGGTTTGTAGTTAACCCAACAAACCATGATAATTTACTATAGGCCTATTTAATCTATAGTGATTAAGAAAGTCCAAGTAGGAGGGAGGTGAGGAATTCAAAATCGCATCTTTTCCTAGCTGCTCATGCAAGGGAAATCTGATCTTACCTAAATAATCAATCAACTCGATCATGTGCAATACATGATCAGTGACTGATGCTTTTTTATGCATCCGAATGCTGAAAATGGCAGAGGAAATCCTATACCGTTCAACATCACCAGGTGTGCCAAAAGACTTCTTCAACTTTTGAAGGATCTCCTTGGCTGGGCTTTCTCGAACCTGTGACTGAACTTATCGTTCATTGCTACCAACATAATACATTGCACTGTAGTGCGGTCAGAGAGCCACTTCTGATAAGCATCCCTGATTGCAGTATGGGCATTGGCATCAAGTTCCTTAGGTTCAAGATCTGCTATCACATATAGGATCCTTTTGTACTCTAGAATTATTCTAAGTCTTTGATACCAGTTATCAAAGTTGGGACCTATAAGTTTGTCATTCTCAAGCAGTGACTGGAGCAACAGACTGGTAGACATAATCTGAAAGGAAAAATCCTTCAAAACATATTAGTGTATATGAATTATTAACATCCTAAAGACATGGACTTTAGTCTAAAGGTTTCTCCCACAATTTTGTACAGACTGGTAGCCTCTACACTCCAATCTGAAGAATAACACTTACTCTTTAGCGGGTACTAGAATTCAATAGATTACACATGAGCCCAACTTTGGCCGGCCAACCCATGTGCATCTAAAGGTAGGTTCATAACCAATTACTTTTCGAAGCAATTTCTAGTAAATATTTTTTTTGTCCCAGGGTGCCAATCAATTAGCCTTTGGGCCTCCAATTGAAGGACTTGGTTAGGTCCAACCATTAACATGACCGACTTCAATTCTTCTAACTAACGAATAATCAAGCCCGACTTTAGCCGGCTAACTTGATCACTTGTTAAGATAGTTGCACTAAGCCATCATATTATGAATGACAATTCCACGAGCCTGATGACCCAATCTTTGGATCTGCTGATGATCACCCTACTAATGGTCTCATTACTATTCACTCAATGGGAGGCTAAGACTAGGTTATCCTATAACTTTGTCTTTTAAAGGACTTAATAATTAAGATAATTTAATTCATTATGACACATTAAGAGAAGACATAGACCTAATCAAGAAACCTCCCACTATCTTATAGAGGGGTTCATGATCAATTGGTCCTTGGGCACCTAATAACCAATCATGATTGATTAACCTTAGTTGACATTGGTTAACTCGAATCAACAAGTTATCAAATCAATTCTGGTTCACCACATTGGCCAGGTAAGTAAGATCAAGGGATGGGTTATGCCAAGTAAGCCTCTTGCCTTTGACACCAACCTTGAGTTGGCCAGGTAAGAGTTATCCCCAAAGAACCTTGATCAAGATGCCAGACTTATCTTAGATACCAATTGGTTTACTATACTCAATTGGACTAACCTAAAGACTTGGGCTCACCACGAAGCCAAAAATCAAGTCTATTTTGATGTATGGACTGATCAAACTAACTAATTAGAGTGATCTATAGAGAAGAGACCTAATACAATATTTGATTAGACTTATTCTCTATTTATTCCATTTCATCTAAACTTAGGTCTAACCCAATTAGGGACTTAATCATAGCTAATCCAATTAACCCAAGGTTATGATCATGTCTTAAGATTTTTAATCACATTCCTAAATCTTAAAAGGTTATCAGATAACTTAATCATAATTAAGTTTATCAATTCTAATTGAAACATTTTCAATTAATCACTTATTATTTGAAATAATTTCAAATATGTGAAACAATTTTACAAAAATTCAAAGATTTTCACTAAACTTTTCAGTGGATTTAGATCTTGTCATTGTATTAGATCATATCTAAACAAATTAAAGATCTAACATATAAGATTAAAACTATTTTAATCTACTAAACCTTTCACTTTTCTTCTTCATAAGATCATGATGCAAGCGGCACCCCTAGCGCCATAGAAGACTCCATTGAATGGGAAAAAGGGCCTTTAAACCCTCTTCTCTCCTATGATCGGATAGTCATGGCGAATTCACCTCAATCCAAGTACTTCCTATGTGAAAGGAAACTAAGATTTCATATCTACATGTAAAATAATCATATAAATGAACCTGGCTCTGATACCACTATAAGGAAACATTATGGAGGCAATAATCATGCAACTTTAAAATTAATTCAACCTTGTATCGCAACGGAAGACTGGACTAATCATATTAATCAATATATAATATTAGAATATTTCTAATATAGGCCTACAAATAGGATCATGTATGAATATTAATATGCAAATGAAAGAAAATATAAGTACACAAAGTTGTGCATCACATATAACCACTTTATGTTTGATGCACATGCTAAAGCACACTTCTTTAGTAAACTCACCAAGAACCTTACCTTTAATCTGATGCGACACTCACCGGGTTGAGGAAAAGCTCACCAAGAAAGATAATCACTTTGGAAGCCGCACACATGTCCTCTGCAATGTACTATTCTGTGACAGTCAGAGTGCTATTCATCTTGCGAAGAATCCGATGTTCCATGCGAGAACGAAGCATATACAGCTGAGATATCATTTCATCAGGGTATTGCTTGAAGATGGATGTCTGTCACTGGAAAAAATTCATAGCTCAAAGAATTTAGCAGATATGCTAACAAAGGTGGTCACTGCAGAGAAATTGGGGTTGTGTATGGACTCAATTGGCCTCCGAAGCTAGTTGATTGGAGGCACCGCACAAGATACTAACTTTTTTTTGGAAGTTTGTTTTGTTTTTTAGGTGGATGCTGATATTGTGTCCAAGTCTCTAAGTGGGAGAGTTGTTAGGCGTTGGAGCCTTATCCAGTAATAGCCCAGTAGCCTAGAAGCCCAGCCCAAAGAAAATCAAAAAAAAAAGAAACAGAAAGAATTGGATCGACCGGATTGGGCCAGGCCCGGCCCGACCCACGTGCATGACCCAAGCGCATGCGGGCGGGCATGCGAAGCCCAGGCCCAGGCTCAGCACGGGCGGCGTGCGGCCCGGCTCAGGTGCGCGGGCGCGCGGGGTGCGGCCCAAGCCCATGCGATGCGCACACGAGCACGGGTGGGCTCAGCCCAGGCAGAGGTGGCATTCACGTTGGCATTTCCCATGCATTTCCCCATGTTTCCAAAGGCGTTTCGCATGGTGTATGAGTGGTCCATGGGTTTTCTTTCGATCATGACCATCCGATGGCTCGATCGGATGGCTGAGATGGATCCGACCTCTTTTGGGCTTGATCTGGCACTATTTTTTGCATGATCTGGGCTCTTGATCTTCGATCAGATGGCTGGAGTTGGTTCCTGGATGTTCTAGGTGTTTTGGTCGACCAGGAGTCTAGTTTTCTCCTGTTCGGGCTCTTTATATCAAGGGATGCAGAGAGGCATCGATAAAAGCCTGTAGAGACATAGAAGAACACTACAGCAACCATGAAGACCTTTTCTAAGAGAGAAAAAGGTAGAGAAAGAGAGAAAACTATGGGGAGGCAAGAGATCTTCCACCAAAAAATTATTTTCGGGTGAGAGATATTTTTTGGAGTAATTTTTTGTTTTCTTCTTTTCTTCCTCCTGTTTGAGGGCTGGGGTGAGCATCCCATAAAACTTCCTATAAATTTTTCTATAGTGGAGATTTGTTCTTGTACGGCCATGGACATAGGAGCAGGAGTCTCTGAACCACGTAATGCCTTGTATTTGCTTGTGCTGTGATTTATTTTTGCCAGGTTTTTCTTTTCTTTTCCTATGAATTTCATATTCCACTGCGATCTGTTCCGCAATAGCCTTTACACTTAATCCACACCAGAGTTCTTCCTTGACCTTCTTCCTTTGAAGTGCTAGCTTTGCCGGAATGAAATGGCTTATGGACTCTTCTTCTTCTTCTTCTTCTTCTTCGCTGGGACACTCCAGGAGATGAAGAAGTACTATAGAGGATTTAGAAAGTGCACTTAAAAACCCTTTCCAAGACACCTTTCCCAAGCCTAGAACACTAGGCAGCACACACCCAAACCCAAACCTTTCTTTCCTACACAAAGGTCTCAAAATCTTCTAGCCTTTTCTCTTTCTTTTTAAAGGTTTTTTTTTTGGCAAAAACTTTCAAAAATCTCTATTCTCCATGTCCTCATTCAGCCCCCAAATATAGAGATAAGTGGGGAGAAAAGAAAAGGGGAGAGTTACACAACAAAGGGGGTTACATAAGTTATGGGATTACATAATTATGAGGGGTTACGTGACATTCTAGGCCACGTGAGTTACATCCTTTTAAATTCAAATTAAATTCTGAATTTAAATGCCAAATCAAAATTTGAATTCATAATTCAAACTTAAATATGAAATGGGATGCAATGATTTAGCCCAATCACATTGGACCTAACCCGAGCCCAAACCGAATCACATTCAGTTTGACCAAATCTTAATTGCTCAATCAAATTGAGTTAATCAAGCAATCACATTTCCACTAACTCTTCATATAATTACCAACATTTAGTAATTAAAACCTTTGTCACAATATTTGTAACATGATGTGTCAACACTTGACAAATCATCAAGTCCTTACAACTGAGTCAACTCATGAGTTGACTCTGAAATGTAGATGGACAATCAAATTGTCTAAAGAGTCCAAAAAAATGATTCCCAATCATTCAATAGCCATTAGGTCAATCAGAAATCCCTATGGTGTGTGACCCCATAGGTTCGAACACTAAGCCGGTAGTATTGAAACACTTTCAGTACCAGCCAAAGTCGCCATCTTGCAATGACACCCAGTGTCCGGATAGGTCAAAGGTTGCAGAGCAACTATCAAGAACCAAATAGATGTGATAATCATATAATACATTCCTTTAACCCTAAATGCTTCGGAAGACTTAGGATTTATCTGCCTAACCCTAGAATAGTCCATCATAATATGTCTCAATACTCAAAATCCCTGTAACTGCTTATAAGGACTATCTAGGCCAAGGTTTTACTCAATTGAGACATAATGAGTCATTCACTCCAAATTCTTTCGGAGTTAATCCCATCTTGATCCAACCACTGCTATACAAGTACTTGACTATACCCATCAACCTTTCATCATTAGAATAGAAATTCGGGTAGTCCGGCACCTAAGCATGGTGAGTTGCTTACAAGCTACCATGGTGATCTCAAGTCAGAGGAACACTTATATCCATATCCTAATATGAACTTCTCTTTAACAGAAAAAATGTTTTATAGATGGGTCACATCTAGTGAAGTGTCATACACAACACCTGCATGCCATACAAGTATCTCCACACTCCTTGGTTAAGAGGACAACCAACGACTATGACATATATGACCTACACTCGATACACTATTATCCTGTGACAATGTATCATTTGGTCGCGAACTAATTTAAGAACTAGATGATTATCCTCTATATCACATCAATGTAGTCCTGAGGACTTCATCACATAAGAGTTTATTACAAGAAGATGTAAAATATGATGAACAGCCAGAATAAATATTTTATTCAATATAATTCATATACAAGTACAACAATAGATCAACCATCTATAAGCTAGATGATTGGCTTTGGGACACATTTCCCAACACTTATGCCCATGAATTAATTGTAATAACTGCTTATTAAAAAGTCGAGAATATATCTATGATGATCTTATATGTGATGGCTTCCTAAAAGGGTATACATATTGGGTTTACCATGGAGAAGGTAATCCATCTACTATACTAGATCATGACTTTGATGCATATGATGATCAAGATGATATACATGGGATGTTGCAAGATGCAATTGAAATGGCACACTTGGAAGGTGAGATAGCCAATCCATGTAATGAACATGACAAAGAGCCTAATGTAGAAGCCAAGAAATTCTATATGTTAGTTGATGAAGCTGATAAAAATCTATACCCTGGTTGCAAGAAATTTAGCAAATTGGCTTTGCTTATTCAGTTATTAAATATCAGGTACATGAATGGCCGGAGAAATAGTTCATTTATATCATTTCTTGGGCTATTAAAGAAGGCTTTGCCTGAAGGTGAAAGACTACCAAAAATATTTTATAAAGCCTTAAAGATAATTAAGAATTTGGGATTAGGGTATCAAAAAATTCATACATGTCGTAATGATTGCATGCTATTTTGGAAGGATTATGTAGACTCTAATTCATGTGCTTTTTGTGCTACTTTTAGATGGATAGCTATTGAGAAACAAAGTGATTATGATGGAAGTAATTCAAAAGGTAATAAGAATAAAATTTCTGCAGAGATCCTACTCTACTTTTCATTGAAACCAAGGCTTCAGAGATTATTTATGTCATCAAAATCAACATCGTTTATGACTTGGCATAAGGATATTATAATAAATGATGGAGTTTTAAGACATCCTGCTGACTCTCTAGCTTGGAAAACATTTGATAACTTGCATCCATCTTTTTGCTCAGAGCCTCGTAATGTTAGACTCGGCCTAGCAAGTGATGGCTTCAATCCATTTCAAACAATGAGCATAGCTTATAGTACATGGCCCATCATATTGATTCCATATAACCTGTCACCTTAGATGTGTATGAAACAACCTTATTTTATATTATCTTTAATTGATAGGCCTTCCGCACCTGGAAATGATATTGATGTATATTTGTAACCTTTGATAGAAGAGTTGAAGGGATTTTGAAAAGTTGGGATAGAGACTTATGATGCTACTAGCAAAAAGAATTTTCAAATGCATACAACAATTTTATGGACCATTAGTGACTTTCTTGGTTATGTTTGCCTATCTGGATGGACCACAAAAGGTTCCTTGGCTTGTCCTTCTTGTCACAAGGATACATGCTCTTATTGTTTGAAGAATATATGCAAACATTGCTACATGGGGCATCATCATTTCTTGGATCTAGAAAATAGATTTTGTCTCAATACAAATGCTTTCAATGGTAAAGTAGAATTAGGCAATGCACTTACACCATTGTCTGATGTGCTGCAATAATTACAAGGTATAAATGTTATATTTGGGAAGCACAAACATAATGTATCTAGAACATGAAGAAAAAGGAATTGTCAATGCATAACTACCATATAATTGGAAGAAGAAAAGTATCTTTTTTTCATTGCCTTATTGGGAGACTCTTATTTTTGTGTTATAATTTGGATGTGATGCATATTGAAAAGAATGTTTGTGATAATGTGGTTTACACATTACTTAATTTTGATGGTAAAATAAAAGATAATTTAAAATCTCACTTGGACTTGCATGGGTTAAATATTAGAAAAGCACTACATCTTAAGAGTAGCAAAGATAGTAATAGAACATACTTGCCTCTATCATGCTTCATAATGACTTCTACTGAAAGAGAAGTTTTTTGCAATGTACCAAAGAAGGTAAGAGTTCCAGAAAAGCACTACATCCAAAGAGTAGCGAAGATGGTAATAGAACATACTTGCCTCTAGCATGCTTCATAATGACTTCTACTAAAAAAGAAGTTTTTTGCAATGTACTAAAGAGGGTAAGTGGTGAGGACACCAGGGCCCGAAAATATCGACAGGTTGAACCCACATCCTTGTGGATCACCTGTGAATGAAACCCTGGATCCAACCCTTTTATTCATGTAAATAATTTATTTTAATTTCTATTATTTTGGGTTAGTTAGGGTTAGCCCCTGTTACCAACTGGAATTAGGGTTTTATTTATTTAGCTTTTTGGGCCAAACCCCTTTTACCAAGTTGAATCACTTATTTACATGTCTTGTCTTTTGATTGCCTTTTGATCAAATTGGGTTCCAATTGATCAAGTAGGGCTTTAATTAGTTATTAAGTCCTGTATTACAAGGGAAACCCAATTGTAAGGCCCATGTGACTCCATGTGCTAGCACAAGTTCTTTCCATATGCTAGCCTATTTTGGTATCACCTTTGCATGGTTTCAGGACAACTACTGCCACATCACCAATGGGACAATAACACATGGCCTGTCACTTGAGTTTGGACGTGCTACACAAGTCAAGACAACACCACATGGTCGGCCCATGAGAAAATTATTTGGCACCTCATATTTTAAGAGGAGTAAAGCAGAAGGAGTCTGCTTCATCTGGCACCCTCTTCCCCTCTCTTGTCGCCTACTTCCAAGATGCCCCATCCAAGAAACAAGGAAGGTTCAAATTTAAACAAGAAAGAGTCCATGGGAAGGAGCTCTCTTCATTTAAATTTCAAATAGGATTCCAAATTTCAAATAGGATTCCACATCAGATGAAATCACGCCCAAGGGAGAAGTGTGCCATCTGCTTCTGTTTTTTCACGCTAATTCCAAGTTGCTGTCCCATTTGAAGAGTTCCAAAGAATTTAAACTTCAAATGAAATCCCTCATCCAATCTTCATTCAAATTCAAGAGAAGGACTTATCCATCATCCAAACTCCATTCAAATTCCTTTAGCCAACCAAGGGAGTCCCATTTCAGATATCACGATGATTCAAGAAGGAATTTGTGCCAAGAAGGATTTCATGCCAACTAAAGAAGAAATAAGAAGGAAATTAGCGCCTTGCTCCAGAGAGTTGTCGCCTAATTCTGGATCAAGCCATTCAAAATTCAAGCTCAAGGAGAAGTTCAAGATTGCAAGGAAGTTTCAAATTCAAAAATGTAATTGAGTCCTATTATACTTCTTGTAGGGAATAATCCTATAAATAGGACCCTGTATCCCTTGTAAAGATAATGAATATTTGATGAAATGAAATAAAACTCTGCCGAGTTCTTTTTCCAATTCCTTTCTAGCTACGAGGCTGATAGGTCTTAGGTGTGATGCCTAGAACACTTGGGTGTGACGTCCAAGTTCTACCGGGGTGCGATGCCCTGCTTATCCATCCAATCTCTCCATCAGATCTGATCCCTAAGTCTCTTCAAGGCCTTCATCCAATACTTTGAAGAGATCCTAGAAGCCAACCAAAGAAGAAGATCCCCGGGAGAACCAACAACCTTGGTGCCAGCCTTCATTCTAGCTTTTGATTTCCAACATTTAATTGCTATTTTTGGTGTTTTTTGGTAGATTCTCTTGAGATCCGACTCTGAAGATCGGCGTCCATGCTTTGGAATCAGTTCAATCAGAATCCGGATGCCAGGAGCGATTAGTTTGGAGTCTGATTCTTCAATCCTAGAGTGCAGTGATCCAGATCTTCATCAGAGGAGGCTTCTAAGCATATCGGTAACTTAGATCCCTTTTCCTTCCTCTAGATCTAATGTTAGAAAGTAGAAACCTAATCTATGGTGGTTTCTCAATCGCCGTGATCCATCTAATTAATTATTTTGTTAGGTATGCATGCGGGTGATGTAATCTAGTATTTAGTTGCTTGCTATAGATTCTAATTAATAATGACAATCTTAATGAACCATGGAAGGATTTATATTTTTTTATTACAAGCAGGTCATGTAGTAGGAAAGACTGAACTCTATATATTGGATTGCACAACATATGCATAGGCATATCGCTATATCTTATTCAATTGTGATGTTGTTGGCCCATATCTTGAGTAAGATCTCTATCTTTGTCAAGTCATTTAAATGAATATAACTTTGGCAATCACGTTGCCCTATTTTATGTAACCATTTTTTGCTTTTTTTCCTTGAAATGTAGGAGACACCATACAAAACTTATGGCAAAGTACTCAAATGCACAAAGAAATTATATAGAACAATTACATAATAATAGTTTCCATGAATGATTTGCTTCTCATGTAAGAGTTATCTTTCACATTTTTAATTTTATTAATATGATAATTATTGTAACATTGCTGATCATTACCTAGGTTGAGAAATTGCTCCGCACTATAACAGAACATGTAACAAATGAATTTGAATGCTAGCTTAGGCTCCTAATAATGTGGCAAAATGATATTCAGGTTACTTCATCAATGTATTTAGGTTTCACACCAAGAATTATGAGAGAAATAAAAAAAGTTAGAATAGTGGTGTTGCCATGATTGCAAAAACATCAAGTATCTCAAGTGTAAAGGACAAAATCCCATTATTGGAGATATTACTTATTATGGTGTTCTAAATGATATCATTGAACTAGATTATTTTGACCAATTTAGATTTGTCTTATTTAGATGTGATTGGATAGATGTATTGTCACGAGGTAGAGGAATCAAGCAAGATGAATTTGGATTCACTTTTGTGAACTTCAAATGAATACTAAATACTGGTCAAATTTTGTCAGATGAACCATTTATATTAGCATCTTAAGCTATGCAGGTGTTCTATGTGAATGACCCCATTGATACAGATTGACAAATTGTCATCAAGACAAAGCCACGAGACTTGTGTGATTTGAATGGGGATATGTCTGATGATGATTCTAACATATTCTTAGATGGCGATCCAGGCAACACTACTACATTGCAAGACAATTTGCCTATCGATTTTGATGATTTAAATTATGCGAGGACAAATTTCTAGACATAATTCTTGATAAAGCAACTATGTTGAATAGCAAGGCGATGCAAATGGATAATGAAGAGGGTTCAAAACTTGGTGATATTGATCAAGATAATTATATGTCCAATTTTTGATAATTCTTTCAAGATAAATAAAGGTGTTGTTTGAACATTTGTTGTTAAACTACATCATGCATCCTTTACTGATTTCTTGATTTGATTTGTCTATTTGTATAAATATTTTTTGAATTTAATTTATGCTAGCATACTTAACAACATGTAATTGAATTTCTTTAGATATTTGTCTTCATGAAATTAAATTGTTATATGCTAGAAATTAAATACAAATTTCTTATTGATTTTTTTGGTTTGATAATGAATTTTTTAGACACCTATCATGCCACATGGTAAAGGTCATTATAAGAAGTAACCATGGGCACAACGATAGCAACAGCCACAACAAAATGATCGATCATTGATCTATCCTAGACCAATCTTTGCCACGAATTTATCATTCGAGACAGTCACAATACCTAATGGAATTCAATGCTTTACCATCCATGCAGCCTCTCTCATCTATGGCTATTCTAGAATGCTTAATTTAATTGATTCATGATTTTAATCTCTCTACATGTTCAAATATATCCTAATTATTGGATCTTAAATATTTATTTTCTCAAAATTGAATTTAATTTCTTCTAGTGCAGTCTCATCACACTCAAGCTGAGCAATCATCTCCCTCTACAAGCACTAGCCAACCAAATCTATCTCAACCACCTACAAATACAAATGATGGTAAATTGAAATTAACATCTCTCCTTATCAAGTAGCTTATTTAATTTTATTAAAATAAGAGTTGATGATAATATTTGCTCATTTATGTAGGTGATGTTAGATGGACAAGAGGTCCTACAACATGTTCTCAAGTATCAAAGAGACTAGATGGTGTTCGTCGTTATATTCGAACTAATGAATTTGGTCAGCCTAATGGAGAAAATGCTCTACAATTTAGTAGTCACTTAGGCACTCTTGCTCGAAAGGGTAATTTGTTGCCTATCTGTTACTCATATTAGAGGCATGCACAGACAAAAAAGGAGGATATTTGGAAACTTGTTTTGGTATAATGTTTTTTAATTTACAATTGAATATCTACATACTAGGTTAGCAAATCTAAATGAAATAGGAGGGATCCATTTAACTCATGCTTATACTAACAAACTACTTAAATGATCTATGATTTGATATTATTTCTTATCTTGATTTTTGATTTACTTATTATCCTATTTAATTTCTTATAGTTTTATAAAGTAATTTGGCTTTTATTATTTACAGGACAAGTGGGCCATTGAGCCTTATGCTAAAAAAAGGGTAATTAGTTCATTAGGATCAAAATTGAGCGATTGGAATGCAAAACTAAAAAGAAAGTATTACTAACCCTATAAAATTAATGTTGAGTGAGTTGCAAATATGACTAACACTAGAGTCATCCTAGATCAATGGCACCAACTTTTTGAAATTTAGTATAGTGAGGCATCAAAGGTAAATTATAAATGTAATGTTCTACTCTGGTGTATACTATGCAAGTATGTAAATCATTTTGATTTCATATATGGATGTAGATATGAAGTAAAAAAATATGGCTAGTCATAACATGCAAAAGATGGGGCACATTGCAAGATTAAGAAGCTTTGTATAGGTCAAAGCAAGAATGGTAAGTTCTTGCTCTTTTTTACATTATACTTAAAATTACATCTATTAAAGTATAATATTTTTATATTAAATTATGTCTTAAGTGATTAAAATTAGTTAAATTATGTCACTTTTTGGGTTTTGTATATTTTGGTTAAATTCTAAAATTTCAAAGGGAGTGCATGTAGCAATCTTTAGTAGACATTTTGTAGTTTGCATTTGGTTCACTCATTGTTATGGCAACTCCTAAACACCATCAATTTTAATGTATGTTTCAAAACTTGGTAACCACAAGGATACTACTCATTAATGGAGGAAGCCATGTTTGTCTTCATGAGTTTTTGTATAAATTTATTTATGTTTGTAAGCACATAGTCCTCCATGTAGTCGAAAGTCATCCATGCATGCATATTGTTTTCATACCCATAATTGTTTCATTAATGTTATCTTCTTTGTTACTTGTATGTAGCGAGAAAAAATGGCTAATGAAAAGGAACCGACAAGAGTTGAAGTTTTTATTGAAACACACAAACACAAAGATGGGACACTAGTGGATTTCGAAATGCCAAAGAAAATTGTTAGTATAAAATGTAATAATAAAGAAATTATCTTATTTAATTTATTGATTTACTAATTCACATTTATATGACCATCATTATAGGCTGAGCTTGAAAGGCTTACCAATCTGCAATCAAACTCTGAAGAAAATGTTAATCCAAATGATGTATTCTCTTAATCTTTGGTAAGGAGAAACATGGGCATGTCAAGACATATGGATTTGGTGTTTCCCCTGCTGATCTTTGGGGCAGAAATTCTGGTTCTATGGAGAATACAAAGATGCAAATAGATATTGCAAATGAGGTTCATGAACTTAAAGAAGGGCTACATCTATTCGACAAGAAAATGCTGATATGAAAGTCTGGTTAGCAAATTTAAAAGCACTGGTGAAATTTAAAAGCACTAGCAAATTTAAAAGCACTAGTGAACATTTCAATACAGCTTCTCATATCAGATAAGTATATGTACTTTTAGTAAATATTTTCTCAATTATCTAATATTTGAATATATAGGTGAACCTTAACTCTTTATTCAATATAGGATATTGATAACTCTAGTGATAATGACCAGATAATGACCCAAAATTGCTCATCTTCTTCAAGCCACCATGTTGTTACATCATACCAAGTATTTAGTTATATCTTTAGTTTTTGCATTCTTGTTAGTCTTATTTTTAAATATATGACATACTTCTTTGATTTGGTTTTTATGCTAAATGCAGGATATGTCAAAAAGGGAAAAGTTACAATGTTCTATTTTTATTGAGGTAAATTAAATACTTGTTGGCCTTTAATTTATTTTTTCTAGTTCATATAGATATACTTGCAATCTTTTAGGCTTTCTTTGCATTTGATTTGTTTCGTTTTATGATAAACATTATAGATTGGAAATGAGGTTCTTCTGAAAAGCTATAAGTTTTTCCATAAACCTGTTGCATGAGGAGTTTTACTTTGTAAAGATCCACTCACCATGGTAGGAAAAGATGTACTTAGATATCAATTTTGGAAAGTATAGGTTAATGTGGCATGTATACCTCGAGAGCTTCTACTAAGGCCTCGAGATTGACTAAAAAGAATTGTAGATGCTATGGGATATTCAATTGCTTGGCCTTTAACTTACATATTATACTAACACAAACTATTTATATATTTATTACAAACTCATTTTTTAATCAATAAAATACTATGTATCACAAGCTAATTATGCATTCTTTTATTTTTGCAGGTGGCACTTGTTGAAGATTAATGGAAGCCTGACTTCTATTTGTAAATACCATGAATATTGAATATAAATGCTTTTGTTTATTTTAACAAAGAACATTTCAATATTATTGTTATGACTAAATTTGTTCATAGATGTTATCTAGTATTTGTTAATATGTAAATGAACATCTTTTGGTTTGGTTATTAAATTCTACTTTTGTTATATATTTTATTCTTATTGATATCAATAATAGATCAAAATATGTGTTTCCAATAAAATTATAAAAAAATATATAGCATTTTTATAGGTCTAATGTCACTAAAAATGTTTGTAAAGTTCTTATGGATGACCATAATAAGTACTAATACCCCATATTTTCAAATGTGGCAAAATGTAAAAAAAAAATCTATTGTAATATCTTTTCCAACACTTCCAAATGTTGCAAAAATTATGATAAAAAATTTCTAAAAGCACTAAATCCCTCGCATTCAAAAATGCCATAAAAAAGGTAATATTTAAATAAAATAAGGGTTATAAGTAGTTTTTCCAATACTTATAGGTGTTGAAAAAATTATGATACTTTACAAATGTTAGCAAATAGCTATTTACAATGTTGACAAAAGAACTAAATCCCCCACATTTTATAAATGCAGGAATACAATTCTCATATCACATTAATCCCTGCATTTCATAAATGTGGGGAAATGCAGGGATATAATCCCCCACATCATATTAGCCAACATTTATCTAGCATTTTAAAAAAATATTGGGGATATCATGGGCCACATTTTTTTTACTTTGGCCAGCACTTTTCAAATACTTGGAATTCCATATTTTTTGTAGTGGGTGCTCTCCCACTATGCACATATACTACAGTAGATATGGCAGTTAATGATAGTGATAGGTAGATCATGCTTTACATAGCATTTGAAGTGGGCACACAGAATGCTTATCATGTGAAAATGATTCAAATTCCAACTAAAATCATACCAATCCTCCACAGGAAATTTTTTAAGTTCCACTTTAGATTTTAGATCAAAATCACTTCATCTATCCATCAAGTTTGCCATGGAAAAAGTTTAGATTTTGGGTCAAAGTGACTCTCTATCAACATCTATCTTCCATGGGATATCTTGTCTTAGTATAGATTCTGAATAAGGTTATCAACTTCAGACCATAGGTTAGACTTTGGATTATAATTTAGAATGATCTACTTATGGACAATTGACAAACTCATCAATAGAAGCCTGACTATAAATACTTCAGCCAGAATAATATTCAATATGAGATCGGTTGAAGGATAGTTGTTATAACCAAAACATAGTTCAAAATTTAGACATTTAGAAACAAGTAGGGGCATACAATTGGAAGACAAATATTTTATGAAGAATTCACCTTTATTAAATCCAAAGTGTGATTACATAAAAAAATGATTACATATTCGACAAAAAAAAGAAGTACATCAAAAAAGAGGAGAAAAGAATGGGGACAAATACAACTATTTAGGCCTTGGAGTTTTGTTTTCCTCGGAGCAAGTCTGGGTAGTCACATAGAACTTGATTATGGAAGGAGTCTACTTGAGGTTTTTTGCAAATACCCTTATATAGTCATCCACCACAACTTTCAAGCTTTCATCTGAAGGATCAGTTCTCGTGAGTTAGGCACCATTATTGGGAAGAAAGGCTTGAGCCATTAGTGTGCATCACTCAAAGCCTACAAAGAAACCCTTCTTGCAAGCCTTCGATATAATTTCAGCTCCTATCTTCTTTAATCTTGCTGCCCTCCCATTGGCAAAATTGATTAGCTGCTCTTGGTCCTTGAGTTGGTGGTATAGAGATGTTCTATAATCATTTTCTTTTTTTAGTAGCTCTTCTACACACTTAACCCTCAAGGTGGCTGAGTTTTTGAAGCTTGGATAGCTTTGTGGTTGCAGGAGTCTCCCTTGCGACTAAACTAGTGCCCTTGGGGGAGGCCTCTACCCTTCAAGAATGGTAGCTCCTTGATGAATGGACCTTGGTAGGAGCAATACCTTGGCTCTTTTTTCCTCGTTCCTCATGTTGTTCCCCTCTCAGAAGCCTTTACTCATCCTGAGCATGTGAGCAATCTTTCTTAGTTCAACTACTCGCTGCTCTTTATTTTGACTTCCACCTTGATTACTGCATCTTCCCAATGGTCGATCTTTTCTTGAGCTTCTTAGAGGGCTTCCTCACAGTAGTTAGTCTCCTTAATCAGTTTGGTGTTAGTAGCTTTCTCTTGTTCCAGTATGTATTCAAGTTACTCCATCCTTTGCCTTACCACAACAAGTTCCTGTATCGAAGCATCGGAAGCCAATCCTACAAAGTGAGCCAAATAATGCCCTAGCTGCATAGATTTCAAACAAAATATTAGCTAAAGCATTGAAGCAAAAAAAAGGAATGTGAAGATTACTTAGCCGGATGAATGAATCTAGGGCATCTATCATTTAGGGAGTTTGTCCCACCAGTAGTTGCCTCTTTGCTAGTAGGAGGAGGCCCCTAAGTAGTTCAGTGGCCTTATCGAGGCCTTCTTGCATGGCTACATTTGTAATGGGATTTTTTGGCATGGTGTTGGTCGATGGTTGTAGTAAGTCATCAGAGTGCACCATCGAATAAATGAGGATTGCCTCCATTGAGGATTCCTCTAGGATGCGAGGGTTCATTGCCACTACCTTGATCTTTTTCGATGGGCTTGTGGTACCAATTATCCCACTAATGGACTGGTAGCTGGCAGGCTTATGGTACCTATCATCCCTGGTTTATGGGTCGATGGCTAGTGGGCTAGTCACACCAATCATCTCCTTCGATAGATTAGTAGCTTCTATAGTCTTTATGGAAATCCTTTCAACTAGTTAACCACAAAGGCCTCATCTGATGAAGTAGTGATGTTCTCTACCTCCATCAAAGCCTCCTTGGGTGGGCTGCCATCTCCATTCAACAAGGATGGAGTCTGAGTAATTGGTGGGGCAACTTCTCCTTCTATTGAGAATGGTGCCAAAGGTGGTGCAACAAGGGGATCAACTAGTGCTAGAGGGAATGTAATAGGGGGACCAACTGGTGCTGTGGGTGGCACAACCAAGGGATTGACAATGTTATGTATCAGAGCCAAAGGACTGACCACCAGTGTAGTTCTCTTAACTCGTTTCCTTCGAAATGCCCTTTTAAGTACTTTGCATTCCTTTGGGATCATTTTATCTTAGGGGAACTGAAGAAAATATTGTAGAAGGCTTGATTATGTAAAACCTCTAAATGAATTATAGAGATAGGAGGATAGATTTAAATAGAGAAGGCAAAGGAAGAAAAAGAAGATGAAAAGGTATAGTCATCAATTCAAAATCTTCAAAATATCTTATAATAATAAAGGGGTTGATTAATTATACATGGTCACTTTGATTCCTTCACAGCCAATGACTGATAGTGTCCAAATACTGCTTGCATTAAATAACAAAATGATGACTCATCAAGAGTTGTGGGTAGGCATTCCAAGATCCGAGGCATGCCTTCAACATTACTCACTTAGTTTAACCTACTTCCAATTAAGACTCGGGAGTAGGGGCAAGTGTTATGGGGATACCTCGAATGCATCGGATATACTTTTGGGACATAGTCACAGAGGTAGATACTTAATCTATCGATCTAGCCACTAACCTATCTATCAGCCAGAGCTTGTCACCAAGGTGTCTTCATAGTTAACAATAACCAGTCGTTATGGTCTTATTTGCTAACCTACTTGCTAGCTTATTAGGGGGCCAAACTTAATACTAAAGTAATTTTTGCTTTTTCCTTATCACATGATCTGTCTTCAAGATTTCAAACAACTAGTTATCCAGCTTGCAAAAATGGTTATTCAATGTGGATAAGATCGCGACAACCAAATCCTTTCTACATGAGAGCAAATGAGAGTTATGATCCCATGCTTTTAATGGGATGATGATCAACCTAATATTCTCGATAGTAGTGGTTTGTTAGCCATCTTCTATAAATAACCAAAGCCTCAAGGGTCCTAGATAATCAATCTTTCCTATGCTCACTACTTCCCATCTATTCCGAATCTCTAACTTAAGCATTAGAGGTTCTTCACTAGAGCCAACTCTAGTTGTGGACCTTGTTTTGTAGGTCACTCTAGCAATGACTTCTGCTAGTTAACACCAACTCTGATCTTGAGCAGGAATCTGCAGCAACAATATCCAATAGGGTATTATTTCTCCCTTCTAATATCCCGTTGAGTAGAGGCATATTGGGAGTCCATTTTGAGACAATGCTATTCTCCTTAAGATAACTTAAAAATTTTCTACTAAGGTATTCCTCTCCTCGATCAATTTGAAGAACCTTAAGGAATTTTCCTATTTACTTTTCTAGCTCATGTTTGACTTGTTTGAACTTTTTAAAGACTTCAAACTTGTCTCATAAGAAATACATATCCATACTATGAATAAATATTAGTAAAGGTAATGAAGTAGTAGTAACCTTTCCTAGCCTACACATCAAATGGGCTACACACATTAGTATGTACTAGGACAAGTAGCTTAATGATCCTTTTTCCATGTCCTATAAAAGTAACTTGGTCATTTTTTCCCTAAAGGCAAGATTCATAAACTGGGTATGACATAGAATTCAATGAGTCAAGGATACCATCCTTCTCCAATTTGTTTATCCCATCCTCTCTATATGGCCAAGTCTAAGATGCCACATGTGCTTATGATTAGCCTAATCTCTAGGTCTTTTATTTCCTATGGTAGTGACTATTTGCTCGTTAACATTCACATATACATCAACATGTAAGTGATATAGGCTGTTAATTAAAAGACATTATGCAATCAATTTATTTTGTAAACAAACTAAACAAAAGTCTTTACTGAAATTGAAAATAAATTCATCCTGTGCTAATACAAACACAGAAATCAAGTTTTTTCTAGCTACAAGTACATAATAATAATCTTTCAAAATTAATCTAAATCTTGATGGTAATCAAAGAGGATAAGTTCAAATGGCAACTATAGCAACCCTTGCTCTATTATTGATGTGTAGGATCATTTCACCCTCCCTCAATCCTTTACTTTCTACTAGACCCTATATAAAAGGTACATATATGAGCACTCAAACTAGAGTCTAAATCTCAACTAGAAGTAGATGAAACCATAAGGTTAGATTCAATAAAAAGCAAATTAGACATAAATTCCAAAGGTGTGTCCACATTCAGTTTCTTTAGGTACTCTAGGTATAGTGAATAATTCCTCTTCCAATGGTCGTTAGTGTTGCAATGTAAGTACTTTCCTTTGCCTGTAGCCTTTTTTGGAGTGTCCTTCTTTAGCTTGCTCTCCTTCTTCTATTTCTTTGTAGGTCTCTTCTTCTTCTTCTTCCAAATAGACTTCTCTTGGGAAAAGATGCTTGCTCCGTGGTTAGAACAGTTCCCCTTGAACTCTTTAAGGTCCCCTTAGTAGTTACTAGCATGTTAAGTAATCCAGGGAAATAGTAATCCATTTTGTTCATATAGTAGTTGATTACAAACTAACCAAATGAACTAGTAAGGGATTATAAGATTAGATCTACTTACAATTCCTTAAGGATGGAAATGCTTAGCTTTTCAAGCTATTCAACATCCTTGATCATTGTCAAACAATGATCATGGATAGATTATCTTTCATGCATTTTATTTTTTAAGAGCCTCTTAATCACTTTATAATGCACAATATAGCTCTGCTTACCATACAACTCTTGTAGTTGAGTGATCATAGCCTCGACAGTAGACATGTCCTCATACTGGCTTTGTAATTCATTAGTCATTGAAACCAATATATAACACTTTGCCTTATTATTAATGCATCCAGAAATGATCAAGCCTACATGGATCCCCTGTGGCTCACCACCTCACCCGCTAGCTCAGTACAAGGCCACCTCACCCACCGACTCAGCATAGGATGCAGGTTCCTTAGATTTAGATAGGTGGCCCTAGATATCATGCAAGGAACCTGTCATGCCCTTTTTCTATAAAGGGGCGGGTAATCTTGTGCCATGACTCTCTGATGTTAGCCACTATTCATTAATGTAGGCATCCTATGGAAGCAAGCTTACCATGCAGATAAGCTCCAGTCCATCTTTAGCCACTCTTCTAGGGGCATGCACTCTACAATGACGTGCCAACCACCAATTCCTAGCATATAACACCCCATAGGTGTCAGGTACTCTACATACCTTGTCTATAAAATCTATTTTTCAGACTCTCCAGGTATATTTTTCCTAAAAGTCTTGTTTATAAAGCTTTCTCTAGGCAAGAATCTCTAAAAGTCCTGAGCCCTTTAAGAGACTCAATAGTCTGCTCAGAGCCACCTAAAAGCTCTAGATCATTGTTTGGGTGAAGGCTAGGACTACCTTGCCTTACCTAACCCTCGCTTACTCTTTTAAGCCTCGTTAATGCCCTCCACCACTTGCCTATGTTCCACCACATCTGCCTACCACTTTCATTACCTTATCTATGCTCCATGATATCCACCTGCACTTCCACTGCCTTGCTTACTCCCACTCCACTATTACACCCTCACCTAGAAGCTACAGTTTTCTCTCTTTTTTGTTTGCTTCTATAGGAGACTGGCTTAGGCATTAGAGGCTTCACCATAAGAAACCACCCCATCATGACTGGACTTCCATGTCTTCTTCATTTTGCAGATTCCAGAATGCTCATACTTGGTGAAGAGAAACTTGGAGCCGTCTAACTTGGTAGCCATCTCTAGCCATGTTAGCAAGTCTCAAGCAGAACTACAATAATTATCATTCATCCATTTATCCTGTACTACCCTATGTATAGTACTTGGGTGGTCTAAGAAGGTGGGAGTATCCTGGTCAAGTACATGGACTATCTTTTTAAAGGTCAAGACTATCTTAAGGTTCTCAAGCCGGTCCTTATAGTTTAACACATTCAAATAATTGGAATCTAAGATACGGGCTAGGGGATTTGATGTTGACATGGTTAATTACAAGAGTAGAGATTCAGGTTAGACATTTGTACCTAATATTAAATTTCTTTTAGGTACTTTAAGAATAAATTAGACTCTCACTATTTTTACAGATCTTTCACACTCCTTCGTGGAGATGCGAAAACCCCTACTTAGGATTTCTAGTGGATACTATGATTCGATCGATATACATGCACCCTACCTGATAGATATTGGTGACACATATATTGATGAGTGGACAACTCTTCATTGCTTAGAGCAACAATCCAAGAGGGGGGTAAATTGGGTTTTCAAAAATTAGAATAGAAATGTGCACTTTAAAAACTTAAGTTGCGAGCCACGTGTTGTGTGCAAATGCTGAAAGCTAATAAAGAGAGATAGAGAGAAGTAGTCAAATACAAATACAACAAAATTTATAGTATTTCGAAGTAATCCTAGCTTCTTTATCCACTCTCCAAGGTCCACTTAAGATTTTCACTATATTCCTACAAGAAAACAATCGAATTATTTTATCTTGGGCTCATAATCCAAAATCCAATACAATATTTATATTGTGGGCTCATAAACAATCCAATTGGCTTTCCAAGGATAATCAAAACCTTAAACCCAAATTCAAGTTTCTGTTCCCTATTGAAACTTGTAATGACACAAAAATAGACAAAATAGAGCAACAAAAAAAAACTTGCAAAGTGCCGAATGTTGCCAATGAAGCTTGACTTATAGCTATTCAAAAGTTTGGAAAGTTGCTCTTCAATGTACTCCTTGTTTCTTATTTAATGCTTCAAGAGAGTAGATGGGAAGAAGTGAAGCTTCTCTTTAGTTTTCAGGTGACAGTATTGAATGTTCTCATTATTTGTAATGATTGTCAAGGAACCTTTCAAGGAATTATTTGATTTTGACTTTAACCCATGCTTTTACACTTCTTCAAGTATTTTCCTATTAGTTTAGAGTCTTTCTAGTCATTTCTAGCCATTGGATGTCAGAAAATGTTAGTTAGAATTCTTAAAATTTGAAATCTGAAAGTTTGGAAACTAGCTATTACTATGCTATCAGAAGGCTACGAGTCTGCTTGCCTGGTGTACAAGTCAGCTCATCTACAGAAATTTAAAAATTTACCTTTTTGTACTATAGGAGAGCTAGTTCATCTAGGGGGTCGAGTTGGCTCTTTTACTTATGCCAAAAATTAGGCTTTGTGTTCACTGTGAGCGCTAGCTTGTTGGTCTATAAGAGATGGCTTGCCTGATGACTTGAAATTTTAGCTTTCTATTTTTTGAGAGAGCTGGCTCGTACTCTATAGGAGTTGGCTCATCTGCATGCCAAACCTGCATGCCACTTCTAGACCATGCTAAAGTCACCTCTTGCTTTCGTGAGTCGACTCTTTACTCCAAGCATATATTCTAACTTCTTTTTCACTTACATTTAAGTTTAATTAAGCTTTCAAAACTTCTAAATAACTTCTAATGACTCTTATAAGCTCTCCAAACATACATATGGTTTACATTAGATTTTGACTGATAGAAAGAATCTCTTAAGGTTTTCTATTTAATATTTGATACATAGGAGCTCACTAACCAATTAGATGCTTTCAAATGATACATATAGGTTTTCAATGATCCTTGTAACCTCACTAATCATTCTTATGTTATCTATAAAAACATTCTTAACTAATTGAGAAATAAGTATACTTTTCATGTTCTAATATTTTGTAATTATCAAAATCATTCCCGGGGTCAACAATCTCTCCCTTTTTGATGATGATAAATACTGGGCATGGAGATTAAAACCTTGTACTATAAAATATATTGGAGCTTTTTATATATATAAAAAAATTATAGTATAAAAGTATCAAAGCTATAGAGATATCAAAGTATATCAATATCGGAATATTTGTTATGTATCAGAAGATATACAATATATCAAGGTAGACTTTTCTATTGAATGTATTAGAACATGCATCAGAGCTAAAAAAATTGCATGTATCAGGGATATATAAGATGTATCAACATTTACTGAGTTCGTACCAGAGCATATAATGGGATGTATCAAAGTCATTGAATTTGTATTGAAGCTAAAGGAAATTTATCAGAGTTGTTAGAATATGTATCAAAGCTTAAGGTGAGAAGTGTATATGATAAGACTATTAAATATCCTAATTTAAACATTACAAAAAATATTAGCTAATCTATATTTATTAAAAATTAATATTTTTTATTAGAGTTTTATAGAAAAGAAGTCCATGGATGGAAAGAGCTCAATTTTTAAAGTCTAACGACATAAACGGTACTTAAATTGAAGTTCAAATGAGCTAGAAATCAAATTATGAAATTTATATAGAATTGTATGCATTTTAAAGCAGTTGGTCCACCATAGACTGGCTCTTGGGTCTATGAAATAAGGATTAGTCCATTGGCAGCCATTGCTACTGGTCCATGAGCCTGTCCATGGACCATCATTTTTCTCGAGCACTATTCTCGTTGGAGAAACCACCGAGAGCTTCCTCTCATCATCGAGAGCCGTCCCTCGCTAGAAAAGCCACTAGAGAAGCCATGATCTAACCATTTGCAAGCTCCCTCATTCTCTATTCTCTCCAAGAGATCCATGTTGTATCCACTTGTCATCATCGGCTGACCACCATCCCAACACCGCCAGCCATCACTGCTCTCCTCTCCATCATCTTCATCATCCCAGAGAAGCTGCCATGACCCCAAGCCAAAGCCACCTCACCCATGCTCCCTGTCCTGGAGATTGCCGTGAGCATCATTGTCAAGTGCAGTCAATTATGAAGCCATCCACCATCGCCCAAGGGCTCATTAGAGATGCTGGCACGAACATCACTATCACCTAGCACCTCCTTCACCTCCTTATTTTAAACCAACGGGTCATCTTCTTCAACATCGCTGTCACCATTGCTTGCCAACACTATCACCTCCCATTGCCCACCATCGCCATCCGTCGCCCATCACTGCCTGTCACAAAAATTGAGAAAACCTTACAACTCCTAGTCAAAGGAGGGGATCCAGGATTCCGGATTCAACAAGGAGTCTAGTTTGGACTTTGTTTGCCTGAGAAAGAAGGAACGACTGATTTCGCACGGTTTTTGGCCTTATTTGAGGCTTGTGATGAAGAATGGATGGCTGAGAAGGTTTTTCATGATATTTGGCCAATTTTAAGCCTGATTGACTCCAAATTTATCCAGCAGAAAGCCTTGGATGAGCTCTATAAAAAGAAGACCCTTGGAAGTAGAAAGGGGAACATCAATTCCACTAGCAATATTTTCTTTTATTTTTCTTCCTGTAATTAGTTTAGGCTTTGAGACAGAGAGGGAGAAGAATAAAGAAAAAAGATTCTTCAGGAGAGGAGGTACTATGATAGAGCCCCGAATCTCCAAGAAGATGTATCTAGGAGCCATGCTAGATTGAGGTGTAGTATGTAAGGAAGCATAGGTTTCTATACTTTAGTTCTGTATTTGTTTTCTTTATTCTATGCCATCAAATAAAGCTTTAAATTCTTATTATTCTTTCCTATTTGATTTCCTACAAATAATTATCATCTAGGTGGGATAGATCATGATCCTAACACGATATGGTCCATGCTAAACATAGCTAGTTGATTATAGGATTTTCATCCACTTATCTTATTAGGGTCTCTTTCAACTTAATCATTGGATAGCCTATACTTGTGGGACAAGCCTTGATCATGACAAGATATGGTTCATACTCGATAAGATAGTCTATATTAGGAATTAGTTTGAACAATTTTCAAAATAATTATGAACTTTGATTTCTTAGATTAGAACATTGCATGATTTATGTTCGTGATTAGCTATAAACCTATAGACATCTTTTTAGCATTTAAACCCCTCAATCTCATATTTAATTTATATTAATTAGTTTTAATTAAACCCTCATCTATCTTTAAAAAAATCTAAATATTTATTTTCTTCTTTACTTTCTTTGTGAAATAATTATCCTTAATCCCCAAGGATACAATCCCGACTCCCAACTAGCTATAGTAGTAAGTGGATTTTATTTATAATTATCTATGATAATGATGAAATTTTTGTACTGTTACCGGGGATCAAGGCATGATTATTTTACAAATAAAATAAAAAAAACTCATTTTTTTAGTTAGTGCTCTTTTTGGTTTCATTGTCTTTTTTTAGTTGCCTTAATTATTAGGTTTCCTTATTTTTCTTTTTAACATAAAAAATTACTTTCCTTTTTTAATACAAACCAACTCCTAACCTAATTAATTTTTTCTTTTAATTAAACTACCTTAAATAACTCAAAAAGAAAACTATAAGATACTTTTCATAAAATATAATTAATTTAAGAAATAAATAATAAACTTTAAAAAATACCTAACTTCTTTAGACACCTTATTTGATTTGCATTACATTTCTATAAAATACTTTAAGGGCATAACCCCTAAACAACATAAGGTTGAAATTTCATCATCCTTCCTTGGTCCACAAACCACCACCCTATATATTACATTGACCTAAGCCTTAATTTAAAATCAATTAGATGTTGGCCCCTAAAAATTCTCGAGCTCACTAGGACAAGGAACCCTAAGAGTTGGATTAGCTCAGATTTAACTGGTTAACTGGTATTTAGGAAAGAGATTTAAGGATGATGTAGCCCTGAAGGAAGGTGATTTTTAGTTGATTCTATTATCTGACTTGGCCAATTTATTTGATATCTAAGGAAAGCAATGAGGGGACCCCCATCGACCTTATCCTTACCTGACTAATGGCTAGTTAGTATCTAACTTTGAAGGCTCAAAGGTAACCTTGGCAATTAGGAGCTATCGAGACATAGGGTAACCCTAAGATAGAGAGTCCTTGTATGATAACTTGTTTATGCTAGACATAGGATAACCCTAGGATAGAGAGATCATTGTATGATAACTTGTTTGTGCTAACAAGATTTTAACCTAATTAAACCACCCTTCTCTATCATTTGTACATTTAGGATCCTCTATGATGGGACATCAACAAGAAAAAAATATTTTTTAACTAATTCTCTTGATATTTTTTGTAGCTAATATAGTGTACTTAGGATTAATAGAACCTTGGAATGAAGCCCACCAAACCTTTGAAGACAAAGACCAATTCATGAACCAACTCATGAAAAAAGGCCACTAGTCCCTTGAGTCAACTCAATCCAGATCAAGACCAACTTCAAGTATGCCCAAGTCAAAGCCCAAGCAAGTCAAGATACCACCTTTTGAAGCCCATGATGCCACCTCTTAGAAGCCCATTTTATTCTTCACACGGGACACATTTTGGGAGACATGAGAAATAACACATCAAGCATTTTGAGGGAAAGCATGGGAACACTTTTCACTTACCCAACAACCCCCCAACCAACTTGCCATGTGGGATGCCACATCACATGACACCTAGGGCTCCACATTAGTAATTAGAAGCCATGTCAAAGCCACCTAGGTGCCACATAGCAAGTTGTTACAACCTCTTACCTAGAAGTTGTTTCTTGTTGCAACTATGTAATCAAAGGAGTTGGATTTAACTAGAAATGATTAACTAACCTAACTCCACCTCCCCTCCTCACTTTGGCCGACCTTTAAGGCTATAAATAGGGTCCAAGGCTCCCTTTGTAAGGCATTCCATGTATGAAATATTTTGAGAATTAATGAAGGTTTTCTTCTTATTGAGTTATATCTTGAGTTCTTCTTGTATGGAGTGATTTAGTTCTTCTAGTTGGAGTAATTTAGTCCTTTAAGTTATAGTGTTTAAATTCATATTTGAGACGGGAGTGAGAGGTCCTTTGAGTGTGTGTTGGAGAGTGATTGATGCTTTGAAGATTGAAGAGTGTGACACCATTAATGAGTGCTCCAAGTTCAAGCCCCAAGTTCCAAGCCGCCGGCCTTGTTTCTTTCCCTTTCTCTCTTGTTTCCATTTCAACCTCAATTCCCCTTCCATGTCTAATTCAAAGTTTGTTTGTAGGTTCTCTCAAGTTCCCACATCCAAGAGGAAGGTCTCCATGCCATTGATCAAGGGCAAGGTAAATCCCAAAGTGGAGAGTGATCATATTGCCTTCTAGTCCTCAAATCCATGAGTGTTGAGAGCTTCTTCTTCCATTAAATATTTTAGCCATCATTGTTCGTAGGAAAACTCTTCCTAAGCTACATTAGATCTGATAATTTGAAGGTTAACTTGTCCTAGTAGTGATGGTTTCCTTGCCATGAAGATCCTAATCTTTATTTTGAACTAGATCTACATTACGGGATTGTAACTTAGATCAACTAGTCACCTTTAAAAGATTCTTTTATTTAATTAATTTAGACCATTTATTTGATAAATAATTATACAAGTTTTCTTGCTGGTTAGCTTGCTAAAACTCTCCATTCATCAATTTATTTTCGTCCCCCATCAATTTTTGGTATCAGAGCTTATGGTTTACTAGGTTAAGTATTTGATTGCTGAAATTTCTGTTCTAGTATTCATCCAAATATTTTATAAATTTTGGTATTTTTTATATTGATCAAAAAAATCAAAACAAATACTATTCCAGTACCTTAGTGTTCTATAATTCGAAATATAAAATTCAAAAAAATATTCTCTTTTTATTTCTGGATTTAAAAATATGAGTTCTTAGATCATTTCTGAAGTTCTGTCTAGAATTCTGTTTCTGATTTCCATTTCATTTAATTTTCCAAAAAATATAAAAAATATTTTTCTAAATTTTAAATTTTATATTTGAGATTCAGACTTATAGTTTTGTTATTTTCCATTAGAATTTTAAATTTTAGAAGGATTTAGAATTTGAAACTCGAAATTTGAATTCAGGTTATTCAGAGTTAGCTAAACTACTGGAACCTTCTAGCAACTATTTTTAAACTACCTTCTCAACCAAAATTCGAGTTAATCTAAAGTCAAAACTTTAAAATATAAGAATTCTGATTAGAGATCTAACCAAATCAATTTTATTTTGAATTTTTGAGTTTTTTAAAAAATTAAATTTTGAATTTTTAAAACTAGCTAGTTGAAAGTTGTTCCCTACTAAAATTTTCTTTTACAACAAGCTTTCAAAATGAATTTCTTAACCACATTTCAGGAATTAAATTTTAAAATTTAGAATCTAAAATCAAACTGAGAGATTTAGCAATTCAAATTTAAATTTAATTTTTTCTAGAATTTAAAATTTTAATTTTAAATTTTTAAATCTAGTTAACTAGAAGTTGTTAGGGCTGAAACTATCTTGCAACAACTCTAACTTCTAGAATGAATGTTTAATCATAATTTGAGATTTAAATTTTAAAATTTGATTTCTAAATTCTAGATTTCAAAATACAAATTTTCCAATTAATTCTTGAATTTTAATTTTTTTTTAATTCAGGTTTGAATCACATATTTGAGCTAGTATAGATATCTTGTAAGCAAGTTGATTATTTGTGCATCAATTTCTAAATCCAATTAAGGCATTCAATCATAACATAAGGGAAGGAGGTCATTACTTTTCCTTGGCCCAAAACAATCACCCACATTTGCATTGACCTAAACCATAATTGAAATCAAGTAAGAACTTAAAACTAGGGATACCCACAAGTCAGGTTCAAGTGCAAGATGAGACCAAATATTAGTTGAGTTTGTACTTCTTAAAATTGGTGTCTAAGATAAGAGGTCCAATGGCAAATGCCTTAAGTAGACTTGTGATATTTAATTAGGACCTCGTAAAAGCGAGGGAAGCCTCTCGCAACCCCACCTCTTACCTGGCCAATGGAAAAGGTAATTATAACTTTAACTAGTACTTAGTCAATTCCTGTATTTTGAACTTTTAGGTCAGGAGCCCTAGAAGTTAGGTTTGTACTGCTTACCCATTTGATCTGAAGCCCTATACCAACAGTCCTGCACGTATCCATGGATCCCCAATCTTAAATTCTTTATGAGGACCCTGACTAAAAAACTTGATACCCTAACTAAACAATTAGGACAAGTTAACAAATAGTTAGGACAAGTAAATAATCAAATCGGGAACCTCGAAAAAGATCACTTAACCTGTACTAATCCTAAATCACCTCCCATTGGTCCAAGAGCCCATTATCATGATCTCATCCCTGAGTATAAACTTAGATACCCCTACCAAGATTTGTAGATCAGGAGGAAAGAGTTTTTAGGAGCAATCGACCCTATGCACCTACTTTTGATGGAAACCCTAAGGTGTATGTCGATTGGGAGAAGAAAATGGATCAGTGCTTTGAATTTGATGAAATGTCGGAAGTAAAAAAATGTCAATTTATCAAATTAAAGTTAGTCCGACATGCTAAGTCATATTGGGAACATGTTGAGCATAAAAGTTATTATAGTGGGAATAAAATAATTACTTGGAGAGATATGAAGAGTAAGCTAAGAGAAAAGTACCTAGGCAAATCTTATAATCAAAATCTTCCAACCCAATGGTATAATTGAGACAAGATGATGAAACTATGTTTAAATATATTGCTGAATTCAATAAGTATGAAGGAGATGAAGAAGAGACTAAACCCATGAAAGAATTAGAGAAAAAATCTTCTAAACCTATTGAAGAATTTAAAGATGAAATAGAATCAAAATCTTGTCCAAATGAAGGGTTAGAAAGAGAAGATCCTAAACCTGTTGAAGAACTTAAGGAAGAAGTTTATGAAGCTGTGTCTATCCTTATGGATGAGTATGAACAAGAATAATTGCTTGAATATAAAATAATTACCCAGCCTAAGGAAATCAATAACGTGAATAATCAACTTGAAGAAAATGAAGTCCAGGGACAAAGCCATGAAGAACAATTCGAGGAGATAATAGAGGACTCGGAATTAATCAATGTTGAGGATTTAAATCTAGAGATTAATGAAGGATCTCCTAATGGGGTATTAACCATCAAAGAAAATCTAGAACCTGCAAAAGAATTTAACATGAGGATTGGAAGTGAAGAGATGGTTGGAATTGAAAGATGAAAATGGAAGAGATGGAAGATGGAAATTGTAATCCCTGATAATTTTCCTGAGCCTGATTCACCGCTACATTACATGCACTCTCCTATTCTACCAAGCTGGGACATCCACCATACTATTGATCTGGTCCCAGTATTATTCAATAGTTACTTTTTTAAGACTTTAGGGCATATGTTAGGAACTTAATTAAGATTCACTACCACTTACCTGAAGTTGTGTGCCAGAGTCTTCAAAGTCATTTAGGGGAATATTGGAAATTAGGAACCTTGTTTCTTAGCCTAACACTAAAGTTTAGTCCATAGATAATAAAGTCCATTTGAGCTTATTTTGTTTTTGTTTGTCTTTTACCATTTAGTATTATTTGCATTTGTCTCTTGTCATATGGTGGCCCATGCCTAAGTATCTATGATTACGAGAGTCATATGCATAGCATGATTAGTAAAACAAATTTTGAGCAATGAAATTAACAAGCATATGGCTAAATTTTGTAAAAAAAGTCAAAGAATTTCAGGAAGGAGACTATGTCTTAATTAGGCTCAAAATGATTATATGCCCATGGTGTAGGTCATTTTCAAAATAGGAAGAAAAATTGGACCTAATATGTGCTAGATATACCATCCAACTTTGGTATCAGTTCCACTTTCAACATTTCAGATCTAACAGAGTACAAGGACCGACAATGATACCTAGTGAGCCAATCGAGCCTGATTCCATCTTTGAGAGTGAGCCAACCCTTGAGTGTCCACCAGCCATATTTCCAAAGCGACGAGATAGGATTGAGCGATTCTTAGATGACAAGATTATTACTACTCAAAACAAAGACTATCAGCGCTACTTGGTTTATTGGCAAGGATGTCCTGATTCTGAAGACTCATGGATAACTTGAGAGGACCTACAAAGAATCAATCCCGACCTACAAGAGTATTACCAAAGTCATACTGATTTCTACTCGAAGGAGTCGAGCTCTTTTCCACCCTAGGAGAACTGATGGAACATCAACAAGAAAAAAATATTTTTCAACTAATTCTCTTGATATTTTTTGTAGCTAATATAGTGTACTTAGGATTAATGAGAACCTTGGAATGAAGCCCACCAAACCTTTGAAGACAAAGACCAATTCATGAGCCGACTCATGAAAGAAGGCCACCAGTCCCTTGAGTCAACTCAATCCAGATTAGGACCAACTTCAAGCATGCCCAAGTCAAAGCCCAAGGAAGTCAAGATACCACCTTTTGAAGACCATGATGCCACATCTTAGAAGCCCATTTTATTCTTCACATGGGACACATTTTGGGAGACATGAGAAATAACACATCAAGCATTTTGAGGGAAAGCATGGGACCACTCTTCACTCACCCAACAACGCCCCAACCAACTTGCCATGTGGGATGCCACATCACATGACACCTAGGGCTCCACATCAGCAATTAGAAGTCATGTCAAAGCCACCTAGGTGGCACATAGCAAGTTGTTACAACCTCTTACCTAGAAGTTGTTTCTTGTTACAACTATGTAACCAAAGGAGTTGGATTTACAGTTGGATTTAACCCTATATTCTATTGAATGACCTTAAACCCTACAAGAGTATTGGTTCAAGATTAACTTTGACCGACCGTTTAAAATGAGAGCCCAAGCTAATAATTTTATTAATCGATGACCATAACAGATTGATATGTATCCTAATTTCTTAAGACTCGAAAATGCATACAATCATACAAGAGAACTTGAAGGAACTAAACTGGTATGTTTGATCCATAGGATTGAGGAAGTCATAGAATGTAAAAAAATATACCCAGTTTCATCATGTGCTAGTACCTATATGCATGGCATGTGATGCACCAAACCATGTTGTAGAGGAATGTCCTTACTTGATGCACCCAACCCAAAACGGGTTTACAAAGGGGAGTGCAGCTAATGATAGATATATAATTGAACCTTATACACCAACCTATAACCCAGGGTCGGATCATCATCCCAATTTTGTGTGGTCATAAGATGCAACACTAAGAGTCCATAATTTTGATCAACTCTATCCTAGGCCCAGTCAAGCCCTAATCATCAACCAGGTTTAGATCTTGAGGAAGGAATCAGCATATTAGAAAAGAGTCTAGAAACTTTGACTAAAGCCCAAGCTAACCTTCATGCTATAATTATAACACTAACACTATCCTGAATAACTTTATACAGACCACGGGCTAATAGATAACCTCCAACACCTAGGCTATTGCCCATTTGGAGATGTAATTAAGTCAATTATCCAGGGCTGTAAGTGAAGAAGAGCTGCCTAGTCAACTCGAGAGTCATCTTGAGGGATAAGACATAATTGAAAATTATGATATTGATGTAACTATCCCTCAATAATTGATTATAACTTCCAGAAATGAATTGGTCATAGAGCAACTCTGTACAACTAAAGAGACCAACCTAGATAATTCGACTAAGATAGAAATATATGAAGAGAAATAAAAATGGAGAGATGAACCACTTCCATCATCACCCAACTTACCTATGGTCCCAATTCTAAGAATCCTAAAAACATCCATTACTTTCAATGGGAAGGAAGAACAAACAGGTGTAATGATGGGATCAGTTAAGACTTCCTGAGGATCACAAATGTATAATACAATAGAGGAAGCCACGCATAAAAGTCTCCCTCATGATTTATTAAACTCTAGTATGGCTCACTTTGAGGTAGATGATCTTGATGTAGAGGGATGTATCCTAGAAATAAATGTACTAGTAGACATGCTCTACCTCAACACATCTCACCTTGGATTAAGAAATATGAGCCATCACCCAAACCCCCAATAGCTCCCTTGTTAAAATCACCACCTAATCCAAAATTGAAGCAACTTCCTACTACTTTCACTAATACCTTATCAGTAATATACAATCGAGAAGTGCAAATTGTAGGTATTCTAAAAGTCTATAAAGGAGCTATTAGGTGAGACATTGTGCGTATGCAGGCTAACGAATTTAAAACTTTTATATCTGATTTCTTTATATTTGGCACTATTTTTGAGAACTACCTCCAAAATTTATCTATAGTGTTGAAACAATGTATGGAGATAGAGTTGATATTGATTTAAAAAAAGTACCAAGTTATAGATCATAAAGTGCTTTTGCCAAGATCTAAATTATTAGCTGAACCCCTTATAACACTGGTTGCACCTTTTCTAATGAAGGAAGAGGCATCAAACAAGGATCTTAAGGTACTTTCTTAGCACATCAACTATATAGATCTAGGTCTATTAGAATCCCGACTGGTACTTAAGTTATACCTAGATTTAATTATAAAGAAAGAATTATTAGTTATCAGGGGAACATGCTACTTAATGGTCCCATCCAGGAAATATTCTAAAGCTGAATCTGAATCATGTAGACAATTACAAATTCACATCAAGATTTAGGTGGGTATAGGATGAAAATCCTAAGTGGTTTGGTTGAAGATGTTAAACTTAGCACTTGTTGGAAGGCAACCCAATCTTTTTATTGATTTTTGCGTTAGTTATTTTTATCACTATAGGAATAACTGACCACTCTTTATAGACGCACCTTGTAATTCATGATGTATATCTAATCCAGGTGGTACTTCTCCTTGTCTTACTTTCGTGTCCCAACTTTTCGTTACTCCATCGAGGACAATGAATATTAAGTTGGGGGGTAAGGAAAAACCTTTTTTAAAAAAAATCTTTTAAAAATTTTTCAAATTTTTGCAAAATTTTGATAAATATTTTTGAAGATTTTTTAAAAAAATGGAGAAATTTTTTTGTAAATCATATGCCATGGAAGAGATTCTTTAGCAAAATAAACTAGAAAATGGTATTAGAGTTAGACAATATTTACTGATTATTGTAGTGAGTCAAGGAGTAAACTAGCTGGTCAGACTTCTAGCAGCCTATTTAGGTTACCCAAAGTCTATTAGCACTTCTATCGCACATGCATACAAACAAGGTAAAGTAGATATTAGTTGTAAGGTCAATCAAAGATTTAATTATTACTAAAAAATGGTAATTAATATACACCCTCTATTTAACTTGAATTTGAGGAAAGAGCTACCTACCTGAAAAAAGAAAAAGAAAAAAAGAAGAAAAAAGAAAAAAAGGGGGCAAGTTCTAAACATTGGTATATCACCGAGTAACCGAGATATTCGTCGAAGTAAGTATTGTTGTTCACATCAAAAAGTAGGCAGTGTGAAGACATCACCAACAAAATATAAAAAAAAAAAAAAATTTAGGTGGTGTGAAAGCTACCTCGGTTTATGTGCTTAATTTGAGGGGTATATAGAAAATTGATCAAAAATAGGTGATAAGCGAAGAATAATTATCTTTACAATCTAGTATTGAAATACTAAGTTAGCCATCATAAACATAAGTGCAGTATACCTTTGGATAAAATCTAAAAAAGTTTTTAATAGTTTTGACTGTGAAATTTACTTTGAAAACTCAATACCTAGTTAGTGATGCTTGCAGTATACCTTTGGATAAAATCTAAAAAAGTTTTTAATAGTTTTGACTGTGAAATTTACTTTGAAAACTCAATACCTAGTTAGTGATGCTAGCTAACTTTTTTTGATCTTAAGCCTAGATCTAAGGAGAATCTTAATGACACATGGTTATAAAATTAACATTTATTTTTAATTTCATTGCTAAAGGACTAGTAATGATTAAGTTAGGGGATATGATAAGATTTAAATATACCAATTTAAATATTAAAATAAATATTAACTAATCTATATTTATTAAGGTTGATACTTTTTATTAGAGTATTGTAGAAAAAGAGTTCATGGACAGAAAGAGCTTGATTTTTGGAGTCCAACGATGCAAATGGCACTCAAATCAGAGTTCAAATAAGTCAAAAATCAAATTCTGAAATTTATATAGAATTGCATGCATTTTAAAGTAGCCGACCACTATGGACCGACCATTGGGTCTACGAAATAGGGACTGGTCCACCAGTAGCCATTGCTACTAGTCTATGAGCCTATCCATGGACCATCATCCTTTTCAAGTGCTGTTCTCACCGTAGAAGCCATCGGGAACTTCCTCTCACCGTCGGGAGCCGTCGCTCAGTAGAAAAACTACTAGAGAAGCCACGATCTGGCCATTTGCAAACTCCCTCATTCTCTATTCTCTCCAAGAGATCCATGCCATATCCACCTGTCATTGCAAACTCACCACTGTCCCAACACTACTAGCCACCACTGCTCTCCTCTCCATCATCTTTGTTATCATAGAGAAGCTACCATGACCCCAAGCCAGAGCCACCTTACCCATGATCCTTATCTTGGAGATCGCCATGAGCATCATCGTCAACTGCCATCAACCGTGAAGCCATCCATCGTTGCCCAAGGGCTCATCGAAGACACCGGCATGGCCATCACTACTGCCCAGCACCACCTCCACCTTGCTATTTTGAACCACCAAGTCATCTTCTTCCATATTGTAGTCACCAGTGCTTGCCAACACCACTGCCTCCCGCTGCCCACTATTGTCGTCTATCACCCACCATCGCCTCCCACTAGAATTGGGAGAAGCCTTACAAGTCCTAGTCAAAGGAGGGGATCCAGGTTCCCAGATTCAGTAAGGAGTCCAGTTCGGACTCTGTTTGCTTGAGAAGGAAGGAACAACTAATTTCATATGATTTTCAGCATGATTTGAGGCCTGTGATGTAGAATGGATAGCTAAGAAGGTTTTTTCATGATATTTGGCCGATTTTGAGCTTGATTGACTCCAAATTTGACCAGGAGAAAGCCTTAGATGAGCTCATTAAAAGTAGGACCTTAGTAAGTAGGAAAAGGAACTTCAATTCTACTAGCAATATTTTTTTTATTTTTCTTCCTATAATTAGTTTAGGGTTTAAGAGAGAGAGGGAGAGGAATAAAGAAAAAAGATTTTTAAGGAGAGGATGTGCTGTGACAAAGCCCTGAATCTCCAAGAAGATGTATTAGGAGCCATGCTCGATTGAGGTATGTCTATAAAGAAGTACTGGTTTCCATAATTTAGTTCTGTATTTATTTTTTCTATTCTATGTGATCAAATAAAGATTTAAATTCTTGTTACTCTTTCCTATTTGACTTCATACAATTAGTTATCCTAGTGGGATGGATCATGATTCTAACATGATATGGTCCATGCTCAACATAGCTTATTGATTATAGGATTTTCTGTTGGAAATTGTGTCCCAAAGCCAATCACCTGGGTTGTAGGCGGTTGAGCTAAGTATTGTACTCTTTCTTTGAATTAATAAAATATTTTTTGGCAGCTCATCACATACTAAATTTTCCTGAAATGAACTCTTTCCATGGGATGAAGTCCTTAGGACTACACTGACTTCGATACAGAGAGGATGTATTGAGTGATCCTTAAACCCTGTTCACAACCAAAGGATATATTGTACTGGACAGCAATATATCAAGTATTGGTTGTTGTAGTTCACATCGTTTGGTTGTCCTCTTGACCAAATGAGTGTGGTGACACTGATGTGATCTGCAAGTGGGATATGTGATATCTTACTGAACGTGACTCCGTGCAGCCCCTTTCTGCCAAAGGGATACTCACGATTGGATATGGGTATATGTGTCCCTCTGACCTGAGGTCATCACGGTAGCTTGCAAGCAACTCCTTGTGCTTTGGTGCCAGACTATCCAGATTTTTAATCCGATGACGGAAGGTTTCTAGGTACAGGCAAGTACTTGTGGAGCAGTGATGGACCAAGATGGAATTGACCTGTCCAAACAGTTTGGATTGAATGTCTCGCAGTATCTCAATTTAGCAAATCCTCGGCCGGGGTAGTCTAGTGAAGAGTCACTGGGCTTACAAGGTTGAGACACGTAGTTGACTGACTCAGTCTGGGTTGGCAGTCCAATCTCAGTTGTCCTGAGCATTAGAGGTCAAAGGGATGAATTATACAGTAACCATATGCCAGAGGTTCGATAGTTTGCTCCCGCATCTTCGACCTATCCGGATGCTAGGACCCATTGCTAGATGGTTTCCTGTGCTGGTACTAGAATTGTTCTAGTGCTACCGTTTAGGTTCAAACCTATGAGGTCACATGCCACAGAGGATTACTCTCTGATCCGGATACCGATTACGATTAAGAATCATCTCGATTTTATGGTCACGGTATTTTTTTTTAGCACTCTTTTCCCCATCTTACCCTTGTCTGTGTCAACCGAAAATTGTTCTGGGTTGACCAGGTCTGTGCCAGGATTTTTCTAAATTTGTTTTGAACTGATTCAGAGTTCGTTTCGGCCTCTAATTGGTTGTGAACCAATTGAACCAATTTTTTTGGTCTTGAACCAATTCAATTGGATTGATCCACCGTTTGTTTTAAATGGGTTTGAACCATTTTGCTTGGACCAGTTAATTGAATCGGTGTTCCTCTCCATTGACCATTTTACACCGTAAAACGTTGGTTGGAACTCCTTTCGAAGAAGACCAAATGCTGGATGAAACGAAGAGGCCAAATGTCCGGTTGAAGGCCAATCGACGTCTCTTCTCCTCCCTCCACCCACTGGCTTTAACCTCATGTTTATTGCTGGTTAAAGGGTGTAACGCAGCCAGTCTGTTCTCCTCCCAATGCATCGTTTGAATGGGTTTCATGCTATTATATATTCTGGGTGCTGAAAATCGTGGGGGTGCTCTTCTTGAGTGAGTGCTTCTTCCATTCTTTGAATCGATGGTTTAGAGCCTAATTTCTTGTGAGAGATTGGGAGAGAAAGTGTTCTTTGAATTCCCTGTTGTTTGAGCTCAATTGGTGGAAGAAGGAAGCTCTGTTTTGGTGAAAACAAATTCAGAACTTAGAGTTCTGTTTCTTCCTTCCTCCCTCCCACTATTCCAAGGTTTCCGGCGACTAGCATCGCGCGAGAGGCAGGATCAGAGGAGCCCCAGGCATGTTACCCCTCCAGAGGGTGTTCGCTTGAGCACCTGGGAGCCGGATCAACCTCCTTGCTGCTACCTTTTCTTTCCCCTGTTTTTGGTTGCAGGTTTTCTGAATTTCTGTAGCAAAAGAGGAAGAGAACAATCCATCCAAAGACTCACTTTGAATCAACATCTACCTCTCCTTTGAAGCAAGAAGATCCCTTGCTGTTGGTGAAGGAGAAGAGACCAAGGATTGGTCATTTGTGGTTGGCCATTACTGCTGTTGGAGAGAAGAAGAAACAACGTTCAAAAGCTTGATGGAAGAAAAAAATAGGAATAAACTTATTCCTGTTATCCCAGCTATTCCAGCAGATATTCCAGAGTTATTCCAGGTGGAATAAAGGTATACAAAATTATTTTTTTAATCATGGATAAGTAGATTTATTTGTTTAATATTTTTGCAAATATTTTATGTCTTGATACATGCCTACATGCAGCATGAATAGATTAGGTTCTGGGCGGAGCAGATTTCCACTAAAAATCTTTTTAAAAAAAGTTTTAAAATCCATTCTGCTCCCGCAGCTGTTTGCATGCCTAGTGTAGGATCATGTCAAACCACCTGCACCGTTTTCTTACATTTTCATCCACTTATTTGGTTAGGATCTTTTTCAACTTAATCATTGGATAACCTGAAAGAATGGTGCCCTAAAAGCTTTATCATTGTAAGGGCATTTCTATGATCTTCCAACTTATGTATGATATTATTTATCAATAAAAGGCATCTTTTGATTCATCATGTTGTTGCATCTTATCAAGATTATGATGAACCCCATAGGTTAGGGTAATGAAATTAGGGTTATGATGGAGATCATAACGGTGAGACCTAAGTTCTTATAAACTCTAATCTAAAATATTTCTAGTTATTGGATAATAAATTCGGGGATCGATGAATCCAGAAAGACTAGCACATCCTTTGTATACTCGATGGAGCATCTTATCAAGATTATGATGAACCCTGTAGGTTAGGATAATGAAATTAGGATTATGATGGAGATCATAACGGTGAGACCTAAGTTCCTATAAACCCTAATCTAAAATATTTCTAGTTATTGGATAATCAATTCGGGGATCGATGAATCTGGAAAGACTAGCACATCCTATGTATGCTCAATGGAGAGGGTGGTTGGTATCACAACCACTTGTGTAGAGATACTAATACAAGGATGTGGGTGCTCATTAGGTTTTGAGTCCACTAAACTGATTCGACAAGAGAACATCAAATGGAAGTCTTACTAGTCAAAAGAATATTCTCTTAGTGGGAGTTGTGCATGTGATCCTTAGATCTGAGACTACCATAGTATCTTGTGCACATGAACCCATATTTTGGTGCATACTCACTCATGGCAATTAAGTCATTCATGGGATGTTTTTGGATATGGTGGATTGTGTATGAAGGTAATGAGTAGGTCAACAAGAAATCGATCATTCCTAATAAGAGGAGAAGTCATCCCATGTGATCTCTTCGAATGATGACTCAGGAAGTCTTTGGCCAAAGCAGGATGAGATTAGATAGGGTTTCTAATCATTTATCAATTGAGTCTTCATTATCAAATTGAGATTTAAAAGAATTAAGTGCTAGGGTTTGACATTTATCCATGCCCATCACTTAATCGGGATACAGGGAGATCGAAGGATTGAATTGCATGGTAACTTTTCACTAAAGGGTATTTTTTTATTTTCTACCAAATTTCTCATCTTCCGGGTAGGCATGACATGTTGCTAGATGTCAATCATATCTTGTGGGTTTTCATGAATCAATTTGATTGGATTCATGAGTCAATACGAAAGCTAGTTCGAATTGGCAACTTAGGTCAGCTCAATTTGACAAAATTAGATCAATTGGATTCAATTGGATCGAATTGACTCGGACCTAGACCTACTACTAGCTAGATGTGGAACCCAAAGGGTTACACACATTAAGGAATTGACTTAGGAAGTCAACTGGCATTTAATTAGGGTCATGGGATCCTAATTGGTTAGCTAGAATGCACACTAGCATGTGTATGCTAACCTAACTCCTAACCATATTCAATTGGGTCTAAAAGTTTGCTAAATATACTAACCAATTTATAGGAGACATAAATTGGGTTGAGTCCTAAGTGGGATGAATTTATCAAAATTTATTTGATATTTTTCATGGCTTTTATGTGCCAAATACCAAGAGTCCCAAGGGCATGGGACTCTTGGCACCTAAGTGATACCTCCGCAGTCAAAAGGATGTAGAAGGACCAATAGACCTCCTACCCAAAAACAAATTATATGGTTAGAAAGTATATTTAATTCCCTTTCTTTTGACACCCATATTGTATATACTTTGATTAGGTCAAAGTGACATATGGCATGGAAAAGGTTGATTGACAAATGAAGAGTCGCGACTCTTCATTGTTGGTGCACAGAAATGGTGAATTTATTCTACTTTTGGGAATTCAATTGAATTTGAAATGAGGCAACCCTTGGATATGGATGAGGCTGATCTGAAGTGGGTAATCACCAATGAAAAAGAAGTTGGTGGAGTGAATTATGGTGCGCATAATATGAAGGGTTGCGTACCTTCATTATTGGCGCAAGTTATGGTAAGCAGAGAGTCTTTCTGCATTAAGGAACTTATCAGATGGATAAGTCTTTTCATTTCCATGCTAATTGAGAAGCTTTATCATCAGTTACATGCCATGCGACATGAAAAAAAAATCCCAAAATAATCCGAAGGATCGGTTGAGGGTGGTTAGCGCATAAAGGGTCTTGACTCTTCAAGATAAGACTCCTTCTTATTGAAGGGTCTTATTTGATCTGTTGATAGACAGATCAATGGCTGATGAAGAGCCATTATTGGTGCCTCTCCTTCTCTTATAAATAGCCGTCGATGTTTAGGCCGATGGTTATTTGATTTCATTCTTTCTTTCTTGCATTCTTACACTCACTCTGCCACACTCTCCTTTTGTCTCTTCCTCCCTTGTCTTGTCTTAAGACAAGAACTTCATTTTAAGACAAGGCTTTTAGGAAGTGAATTAGAAAGTATAAGTGAAAGTGAAGAGTATTTTGAAAAGGGCTCAGAGTGCTCTACTGGAAGGAAAAGGTCTAAGCAAGGAAGGAGAGGCTACCAAAGGAAGAAAGGCCATCAAAAGAGTCCCAATGGCTTAAGCAACCTACTAAGGAGTGCTTCCTAGGATCAATTCCTGTGTGGATCACCTCTGGAGGGCATGCACTTGTGTGCCTAGTAGGAAGAAGAAGGAATTATCATTCCAAGTATTTTTCCAAACCCTAATTGCATGACTTGTAAATTGTAATAAATAAGGGATCTTGGGCTTAGGGTTTCAAGTTGCTTGGAGTTTCAAGAAAGAAATTTTTGAAATCCATTGTTCCGCTATGCCATCGAAACCCTAGAAACCCAACAGTGGTATCAGAGCCCCCTTATTTCATTCAATTAATGGTCAGTTGCATATGCTTATGTGATAGTGAATATGATCATATATGGGGATCATATTTTGATGCATGCCACTAATTAAGGTTCATTTATATATTGAATGATAATATGATCATACATATAAATCATAGTGTGATGCATACTATTGAAAGGGTATATGATAGTGAATATTTTCATATATGGTGCATGCAATTAGTAATGATTTCTTATTATACTATGAAGTGATGCATGATTGTTTTAAATTATATATGATATATGTTAAATCCTAGTAACTGCTTCAGATTGGTTTAGTCACCAAAATAATTAAAATAATAGATCATGTACTGGAATGGATGTGATGCAGAAAATTAACCCTAAAGATGCTTATCTCTTTATTTTCTTCTTCAAGGGTCAATCATAGTGGCACCCCTACACGCCGTAGGAAATCTCGTTTGAATGGGAGGTGAGGGTCTTGCAGCCCTACTTTTTTCTATGACCAGACGGCCATGGTGAAGCACCCGATCTGAGTACTTAAAGTGAAACTAAGTTTGCATAAGAGAATTAAACCCTAGTTTAACCTGCTCTAATACCAAAACTGATATAGGACAAATAATTAAAACTAAATTACCATGATTATGATCTAATTATCTGAGGAAAGTAGAGAATAATTTTTTTTATATTTTTTTAAGGAAGAAAATTTGGCAGAGCTTCTTTATTGATGAATAATAATAATAATAATTACAAGGGGGTTGATGAGGTATTTGTAGACCCTCAACCAGTGGTGTAAGGGATTCAAACACTAGACTTTTTTTCTCCTTTGGACTACAACTCCTAGAATTCTTGCTCTAGGTGCTTGGACTCTTGTCTCTGGATAGAAGAGGACTCAAGAGTTTTGGTGAGACTCTTGAGTTCTGAAAACTTAAGCAGCTCTGAACCTATTTGATTCAAATATTTGTGGTAGAGAACCATTTAACCTCCTCCATTTAGGTGATCAAATATTTTAGAACTCCTTGAAAGTTGGCATGAAAAAAAAATGCTTGGCTGACTCTTGAAAATTTTTGGCATGAAATTCTTTAGTGGAGGTGCCAATTTGGGAGAGTCCTTCACATTTACTTATCTTAAAAGGAGTTGGCGCTAACTTTGCTTTCATTCGGCCGACCAAAAATTAAAAAAAAAACATGACATGTGGGATGTCCAAACAAAAGTGACATGGCATGTGTTCTTGTCCCAAAATGAAATGGCATGACATGTCCAAACATGATTTGTGTTGATTGAAGGAAAAACATACTAGGCAGAAAGAAAGTATTTTAAAATAATTTTAAAATAAATAACGGAAGGCTTGGTAGATCGATCAAAATGATCTACCAATCTGCTAGTAATAGGATCTAGTAAAATAATGTAGCATGCAATATACTCAAGAGCAAGAAAAATAATCAAAGATATAAAAGTACCTTAAAGTGCTTGAGCCATACATATGTCTGGCCTCTATAGGTAATCCACACCGGGGCTCGACTTTGATCAACTCCCTCGAAGTGCTAGCTCCTTGGGATCATTTGGGCTGATCTTCTTCTTCCTGGAAGATAAGGAGGAGAGGTGGAACCCTTCCTAACTATCTCTCTTCCCAAGACCTAGCTTGAATGCTAGGTATTCTCACACCCAATCCTAAGTCCTCACAAAACCTCTTTTTCTTTTAGTTCTTCAACCTTTTTCTCTCAGCTAACCAGTAGCCCCTAAAATAACCTTTATTTATAGAGACAGCCATGAGAGGGAGAAAGAGGAAGGAGGAGTGATTGGGGGAGAAGGTCAAGGGCATACCAATTTGGCTCTAACCATATAAGGAAGGACTGCAAATCATTCCATAAAAGTTTGGAGCCAAAATAGCTTGAATTCGAAATTCAAACCAGGTCAAATCTTTTCCAAAAAGCTTCCCAGAAAATCCCATTCAGGATTTTCTAGTCGAGCAGAGACAAGTCGACTCGAGCAAGGGTTGAGTCGGCTCATCTAGACTCAAAACAGTCGGACTGTTCTTTCAATAGGAATGAGTCAGCTTGAGTAGGGGTCAAGTCGGCTCATCCAAAAATAGAATGAGTCAGCTCGAGCAGAGGTCGAGTCGGCTCGTCCAGAACACAGAACGAGTCAGCTCGAGTAGGGGTCGAGTTGGCTCATCCAGAAACAAATTTCCAAAATGCTTCTTGTCATAGCCCAGTATTGCTCAAGTGTCGACACATGGCCAATCATATTGATTGCCAATGATAGCAAATGATTCTTAATCGTCGATTAGTCTTTAGATCAGATAGAAACCCCTATGGTGTGTGACGTCAAAGGTTCGAATACTAAGCCGATAGCACTGGAACACTTTCAGTACCAGTCAAAGTCCTCATCTAGTAATGACCCGATGTCCGAATAGGTCAAAGATTGCAGAGCAACTTTTAAAAACCTCTGGCATATGGTTACCGCATAATTCATTCCTTTGACCTCATAATGCTCAAGATGACATAGGATTTGACTGCCAACCCTAATTTGGTTCATCCAAATCATGTCTCAACTTTACAAGTTCTGTGACTCCTCACAAAAACTATCATGACCAAGGTTTTGCTAAATTGAGACACAGCGAGTCATTCACTCCAAACTATTTGAAGGGGTCAATTCCATCTTGATCCACCAGCGCTCCACAAGTACTTGACTGCACTCAGAAACCTTTCATCATTGGATTCAAAATCCAGGTGTCCGACACCAAAGTACAGTGAGTTGCTTGCAAGCTATCATGATGACCTCAGGTCTGAGGGACACATATATCCATATCCCTTCACGAGCAACCCTTTGGCAAAAGGGAGCTTCGTAGATGGTCATGTTCAGTGAGATGTCACAATTTTACTTGCATGTCACACCAGTATCTCCACACTCCTTCGTTAAGAGGATAACCAATATATGTGACATACAACAACCTATACTCGATACATCGTCGTCCTATAACAATGTATCCTTTGGTTATGAACCAGTTTAATAACTACTTGATATATCTTCTCTATATCAAATGATGTAGTTCTAAGGACTCCATCATAATTCATTTTAGAAAAATATAAATATGATGAACAGCCAAAAGAATAACTTATATTCATTAAAAATTTATATATAATTACAAAATTAGCATAACTATCTATTGCCTAGACGATTGGCTTTGGGACATAATTCCCAACATTGATGTCCCTTGATGATGTGGTAGGTATTATCCAATTTCTTGAAAAAAAGGTGGCACCAAAAACAAACTGACTTGGGCTAGCACATGGAGTCACATGGCTGGTCTTAGGCTAGCACATGGCTTGTCTTGGGCTAGCACATGGGTCTTCAATTGGATGCACATAGGATATTGACTTGAGTTCCCTCAGGACTTAACTAATTACATGGACTCAATACTAATTATTACAAGACTCAAAATCAAATAACTTAAGCCCCACTTGATCAATTGATTAAAAGGCTTAACCTCATGTAATAAAAAAGAATAAATTAGTAAACAAGGTTTGGTCCAATGGGGTTTTGACTCAATGTGGTAAAAAAGGTTTAGCCCAAAAGGGTAAATAACAAAACCTTAATTACAGTTGGTAAAAAGGGCTAACCCTAACTAATCCAAAATAATAAAAATTAAAATAAAATATTTATATGGTAAATGGGGTTGGGTTCAGGGCTTTATTCACAAGTGATCCACAAGGATGTGGGTTCAACCTGTCGATATTTTCTGGCCCTGGTGTCCACACCATAGGTACCAAGGGTCCAATGGAAATAGGTGTAGCTAGCTATGAAGTCCTCAAATTGGCTAGCTATGTAGGGATGTGTCTAGTAGATGTACCCGCAACTTATGCTGAGTCTGAGGGTTCGATATCAGCATGTGTGTCCTCCTCCTCATTAGCATTCTTCTCCTCCTCATTGTCATTATCATCCTCTCCATCATCCGAACTATTAGAACCAGTTGCACTTTGTTCTAGTACTTGACAAATCCATCTATCATCCACCTTATAGTATCCTATTCAATGGTGTGATCTCTCATTATACCAATCAGCATGTAATAATCTCCTCGCATCCTCCCTGGTATAATCCATACCAAACTCCTGAAAAATGAGAGTAAAAACAATACCATAGGGCAAGCATGATCTAGATGTCCTGCAGCCTCTTTGATCTATGCTAATATTAGCAATGGTAGGTTTATATGGGTTGACTCTCAATCAAATAGTACATAAAAGCAATATCCTTCTTGGTTATCCAATCAAACCTTCCAGTTTTCAAGAAAAATATCTTGCTAAGCATATGATGTAGAAGCCTCATCTCTAAAAAAAGTTGATTAGCTCGTAGATTTTTAAGACTTCTTACATTCTCTCTCTAATATAACTTTCAAACCATCATGCTTGTTTTCTAAATTCAAGAGTGATGTGGGACAGAGATCGGGGATGGATCGCTGGCGAGCATGGAAGTCACCAGAGACTAGGGTTTGTAGGGGAGAAGAAAGAGAGGGCGAGGGATACCTAGGGTTTACACAAATTTCCCGTGGAGGACAAGCACACAGCAAAGGGTTCACACAGATGCCCTAGTGATGAGGGACGAACTCGATGAACCCTAGTTTATTTGGAAAAGGGAATACCTAAACAAACCAGGACCGTGGGAGGGCTAAGAAGCCTCCCGGAACTAGGACGAACTGATACTAAACCCTAAAATAGCTGAACTCTTTTGGTTTTCAATTTTCTTGGTGGAGGAACAATGGGATGGAGGATAGGAAACGTGGACACTCTAGGACTGGGGACTCCCCTTCACGGAGAGACGTCGCACCTCTAGGGCATCTCACCCACCACACTACATGTAGTCTAGGGCATCCCACCCATCACACTACACGCGGAGCCTAGGGCATCCCACCCAAATTGCTACCTGGGGCTGTAAAGAAAAATTCCTAAGACCTAGAGGGGGACTCAATGGAAAAGGGGATAACTAGGGCCTCGATGCTCGCATGAAGCGAAGGAAGTGGGGTCTCACACCCCTCGACACCCGTAGGTGAAGGAAAGACAGGCCTCACCCAGAACCAGAACCAATGGAAAATCCAAAAATTTCATATCAAACTTATTCATTACAAGGGGAGAGGGGGCCTTTATATAGAAAAACCAAACCCCTCACTTAGCCTACAAGAAACCCAAAAAAGAAAAAATAAATTATATCAAAATTCGTGCTACATCAATATTGGTGCTAATTTGCTCTAAGAAGCATGTTGGCTTGATGATATGCTTTGAAAAGCATGCTGCTTGGACTGCTCCAGAAAGCATGCGAACTCATCTCTCGTGGACGTGCAAAGAGGGATGGAACCAACTCTGGCGGCAACCGGCAGATGGGCGGCGACCAGGAAGCGGGCGGCAGACAAGGCCAGCGGACGGTGAGCAGCGAACGGTCGGTGGCGGTTGCAGGCGGGGCGACGGCACATAGATGGCACTGGGTATGTCGTTTGGTCTCCCACGGCCGTGGGGGACCCCTGGGTGCCGGCAAGGCTCCGGCGAGATGGTGGACGGCCGGACAGTGGCTCCGGCGAGATGGTGGACGGCCGGACGGTGTGTCCGGTGGGATTGCGGCAAGTGGCAGCAGCGGGCAGTGGTGCAAGGGGTCGCACGGCACGCACGAGCGTGCCATTCGATCTTCTCACGGGCGTGGGGCCCAAGGGCACCGACGAGGGTGACGGTGACCGGGCATGGGCCGGTGGGCGGCGGGCAGGCAGCCGGTGGCAGGCCGGCGGTGGCAGGCGGCGACGGCGGTCGTGGGTGACTGTTCATCTTCCAATAGACCGTTCGTCTTTCATGGCATGGGCGATGGCGGATGCCGATTTTTCGACGAGGAGCGGGGCCGGCGGGGGCAGCCGGGGGTCGGGCAGCCCAGATCCGGGGGGTCGCGGGGCGATGGCTAGGGTTCGGGAGTTTTTTTAAAAAAAGATCACAGGAGAAGGATGGAGGGAGATGGAATAAGGCTGAGATAACTTCGGGATAAACCTAGAATAAAACTGGAATAACGGGGATAGGTGGAATAGCGAGAATAGGAAAATAAAGAAATATGAGAAAATTAAGAAAAATGGAAAAAGAACCTGGACCTGCCCTGGATCTCCATCATTCTCTTCGACCGCGAAGAACTCGACTCCATCAAGTTCGAAAAATGGAGCACACCCTAATCCATAACTCGCTCTGATATCAAGTTGATGAGGGACGTACTCGATGAACCCTGGTTTATTTGGAAAAGGAAACATCTAAACAAACTAGGACTGTAGGAGGGCTAAGAAGCATCCAGGGACTAGGGCGAACTGACACTAAACCTTAAAATAGCTGAACTCTTTTGGTTTTCAATTTTCTTGGTGGAGGAACAATGGGATGGAGGCTAAAAAACATGGACACTCTAGGACCGGGGACTCACCTTCACGGAGAGACATCGCACCTCTAGGGCATCTCACCCACCCCATTACATGTGTCTAGGGCGTCCCACCTATCTCCTACACGTGGAGCCTAAGGCATCCCACCCAAATCGCTACATGGGACTGTAAAGAAAAATCCCTAAGACCTAGAGGGGGACTCGATGGAAAAGGGAATAACTAGGGCCTCGTGCCCCTCAACGCTCGCATGGAGCGAAGGAAGTGGGGTCTCATACCCCTCAACACCCGTAGGTGAAGGAAAGACGAGCCTCAGCCCAGAACTAGAACCAATAGAAAACCTAAAAATCTCATATCAAACTTATTCATTATAGGGATAGAGGGAGCCTTTATATAGAAAAACCAAACCCCTCACATAGCCTACAAGAAACCCAAAAAAGGATAAACAAATTACATCAAAATCCATGCTACATCATATTGGTGCTGATCTGCTCTAAGAAGCATGTTGGCTTGATGAATTGCTCCAAAAAGCATGCTTCTTGGACTACTCCAAAAAGCATGCGGACTCATCTCTTGTGGACGTGCACAGAGGGCAGGAGCCAACTCCGGCGGCAATCAGTTGACAGGTGGGGCGGCCGGGAAGCGGGCGGCGAACGAGGTCGGCGGACGGTCAATGGTGGTTGCAGGCGGGGCAGTGGCACAGAGATGGCACGGCATGTCCAGGGCGTGCCGTTTGGTCTCCCACAGCCGTGGGGGATCCCTGGGCACCGCTGAGGCTCTGACGAGATGGCGGACGGTCGGACGGTGGCTCCGGTGGGATGGCGGTGGTGGAAACAATGACGGGCGGTGATGCAGGGGCGGCACGGCCGCACGACATGCACAAGCATGCCGTTCGGTCTTCTCGCGAGCGTGGGGCCCAAGGGCGCCGGCGAGGGTTGCGGTGGCCGTGCGTGGGCCGGTGGCACCCCGACGGTGGCGACAGCCATGGGCGACCCTTGGTCTTCCCACGGACAGTTCGTCTTCCATGGCATGGGTGACGACGGATGCTGGTTTTCTGGCCGGGAGCGGGGCTGGCGGCAGGCCGACGGGGGCCGCCGGGGGTCGGGCTGCCCGGATCTGGGGTGCGGCGGGGCGGTGACTAGGGTTCGGGAATTTTTTAAAAAGAAAATCATGGAAGAAGGATAAAGGGAGATGGAATAAGGCTGGGATAACTCGGGGATAAACCTAGAATAAAACTGGAATAGCAGGGATAGGTGGAATAGCGGGAATAGGAAAATAAAAGAAATATGAGAAAATTAAGAAAAATGGAAAAATAACCTGGATCTGCCCTGGATCCCCATCACCTAGGGATCACACTGAAACCCTGAAAAGTTCACACATAACTAGAGGAATATTCATTCATCATTCTTTGTTAAAAATTAGAAGAGGGGGTGGGGTATTTATAGATTCACCCCAGGGTACATAACTTGAGGGCTAAGAAATCCTAACTTGTGGGCCAAGAAACCCTGGTGGACTGGTCAACAGTGGGCCTGTCTTGGGCTGGAGCTCTCTCTTGCAGGCTTGGCGGTAGTAAAGGGTCCAGGTGCATGAAGGCCGGCTCTAGTTGATAGGCCTGGTGAATCTCCTAGCTGCGAACTCTCCTCTTGTACATGATCTGAATGACTCGATCGGACCTGACTGACTAAAATGACTAGACCTACTAAGTGTACTCAACTGACTTAGTTGTCTCACTTTATTACAGGACTCAATTGGCTCACTTTGACTAAAGTGACACAAGACTAATAGACTCAAATAAATTAAAACAAAACAAACTCTTGGTCCATTTCGGGTCCCCATCAAAGAGACACAGTCCACTTCTTGGCATCTCTAATAACTTAGCAAGTCTCCTTTGATGTATCATAATCAGAGACTCCTTTACAATAGATTCAAAGGAATCACATCCAACTCTTAAATTTTAAAAGAACCAATGGACAAGTCTTGGATAGACGGGTTTCTCCAATGTCCAAATTTGCTCCCAACATTGTTGATGGGGACATCAACAAGAAGGAAAATTCTCAAACTAATTCTCTTTAGTTTTGCAGCTAATAGAATCTACTTCAATCCAATAAAGGTCATGGGATGAAGCCCAATCACAAAGCCCATGAGCCAACTCCACCATCCTCATGAGTCGACTCACCCTTTTTGAAGCACAAGCCGACTCCACCATCCTCTTTGGCCAAGTCAACCCAACTCAACCCGATTCAAGCATGCCACTTGGACGCCACCTCTTCACCTTCACATGGAGACCACTTCCCATTCACATGGAGGACACTACATCAAGCATCTTTAGGGGAGACATGGAGGACACCTCATCAAGTGATTTATGGAGAGCATATAACAACTTTCCAATCCCCCAACAAATCTCCAACCAACTTGACATGTGGGATGCCATATCACATGCTACCAAAGGACCCACATCAGCAAGAGGAGGCCATGTCATTGCCACCTAGGTGCCACATGTCAAGTTGTTACAACTTTCTACCTATAAGTTGTTGCAAAGTACTTCTAGTTACAACCATGTAACCAAAGTTTTTAGATCTAACTAGGAGTAGTTAGCTTAACCTAACCCTCTTTCCCTCTCTCTCCTTGGCTGACTCCTATGGTTCCAAGGCCTATAAATAGGGCTCCAAGCCCTCTCTTGTAAGCATACTATGCTATGATATATTTTGAGAATTGAATGAAAGGTTTCCTTCTTGTTAAGTTCCTTCTTGTGTTCTCTTGTGTGGAGTGAGTGAGATCTCTTTGGTTTGAAGGTTTGAAGCCTTGTTTTAGAAGAGGGTGGGATGCCCTTGGGTTTGTGTTTGAAGGGTGGGATGCCCTTGTGATAAGTGGAGGGTGGGATGCCCTTTGATTGATCCAAGTTTAAGCTCCTTGGTTCCAAGCCACCGGCGACTATTCCTTCTCCTTCTTTCCTTTGTTTCAATTCCATCCTTAATTCTTCTTCCATGCCCAATGTTGGGTTTTGTTGCAGGTTCTCTCAGGGTTTCCATGTCAAGGATGAAGGTCTCCATGCCATGGATCAAGGCCAAGGTAAGTCCTAAAGTAGGGAGTGCTAGTTTTAGGTTTTAGGCCTCAATCCTTGAGTGTTGAGAGCTTCATTTCCACAAAATATTTTAGCCTTCATTGTTGGTAGGAGAACCTCTTCTTGGCTCTTTGGATCTGATCATTTGAAGGTGTTTCGACCTAGTAGGAATGCTTTCCTAGCCATGAGATCCATCTTATATTACTTTGAATGTGATATGTATGCGGGAGTTTAATTTTTGATTAACTAGTCTCTTGCTTGGAAGAAGATTGTCTCTCTTATGCTTAATTTTCATGCTTTAAATTCATTGTTCATCTTGGATAGCTAGTCTTTTAAAGCACATCATCATCCATGCATTTCATCCATCTCCTCATCCCGCATCAATTTTTGGTATCAGAGCTTCAGGTTCTACTATGTCAAGTTGCTAAAATTTTTGCTCTAGTATTAGTCCAAGTTTTCCATGAATTTTAGTAATTTTTCATGTTGCAAAAAAATCCAAAAAAACACTTTTGATATATTTTAGGACTTAGGATCTGAGTTCTAAAATTCTTAAAAAAATTCTCAGAACTTTTGTAGTTTAAAACTCGTCATCTCATTTTGCCCCTTTAGTTAGCTAGTATTTGCTTCAATTCTAGTTTCATGCCATTTAGTTGTTCCATTAAATTTTAGAAAAGAAATTCCCAAAAAAAAATTTCTATGAATTTTAGATTTTAATCTGATATCTCCACTTACAAAAATTCAAATTCTAAAATTTTGTGAGTTTAAATTTCAAACTTTAAGTATTTTATGGTTAAAGGTTTTTAAGCTAGAAGTTTCTTGTAACAACTTTTACAACAAGCTTTCAAAAATGAATTTTCTAATCAAAATTTGAGAATTAAAATTCAAAATTTGAATACTTAACTCTGAGATCTAACAATTTCAATTTAATTTTCAAATTTTTTGAAATTTAAAAATTTGAATTTCAAATTTTCAAAACTAGTTAGTTGGAAGTTTGTTACTTGCTGAAATTTTTTTCTTGCAACAAGTTCTACTTCCAAAAAAAAACTAATTTTCCAACTATAATTTGAAATTCAAAATCTAAAATTTAGGTTTTGTAATTTAGACTTCTAGATATGCAATTTCCAATTTAAATTTTGAAATTTGAAATTTTGAAATTTGGACTTTGAATCATTTGATTGTGTTAATCTAGTTATGGTGCTAATTAGTTGGTGAATTGTTTGTGCATCCATTTCTAAATCTATTTAAGGACATTCAATATAACATAAGGGAAGGAGGTCATTACCTTTTCCTTGGCCCAAAACAATCACCCACATTTGCATTGACCTAAGCCATAATTAAAATCAAGTAGGAACCTAAAACTAGGGACATCCACAAGTCAAGTTCAAGTGCAAGATGAGGCAAAGTATTATTTAAGTTTGTATTTACTCTTTGAAATTGGTGTCTAAGGCTAGAGGTCCAACGGCAAACGCCTTAAACGGACTTGCAGTTTTTAATTAGAACCTCGTAAAAGCGAGGGAAGCCTCCCGCAACCCCACCTCTTACCTGACCAGTGGAAATGGTACTTGCATCCTTAACTAGTACCTAGTCAATTCCTATTTTGAACTTCCAGGTCTAGGAGCCCTAAAAGCTAGGTTTGTACTGCTTGTCCAATTAGTCTGAAGCCCTATACCAACAGTCCTACACTCAGTCTGGTTTACCCATAGATCCCAATCTTGAATTCTTTATAAGGACCATGACTGAAAAGTTTGATATCCTAACTAAACAATTATGGCAAATGAACAAAGAGTTAGGACAAGTGGATAATCAAATCGGGAACCTCGAAGAAAATTGCTTGATCCTTACTAAACTTAAATCACCTAGTCCACCTCCCATTGGTCTGAGAGCCCATTATCAAGATTTTGATAATGGGCTGAGAGCCCATTATCACCCCTGAATACAACCCTAGACATCCTTACCAAGATTTTGATAATTTAGAGGTAAGATCCTTTAGGAACAATCGACCCTATGCACCCACTTTAGATGAAAATTTAGATCATGAAGTATTATACATCGATTGGGAGAAAAGAATGGACCGATACTTTGAGTGTGATGAAATGTTGGAAAAAAGGAAGTGCCAATTTGCCAAACTTAGGTTAGTCCGACATGCAAAGCTATATTGGGAAGATGTTGAGCGCGAATGTTATTATAGTGGAGATAAAATAATTATCTGGAGAGATATGAAGAGTAAGCTTAGAGAAAAGTACCTAGGTAGATATTATGAGCAAAAACTGTTAGACCAATGGCAAAGATTGCATCAAGGAAACAAAACTATGTCTGAATACATTGCTGTATTTAATGAGTTTGTTAGGAGATGTAACATAGACGAATCTGAGGCCATGACCATATCTAGATTTTGAACTGGCCTACATGAGGAAATCCAGTGGGAATTGTTTCAATGGGAAGTTCATGACCTAGAAGAAGCTTATCAAATTGCTAGAAAATTTGAGACATTTTAGAGAGAACTCATGAATAGTCGATCTAAGTCTAACAGGATTAGTATCTCTGGACATAAACCAAGTTCTTGTCAGATTCCTTCAAACCAACCAACTCCTACTATCCCATTAATTTGCAAGGTAGAAGCTCCTAAACCTATTGAAGAGCCAAAGATAGAAATATACGAAGCCGAACTGAGTTTAATAAATGAGTATTAAAGTGATGAAGAAGAAATTGAACCCACTGAAGAATTAGAGAAAGAAGTTCCTACTAAAGAACTCAAGGAAGAAGTGGACAAAATAGGGTCAAAATCTTGTTCAATTGGAGAATTAGAGAAAGAATCTCCCGAACCCATTCAAGAATACAAGGAAGAAGTAAACAAAGTATAGAAGAGTTAAAGAAAGAAGTGCTTAAACCCATGAAAGAATCCAAGGAAGAAGAAGTAGGATTAAAAGATTGTTCAATGATCAATATAGAATAGGAAATTGATATAAGCTTGACTCCACCTAAGGACAACATCATAAGAGGGTCCAGTAAACTGAAAGAAGAGTCACACGACTTAAATTTGATCAATGCTAAGGGTTCACAACAAAAGATCATTGAAGGACCATCCCAAAAAAGGCAACCTCAAGAAGTCGTAGAAATTTGGAAGGATTTTCAATATGTATCCCCTGAAAATTTTCCTGATCATATTCCACCATTCTTGGACATCCAGCATACCATCGACCTGGTCCCAATAATATTCAATAGTTATTTTTGAAAAACTTTATGGCACATACTAGGGACCAAATTGAGATTTACAGCCACCTATCTGAAGTTGTGTATAAGATTCTTGGAAGTCTATTAAGAAGAGAATATTGGAAGTTAGGAACTTTTTGGTCAATAATTCCACTAAGAATAAAGCCCATTTAAGCTTACCCTTTTGTTATTTGGTGTCATTTGAGTTTATCCATCTGAGTACTGAAGTCACAGGATTTGATAAATTGAAAGAGGAATACAAAAACTGTCCTGACTTTAGTAAAATTTTTGAATCTATTAGTCAAGGACCATCTAGCGAATATAAAGACTATATCCTACATGATGAATTCCTTTTTAAAGGAAACAAGTTGTGTATCCCCCAAACCTTAATTTGGGAATTCTTGATTTGGAAAATCCATGCAAGGGGATTAGCTGGCCATTTTGGTAGGAATAAAATATTTTAGCTTTGAAAGACCAATTCTTTTGGCCAAGCCTTAAAAGAAACATGGCCCAAGTTGTAGCCTAGTGTCGAACATGTGCTGTTGCTAAAATACAAAAATAAAATACTGGCCTATACACCCCTTTACCTATCCCTGACTGCCCTTGGCAAGATATCAGTATGGATTTCGTGCTTGGATTGCCAAAGACTATGCATAGACATGATTCCATCTATGTTGTTGTTGATCATTTTTCAAAGATGGCATATTTCTTACCCTGTTCCCAGACCTTTGATGCTTTAAGAGTGGCCAAATTATTTTTTAATGAAGTGGTTAGGTTACGTGGTTTACTTAAGACCATTGTATCCGATAGGGATGTCAAATTCACTAGCTATTTCTGGAAAACCTTATAGCACCTAATGGAAACTAAGTTGAACTTCTCTACCTCTTACCACCTCCAAACTGATGGCCAAATAGAGGTTGTGAATAGGAGTCTGGGGAATATGTTAAGATGTTTAGTGAGAAAAAAATACATGAAATTGGGACCTTTTGCTGCCTCGTATAGAATTTGCTTATAATAGCTCAGTTAACAGGTCTATTGGAAAAAGTCCCTTTAAGCTTGTTCATGGGTACAAACCAAGAAAGCTAATAGATCTTATCCCTATACCCATTCATGCACAAATCTCAAAGTCTGTCGAATCATATGCACAGCATCTTAGGGATTTGCATAAATACATTAACTCCTGTAAGAGAGAAAAAGAATTTCAGGAAGGAGGCGATGTCATGATTAGGCTCTAACCTGAATAATTCTTACTACGAACTATGAAAAAATTACACACCCGTGGTGCAGGTTCTTTCAAAATAATAAAAAAGATTGGATCCAATGCTTATGTGTTCCATCTGACTTTTGTATCAGTTCCACTTTCAATATTTTAGATCTAGTAGAGTACAAGAAACCAACAATGATACCCAGTGAGCCATTCGAGCCTGATTCTATCTTTGAGTGTGAGCCAACCCTTGAGTGTCCACCAGCCATATTTCCAAAGCGACGAGATAGAATTGAGCGAATCTTAGATGATAAGACTATCACTACTTGAAACAAGGACTATCAATGCTACTTGGTTCATTGGCAAGGGCATCCTGATTCTGAAGACTCATGGATTACTTGAGAGGAACTACAAAGAATCGACCCTGACCTACTAGAGTATTACCAAAGTCAAATTGATTCCAACTAGATATGATCGAGTTCTTTCCACCTCGGAAGAACTGATGGGGACATCAACAAGAAGAAAAAAATTCAAACTAATTCTCTTTAGTTTTACAGTTAATAGAATCTACTTAAATCCAATAAAGATCATGGGATGAAGCCCAATCACAAAGTCCATGAGCCGACTCCACCATCCTCATGAGTCGACTCACGCTTTTTGAAGCACAAGCCGACTACACCATCCTCTTAGGCCAAGTTAACCCAACTCAACCCAATTCAAGCATGCCACTTGGACACCTTATGGATGCCACCTCTTCACCTTCACATGGAGACCACTTCCCCTTCACATGGAGGACACTACATCAAACATCTTTGGGGGAGACATGGAGGACACCTCATTAAGTGATTTATCGGGAGCATATAACAAACAACTTTCCAATCCCCCAACAAATCTCCAACCAACTGACATGTGGGATGCCACATCACATGCCACCAAAGGACCCACATCAGGAAGAGGAGGCCATGTCATTGCCACCTAGGTGCCACATGTCAAGTTGTTACAACTTTCTACTTATAAGTTGTTGCAAACTATTTCTAGTTACAACCATGTAACCAAAGTTGTTAGATCTATCTAGGAGTAGTTAGCTTAACGTAACCCTCTCCCCCTCTCTCTCCTTGGCTAACTCATATGGTTCCAATGCCTATAAATAGGGCTCCAAGCCCTCTCTTGTAAGCATACTATGCTATGATATATTTTGAGAATTGAATGAAAGGTTTCCTTCTTGTTAAGTTCCTTCTTGTGTTCTCTTGTGTGGAGTGAGTGAGATCTCTTTGGTTTGAAGGTCTGAAAGCCTTGTTTTAGAAGAGGGTGGGATGCCCTTGGGTTTGTGTTTGAAGGGTGGGATGCCCTTTGATTGATCCAAGTTCAAGCTCCTTGGTTCCAAGCCGTCGGCCACTATTCCTTCTGCTTCTTTCCTTTGTTTCAATTCCATCCTTAATTCTTCTTCCATGCCTAATGTTGGGTTTTGTTACAGGTTCTCTCAGGGTTTCCAAGTCAAAGATGAAGGTCTCCATGCCATGGATCAAGGCCAAGGTAAGTCCTAAAGTAGAGAGTGCTAGTCTTAGGATTTAGGCCTCAATCCTAGAGTGCTGAGAGCTTCCTTTCCACCAAATATTTTAGCCTTCATTATTGGTAGGAGAACCTCTTCTTGGCTCTTTGGATATGATTATTTGAAGGTGTTTCGACCAAGTAGGAATGCTTTCGTAGCCATGAGATCCATCTTATATTACTTTGAATGTGATAGGCATGCGGGAGTTTAATTTTTGATTAACTAGTCTTTTGCTTGGAAGAAGATTGTCTCTCTTATGCTTAATTTTCATGCTTTAAATTCATTGTTCATTTTGGATAGCTAGTTTTTTAAAGCACATAATCATCCATGCATTTCATCCATCTCCTCATCCTGTATCAATTGTGAAGGAAAACCTGGTGCAGCAGAAGCCTACCCTAGGCATGCAACACTAGGGAGCTGGTATTGCATAATAAAAATTTTTAAGCATGCAGTAGAAAGTACCCACTCATGCACAGGATCTAACATATCATGATACATATAACAAAATATATAGGCATGTATAGGCAAGTGCAACAATTATAAATCATATGATAACAACTAGATATGGGCATGTATGATAACCAAAATAAAATATACTTGATCGAAGAGGACTCTCTCAGTCTTCAGAATTAATCAGTGACCAGTTGAACTCTTTCAACAGCAAATAAGATCTGCAATGGCAAGAAGAAGAAGAATGATTCAACCTCTCGAGGTGTCCACGTGTCCACCCTCTAGAGTATCCACGTGCAGGGCTCTCGCTGATCTGACTCCCGGAAGGATGCTAGTCCTTCGGGAATCCAAAGACAGGTCATGGTAATATGGAGCAAGCAATATCAAATAATCCTCACGGACGGTCTTCTCCAGGACCGCCTTAACTCCACGAAGAGCACACACTAGAAACTGAAGAACCAGGGAAAGGTAAACATGGATTGCAGAACAAAATTTTGTACGCAGAGATCTGTCTCAAAAACACGCTCTCTATCCCTCTCTATAGCACCTCGCGACTTTGAACCCAAGATCAAAACATCAGTCGGAGAAAACCATGAAGCCCTGTTTTTCCGTTCTCCTCATCGCATGGCCGTGAAGGCCTATTTTATTCTTCTCTCATATATCTAGCAACTCAGCAAATATAGCAGGCCGAGATAACATATCCCGTGAAGGCTGGGATGACAACGAGACTCATAAAAGCCGTGTCAACACTGTGTGAAGAAGATAAGAGGGATGTTCCAGATCAGTGCATGAAGGCCGGGAACTGCTGCTAGAAAAAGGCAGAAAACCACATGAGAACAGAGGAAGACGTGCTCTATTCTTCCCTTTGTCCCAGCTGATGATGGAGTCATCGCCCTGCAGCAAACCGAAAGAACGCCTCCCTATTAGAATCACCGTCGAACAACCTTCTTCTATCTCATGCCCTGCTGCCTATCTATTGCTTCTCTCTTGCCCCTCTGAGTGTTCATCCATCAAGATGTATTTATAGGCAGAAAAATCAATCCATGAAGGCAAGGGAAAACTGCAGAAGAGCAGTCCAGATAAAACACCAAACGACCGAGAGGAAGAGGAAATGCCTTGTGGGAGAAGACCTTCATCAGAACCACTCTAGATTGGTGTAATAGATCTTTTCCAGATCTCCCAAGTGCAAACAAACTCCACGTGAACTTATCTCAATCTTCATCCGATCGGGAGAAGCAGTGAAGGATAGGGACGGCAACAACAAGAACGGGCAAGACTTCAAACTGATCTGCAGGCATGAGGAGTGAACCCAAGCTGCATCCGTGAGAGAGGAAATCGCATGCGGGAGAAAAATTGGGCCGAGAGGAGGAAAGGCGTGCGGGACTTGGATGAACTCCTTATCCGAACATGTTCTTCATGCGAGCAAGATCTAATCCATTTCGGTGAAATGGGGGAGTAGCCAATAAACACGTTGAACCATATTACCATGTAAACCAACAAGTGTTTAAACCGGTGATGGCTAGGATAAAACAAATGAGAACCAAGCCTTGATATAAACTGGTTCAACAAACCAAGTTTAAAAACCGGTTCAAAACCAAATCCAAAAACTGGTTTATCAAAACCCAGTTCGACCAAACCCAATGAATAATAAAATTTGGTTCAGTCCTGGTATGTCAGGAACAATTCCTGGTTGACCCAAACTAATCCTGATCGATACAAATCAGACCAAGTGGACTAGAAAAATCCAATGTATGCTCAAGAGACCATTTGACCTTAATACCGAAATGATTATCAATCATTGATCGGTTCCTGGATCAGAAAGAAATCCTCGATGGCGTGTGACCTCATAGGCTCGAACCTAAATGGTAGCACTGGAACACTTCCAGTACCAGCACATGATACCATCTAGCAATGGGTCCCGGCGTTTGGATAGGTCGAAGATGCAAGAGCAATCTATCGAACCTCTGGCATATGGTTACTATATGATTCATCCCTTTGACCTCCAATGCTCAAGATGACCTAGGGTTAGACTGCCAACCCTAACTGAGTCAATCCATAACATGTCTCAACCTCGCAAGTCCAGTGACTCCTCACTAGGACTACCTTGGCCAAGGATTTGCTAAATTGAAACACTGTAAGATATTCAATCCAAACAATTTGGACAGGTCAATCCATCTTGGTCCGCCACTGCTCCACAAGTATTGCCTATACCTAGAAACCTTCCATCACCGGATTAGAAATCCGGGTAGTCCTGTACCAAAGCACAGGGAGTTGCTTGCAAGCTACCATCATGACCTCAGGTCGGAGGGACACATATACCCATGTCCAATCGTGAGCAATCCTTTGATAGAAAGGAGCTCTACGGAGTCACATTCAATGAGATGTCACACATCCCACTTGCAGATCACATCAGTGTTACCACACTCCTTTGGTCAAGAGGATAACCAAACGATGTGAACCACAACAACCTACACTTGATACATTGTCATCCTGTACAATGTATCATTTGGTTGTGAACCTTTTAAAGGACCACTTGATATATCCTCTCTATATCGAAGTCAGTGCAGTCCTAAGGACTTCATCACATAAATTGGGCCCATTATAGAGAAATGAATGATGTGATGAGCTACCAAAATAATGTTTTATTAATTCATATACGATCATAATACTCAACACAACCGCCTACAACCTAGGCGATTGGCTTTGGGACACAATTCCCAACAACTCGCACTTGTACTAAAGCCAATCAGAACTGTATCTAATACCCATTTCCCTTTGTCGAACTCTTTGATTCTGAGGGCTTTAGTGAACTGGTCGGTCTGACTTTCCTTTCCATCGATCTTCATAAGATTGATATCGCCTCGTTCCACGATCTCTCACATGAGGTGATAGTGCCACAGAATATGCTTAGTGCGATGATATGACTTTGGCTCCTTAGCTTGAGCAATGGCCCCTGTGCTGTCACAATACACTGGAATAGGATCATCTAGGAAAGGTGCTACCCCTAGCTCTCCAAGGAATTTTCGTAACCACATGACTTTCTTTGCCGCATCTGATGCTACAAAGTACTCTGCTTCGCATACCGAGTCTGTAATAGTTGCCTGCTTGGAACTCTTCTAGCATATCACTCCTCCATTCAGGGTAAACACAAACCCTGACACACTCTTGCTATCATCTCTGTCAGACCGGAAACTGGAGTTAGTATATCCCACAAGTTTCAAGTCAAGTTCTTCATAAATCAACCATTGGTCGATAGTATTTCTCAAATACTTCAGGATGGTCTTAACCACCTTCCAATGCACCTCACCTGAGTCAAACTGGTATATGCTCACTACTCTTAATGAGTATGCCACGTCTGGTCTAATACAAGTCATAGCATACATGATAGAGCCTACTGCAGAAGCATAAGGTACTCTACTCATGTGCTCTCTTTCCTCAGGAGTTGTCACACAATCCTTCTTAGAAAGAGTAATTCCAGAACCTATCGGGAGATAGCATTTCTTGGAATTTTCTATGCTGAACTGTTTCAGCACGGTATCAATGTATGTAGACTGGGACAATCCCAGAAGCCTCTTAGATCTATTTCTATAGATCTTCATACCCAGTATGTAAGAAGCTTCACTCAAGTCTTTCATGGAGAACTAAGATGATAACCATACCTTTATTCCTTACAATGCTGTGATGTCATTCCTGATTAAGAGAATGTCATCTACATACAGTACCAGGAATACAATCATAGAACTATTAACCCACTTATAGATGCAGGGTTCCTCTCCATTCCTAACGAAGCCATACGATTTGATACACCTATCAAAATGCATGTTCCAACTTCGAGATGCTTGCTTGAGTCCATAAATGGACCTCTGCAATTTACATACTTTCGACTTGTCTGTGGATGTGAATCCTTCAGGCTGTATCATATACACCTCCTAATCCAACTCCCCATTCAGGAAAGTGGTTCGGACATCCAACTGCCATATCTCGTAGTCAAATGTGATGCCAAAGCAAGCATGATCCGAATGGACTTGAGCATTGCCATAGGGGAGAACGTCTTGTCATAATCGATACCATATCGCTGACGATACCCCTTGGCATCCAGACGTGCTTTATAGGTCTCTACCTTTCCATTTGCGCCCCTTTTCCTCTTGAAAATCCACTTGCACCCGATGGATTTTATCCTTTCAGTGGATCAACCAATGTCCATACATTGTTGATCTCCATGGACTCCATCTTGGATTGCATAGCTCCAAGCCACTCCTTAGAGTCAGATCTCTGAAGTGCATCCATATAGATGATCGGATCCTCATCATTCTCGTCGAGCTCAATGAAATAATCATCCCGGACCAAGAAACCATAGTATCTATCCAGCTGACATGGTACTCTACCGGATCTCCTAATAATGGGTTCTGGGTGTGATTCAATCACAGCCAGTTCTTTGATGTTCTTAGAGTGTGTAGGCTCTTCCACTGGTTGAACTTCACCAAGTTCAATCTTAGAGGCTACAGTTCCTTCTCCAAAGAACTCCTTTTCCAAAAAGATAGCCCTAAGAGCAACGAACACCTTCTGTTCATCTTCCAAGTAGAAGAAATATCCTTTTGTTTTCTTAGAAAACCCAATAAACAGGCACTAATCAGACCTTGGACCAAGTTTATCTGAGTCTAAATGCTTTACATAAGCTGGACAACCCCAGACCCAAAGGTGTGAAATTGAGGGCTTACGTCTAGTCCATAATTCATATGGAGTGGAGACAACAGACTTACTCGAAACATTATTCAGCAAGTAACAAGCTGTCTCAAGTGCATATCCCTAAAAGGATAGCTGCAGAGTTTCAAAGCCCATCATGGATCGAACCATGTCCAACAGGGTTCGATTCCTCCTTTCAGATACACCATTCAACTGAGGTGTTCCTGGAGGAGTCCACTGAGAGAGAATCCCATTCTCCTCAAAATATGTCATGAACTCACCGGATAGGTATTCACCTCCTCGATCAGATCGAAGGATTTTAATACTCTTTCAAGTTTGTTTGTTCACTTCATTACGATATCGTTTGAACATTTCAAACGACTCAGATTTATGTCTCATCAAAAAGACATAACCACACCTGGAAAGGTCGTCTGTTAATGAAATGAAATATCTGTATCCACCTCTGGCACTAACTTTCATGGGTCTGCATACATCAATATGTATGAGACTCAGAAGTTCTGTAGCTCGTTCACCTTTTCCAGTAAAAGGTGACTTGATCATTTTCTAAGCAAACAGGATTCACAAGTGAGCAGAGAGTCAGAATCACTAACCTCAAGGAGGCCATCTCCTCACAACTTGTTATGCTATTCTGGTTAACATGACCTAGCCTACAGTGCCATAGATACAAATCACTGACATTTTCCATCATTGGGCTATTTGGGTCTTTGGACGCCTGATAAAGAGGATAGTTCCTCTTCCAGTGTCCATGCTTCTTACAATAGAAGCACTCTGCACTAGCTAGATCAGCTTTCACTTTCTTGGCCTGACTTGGGCCAGGAACACTTTGCACTTTCTATCCCTTACCTTTTTTCTTCCCTTTTTTAAAGGGACGACGACCTCTAGAACCTCCTACTAAATTTACCACCCCCTTATTTAGTGATGGTCCTTCTCGTAAGTCTGCAACAATCCCATCAAACCATGATAATTGATTGCAGGTTAAGATAGAAGGAGGGTAGAGAATTCAGGATCACATCCTTGCCGAGTTGCTCTAGCAAGGGACATCCGAGCTTGCCCAATTGCTCGATTATCTCTATCATGTGCAATACATGATCAGTAAACGAACCGCCATTTCGTATTTTGACATTGTAGATGGCATAAGATACTTTGTACCACTCCACATTATCTAGCATGCCGAATTTTTTTTTCAACTTTTGAAGGGTCTTATCTGGCTGGGCCTCCTCGAATTGATGACTAAACTCATCGTTCATCGCTGCCAACATTATGCGTCAGACAGTAATCCGATCAGAAACCCACTTCAAATAAGTGTCCTGACCGAACTCCAAGCATTGGCAGAAGGAATTTTGGGTGCTAGATCCATTATCACATAAAGGATCTGCTCGTGCTCTAGGACAATCCTCAATCTTTGATACCAGCTATCAAAATTGGGACCCTTTAACTTCTCGCTACCGAGAAGTGACCGGAGCGAAAGGTTTGAAGACCTCTGAAAGGAAAATCTAGACCTAATCAATATATGAGTTAATCAATTAAACCAAAAGACTTGGACTTTAGTCTAAATGTCTCTCCCACTAATATTTCAGATTGGGAGCCTCTAACTCCAATCCGTGAAATCACCATTTCATAGTGGGTACTGAAACCCAATAGACCACATATGAGCCCAACTTTGGCTGGCTCACCCATACGCGTCTAAAGGTAGGTTCTCTAACCAATTGCTTCCCTAAGCAATTTCTAGTAATAAATTTTGCCCTACATAACCCCCAATCAGCCTTTGGGCCTCTTATTGCGGGTCTCTGATTAGGTCCAACCATCAATATGATAAATCTAAAGCTTCCAGCTAATGAATGACCAAGCCCGACTTTGGCCGGCCCACCTGATCACCGTTAAGAAGGTTGCACTAAACCATCATCTATGGAAGAGTAATCCCGATAACTGGATGCACACCTGTTCTTTGGAACTGCCAATGTATACCAAGCTAAAGGACTCATTACTAACCCACTCAATGGGAGGCTAAGACACCACAACTCATTGACTTAATCTTTTTCAGGACCTATTAATTTTAGAGGATTTTAATTAAATTGTGACAGAAGAATAGAGAGAAGAACATGGATCAACCTCCCACTGATCAAATCAATTCTCAGGAGGGTTGAATTAAATTCAACAAATTGGTCTATGGGTACCTTAAGATCAGTCAAGCTGATCAACTTGGGTGACATGGGTTAACTCGAATCAATAAGCTATTCTAATCAGTTCTGGTTGACCGGATTGGCTAGGTAGGTGAGATCATGGGCGAGTAACCGTCATTAACCATCTTTCCTAGATACCAACCAAGTTGACTAAGAAAGAGGTAGCATCATGCAACCATGATCAAAAATGCCAAACCTGTCTAGACACCAATTGATTAACCAGACTCGATTAGACCAGCCTAAGGACTCGGGCTTTCCATAGAGCCACTAATTAGATCCATTTAGAAGAATGGACTAACCCATCTAACTATTAGATAGATACTAAAGAGAAGGTCTTTAATCAACATTTGATTAGTTCTCTTAAGTCCAATTCAACTAACCTTAGGTCTAACCCAATTAATGAACCCAATCATACAGCTAACCCAATTAACCTAGATGGCTGCTTATTCAAATGACATTAGGTTTCATAAACCCTAATTAGTCTTGTCATTTTGATTAATCTTTCAATTCATAATTGTTAGATTATAAGCCATCTTTTAATTAAAATATTTTTAATTAAATTCATGTAAAACTCTTTTTACATGTTTCATGTATCATATCTAGTTTCATCATATCAATTATAATATTGCAAGCCCTAAACATTTTAGACATGCCAATGTACATGAATCAGGATTAAAACACTTTTAATACCATAGGTTTCCTTTAAGGATCCTTCTGAAAATGCCAACATAGATGAACCGCCTCATGCTATAAAAATTAGGGGTTTTTAAACCCTGATTAATCTAGACACACGGCAATGGTGAAGGTCTCAACTAGGTTCCTAAAAGTAATCCCTAATACATGTGATCATGATATGCTACACAGGAACCTGTGGCTCTGATACCACTGAAGAAAAACCTGGTGCAAGAGAAGCCTACCCTAGGCATGCAACACTAGGGAGCACGTATTACATAATTAAAATTTTTAAGCATGAAGCGGAGAGTACCTACTCATGCATAGGATCTAACATATCATGATGCATGTAACAAAATATACAAGCATGTATAGGCAAGTGCAATAATTATAAATCATATGATAACAACTAGATCTAGGCATGCATGATAACCAAAATAAAATATACCTGACCAAAGAGGACTCTCTCAGTCTTTAGAATTAATCAGCAACTGGTTGAACTCCTTCAACAGCAAATAAGATCTGCAATGGAAAGAAGAAGAAGAACGATTCAACCTCTTTAGGTGTCCACGTGTCCACCCTCTAGAGTATCCACGCGAAGGGCTCTCGCTGATCCGATTCCCGGAAGGATGCTAGTCCTTCAAGAATCCAAAGATAGGTCACGGCAATGTGGAGCAGGGAATATCAAATAATCCTCATGGACGATTTTCTCCAAGACCGCCTTAACTCCATGAAGAGCACACACTAGAAACTGAAGAACCAGGGAAAGGAAAACACAGATTGCAGAACAAAATTCTGTACGTGGAGATTTGTCTCAAAAACATGCTCTCTGCCCCTCTTTATAGCACCTCGCGGCTTTGAACCCTGGATCAAAACATCAGTCGGAGAAAATCGTGAAGACCTATTTTTTCGTTCTCCTCATCGCATGGCCATGAAGGCCTGTTTTATTCTTCTCTCGTATATCCAGCAACTCAGCAAATATAGCAGGCCGAGATAACATATCTCGTGAAGGCTGGGATGACAACGAGACTCATAAAAGCCGTGTCAACACTGTGTGAAGAAGACAAGAGGGACATTCCATATCGGTGCATGAAGGCCAGGAATCGTTGCTAGAAAAAGGCAGAAAACCACATGAGAACAGAGGAAGATGTGCTCTGTTCTTCTCTTTGTCCCAGCCTATGATGGAGTTGTCACCCTACAGCAAACCGAAAGAACGCCTCCCTATTGGAATCACCGTCAAACAACCTTCTTCTATCTCATGCCCTGTTGCCTATCTATTGCTTCTCTCTTACCCCTCCGAGCATTCATCTATCAGGATGTATTTATAGGAAAAAAAATCAATCCATGAAGGCAAGGGAAAACTATGGAAGAGCAGTCCAGATAAAACACCAAATGACCGAGAGGAAGAGGGAATGCCTTGTGGGAGAAGACCTTCGTCAGAACCACTCCAGTTCGGTGTAATAGATCTTTTCTAGATCTCCCAAGTGCAAACGAACTCCACGTGAACTTATATCAATCTTCATCCGATCGGGAGAAGCAGTGAAGGATAGGGATGGCAACAACAAGAACGGGCAAGACTTCAAACTGATCTGCAAGCGTGAGGAGCGAACCCAAGCTGCGTCTATGAGAGAGGAAATCGTGTGCGGGAGAAAAATTGGGTCCAGACGAGGAAAGGCATGCGGGACTTGGACGAACTCCTCATCCGAACATGTTCTTCATGCGAGCAAGATCATTTCGGTGAAACAGGGGTGAAGCCAATAAACACGTTGAACCATATTACCGTGTAAACCAACAAGTGTTTAAATTGGTGATGGCTGGGAGAAAACAAATGAGAACCAAGCCTTGATATAAACCGGTTCAACAAACCAAGTTTAAAAACTGGTTCAAAACCAAATCCAAAAACTGGTTTATCAAAACCTAGTTCGACCAAACCTAATGAATAATAAAATTCGGTTCAGTCCTGGTCTATCAGGAACAATTCCTGGTTGACCCAAACCAATCCTGGTCGATCCAAATCAGACCAAGTGGACCAGAAAAATCCAATGGGTGCTCAAGAGACAATTTGACCTTAATACCGAAATGATTCTCTATCATTGATCGGTTCCTGGATCAGAAAGAAATCCTCAATGGCGTGTGACCTCATAGGCTCGAACCTAAATGGTAGCACTGGAACACTTCCAGTACCAGCACAAGATACCATCTAGCAATGGGTCCTGGCATCCGAATAGGCCGAAGATGCGAGAGCAATCTATCGAATCTCTGGCATATGGTTACCGTATAATTCATTCCTTGGACCTCCAATGCTCAAGATGACCTAGGATTAGACTGCCAATCCTAACTGAGTCAATCCACAACATGTCTCAACCTCGCAAGTCTAGTGACTCCTCACTAGTACTACCTTGGCTAAGGATTTGCTAAACTGTGACATTGCGAGACATTCAACCCAAACAATTTGGACAGGTCAATCCAATCTTGGTCCACCACTGCTTCACAAGTACTTGCCTGTACCCAAAAACCTTTCATCATCGGATTAGAAATCTGGGTAGTCTGGCACCAAAGCACATGGAGTTGCTTGCAAGCTACCATCGTGACCTCAGGTCGGAGGGACACATATACCCATATCCAATCACGAGCAATCCTTTGGCAGAAAGAAGCTCTACGGAGTCACGTTCAATGAGATGTCACACATCCCACTTGCAGAACACATCAGTGTCACCATACTCCTTTGGTCAAGAGGACAACCAAACGATGTGAACTACAATAACCTACACTTGATACATTATTGTCCTGTACAATGTATCCTTTGGTTGTGAACCTTTTAAAGGACCACTCGATATATCCTCTCTATATCAAAGTCAGTGCAGTCCTAAGGACTTCATCACATAAATTGGGTTCATTACAGGAAAATGAATGATGTGATGAGCTACCAAAACAATATTTTATTAATTCATATACAGATCATCATACTCAACATAACCGCCTACAACCTAGGCGATTGGCTTTGGATCACAATTCTCAACAAATTGTGCTTGTATCCGTTGTCCAATATGGAAGTGTTCTTTTTTTAGAAAATCAAAGTAAATCTTCCTCCTACTCATGACTAGTCTATTGGTCATGACAACCCATGGTTGAGGTAGAATTTAAGGGGCTTCTTGGTCATTCCACCTTTTGGTCCTTCTCTCGGTCGAAGATGTTGGCATGGATCACTTCCTTTCTGAGACTAGAGCTTTTCAAAGATCCATTTCACTTTGGATTCACTAGAAAATGTCTTAATAGTGGTCTTTAGGGTTTTCGAACTATTTGGATCAGTAAAAGGGAGGAGAAGGCTCATGGATAAATAGTAAAAAGGTAAAAGAGTGAAGTTCTATTGGATTTTTAAAAGTGGATTTTTGACGGGCAAGTCGGTTTGCAAAGTTAGTCTACCAGCACGAGTCAACTTGCATGGTCCAAGTGTTAAAAAAAATAGAATTTTAGATCCAAATCAAAGGAATTCAAAATGGATGGTTTCTAACCTCTAAGTTATGGGTGATTATACTTTAAAGTGATGAGAATGAGACAAATTGGCTTAAGAATAATTTTCCTTAATTTTGAAGAAATTCTAGATAATAATGATTAGAAAGGATCATATAGACCTAATTAACCTCTAATCGTTGAAAATCTTTCTTCATTAAGAGATTAGGTAAATATGTTAGCTTGTTGTTTGTCAATACTAATAAATTTTAGTACTATTTCATTATTTTGCACATGATTCTTAATAAAATGATGTCTAATATCTATATGCTTAGTCCTTGAATGTTGAATAGGATTTTTAGTTAAGTTAATAGCACTGGTGTTATCATACATGATTAGAGTTTTACTTTGTTTAATATCAAATTCTTTAAATTTTTGCTTAATCCAAAGCACTTGAGCATAACAACTACCTGCATATTTTTACCTAAGCAATTGATAAAGCTATGGAGTTTTATTTCTTATTATACCATAAGATTAAGTTCTACCATAAAAATTAGCTTTACCACTAGTATTTTTTCTATCCATTTTGCATATACCATAATCAGTATCAGAGTAACCAATTAAATCTATTGAAGAATGTTTAGAATACAATAATCCCAAATAGATGTTCCTTTTAAGTATCTTATGATTTTTTTTATAGCAAGTATATGTGATTATTTAGGATTTAATAGAAATCTAGCACATATAAAAATACTAAATAAGATATCAAGTCAACTAACAAATAATTATAGTAGAGATCTGATCATACCTCGATATAGCTTTTGATCAACACTGTTGCCTTTTTCATCTTTGTCAAGCCTATAGGTGGGACTCATTGGTATGCCAATTTTTTTTGGATTATATCCCAAACTTCTTTAGTAGTTCTTTGATGTATTTGGTTTAGTTAATGAAGATTCATTCCTTTATTTTTTTGATTTGAAGTCTAAGAAAGAATGTCAGCTCATCCATCATACTCATATCAGATTCACCCTACTAAGCTAAGCAAACTCTTGACAAAGTTGTTCATTACTTGCATTACAAATGATATCATTTATATATATTTGTATAACTAACATATCATTATCTTTTTTTTATAAAAAGGATTGTATCTACACTGCTTCTGGTAAAATTATTTTCTAGTAAAAAATTATTTAATCTTTCATACCTTGTTCTAAGTACTTGTTTCAAACCATATAAAGCTTTATTAGCTTGAAAACATGACTAAGAAATGTATAGCTTTTAAATTTAGGGGGTTGCTTTACAAAACTCTTTCTGAAATATATCCATTTAAGAATGTTGTTGACCCTATAAGTGATTTTGATGATAACCAAACATTGAAGAATATACATTTATTTCTGACAACTCTTCAAGTGTTTGACAAGTTTCTGTAGGATGAATAACATGTTCATACTTCAACTCCTACACTTCTATTTTCTTGGTTGAGTTGTGTTGTAAAGAAGAACCCAATCAAAATGCTAAAAAAAATCAATTTAAAAGGGTTACTTCTGTGAGTGTGTGTGCAATGAATTTTAGTTTGAGTTGTATTGTGTGAAATTGTAAAAGAGTTGGTGAGAGTTTTCTTTAAGTTCAATTATAAAAATTCTGAAAAAGACACTCGAGCCGACCCCAAGGAATGAAGAGCAGACTTTGATTACTAGCACGCAACAAGGATTCTGGAACGTAGCAATCCGAGCTGACTCGATGGAAAGCAAGCCAACTTCGGTGAATCCGAGTCGACTGGAAATAGTCCAAACCGACTCCTCCAGAGTCCATTTCTTGAAGATTTCTGAGAACAGTCAAGCATGCTGAACTGAACCAAAAAGAGCCGACTCTGCCATACCTAATTCTGAAAGCCTAAGAAAGCAAGCCAACCCAAACTGTACCGAGCCGACTCTTCCAGAGTAAGGTGTTTCGAACCTAAGAAGAAGAGCTGACCCAAGTTGAAAAGAGCCAACTCCTCGAGTTCAAATTTTTCAAAGAAAGAAGTTCGAGCCAACCCGAGCTATGAAGAGCCGACTCGTCCAGAGTGATATTTTGCACCCTGTGACAAAGAGCCGACTGCATTGAAGATTTGGTGACTCGACCCATCAACTCGAAGGATCCGAGCTGACTCGAAGGAATCCGAGCTGACTCGATTGCTGCTTTTAAGTTTCCAATGGCTAGTTCCAGAATTTATTTTTGAATGCTAAAAAGTGTTCCAATGGTCAAAAATCATTCCCCAATGGTCTACAATGGCTAGAACTGCCTTGGGATGATGGAAGACTTTAAATTTGAAGGATTTGAACTTCCTTGAAAAAAAAAAAATGAATTAAAGAGTTCTTCAAAGAAGAGAGCTTCATTGAATATCTTACCTACCAATAGCAAAAGAGCACAAGAGCATTCAAGTCAAGCTTTCAAGTCTTCACCAACTCCAATCTGAAGCTTAAAGTAACTTTAGGAAGAAGCCACTGAAGTAATTAAAGTCTATTCAAGTGCATTCAAGTAGACTTCCAATAAGTTGCACCAGCAACAATCCGACAAATTGAGTTTGTCATTCTTGTTGCATTTATTTTCAATTCAATCTTTGAATTGTTAGATTATTGGTGAGCCTGGTTGAAAAACCAAATAGGTTTTTGGTAAGCCTTATTAAAACCAAGGGTTAGGTTCTTGGTGATCCTGTGAAAACCAAGTTGGGTTTCTTTGGTGAGCTTGTTAAAACTAAAGGGTGTTGGGTTTTTTTTGGTGATCCTGTAAAACCAAAGTGTAAAGGTTTTGGATTGTGATCCTAAAAAATAATCCTACTGTATTTGAGTGTGAATATAGTGGAAATCCCAAGTGGTATCTTGGATAGTGGATGTAGGAGTTGGGTTGTTTTGAACTATTATAAATTTGGTGTGTTTATGTTGTGCTTTCTTGACTTTATTTAGCTTCTACATTTTATAACTCTATTACAGCACCTACCACTTGCAAAGGATTTTGAATTGCACATTACTTGCCTTCAATTTTTCAAAAGATCCAATTCACCCCCCTCTTGGGTAGCCACCTGGGCAACAACTGGTATCAGAGCAGAGTCTCTAAATACATTATAGTAAAGATTGATGGCTCATCCAATAAGTACATCCTTGGTGGAAGGCCAATCAACTAATAGACCTCCACTCTTTACTGACACAAATTATGCATATTGGAAAGCTAGAATGAAGATCTATATTCAAGCAGTTGATTTTCAGTTGTGGAAGGTCATTCTAAAGGGTCCTTATATTCCCATGGTTAAAATTGATGGAGTGGATGTTCCTAAACCAAAAGAGGATTGGGATGAACACGACATGAAGATGGGAGAGTTAAATGCCAAAGCCATGAACTTGTTATACTGTGCTTTGGATAGTAATGAGTTTAATAGAATTTCAATTTGCTCTTTGGCAAAAGAAATTTGGGATAAACTCGAAGTGACCCATGAAGAAACTTTACAAGTGAAGTCTTCTAAAATTAATCTTCTTGTACATAGTTATGAATTATTTAAGATGGAACCAAATGAAACAATCTCTGCCATGTTTTCACGTTTCACTGATATTATTAACGGCTTAAAAAGTCTTGGCAGGGTATATACTAATGTAGATCTAGTGCAGAAGATTCTAAGATCTCTTCCGGACAAGTGGGATCCAAAAGTGACTGCCATCCAGGAAGCAAAAGATTTGGATACCTTATTACTAGATGAATTGCTGGGATCTCTCATCATCCATGAACTGACCATGCAGTACCGAACTAAAGATGATCAAAAGAAAAGGAAATCGATCACCTTTAAAGCTGCTATAGATTCTAAAAGGGATGAAGAATCGGAAGAAGAAAGCTCCTATACTGAAAGCGACATGGAAGACGAAGACGTTGCCATGGTCGTCAGAAAGTTCAGAAAGTTCTTGGGAAGAAAGAAAGAAGATATTTTCAAAAATTCCACAAGAATTTTCAGTAAGGAGAAGGACAAGGAAAAGAAGAAAGAAAAAGAAGTGCCCACATGTTATGAGTGCAAAAAGCTAGGGCACATTAGACTAGATTGTCCTTTATTAAAAAAGAGATTTAAGAAAAGAAAAGAAAGCAATGATAGCGACGTGGAGCGACAGTGAAGCGTCCTCATCAAATGAAGAAGAAAAGGCTTCGAAATTTGTGAATCTTTGCTTGATAGGTCTCGAAAATATGGTATCATCCCCTGAGCTTCAAATTGAATTTATATATGATGAACTGAATTCTGTATTTCATGATTTACTCATCAAATTCAAGAAAGCTGGGGTTAAAATTAAGTCCTTAAAGAAATAAAATGATGTTTTATTAAAAGACAAGGATGAAATTTTTGAAAAGAATAACATTTTGCAAAGAAAATTGAATAACCTTTCTGAAAATGTTATAGTCTTGAACAATGAAAAAACTGTTTTATATGAGACAAACAATATTTTAGTTGCCAAAAATATTGATTTGAAAAAATAAGCTTAAGCCTTAAGTAGAAAAGTTGACCTTGAGTTCAAATAAGCTTGAGCTAATTTTGAAACAACAAAAAGACTCAAAAAATAAAGCTGGAATTGGATTTAATGCTATAAATGCTAAAGGAATTTCAGCAACAACATTTGTATCTTCAAAAGCTTCAATCGTAAATGCTAAATTTGAAAAAGGTTTTCCATCAAAATCAATCTCAAATGGCTTGAAATATGTTCCTAAGAATACTATGCAAAAATTCTTCAAATTAAGTATTCCTATTTCTGCATCTATTATAGCTTCAAAGCATGCATCATTCAATAATGACAAAATTGTTTGTTATGCATGTCATAGATTTGGGCATAAATCTTATCAATGCAATTCCTTGAAAAATTCAATGAGTAGTGCATTGAAATATATAACCATTTAGGTTCCAAAGGGAACCAATGTTGCTAACCCAAAAGGACTCAAGTTAGCTTGGGTACCTAAAATCACTCCTTGATTATTTTGCAGGATTGTCTTGTAGCCCAAAAATCAAAGAAAAGATGGTATCTTGATAGTGGCTGTTCAAGGCATATGATGGGTGACAAGGATCAATTTATCACCCTACAAATGAAAAAAGGAGGATCGGTTACTTTCGGAGATAATGGCAAGGGGAGAATAATCGAAATCGGTAAGATTAAAATAACCCCCTGTACTTTTATTGAAGATATGCTGCTAGTAGATAAATTGAAGCATAATTTATTAAGTATTAGTCAATTGTGTGATTAAAGTTTCAAAGTTATCTTTGAATCATCTATGTGTATAGTAACTAACTCTCTTGACTCTAGCAACAAATTCATTAGCCATAGACTTGGAAATATTTATGTGATAGATCTAAATGATCTAGCCATGTCTAATAGTTCCATTTAGTAGTAATGAATGCTAAGACCAAGGAGTCACGTTTATTATGGCATAGATGATTATTAGGTCATGCTAACATGCATACTATTACCAAATTAATCTCAAAGAATCTAGTTAGAGGTTTGCCTCATTTCAAAGTTGATCTTAATTATGAATGTGATGCTTGTCAATTAGGCAAAAAAACTAAGGAGAGTTTTAAATCGAAAAATGTTATTTCAACGACTAGACCCCTTGAGCTACTTCACATGGACTTATTTGGACCAACTAGGACCACAAGCCTAGGAGGTATGAAATATGGCCTTGTGATTGTAGATGACTTTTCTAGATTCACATGGATATTATTTATTGCACATAAAGATGAAAATTTTGATGTATTCCAAAAATTTCATAAAAAGGTTTAAAATGAGAAAAATCTTTATGTTATCTCTATTAGAAGTGATCATGGAACTGAATTTTAAAATCAATTCTTTGATGAATATTGCACTGAGCACGTCATTGATCACAACTTTTCCACTCCTAGAACACCACAACAAAATGGTGTTGTAGAGAAGAATAGGACTTTGGAAGAGATGGCTAGAACGATGTTATGTGAAGGTAATCTTCCAAGGTACTTTTGGGCAGAAGCCGTGAACACTGCCTATTATATACTAAACCGAGTTTTGATATGACCAATTTCAAAGAAAACCCCCTATGAGCTTTGGAATGGAAGAAAACCAAATATTAATTATTTTCATGTTTTTGAGTGTAAATGCTTTGTGTTAAATAATGGTAAGGATAATCTAGGAAAGTTTGATGCAAAATCTGATGAATCTATATTCCTTGGTTATTCATTACATAGCAAAGCATATAGAGTGTTTAACAAGAGGACTCTTACTATAGAAGAGTCAATTCATGTTGTCTTTGATGAAGCTAACCCCTCACCATCTAGAAAAGATGAGTGCATAGATAATGATGCAGGTACACTACAAGAGGAAATGGAAAATCTAAACATCCAAGACAATCAACACAAGATGAAAGTGAAATGGCAAGTAAGGATCATACTGATCTACCAAGATAATGGAGGTATGTAACTTCACATCCCAAAGATTTAATCATTGGTGATCCTTCTCATAGTGTTAGGACTAGGTCAGCACATAGAGATGCACATGACTACCTAGCCTTTGTCTCTCGAATTAAACCAGTTTGAAAGGAATAATGTTTGGACACTAGCTAGTAGACTTATAGACCATCATATAATAGAAACCAAATGGATCTATAGGAACACACTAGATGAAAAGGGTAAAGTAATTAGAAATAAAGCAAGGTTGGTAGCAAATGAATTCAATCAAAAAAAAGATATCGATTTTGATGTAAACCTTATGCTATAGCAAGATCTGAGACCATTAGATTACTTCTTGCATTTGCTTGCTACATGAATTTTAAACTCTTTCAAATGAATGCTAAAAGTGCTTTTCTAAATAGATTTATTTCTGAACAAGTTTTTGTAGAACAGCCACCAGGTTTTGAAATCATGTTTTTCTAAATCATGTGTTTAAGTTGAACAAAGCTTTATATAATTTGAAACAAGTACCTAGGGCCTGGTATGATAGATTGAGCATGTTTTTACTTAAAAATGATTTCAAAAGAGGAAATGTTGACAAAACTCTTTTTAATGACATGTCAACTGTACAAATATACATTGATGATATTATCTTTGGTACAGCTAATGAAAGTTTTCATGAAGAATTTACTGAGCTAATGCAGGTTGATTTTGAAATGAGTTTTATGGGTGAGTTCAACTACTTCCTTGGATTACAAATCAAACAAATGAAGGAATCTTTATAAGCCAAGCCAAGTACATCAAGGAATTAATCAAGAAATTTGGCATGGAAACAAGCAAAGAGGCTAGCACACCCATGAGTCCTACCTATAGGCTAGACAAAGATGAAAGTGGATCCAACGTTGACCAAAAGCTATATAAAGGTATGATCGGATCCCTTTTATATTTGACAGCCAGTAGGCTTGATATCTTGTACAGTGTATGTGTCTGTACTAGATTTCAATATAATCCTAAAGAAATACGTATGCTTGCTATTAAAAGAATTTTCAAATACTTGAAAGGTATAAGTAACTTAGGTATTTGTTATTCTAAAGAATCATCCTTAAATTTAATTAGTTTTTTCTGATGCTGACTATGCTGGTTGCAAAATTGATAGAAAGATACATTGAAATTAGGCACCACTTTATAGGAGAACATGTCTTGAATAATGATATTACTCTTGAATATGTGCCAACTAAAAACCAACTTGCTGATATCTTTACCAAACCATTGAATTTAGTTAGATTTGCAATGATTAGAAATAAACTAGGATTATATGATCCTATCTAGAACCAACCTCCTTCAGAGTCTTAAGGATAATGTGTTTAGATAACATTCTGATCCAAATTCCAAAATTTTATGAGCCTTGATTGAAATACAAAAATTATTTTTTTAGCTCCCTCTGCTCAAGCTGACTCGAGCAGATGAACTGTTGGTCGAGCCGGCTCGGATGTCGAGCCATCTCTTTTTTAATTCGAGCCATAGGGTTTTGTTTTTACCATTCTTACTCCTAAACCATATTCCATTCCCTCCAAGAAACTTTCCAAACTTCTCTAAACTTCCAAAAACCTCCTCTAAACTCAATTTCTTCATTATGGCACCAAGGAGAGTAGTGGGAAGAAATCTAGGAGAATTGGTGATGCAGCTCCATAAGAACGAAGAATGAAATTCTGAGAAGATAATGTCTCCCGAAATGAACCACAACCTGAAGCAGAAGGAAGCCCTATTTCTCCAAGCCGCCAAATGTCCCTATGTATGAGACCAATCACTACCGGCCGACATATTTTATTCGAATATCTAAGGGAAATCGATTTTGTGATTGGGGATCTTATTGAGAACCAAGGTTGGAGGAATTTGTGTTCACTGGATATCTAGTAAAAATGTTCTATGAAAATTTAAGGTTTGGAGAGAATTTCATTGAGTCCTCAGTTAAAGGAAAGAGGATAATTATCTCTGCTGAAATTCTAGAAGTATTTTGGAAATGCCTTTTGAAGGCACAGAATATCTTGTACTGAAGGATAAAACCAAGGCATTGTAGATAGTTTTGGAAAGAGCTGAGGTAAATGAGACTGGGATTCTCAAAGCAAACATGTTGTCCACTGAGATGAGACTCCTACATAACTTTATTAGCCAAATCTTCTTACCTAGAACAGGTCGATTCAATTGGGTAAGTGAAAGGGATTTATGTTTTATGGAGCTTTTAATTAATGGAGAAAAGATTAATTTGCCTGCAATTATGATTAGCCAAATGAAGGAGGCAATTAGGAAAGTTAAAGCCTGCTTGCCATATGGAATGATTCTTTCAATCTTCTTTCAAAGAGCAAGTTTAGACTTGATAGAAGAAGACAATAAGGCATTACTCCACACTGACACATATACAGCCAAGACCCTTCAGAGAATGGGATACTTGTTAACAGATGGTACCTGGAAGAAGAAAACTGACACTCCTATAGTTGAAGAGACTAAAGAAGTCCAAGAACAAATAGAAGAAGTGGCTGGTGAAGGCACCACATTGCACATCCCTGAGCCACAGCCATAGTAGGAATCCCCTGTCTAGATGGACTTCGATACTTCTTTTCCAGATATTTCTATCCCTGACTTGCCTGACATGTCATACAGCACACCTACCTTTGATCAGGCTACAGACATTCCAAGTCATGATCAAGCTGCTACTGCTCCTACCTTGAACACTTCAATGATACAAGACTTCTTGGCATAACAAATGAACAGTATGATTGAATCCATTAAGTCTTCTATGGGTGAAATGTTTGGAGTATTTCAAAAATCAGTCGATGACAGGCTAACCCAGTTTGGAGAACAAATAAATGATCTAAAAGGAAGAATTGAAAATATTGAAACCTCCAAAGATGCAACAACCAGTACAACTAGTATAACTATGACAGATGTCCAGCCGATCCTTCAGTTGATTACATCAAGTTCAGACTCTATCAAAAGCTCAGTCACTCAAATTCTTGAAGCCTACAGAACTGAGATGGATAACTTGAGGGTCAGAATGGGATCACTTGAGGGTCAGAATGGGATCACTTGAAGCAGGAAAAAGAATGGAAAAAGATTATACCAAAGGTATTGGTATAATTATAAGTGAATTTGGAAGATTGAGAGGTTCAGCCGAAGCATTTGCCAATGTTTAAGCTTCAAAAATGCTTACACTACAAAAAGAAATGGCAGTAATCAAAGAAGGAATGGAAGACTTGGCTGCTTCTAGAAGTATAAAGAAAGTTGAAGCCGAATTGAAGTCAATGAGTAGCTTTTTGTGGAAAATCATGGGCAAGATTGAAGATATCCTAGCTACTCTCAAGACTTCCTGTAGATCCTTTCCTAGTCACTCAGGCCATCCAAGACAACCTGCTCCATACATTAGGCACCTGATTCCATAATATTCCATAATTCATTGATCCTATTGCTTCTCTACCTCCTGGAATTCAAATCCCTGGCCAAACTTTCTCAAAACCTAGTGTAGACATAGACAGTGACTAAGTGTATTACCTTTTTGTACTTTGTACTAAACTTTTGAAATGAAATGAAAGAAGTACATCTTTTGTCTAACAATTTCTTCATTTTCTCAATGAATTGAATGTTTGATTGCTCTTACAATGATTAAATCTTAATTAAAATTTCAAGATAAATATGATAAAGTAAAATTATCTCAAACTTTTTTAAATACTTTCTCAATCTATTTTAAAATATGAGCTTAATTCTTAATTATTAATTCTTACTCTACCTTTTTGATTGATTGACAAAAAGGGGGAGAAAGTATTGCATGAAAAAGATAAAACATTGATACTTCAAAGCTTCGATACATATTTGCTATATATTTGCTCTGATACTTGAAATGAACATGTATTGATATTTCAAGCTCTGATGCTTTAAGTTCTGATTTATAATGTTTAAAGCCTGAATTACAATTTTTTTTATAAACTCTGATACATAATGACTCTGATATATAATGTTTTACACTTCAACATTTGTTAGCTCTGTTGATCAAAGCTTTTGAGCTTTGAAATGTAAAATTGAATGAAAAGTTTGCCAAAACATGGAGTATTTTATTGAGGGGGAGATTATCTCTCTAAGCCCTAATTCTCCTCTCATCGTTTGGCACTAATTGAAGTCAATTTGCTCTACTTGTTCATATACTCTTGCAAATATTATTAAACAAGCAATTGTAAAGTTTTATATTGAATTTTCATGCTCAGTGTTTTGTCATCATCAAAAAGGGAGAGATTGTTGACCCCATAAGTGATTTTGATGATAACCAAACATTGGAGCATGTAGATTTATTTTTGACAACTCTTCCAGTGTTTGACAAGTTTTTGTAGGATGAATAACATGTTCAAACTTCAACTCCTAGTCTGTTTTCTTGGTTGAGTTGTGTTGTAAAGAAGAACCCAATCAAAATGCTAAGAAAAAATTAATTTAAAAGGGTTACTTCTGTGAGTGTGTGTGTCATGAATTTTAGTTTGAGTTGGTATTGTGTGAAATTGCAAAAGAGTTTATGAGAGTTTTCTTTAAGTTCAATTATAAAAATCTTGAAGAAAACACTCGAGCCGATCCCAAATAATGAAGAGCCGACTCTGATTACTGGCACGTAGCAAGGATTTTGGAACGTAGCAATCCAAGCCGACTCGATGGAAAGCGAGCCACTCTAGTGAATCCGAGTTGACTAGAATCAGTCCGAGCCGACTCCTCCAGAGTCCATTTTCTCAAGATTTCTGAGAACAGCCAAGCGAGCCGACTCGAACCAAAAAGAGCCGACTTTACTATACCTAATTCTGAAAGCCTGAGAAAGTGAGCCGACCCGAACTATATCGAGCCAACTCTTCCAGAGTAAGGTGTTTCGAACCTGAGAAGAAGAGCCGACCCAAGCTGAAAAGAGCCGACTCCTCGAGTTCAAATTTTTCAAAGAAAGAAGTTCGAGCCGACCCGAGCTACAAAGAGCCGACTCGTCTAGAGTGATGTTTTGCGCCCTATGACAAAGAGCCGACTGCATTGAAGATTTGGTGACTCGACCAATCGACTCGAAGGACCCAAGCCGACTCGAAGGAATCTGAGCTGACTCGAATGCTGCTTTCAAGTATCCAACGGCTAGTTCCATAATTTATTTTTGAATGCTAAAAAGTGCTCCAACGATCAAAAATCATTCCCCAACGGTCTACAATGGCTAGAACTGCCTTGGGATGATGGAAGACTTTAAATTTGAAAATTTTGAACTTCCTTGAAAAAAAAAATGAATTAGAGAGTTCTTCAAAGAAGAGAGCTTCATTGAATATCCTACCTACCAATAGCAAAAGAGCACAAGAGCATTCAAGTCAAGCTTTCAAGTCTTCACCAACTCCAATATGAAGCTTGAAGCAACTTTGGGAAGAAGCTACTGAAGTAATTAAAGTCTATTCAAGTGCATTTAAGTGGACTTCCAACAAGTAGCACCGGCAACTATCCGACAAATTGAGTTTGTCATTCTTATTGCATTTATTTTCAATTCAATCTTTGAATTGTTGGGTTATTGGTGAGCCCAGTTAAAAAGCCAAATAGGTTTTTGGTGAGCCTTATTAAAACCAAGGGTTAGGTTCTTGGTGATCCTGTGAAAACCAAGTTGGGTTTCTTTTGTGAGCCTGTTAAAACCAAAGGATGTTGGGTTTTCTTTGATGATCCCGTAAAACCAAAGTGTAGAGGTTTTGGATTGTGATCCTATAAAACAATCATACTATATTCGGGTGTGAATATAGTGGAAATCCCAAGTGGTATCTTGGGTAGTGGACGTAGGAGTTGGGTTGCTCCGAACCACTATAAATTTAGTGTGTTTGTGTTGTGCTTTCTTGACTTTGTTTAGCTTCTACATTTTATAACTCTATCACAACACCTACCACTTGCAAAGGATTTTGAATTGCACATTACTTACCTTCAATTTTTAAAAAGACCCAATTCACCCCCCTCTTGGATAGCCACCTGGGCAACAAATGTACTTTTTATATCTATTTGAAATAATTTGAAATTCATATAACATGCAAATGCAAGCAAAAGTCTTATAACTTCTAATCTTGAAATAGGTGCATATGTATTATCAAAATCTATTTTTTCTTTTTGATTATAACCTTTGACCACTAATCTTGTATTATTTTTTACTATATTACCTTTTTTATCTAATTTATTTCTAAATACCCATTTGATACCTTTGACTGGATGTTTTTTAGGTCTATTAATTAAAGTCCATCATTGTTTCCTTCAAATTGATTTACTTTCTCTTGCATAGTCATCATCTAATATAGATCTTTTTCAACTTTCTTTATGCAATTAGGTTCAATTTGAGAAACAAATACTAGATAATTAAAGGTATCTCTAAATGATAACCTAGTCCTAATACCTTGTGAGGGATCTCCTATAATTAGATCTTTAGGGTGATTATGTGCATACCTCCATTTTTTTGGTAAATCAGCATGCTCTTTACATACCTCCTCTTTCTCTTCTTCATTTGGTTTATCTTTCAAGCTCAAATCCTTCATTTATTTGTTTATTAGACCTACATCATCATCAATACACTCCTCTTTTCTTGAAGGTAAGGGATTAGTTCATCAAATATTACATGTATAGACTCCTTAACAATTAAGGTTCTCTTATTAAATACTTTATAAGCTTTACTTGATATAGAGTATCCAAGGAATATACCCTCATTAGATTTAGCATAAAATTTACCAAGATTATCTTTTTTGTTATTCAAAATGAAGCATTTATAGCCAAAAATATGGAAATAACTTATGTTGGATTTTCTATTATTTTAAAGTTTATAAGGGGTTTTCTTTAGAATTGATCAAATTAGAACTTGATTTAAAATATAAGTAGTATTTATAACTTCAGTCTAAAAGTATTTTGAAAGATTGCCTTTATATAACATGATTCGATCCACTCTTTCAAGGTTTTATTCTTTTTCTCAACAACACCATTTTGTTATGGTATTCTTGGAAAGTTATGATCAATACCATTTTTATTGTAAAACTTTTTAAAAAACTTTATTTTTTAAATTCTATACCGTGATCACTTTTAATTGACAATATAGAAAGATTTTTTTGATTTAAGACCCTTCTATAAACTTTTTGAAAAACATTAAAAACCTCATCTTAATGTGCCAAAAATAGTATCCATATGAATTTGAAAAGTTATCTACTATCACAAGTCCATACTTCTTTCCTCCTAGGCTTGTAGTTCTAGTTAGTCCAAATAAGTCCATATAAAGTAGTTCCAATGATCTAGAAGTTGAGACAATATTTTTGGGTTTAAAACTTTCTCCAGTTTGTTTACCGTATTGATAAGCATCATAAATATGATCTTTTTAAAATTCATTTTTGACAACCTCTAACTAAATCTTTGGAAATCAATTTAGATAAAGTGTTTATGCTAGCATATCCTAACCTTTGATGCCAAAGCTAACTAGTTTCTTTGATCCTAGTATTCATAGACACTAGACTTATACTACTCATCTTGGCTAGATTATTTAAATCTACTATATATATATATATTTTCAAGTCTATGTCCTACAAATTTAATGTTGGCATCAAATGAACTAGTAACTATGCACATAGAATATTAAAATATAACCTTGAAGCCTTTATCAAAAATTGATTCATACTTAATAAATTATGCTTTAAGTTATTAACTAGCAAGACATTTTCAATGTAAGTAGAAGGGGTGATTTTAATTTTACTAATATCGATGATTTTTTCTTTGCTATTATTACCAAATGTTACCTCACCTCCTTCCTTCATGTTGAGGGTGAAGAACTATTCTTTGTCTCCCATCATATGTTTTGAGTAGCCGCTATCCAAGTACCATCTTTTTTTCGTTCCTTAGACTGTAAGACATTCCTGTAAAAAAAATCAAGTAATATTTTTAGGTACCCAAGCTTTCTTGGATCTTTTGGGGTTAGTGATTATATTTTTTTTGGGAACCCAAACTTTCTTAACTCTTTAAATATCTTTCTTAGATTGCTTTCATATGCTTTATGTCCAATTCTTCTACAATAAAAGCAATAATATTTGACTTTGAAGAAGTAGTAGGAGTTGGAAAATGGTTTGCTAAAAATTTTCCAATCCTAGCTTTATCATATATTTCTCTTTAATTTTTAAGTATCAGCTCAAGTTTGTTTAAACTTAAGTTTGTTTATCAGGTTTTAGCCTTCAAACTTCTTTTTGAAGGTTTTCATTTACTTATCTCAGAATCTTAAGTTTCAAAACTTTCACCTTTTTCTTTATTTTTTTGAGCCAAATCATCAAATTTTTTTTGCAACATTTCATTTTTCTTTAAAGCATCATCTTTTCCTTTTTGCTAGATATCATTTGATTATTTGAGTACTTTGTTTTTCAAACCAACTTTCTTAAATTCTACAAATAAATTATAGAAAGCTATATTTGCTCATCAAATATAAATTCAATATTGGGTTTGGTACATACCTTATCTTTCAAAGCCATTAAGTAGTGATTGGCTATTGCTCTTCTTCTTCATTAGAGCTTGATTCCTCGTTGTTGCTCCAAGTTGTAACCATAGCCTTCTTCTTTTTACTTTTCTTGAAGGTTTTCTTTAAGGTTGGATAGTCGACTGATAATACACTAGTTTCTTGCATTCGTAGCATATGGACCGATCTTTGTCCTTTTCTTTATCCTTCTCCTTCTTTATACTTGGCTCCTCCTTAGCTATATACCTTCTTTCGTATTTTGATCTATCCTTGTCCATAGATCTTCTAAATTTCTTTATTACAAGGGCCATGTCCTCATCTCCTGTTTGTCTTCAAATAAGGGACTTTCTTCTTCTTCTTTCTGTTCAGCCACTGATTTGAGGGAAATAGTTTTCTTCTTTTTACTATCTTCTTCACTATGGCACTTCATATTTAGCTTATGAGTTATCAGGGATCCAAGGAACTCTTCTAGAGGTAGATTATGAGGTCCTTGGCTTCCTAAATTGCTATGACCTTTATATTCCAATTGTTTAGCAAAGAATGGAGGAAAATTCATTATCACTGTTTGAGTATATCCTGCCAAAATGTTTGAGACCGTTAATAATATTGGTAAAATGTGTGAACATTTAAAAAATGATTTTAGTGGGTTTCATTTTAAATAGTTCATAATTGTGCACTAACATGTTAATTTTTGATTTTTTAACTTGGTTTGTACCTTCATGTGTTATTTAAAGTTGATCCTAAATTTTCTTTATAGAGGAACAAGTGAAATTTTGATTGAATTCAGTGAGATCAAGTGCACAATACAGTAAATTCATGGCTTTTATATTTAGCTCAGCCATTTTCATGTCGTGATCATCCCAATCATCCTTTAGTTTTGGGACATCAACCCTATCAACTTTTACTATGGATGTATGAGGACCTTTTATTATAACTCTTAATAACTGAAAACAATAGCTTGAACATAAATTTTTATTCTAGCTTCCAATATCCATAATTTGTGCTATTAAATAGTGGTGGTCTATTTCTAGATGCCTTTTGACTAGTGAGGCTTCATGTGTGTTGCCATGATCTTTTCTCTTAATTATTAGATTAACAATACTAAGAAAATAGCTCTGATACCACTTGTTATCCAAACTAACAATCCAAGAGGGAGGGTATATTGGATTTGTAAAAATTAGAATAGAAATGTACACTTTAAAAACTTAAGCTGTGAGCCAAGTGTTATGTGCAAATACTAAAAATTAAATGAGAGAGATAGAGATAAGTAGTTACACACAAATATAATAAAAATTTATAGTGGTTTGGATCAATCCCAGCTCTTATATCCACTCCCCAAGGTCCACTTAGAATTTTTACTATATTCCCGTAAGAATATAGTCAAATTGGTTTATCTGGGGTTCATAATCCAAAATCCAATACAACATTTATTTTTCGGGCTCACAAATAATATAATTTGCTTTTCAAGGCTAGAAAATAAAAATTTTAAACCCAAACTCAAGTTTCAGTTCCCTACATAAACTTGCAACAACACAAAATAGACAAAATAGAGCAACAAAAAAATAAAATAAACTTCAAAAGAGCTGAATGTTACTGATGAAGCTTGACTTATAGCTATTCAAAATCTTTAAAAGTTTCTCTTCAATGCACTCTTTATTTCTCACTTAATGCTTCAAGAGAGTAGATGAGAAGAAGTAAAGATTCTCTTGAGTTTTCAGGTGACAGTACCAAATAATCTCATTATTTGATATGATTATCAAGGAATCTTTTAAGGAATTACTTGATTCTTACTTTAATCCATGGTTTTATACTTTTTCAAGTATTTTTTCATTGGTTTAGAACCCTTTCTAGCCTAGCTGTTAGATGTCAGAAAATAGCTATTAAAATCCTAAAAACTTGAAATCTAGAAGTTTGGAAACTAGCCATTATTGTGCTATCAAAAGAATGCGAGTCGGCTCACTTGGTCCATGAGTTGGCTCATTTATAGGAATTCAAGAATTTAGCTTTTTGTACTATAAGAGAGTTGGCTATCTAGAGGGTCGAGTCAGCTCTTCTATTTATGCTAAAAAATTAGCCTTTCTATTTCACTATGAGAGCCAACTTGTTGATCTATAGGAGTCGGCTTGCCTAGTGACTTGGAAAGCTAAAAATTTAGCTTTCTATTTTCTGAGAGCTGGCTCGTGCTTTGCAGGAGCTATGTTGGGAAATGTGTTCCAAATCCAATCATCTAGCTTATAGGCGGTTGAGCTATTATTGTAATTGTATATGAATTATATTGAATAAAATATTTATTCTAGCTGTTCATCATATTTCACATCTTCCTATAATAAACTTGTGTGATGAAGTCCTTAGGACTACTTGATGTGATATAGAGAGGATATATTATCTAGTTTTTAAATTAGTTTATGACCAAATGATACATTGTTATAGGATGATAGTGTATCAAGTGTAGGTCATTGTATATCATAGTCGTTGGTTGTCCTCTTAACCAAGGAGTGTGGAGACACTGGTATGGCATGCAGGTGTTGTGTATGATATTTTACTATATGTGACCCATCTATAGAACATTCTTTCTGCTAAAGAGTAGTTTGTATTAGGATATGGATATAAGTGTTCCTCTGACTTGAGATCATCATGGTAGCTTGCAAGCAACTCACTATGCTTAGGTACTGGACTACTCGGATTTCTAATCTGATGATGACAGATTGCTGGGTATAGTCAAGTACTTGTGTAGCAGTGGTTGGATCAAGATGGGATTAACTCCTCTAAAAGAGTTTGGAGTGAATGATTCATTATATCTCAATTGAGTAAAACCTTGGCCAGGGTAGTCCTTGTAAGCAGTACAGGGATTTTGAGTTTGAGACATATTGTAATGGACTATTATAGGATTAGGCAATTAAACCCTAAGTCATCCAGAGCATTGATGGTTAAAGGAATGTATTATATGATTATCATATCCATTTGGTTCTTGATAGTTGCTTTGCAACCTTTGACCTATCAGGATACTGGGTGTTATTGCTAGATGGTGACTTTGGCTGGTATTGGAAGTGTTCCAATACTACCGACTTAGTGTTCGAACCTATGGGGTCATACATCTTAGGGATTTTTGATTGACCTAATGGCTATTAAATGATTGGGAATCACTTTTTTGTACTCTTTGGATAATTTGATTGTCCATCTACATTTCGGAGTCGACTTATGAGTCAACTCAATTATAGGGATTTGATGATATATGGAGGGTTAGTGGGAATATAGTTGCTTTATTAACCAAATTTGATTGAGCAATTAAGTTTGGGTCAAACTGAATGTGATTCAGTTTGGGCTCGGGTTAGGTCCAATATGATTGGGCTAAATCATTGCATCCCATTTCAGATTTAAGTTTGAATTATGAATTCAAATTTTGATTTGGTATTTAAATTTAGAATTTAGTTTGAATTTAAAAGGATGTAACTCCTATGGCCTTGAATGTCATGTACCATCCCATAATTATTTAATCCCATAACTTATGTAACCCCCTTTGTTTTATAACTCTCTCCTTTTCTTCTCTCTCCACTTAGATATTTAGAGGCTAAATGAGGACATAGAGAAGAGAGATTTTTAAAAGTTTTTGTTTGAAAAAAACTATTAAAAAGAGGGAGAAAAGGCTAGAAGATTTTGAGACCTTTGTGTGGGGAAGAAAGGTTTGGATTTGGATGTGTGCTACCTAGTGTTTTAGGCTTGGAAAGAGTATTTTGGGAAGGGTTCTTGAGTGCACTTCCTAAATCCTCCATAGTGCTTCTTCATCTACTAGAGTGTCCTGGCGAAGAAGAAGAAGAAGAAGAAGAAGAAGAAGAAGAAGAAGAAGAAGAAGAAGAGTCCATAAGCTATTTTGTTCCGACGAAGCTAGCACTTCAAAGGAAGAAGGTCAAAGAAGAACTCCAGTGTGGATTACCTGTAGAGGTTGGACACAGGTGTGGCTTCCAAAGTGATTATGTTTCTTGGTGAACTTTTCCTCAACCCGGCGAGTGTTGCATCGGATTAAAGGTAAGGTTCTTGGTGAGTTTGCTAAAGAAGTATGCTTTAGTATGTGCATCAAACATAGAGTGGTTCTATGTGATGCACAATTTTGTGTGGTTATGTTTTCTTTCATTTGTATGTTAATATTCATACATGATTCTATTGTAGGCCTATATTAGAAATGTTCTAATATCATATGTTGATTAATATGATTAATTCAGTCTTCCACTATGATGCAAGGTTGAAAAAATTTTAAAGTTGCATGACTATTGCCTACATAACATTTCCTTACAGTGGTATCAGAGCTAGGTTCATTTGTATGATTATTTTACATGTAAATATTGAATCTTAGTTTCCTTTCACATAGGAAGTACTTGGATTAAGGTGAATTCGCCATGGTTGTCTGGTCATAGGAGCGAAGTAGGGTTTAATGGCCCTCTCTTCCCATTCAATGGGATCTCTGGTGCGGGCACTAGGGCTAAAAGAAATCAACAGGTTGAACCCACATCCCCGTGGATCACCTATGAGTAAAATCCTGAACCCAAACCCTTTTTACCATGTAAATATTTATTTTAAATTCTATTATTTTGGTTTAGTTAGAGTAAACCCTTTTTACCAACTATAATTAGGGTTTGGTTTATTTTGGGATAAAACCCTTGTTAGCAAGTTGAGTCGAAACCCTAATTGAGTCAAACCCTATTTACCTAATTAGGATTTAAATGGTCTAGTTTAAATTAGTCCTTTTTACCAACTTTAAGTGGGATTTTATTCGCAAGCCTAATTAAGTATGATTGGTTATTTAGTTGAGTCATGTGATTTATTGAGTCCATATAACTAGTGAGTCATTGAGTCCTGTATTACAAGAGGGGACCCAAGACAACATCCCATGTGCATCCAATTGAAGACCCAGTGACCCCATGTGCTAGCTCAAGACAACCCATGTGCTAGCCCAAGTCACAACCTCTTGGCACCACCTTTTCAAGGATTTGGACATCAACACATATCATGTTTGGACATGTCTTTGGGACAACACTGCTTGGCACTTCAACTAGGACAAGAGCACATGATATGTCTCAAATTTGCTTGCCATTAAGACAACACATTTGCCACATCATTTATATCTTGGTCAGCCTATGAGAGAAGACTTAATTGGTGCCCCTCCTTTTAAGATAAGTAAGTGTGAAGGACTCTCATCCTTGGCACCCCTCCTCTCAAATTAATTCATGCCAAAAGTATGAGAAGTCAGCCAAGCATTCCACTCTTTCTTGTCACCCACTTCAAAGAGAGTTCCAAGGTATCCATTCACTAAATGAAAGAGGTTCAAAGGTTCTCTACTACAGCATTTCACTCAAATAGGTTGGAAGCTGCTTAAGTCTCAAGAACTCAAGAGTCTCACCGAAACTCTTGAGTCCTCTCCTATCTAGACTGAAGAGTCCACTCACCTACAGAAGACCACATCATCTAGACTCTAGAGTCCAACAAGCAAGGCCAAGTGATGGAGCATCTTGACCCTACATCAAGCCATCTCACCAATCCACCACTTGGGCGCCCACTTTGGATGAGAAGCCTCAAGTTGTCGTCCACTTTGAAAAGAGTCCAGATCATCTCAGTAAACAAAAGTCTAGGCTGCCAAAAAAGCAGGATTCTAGGAGTTGTAGTCCAAGGGAGAAAAAGACTAGTAGTTGTATCCCTTACACCACTGGTTGGGGGTCTATAAATACCCCTCCAACCCCCCTATAATTAATCAATTATCATTCATCAATAAGAGTGTTATCATGTCAAAACTTTCTTCCTTTGTTGTGTGCATCGCGGGGTGTGAGGCCCTTCCTTTGTTCTACAAAACATCACAGGGTGTGAGGCCCTACCTATCCAGCCGACCAGAAAATCCAAAAATCATCATTTCTAAACCTTCCTTTCCTTTCATTCTTTCTTTTTCTTTGTTGCTTCTTAATTCATGATTTTCATTGTTGAGTGTTACAGGTGATCAGGAGTCAAGATCAGGTATTCTTGCCTCAAAATCAGCTTCACGTGGAAGATCAGAGCCTGGGATCGAGTTCTTGAAATCCTGTCGTGAAGATCTTGAGAGTTCTATCAGATCCAATTCAGAGGAGCATTTCTTCATTGGTAAAATCAAAACTTATTCCTTTCTCGCTATTCTCTGATTCGTTGATAAGATAAATCCTAGTTTATGGTGATTTTTCAATCACCAAGTCCTGCTTTCCTAGTTAATTTGTAGGTTTACTTATGGATAGATAATTATAACTAGTTTCCTTTTCTATCTCCATTGAATTCTTCTTTAAAAATTTAAAATATATATATATATATATTAGTTTCTATTTTTCTCTGATAATTAGATATTAATATAAGAGTTTAATTTTAATTATTGTCCCGCATCAGTTTTGGTTCAGAGCGAAGGTTAAACTAGGGTTTAACTAGTAGTTCTGAAATTTCTGCATACATAGAACTAGGCTAAAATTAATTTGTATAAAATCTATCTTAAAAAATTCAAAAAAATTAATAATAGATTTTTTGTTAATCTACTATTAATCCTCTACTAATCATGAAAAAATCAGATTAAAATAAAATTTTTTTTCTACTGTTTTCTGGTGGAAGGAAATCACGCTTCTTGAGTGGGTATACGAAAGTATACTTATGATGACCCATGGGAGTAATAAGCTACAACCGGAAGTGAAATCCTGAGATCAGAAAGTTGAAATACATATGATATAAAACTTAGCTTTCTAAAAGTACAAACAAATAATTTATTATTATTATTTTGTTATTTTTACTATTTTATTGCTTCATTGCATATTATGGTTTCATCTTGTGTGTGCATCATCAATAAACCTAATCTTAAGGGCATTCAATATCTACATAAGGGAGGGATTTCATCACCCTTCCTTAGCCCACAATCACCACCTTTGCATCGATCCTAACCCTAATTAAAATCTATTAGACTTAATTGCTCTAGTGAGCTAGGGACACCAATAGGTCGGGTTCCAAGTATTGTGTGTAAGCTAGTGCACCCAATCCTCTGATTATCACTTGAATATGTGTCTAAGGCTAGAGGTCTAGAGGCAAATGCCCTAAGTGATTTCGTGGTTCTTAATTAGGACCCTGTGAGAGCAGGGGGAGCCTCCCACGATCCCACCTCTTACCTGGCTAGTGGACAGGATAATTATTGAATTGGCTGTAATTTGAGCTGACCCATTCTACTTGAGCTCTAGGTCTAGGAAACCCTAGTCTGAGTTGAGTTATGTGTGATTGCATTGCATGGCAACTAGGTCAGGCAAACCCTATCAACCTACTCAAAACCCACCCAGTCCACCCATAGACCCTAATATGGATAATTTTATGAGAACAATAACTGGTCAACTTAGTCAGCTTACTATAAGGTTTGACCAAGTGAAAGAGAGACTAGGTAATCTTGAAGAATCCCATGCAACTAGATCAGATCCTGAAACACCTTGACCCATTCACCCAGGTCAATGTTTTGAAATGCCTAGACCCATTCCCCCAATTTCTCGAGTCCAACTCACTCCCCCAGATCTTAAAGGTCAATACAGAGAACATACTTACCCAGGTCCAAGAGCCCAACATAGGGAAATTACTTCTAACCCAATCCCTAGGCACCACACCCCTGATGTGAATGACCAGGAAGAAAGGATCCTTAGAAGTATTCGATTAGATGCACCCATATTTGAGGGTTGTTTGGATCCTAAGGTCTATACTGATTGGGAAGGTGATATGGACCAGTACTTTGAATGGTACGAAATGTCAAAGGAAAGAAAATTCAAATTTGCCAAGCATAGGCTAGTCCGACAGTCTAGATTGTACTAGAAAAATATAGAATGACTGAACTGATAGAGAGGTGACCTACCTATAGGTACTTGGCGAGCCATGAAGGTAAAGCTTAGGGAGAAATATCTACCATTCCCATATGAACAAAAATTATTAGATCAATGGCAAAAATTAACTCAAGGAAATAGATTAGTAGCTGATTATATTGCCAAATTTGATGAGTTTATTATGAGGTGTAGTGTAATCGAGTCTGAAGCTATCACCTTATCAAGGTTTAGAGTTGGTTTACATGAAGATATCCAGAAGGAGTTATTCTTAAGGGAAGTTAATGATCTGGAATAGGCTTACCAGATTGTTAGGGATTGTGAACATTTCTAGAGAAGACCTATTCCTATAGACCTGAGTCAAATAGGTTTAATACCCCTGAAACAAGGCCTAGCCCTAATCGATTTCCACCTAGCCGATCCAATTCTACTTCTTAACTAGTTCCTAAGGAAGATAAAGGAAAGGCACCCATGGTCCCTAGAGATAGGAATCAAAATACCATGTGTTTTAAGTGTCGTAAAATGGGACATTTTGCTGCTGACTGTCCAGTACGAGCATTACATGTAGGTGAATGTGAGGAAGAGAACCTATAGAATGTAGAAGAATTTGAAGAAGAAATTTACGAAGCTGAGGAAGACTTGATAGAAGAGTATGAAGGTGATGAAGAGCCCATAGAGTCATCTGACCTACTAGGTGTAGTAAGGTATATTTAGGCTCAAACCAAGAAGAATGAGGACTGGCATAGGACAAATATCTTACAGACCTTCATTAAGCTAGGAGATAAAGTATGTAAAGTTATTATAGATAGTGGGAGTTGTGTGAATGCAATATCTAATAATAATATTAAGAGCTTAGGCTTATCCACAGTTCCACATCCTAGCCCATATAAGGTATCCTGGATTGACGCTACATCAATTCCTATTAGGTTACAATGCCAGGTCCCAGTCCAAATTCAATCCTACCAAGAGAAGGTATGGTGTGACGTGATTCCAATGGGGGTTAGTAGCATCATATTAGGCAGACCATGGTTATATGACCACGATATAACCCTCTTGGCTGATCTAATTCGTGTACATTCAAACACCATGAAAAGAAAATTGTGATCAACTCGGCTCCACCTAAAGACAATATTAAAAGAGGGTCTAGTCATTTGAGAGAGAAAGAACCCAGATTGAACCTAATTAATGCCAAAGAATTAGAACACAATATCACTAGAGGATCAACAGTCTGGACTCTGACCACTAAGAAAATAGATAGAACAGACTCAGAGTTAGTTCTCTTTTCTGATATGATTTTGCTTCTACATTTAAATATTTTATCACTGCACCCAACACCTTAAAAGGGATTTCAAAGAGCACATTATTGCATAAATTTTTTAATTCCTAATTCACCCCCTCTTGGAAAAGCCACCTGGGCAACAACTAGTATCAGAGCAGTGTCTCTGAATACATTTAGAGTTAAAGATTGATGGCTCATCCCATGAGTACATCCTTGGCCGAAGGCCAATCTACTAATAGACCTCCACTCTTCACTGGCACTAATTATTCTTACTGGAATACTATAATAAAAATTTATATACAAGCTGTCGATTTTCAATTATGGATGGTCATTCTAAAAGGGTCACATATTCCCATGATTAAAATTAATGGCATGGATGTCCCAAAGCTTGAAGAGGACTAGGATGAACATGACATGAAGTCAGGGAAATTAAATGCTAAAGCAATGAATCTATTATAATGTGCTTTGGATGCCAATGAGTTTAATCGAATTTCCACTTGCTCCTCAATAAAGAAAATTTGGGATAAACTCAAAGTGACCCACGAAGGAGCTTTCCAAGTGAAGACCTTGAAAATAAATTTTCTTATACATAGTTATGAATTATTTAAAATGGAATCTACTGAAACCATATCTGCCATGTTTACTTGATTTATAGATATTATTAATGGTTTGAAAAGTCTTGGCATGGTTTACTCAAATGCTGACTTATTATAGAAGATTTTAAGATCACTTCCGGACAAATGGGATCCCAATGTGACTGCCATCTAGGAAGTGAAAGATTTAAACACCTTATCTCTGGATGAATTAATGGGTTCTTTCATCACTCATGAATTGGCCATGCAGCATAGAACTGATGACAATCAAAAGAAGAAGAAGACAATTGCCTTCAAAGCTGTATTGGACTCAAAAAAAAGATGAGGACTCGGAAGATGACTTCACCTCCTCCAAAGACAATCTAGAAGACGAAGATATCGTAATGGTCATGAGAAGAGTTAGAAGGTTTTTGGGAAAGAAGAAAAAAAGATATTTTAAAAAATTTCATAAACGAAGAGAGCACTCCAAGGACAAGGACAAGGATAAAGATCAAGTGCCCACATGCTATGGATATAAGAAACCCGGGGCACATTCATTTAGATTGTCCACTACTAAAGAAATTCTTCAAGAAAAAGAAGAAGAAGGCGATGGTTGCCACATAGAGCGATAGCAAATAATCCACTTCATCTGAAGAGGAAGAGACGACAAAAATAGCAAATTTATGTTTAATGGGTCTCGAAGACGAGGTAACATCTCCCAATGCTCAAACTGAATTTACATTTGATGAATTGAATTCTGCTTTTCATGACTTATTATGTAAATTCAAAAAGGTTGGATTAAAGATTAAAAGTTTAATGAATATCAATGATTCTTTACTAAGAGAAAAAGAAGAGATTTCAGAAAAGAATAACTTATTACAAAAAGAATTACATGTCTTTTCTGAAAAGTACAAAGCTTTGAAAATTGAAAATAATGCATGTCTAGACAAAAACAAAGCTTTGACAAATGAAAATATTAATTTGAAAATGAAGGTTGAAAAACTAAAGACACTTGTTGAAAAACTTACATTATCTTCTAACAAGCTTGAGTTGATTTTAAAAGATCAAAGAATTTCCGGAAACAAAGCTGGAATTGGTTTTAATTTTTCAAATTCAAATGAAATTTCAGCTACTACTTTTATGATACCAAAAGGTTTTGCATTGAATGTTTCTACTTCTGCTTCTACTTCTAAAACTACATTGTATGTTCCTAAGAGTTTAAATAGAAAATATTTTATATTTGCATCTCATGCATCAACTTCTAGAACTTTAAAATCTGCATCTTTCAGAATTCTAGAGTTGAATGTTTTGCATGCAAAGGGTTAGGACATAAAGCTTTTGAATGCAATATCTTTAGAAATGTCAAAAGTAAAATAAGAAAGATTTGGGTTCCCAAATGAACCACCTCTGCTAACCTGCAAGGACCCAAGTTATCTAAAGTACCTAAAAGAACTTCTTGATTGTCTTGTAGGAATGTCTTGCAGCCCAAAAATTGAAGAAAAGATGGAATCTTGACAGTGGTTACTCAAGGTATATGATGGGTGACAAGGATCAATTTATCACCCTAGAAATGAAAGATGGAGGTATGGTTACTTTTGGAGATAATGGCAAGGAAAAAATAATCAGAATCGGTAAGATCAAGATAACCCCCTGTACTTTTATTGAAAATGTATTGCTAGTAGATAAAATGAAGCATAATTTGTTAAGTATCAGTCAATTATGTGATAAAGGTTTCAAGGTTATCTTTGAATCATCTATGTGTATTATAACTAACTTTCTTGATTCTAGCAGTAAGTTCATTGGACATAGACTTGAAAATATTTATGTGGTAGACCTTAATGATCTTGCCATGACAAGTAGTTCCAGTCTAGTTGCAATGAATGCTAAGACCAAGGTGTCTTGCTTACTTTAGCATAGACGATTAGGTCATGCTAGCATGCATACAATTGCCAAATTGATTTCCAAAAACCTGGTTAGAGGCATGCCTAAGTTTAAAGTAGACTTTGATCATATTTATGATGCATGCCAAATGGATAGACAAACTAGGGAGAGTTTTAAATCCAAAAATATAATTTTAACTATTAGACCTCTTGAGCTACTTCACATGGACTTATTTGGACCAACTAGGATTGCAAGCCTGGGAGATATGAAATATGCCCTTGTAATTGTAGATGATTTCTCTAGATTTACTTGGGTTTTGTTTATTGCTCATAAAGATGAAATCTTTAAAGCATTTCAAAAATTCCACAAAAGGTTTCAAATTAAAAAATCTTTCAATAATTTATATTAGAAGTGATTATGGCATCGAATTTGAAAATCAGTTTTTCGATGATTATTGTACTGAAAATGGCATTGATTACAACTTCTTCACTCCTAGAACACCACAACAAAATGGTGTTGTAGAAAGAAAAAATAGAACTTTGGAAGAGATAGCCTAAACAATATTTTGTGAAGGCAATCTTTCAAGATACTTTTGGACAGAAGCAGTCAATACTGCTTGTTATATTTTAAACCGCGTTCTGATTCATCCTATTTTGAAGAAAACCCCCTATGAGCTTTGGAATGAAAAGAAATCCAATATTAATTATTTTCATATTTTTGGATGTAAATACTTTATTCTTAACAATGGTAAAGATAATCTAGAAAAATTTGATGCTAAATCTGATGAAGTAATTTTTCTTGGTTATTCATTACATAGCGAAGCATATAGAGTATTTAATAAAAGAACTCTTGCTGTAGAAAAGTCCATGCATATTATTTTTGATGAAACAACCTTTCACCTTCTAAGAAAGAAAAATGCATAGACAATGATGCAGGTACAATTCAAAAGGAAATGGAAGACTTGAGCATACAAGAAAGACCGATTGAAAAAGAAGAATAAATGGTAAGTAAGGATCATGCAGATCTACCAAGAAAATGGAGGTACGTAACTTCTCATCCAAGAGAATTAATCATTGGTAGTCCTTTACAAGGTATTAGGACTAGGTCATCATATAGAGATGCACATGATTACCTCGCCTTTGTATCACAAATAGAACCTCATACCTTAGAAGAAGTTAGATGAACTGGATGATGGCCATGCATGAAAAATTAAACCAGTTTGAAAGAAATAAAGTATGGACATCAATTGATAGACCTTCAGATCATCCAATCATAGGAACCAAATGGGTATATAGAAACAAGTTAGATGAACAAGAAAATATTATAAGAAACAAAGCTAGATTAGTGGCTAGGGTATATAACCAAGAAGAGGGCATTAATTTTGATGAAACATATGCACCTGTAGCAAGACTAGAAGCTATTAGATTACTTTTTGCATTTGCTTGCTACATGAATTTTAAACTTTTTCAAATGGATGTAAAAAGTATATTTTTAAATGGTTTCATTTCTGAACAAGTTTTTGTAGAACAACCACTAGGTTTTGAAGATCATGTTTTTCCAAACCATGTGTTTAAATTGAATAATGCATTATATAGTTTGAAACAAGCACCTAGAGCCTGGTATGATAGACTTGATTGAAAATAATTTTTTAAGAGGAAATGTTGAAAAACTCTTTTCATCAAGAAGAAAAATAATGATATATTAGTTTTGCAAATTTATGTTGATGATATTATATTTGGTGCAACTAATGAAACTCTTTGTAGAGAATTTGCTAAGTTAATGCAGGGAGAATTTGAAATGAGCCTAATAGATGAACTACTTCCTTGGACTTCAAGTGAAACAAACAAAGGAAGGAATCTTCATCAACCAAGCCAAGTACATCAAAGAGAACACACCCATAATCAAAAAGTTTGGTATGGAGTCAACCAAACAAATGAACACACCCATGAGCCCATCTTGCAGATTGGACAAAGATAAAAATAGATCCAATATTGACCAAAAGCTTTATAGAGGTATGATCGGATCTTTATTATACTTAACTGCAAGTTGACCTGATATATTGTACAGCATATATGTATGTGCTAGTATCCAATATAATCCAAAAGAATCACATATGCTTGCTGTTAAAAGGATTATAAAATATTTGAAAGGTACAAGTAATTTAGGTCTATGGTTTTCAAAATATTCTTCATTGAATTTAATTAGATTTTTTGATGGTGATTATGCTAGTTGTAGAATTAATAGAAAAAGCACTAGTGGCATATGCCAATTTCTAGGGTTGAATTTAATCTCATGGCACTATAAGAAACAAAACTCGGTATCACTTTCTACTGTAATGTAGAGTATGTTGCTACAGGGAGTTGTTGTGCACAAGTGTTATGGATTAAACAACAATTAGAAGACTTTGGTGTTACACAATCTAAAATTCTTATCAAATGTGATAACACAAGTGTTATAAATTTGACAAAATATCTAATTCAGCATTTTAGAACTAAGCATATAGAGATTAGACACCAATTTTATTAGAGAACATATTTTGAATGGTAACATTGAACTAGAATTTATCCCAAGTGAGAATCAACTAGCTGACATTTTTACTAAGCCACTCAACCAGGATAGATTTGAAATGCTTAGAGGTGAATTTGGTCTTTGTGATCCCTTCTAGATTTTCCTAACCTAATTCCTTTAAAAATTAAGAAAAAATTATCTAGAAAACCTCCTACATTAATTCAAAATCTTTGAACAACTTTACTTGAGATTTTATTGAATTAATTTCTATTTTTGAATCATTTTAACTTTTGTGGAAAGTTTTTGTTTGAGTCGACTCGGACAATTTTGCTCTAGTCGAGTCGGCTCGAATCTCTGATTTTTTTGATCTTGCTCTAGACGAGCCGACTATGTCAATTTAAGGTTTGCCTAGCTGACTCGATTTCCTATTTCTTCTGAGTTTGCTCTAGACAAGCCGACTTGGATAATTTTAAGGCTAATCGAGCCGACTCGAATGTCGGATTTATAGTTTTTCAATAGAGCCGAGTAACTTTTTCTAACTTTTTATACTTGTCATTTTCTGTCCAAACCTAACACTCTTCTTGAAACTATCTCCAATCCTCCTAAATCCTTTTCCCAAAGCCTCAAATTCTTCCTATTTGCCAAATTCTTGCAATGGCTCCTAAAACTGCTGTGGGAAAGAGATCTAAATGGACGGCACCCTCTGTAGAGACAGAAAGAAGAACAAAGCATCGGCAAGAAGATCCAACTCGGGCAGTAGAAGAAGAAGAAGAAGAAGAAGAAAGAGAACTAATGACCGCAGCTCCATCTCTGAGACAGGTAGTCTCTATGTCAAATAGACTTGTGACTAGTGGCAGGAGAACTCTATTTAGCTTTCTGGAAGAGATTGTTCTGAAAATCGAAAATCTGATTGAAGTACAAGGTTGGACAAATTTTTGTTCCTTGAATAGCACCTATCCAACACTTGTTAGGGCTTTTTATGAAAATCTCAAATCAGAGCCCAGTCACATTGAATCAACTGTGAAAGGAAAAAGGGTTATAGTAACTGAAGAGAGGTTAAGCAATTTGCTGGAAATGCTTGCTAATGGAATTAAGCATTTAGTTTTAAAGGAAAGAGAAAGAACTCTACAAACAGTTCTTAGCAGAGAAGATGTTGGTGGAATAGGTACTATGATGGCCAACACATTGTCATTGGAAATGAGGTTACTACATAATTTTATAAGTAGGATATTTCTCCCAAGAACAGGGAGATTTGATTGGGTCAGTTAAAGAGACTTGACCTTTATCAAAAATATTATTCAAGGAGAGTCAGTTAATCTACCCTTCATGATGATCATGCAGATGAAAGAGGTAGTCCGAAAGGTAAAGGCTTGTCTTCCTTATGGAATGGTCTTAACTCTGCTATTTCAAGCCTCAAAAATAAGCCTTGAAGGGGAAGTTGGTAATCCCCTACACCATACTAATTGATACATACACCTCCAAGTCACTATTGAGAATGGGCTATATTTGTACTGAAGGAGTATGGAAGAAAAAGGGGACTGATGAAAGGACAATTACAGCCTCCTCAAGCAGCAGCAGTAGTTCAGAAGACGAGAGTGAAGATCTACCTAGAGAGATCTCCACTGCAGGTCTATCAGCACCTGAGGAGACTGTTCCCAGCTCAGAGCAGATATTTGAGATTCCTATTGGTGAGTTTGGCACTTCTATCGAACATTTTACTAAGCTAGTTGAGATTGAGTTTGCATCTACTAGGTCTGAGCATACTTCATTTGAAGCCATGGGGACGGTGCACCTTGAGACTTCTTTACCTACATCTCCATCAGCACCTACTGCTCCTAGATGTCCTGCACCTTCAGTTGATACATTAGTTTTGCAGGATTTTATCACTCAGCAGTTGAGCACTCTAACTGACACACTGACTTGCACTTTATCTGATATGTTTGGCGAGCTTTGCCAGTCAGTAGAGACAAGGCTGGACCAATTTGGAGGGGAAATAAGAGAACTGCGTAGAAGAGGAGACATTCTTGAGACCTCCAAAGGTGTATCACAGCCTGATCTTCAACCCATTGTTGATATGGTATCATCAGGTTCTGAATCTATTAAAAACTCTATCAATCATACACTTGAAGAATTCAGAACTGAATTGAATGATCTTAGATTTAAAATGGATTTATTGGAAGAAGGAAGAAGGATGGAAGAGGACTATACCAAGGACATTGGAATCTTGAGAGCAGAATTTGGAAGATTAAGAGGATCAACTGAAGCCTTTGCTAATGTACAAGTAGCTGAGTTGGTTGCCTTAAATGCTAAGGTGAAGAAGACTAGTGCGGAGATGGAACAGATTCAAATTCTACTTGGACAACTGAGGACAACAATCATTGCATCTTTTCCCTCTCCACAGCCTAGACTTGCTCCCATTCCTACTCCTAGGCCACAGTCCACTCCCTTTGTTGGTCAGTCTGCACACCCTAGATAGCCAGCTCCACACCTTAAGCCTCAGGGATCTCATCCTGCTCCTATACCTTCTGATGTACTTGATGTAGATCCTATAGAATCTATGCCTCCTGGCATTAAGATACCTGGACATTCCACTAGCACCAGATTAGACATAGACAGTGATTGATTGTACTTCCCTTCATGTTTTGTAACTTGTATTGATCATTTTAAATGAAGTGAAAGTTATTTTGGTATCTACTAGCACTGTCTTGAATTATTTTAAGCTTATGCAATGTTTACAATGCTAATGTGATAAATTTTAATTAGAATATCAAAATGAAATTGAGAAAGTGAAATTATCTCAAACAAGTATTAAAAACTTTCTTATTCTATTTCAAAATTTGAGCTTTATTTCAATACCTTTTTGATTTTTTTACAAAAAGGGGGAGAACTTTGAGCTGACATGAAAATTTTGAGCTGATAGGAGAACTTTGAGCTTACTTGAAAAATATCTACAACTAGTTTCATGCATTGGAAAATATTCAAAAAGGGGAGAATGTTAATAAGTGCATGCAAAGAATGAAAATGGGGGAGAGTATAAATGATTTTGTTTAAAATAAGATTAAATGTTTCATAATTTAAGAACCTATCGAAAGGGAGAGAAATTTATTGAAAACAAAAAGCTTTTGCTCAAAACCTACATTTTTCTCTGATTGCTCTACAATTAGCTATAATCCTTTCAATTTTGAGCTCTAATACTTCATGTTTGTGCTATTTCTGATACTTTGAAGGATACAAAACTTAATACTCTTATACACACAAAAGCACTAACATTGATACTGTAAAGTTTCTTCACAAGAGCTCTGATACTTATTTGCAAATATAATTAGCTCTGATACATGTGCATACTTACTTTCAAATACTATTATACATGTAATTGTAAAAAACTTTTCATGCCCTGTGTTTTGTCATCATCAAAAAGGTGGAGATTGTTGATCCCATAAGTGATTTTGATGATAACCAAACATTGGTGCATGTATTTGTTTTACTAACAACTCTTCAAGTGGTTTACAAGTTTTTGTAGGATGAATTCATGGTTCAAATTTCAACTCCTATATTTTCATTCCTTGTTTTGAGTAGTGTTGTAATTGAATATTGTTAGGAAGAACCCAAAGAAAGAAAGTTGAGAAAGATTGTAAATTTGGGTTACTTCTACATGTGTTTCAAGCTTTTAAATTCTTAGAAGTATGTTAAGTTTGAAGACATCTTGAAGCTTGAAGACATGTTGGATGAATTCTAGAGATAGATTGAAAAAATAATTGAAACATTCATCCGAGCCGACTCGAAGAGAAGAGAGTCGACTCTGGCACTTAGCACACATGAGGATTCTGGCATGCAGAGATCCAAGTCGACTCTAAGGGACCCGTGCCAACTCATCCAGAGTACTAATTCCTGAATCAGATACGAGAGCCAACCCAAGAGGAGTCTGAGCTGACTCTATCATATTGACAGATATCCAAGCCAACTCTTCAGAAGATCGAGCCGATTCCTCCAGAGTCCAGAAAATATGTTCTGAGAACAACAGCCAACCGGGTCGACTAGAATGAAAGTGATGGGGATCCAGGGCAGGTTCGGGTATTTTTCTATTTTTTCTTATTTTTTCAGAATTTTTTTATTTTTCCTATCCCGCTATTCCATCTATCCTCGCTATTCTGGTTTTGTTCTCGGTTTATCCCCGAGTTATCCCAGCTTTATTCTATCTCCTGCAAACTTTTTCCCGTGAATTTTTTAAAAGTTTCGAACCCTAGCCCACCGCCCCTCCGGCCCCAGATCCGGGCCGCCCGCCCTCCGGCCGCCCCCGCCGGAACATCGCCGAAGCTCGCCATCCCCCGTTGGAACGTCGCTAAAGCTCGCCGGCCCCCGCCCTTGCCAGAGAAGCCGCCGCCACCGCCGTCGCCGCCCATGCCCGTGGGAAGCCGAACGGACGCGGAGGCATCCGCCCGCCACGGCCTACGGCCGACACTGCCGCTGCCACCGGCCAGCTGCCCGCCGCAGTTCCCGTCGCCCGCATGACCTCGCCCGGCCGCCGGTGGGGTCCGCCGCCGCCCACGCCCGTGGGAAGACGAACGGATGCGGGAGGCATCCGTCCGCCCGCGTGCAGCCGTGTGGCACCGCCGCCCACTGCCTGACGCCGCCACCGCCGCCCGCCTGTCCGCCGGACACTGTCCCGCTGTCCCCGGACTCCCAGCCATCCACCGACCTTTCCCGGCACCCGGGAGGTCTCGGCCATGGGAGACCAAACTGCATGCTTGGCGTGCCGTGCCAGCCATGTGCCGCCTCGCCTGCGGCCGCCGCTGGCCGTCCGCCGCTCGCCACCCGCTGGCCCCGTCCGCCGCCTACTTCCCGGTCACCGGCCGTATGCTCCGTCGGGAGATTGGTCCTCCGCATGGCCGTGAGATGGAGTTGCATGGATTTCAGAGCAGCCCATATTTCAGAGCAGCACGCTTTCTGGAGCAGATTATCAAGTCAACACGCTCTTCAGAGCATATCAACACTATTTTTGATGCAACACGAATTTTGATATAATTTATTTTCCTTTTTTAGTTTTCTTAGAGGCTAAGAAATTGAGGGTTCTGGTTTTTCTATATAAAGGCCCCCTCCCCCTGTAATAATAAGTGAGAGTTGATATAGATTTTTGGGTTGGTTTCAGTTTTGGTTCTGGGCTGAGGCCCGTTTTTCTTCGTTCCCTGCTGTGTGCATTATGGGTTTGATGAGGGGTGTGAGACATTCCCTGCTATGTGCATTATGGGTTCGATGAGCACCCTAGTTATCCCCTATCTCGTCTTCTTTATCTCCTCGTGTCCTTCGAGAGACATCCTAGCGCATCTATATGAGAGCCCTGCTGTGTGCATTATGGCTTCGATGGGAGCTAAGGGTAGCTGGTGCTGTGACCCCTTCGGGAGGTAGCTTTATGCTCAGGGTAGCTGGTGCTATGATCCCTCAGGAGGGTAGCTTTAGGCTTTGACCCCTGACTTTCTGTGTGCGTTCCCCGCTAGAGTGAGTCTCAAGGCCATGAGTTCCACTTCCTGGTCCCCCATCTTCATCCTTCCTTTGCCACATCCACCCAGAAAATTGAAATCAAAAGAGATCAACTATCTTAGAATTTTAGTGTCGGTATGCCCGAGTCCCGGGAGGCTTCTTAGCCCTCCCACGGTCCTAGTTTGTTTAGTTGTTTCACAGTTTTCCAAATAACCAGGTTACATCGATTTTTTTGTCCCGCATCAATTTTGGTATCAGAGCGAGTTGTGGATTAGGGTGTGCTCCATCTTTCGAACTCGACGGAGTCGAGTTCTTCGCGGTCGAGGAGAATGATGGGGATCCAGGGCAGGTCCGGGTACTTTTCTATTTTTTCTTATTTTTTTAGAATTTTTTTATTTTTCCTATCCCGCTATTCCATCTATCCCCGCTATTCTAGTTTTGTTCTCGGTTTATCCCCGAGTTATCCCAGCTTTATTCTATCTCTGGCAACCTTTCTCCCGTGAATTTTTTTAAAAGTTTCGAACCCTAGCCCCCCGCCCCTCCGGCCCCAGATCCGGGCCGCCCGCCCTCCGGCCGCCCCCGCCGGAACGCCGCCGAAGCTCGCTGGCCCCCGCCCTCGCCGGAGAAGCCGCCGCCACCGCCGTCACCGCCCACGCCCGTGGGAAGCCGAACGGACGCGGAGGCGTCTGCCTGCAATGGCCCACGGCCGACGCCGCCACCGTCGCCGCCCATGCCTGTGGGAAGACGAACGGATGCGGGAGGCGTCCGTCCACTCGCGTGTGGCCGTGTGGCACCGCCGCCCACCGCCTGACGCCGCCGCCATCCCCGGCCTCCCCGCCATCCACCGGCCTTTCCCGGCGCCCGGGAAGTCTCCCACGGTCATGGGAGACCAAACGGCATGCTTGGCATGCTGTGCCAGCCATGTGCTGCCTCGCCTGCAGCCGCCGCTCGCCACCCGCTGGCCCCGTCTGCCGCCTGCTTCTAGGTCACCGGCCGTATGCTCCGTCGGGAGATCGGTCCTCCGCATGGCCGTGAGACGGAGTTGCATGGATTTCAGAGTAGCCCATATTTCAGAGCAGCACGCTTTCTGGAGCAGGTTATCAAGTCAACACGCTCTTCAGAATATCAGCACTATTTTTGATGCAACATGAATTTTGATGTAATTTATTTTCCTTTTTTAGTTTTCTTAGAGGCTAAGAAACTAAGGGTTTTGGTTTTTCTATATAAAGGCCCCCTCTCCCCCTGTAATAATCAGTGAGAGTTGATATAGATTTTTGGGTTGGTTCCGGTTCTGGTTCTGGGCTGAGGCCCATTTTTCTTCGTTCCCTGCTGTGTTCATTATGGGTTCGATGAGGGGTGTGAGACGTTTCCTGCTGTGTGCATTATGGGTTAGATGAGCACCCTAGTTATCCCCTATCTCGTCTTCTTTATCTCTTCGTCTCCTTCGAGAGTCATCCTAGCGCATCTATGTGAGAGCCCTGCTGTGTGCATTATGGGTTCGATGGGAGCTTAGGGTAGCTGGTGCTGTGACCCCTTCGGGAGTATAGCTTTATGCTCAGGGTAGCTGGTGCGTGATCCCTTAGGAGGGTAGTTTTAGGCTTTGACCCCTGACTTTCTGTGTGCGTTCCCCGCTAGAGTAAGTCTCAAGGCCATGAGTTCCACTTCCCGGTCCCCCATCTTCATCCTTCCTTCGCCACATCCATCCAAAAAATTGAAAACAAAAGAGATAAGCTGTCTTAGGATTTTAGTGTCAGTATGCCCTAGTCCTGGGAGGCTTCTTAGCCCTCCCACGGTCCTAGTTTATTTAGTTGTTTCACTGTTTTCCAAATAACCAGGTTACATCGATTATTTTGTCCCGCATCAATTTTGGTATCAGAGCGAGTTGTGGATTAGGGTGTGCTCCATCTTTCGAACTCGGCGGAGTCGAGTTCTTCGAGGTCGAGGAGAATGATGGGGATCCAGGGTAGGTCCAGGTATTTTTCTATTTTTTCTTATTTTTTCAGAATTTTTTTATTTTTCCTATCCCGCTATTCCATCTATCCCCGCTATTCTGGTTTTGTTCTCGGTTTATCCCCGAGTTATCCCAGCTTTATTCTATCTCCTGCAACCTTTCTCCCATGAATTTTTTAAAAGTTTCGAACCCTAGCCCCCCGCCCCTCCGGCCCCAGATCCGGGCTGCCCGCCCTCCGGCCGCCCCCGCCGGAACGCCGCCGAAGCTCGCTGGCCCCTGCCCTCGCCGGAGAAGCCGCCGCCGCCACCGCGGTCGCCGCCCACGCCCGTGGGAAGCCGAACGGATGCGGAGGCATCTAACTGCCATGGCCCACGGCCGACGCCGCCACCGTCGCCGCCACCGGCCCGCTGCCCGCCACCGTTCTCGTACTCGCCTGCCCTCGCTCGGTCGCCGGTGGGGTCCGCCGCCGCCCACACCCATGGGAAGACGAACGGATGCGGGAGGCATCCGTCCACCCGCGTGTAGCCATGTGGCGCCGCCACCCACCGCCTGACACCGTCGTCGCCTCCCGCCTGTCTGCCTAACACCGTCCCGCCGTCCCCGGTCTCCCCGCCATCCACCAGCCTTTCCCGGTGCCCGAGAGGTCTCCCACGGCCGTGGGAGACCAAACGGCATGCTTGGCGTGCCGTGCCAGCCATGTGCCACCTCGCCTGCAGCCGCCGCTCACCACCCGCTGGCCTCGTCTGCCGCCTGCTTCCAGGTTGCCGGCCGTATGCTCCGTCGGGAGATCGGTCCTCCGCATGGCCATGAGATGGAGTTGCATGGATTTCGGAGCAGCCCATATTTCAGAGCAGCATGCTTTCTGGAGCAGGTTATCAAGTCAACGCGCTCTTCAGAGCATATCAGCACTATTTTTGATGCAACACGAATTTCGATGAAATTTATTTTCCTTTTTTAGTTTTCTTAGAGGCTAAGAAACTAAGGGTTTTGGTTTTTCTATATAAAGGCCCCCTCTCCCCCTGTAATAATCAGTGAGAGTTGATATAGATTTTTGGGTTGGTTCCGGTTCTGGTTCTGGGCTGAGGCCCGTTTTTCTTCGTTCCCTGCTGTGTGCATTATGGGTTCGATGAGGGGTGTGAGACATTTCCTGCTGTGTGCATTATGGGTTCGATGAGCACCCTAGTTATCCCCTATCTCGTCTTCTTTATCTCTTTGTGTCCTTCGAGAGTCATCCTAGCGCATCTATATGAGAGCCCTGCTGTGTGCATTATGGGTTCGATGGGAGCTCAGGGTAGCTGGTGCTGTGACCCCTTCGGGAGGGTAGCTTTATGCTCAGCGTAGCTAGTGCATGATCCCTTAAGAGGGTAGCTTTAGGCTTTGACCCCTGACTTTCTGTGTGCGTTCCCCGCTAGAGTGAGTCTCAAGGCCATGAGTTCCACTTCCCGGTCCCCCATCTTCATCCTTCCTTCGCCACATCCACCCAGAAAATTGAAAACAAAAGAGATCAGCTGTCTTAGGATTTTAGTATCAGTATGCCCTAGTCCTGGGAGGCTTTTTAGCCCTCCCACGGTCCTAGTTTGTTTAGTTGTTTTCACTGTTTTCCAAATAACCAGGTTATATCGATTTTTTTGTCCCGCATCAGAAAGTTAGCCAACTCAACCAGACTGACATGTTGAAGGCCTGAGGATCTGAGTCGACTAGAATCAAGGCAAGCCGACTCTTATAGAGTGAAAAATCAGGACACTGTGCAAGCGAGCCGACTGGTTTGAAGAGAGTCGACTCAATCAGAACAACTCTGAGGATCCGAGCCAACTCGAGTAATCCAAGCCAACACAAATGGCAGTTACAGGCATATAACGACTAGTTTTAGACTTGGTTTTTGAAATCAAATAGTGCTCCAACTATCAAATGTCACATCTCAATGGTCTACAATGACTAAAATTGCCTGAGAAAGGTACAAGATTATATATTTAAGGGATTTGAACTATTTGAAAAGGGTTTTTAGAAGGAGTTAATGCATCATTGAATATCCAACCAAGTCAACAAGCAAGAGAGCTCTAAGAGCATTCAAGATAGCCTTCAAGCCTTCACCAACTCTTATTTGAAGCTTGAAGCACCGAGTAAAGAAGCTATAAAAGCGATTAAAGTGCATTGAAGTACATTCAAGTGGGCTTCTCTCGAGTTGCATCGGCAACCATTCGATAAAAAATTATTTATCATTCTATTACTTTTCTTTTCAATTCATTTTGAATTGTTGGGTTATTGGTGAGCCTGGTTGAAAAACCAAATAGGTTCTTTCTTGGTTAACCTTTGTTAAAAATCAAGTGTTAGGTTCTTGGTGATCCTTTGTTAAAACCAAGTTGGGTTCTTGGTGATCTTGGTAAAACTAAGTTGGGTTTCTTTGGTGATCCTAGAAAAACCAAAGTATAGAGGTTTAGATTATGAGCCTGTGAAAACAATCTGACTGTATTTGATGGGAGATATAGTGGAAATCCCAAGTGGTAATCTTGGGTAGTAGATGTAGGAGCTAGGTTGCTCCGAACCACTATAATTATTGTTTGTTTGTGTTGTGCTTTTCTGATCTGATTTTGCTTCTGCATTTAAATATTTTATCACTACACTCAACACCTTAAAAGGGATTTCAAAGAGCACATTATTGCATAAATTTTTTTAATTTCTAATTCACCCCCTCTTGGAAAGCTACCTGGGCAACAGATCTTTTAAAAGATAAAGTTATAGGATAACCTAGTCTTAGCCTCCAATTGAGTAGATGGTAATGAGTGCATTAGTAGGGTGATCATCAGAAGATCTAAAGATTGGGTGGTCATCAGGCTAGTAGAATTGCCATTCATAATATGATGCGTTAGTGCAACTATCTTTACAAGTGTTCAGGTTAGCTAGCTAAAGTCGAGCTTGATCATTCGTTAGTTGGAAGCATTGAAGTCAGTCATGTTAATTCCACCTAACTAGGACCTTCAATTGGAAGCCCAAAGGTTGATTGATTGGCACCCCGGGGCAAAAAAATTATTTACTAGAAATTGCTTTGAGAAGTAATAGGTTATGAACTTACCTTTAGATTTACATGGGTTGGCCGGCCAAAGTCGGACTTTTGTGTAATCTATTAGATTCTAGTACCCGCTAAGGAGTAAATGTTATTCTTTGGATTGGAGTGTTAAGGCTACCAGGCTGTACAAAATAGTGAGAGAAACCTTTAGACTAAAGTCCATGTCTTTAGGATGTTAATAATTCTATATACTAATATTTCATTTTGGGGTTTTTTCTTTTTGATTATGTCCACTAGTCTGTTGCTCTAATCACTGCTTGATAATGAGAAACTTATGGGTCCCAACTTTGGTAACTAGTATCGAAGACTTGTAATAGTTTTGGAGCATGAAATAATCCTATATGTGATAGCGGATCTTGCACCTGAGGAACCTACTGCCAATGCTCATACTACAGTCAGGGATGCTTATTGATGCGGGATGATCCTAATGCTACCATGACTGCAAGAAAAATAAAAACTAAGTTTTTTTTTTATTTTTTTAGAATTTAATTTATAGGCTAATAACCCGAAGGCAAGTAAAGAATTGCAGGTAAACATTTATTGAAAGAAACTATCATGCCCACAAAAAGACACATGCAGAATAATAAAAGATAGGATCTCAGAAATTGAGAAACCTCCAGTTTAGGATAGCATACCTTCAAGTAGGTCAGAACTTTGGAGAGGGAAGGTTTGTACCAAGCAGAGATTGAAGATCCTTTGTTGAAGAGTTCTCTCAGCACTCTAGATGGTGCCTGGAAGACAAGCCTTTGTTCCCTGAATCTGAAGGCAATCTAGATCAGTCCTGAAGGCAAAGAAGGTCTCCTCCTTAAAGGTAAAGCACCTCGAGGATCCTACAAGCATTAGGGTTAGTCAATGAATAATGAAACAATAAAAGAAACTATGATGGTAAGAAGAAAGGGAATCAGGTTTTTTGTTGCTGGCGGCTAAAGGCTGAAGAAGGCCTCTTGCTTTGGGATGCCCAGGGCTTCTTCAACTGGGGCATGGATGATTGCTTGAGATGTGGAAGGTTGCTAGGACATGGAAGAAAGCAAAGGAACAAGGTCAGCCAAGCACAAGAACACTCACACGAACAACTCAAACACCACCAACACAAGAACAATATCACTCAAAATTTTAGTAAGGTTTGATTTCATGAATAAAGTTACTTACAAGAGGGGGAGGGGTGCGGTATTTATAGATGTTCCCAAGTTCTCTCTTAGTTAGGATAGGAATACAAAGTAGAGAGGGAGAGGGAATACAAGTTTACTAAAGAGAATACAATTTAAAATAAAATAAAACTAGCTCTCCTAAATTAAGTGGAACTCCTTCTTCCTCCTTAGACTTGGTCAAACTCTTGGACACCTCCTCTTATTGACGTGTGGGCTTTAAGGGGCAGTAAGGGCTGGCCAAACGGTGAAGGGTGCATGGGCTTTGGGCCCCTGGAAACTGGGATGCCCTGGTTTCAAAATATTCCCGGAATCTTGGTTCTAATTGCTTGGGCCTAGCGCCTGGGCTTGAGTTCTCTTGGGCTGGGGTGCAGTTATACCCCTGAGATCATGGGGCACCTGGCATCTGGAATATGCTCTGGCATCTGGAGGGTATCAAGGCATCTGGAAGGCATCTGAAGGGCATCTGAAAGGAATCTTGGATACTGGGGTGGCAAACAAGGCCCAATAAGCTGATGTGAAAGACTCAGGCTCCTAGATAAGGCTTGGTGGAACTTCAAAATAAGGTATCCTCCTCTCTTGTACAAAAATTAGACTGGTACAGGACTAATATTAAAGTACAGGACTCAATAACTAGACTAGGATTAAGATAAATCAACTAGCCTCAACTTATTACAGGACTCAATCTACTTGATTACAAAATTATGACACATGACTAAGTAAATCGGATAGAGCCCCGTAATCCGTGTCTGATCTTGGTGCCCCCACCAGTTCTCCTGGGGTGGGAGGAACTCGACTCCATCGAGTAAGGGTCAACTTGGATCTCATACTACTCAAGAAGGTCTGGGTTAAGATGCTGCAAATCCTCAGGGTGATCCACGAGTTCTCAGATTCCGGCCGACCTTGCCATCTGACAAAAAACCTCTGAAGCCTTTGTTTTGGGTACTGATGGCTTGATCGTCTAGGATTTGCTCAATCCGTTCCTCACCTATAGGCCAATTTATTGGTGGACACTCTAGGGTGTGTTCACTTTTAAGGGCAGGGATAGGTCCAAATGGCTTGCTAGGTATCGCTGCTGGCTCCTGGTATTCCACAAGGTCTGAAATATTGAAGGTGGAACTAATACCTAGATCAGGTGGTAACTCAAGCACATAGGCATTGGATCCAACTCTCTTTATTATTCTAAATGGTCCAGCTCCATGAGCATGCAATTTCTTGACAGTCCCTGGAGAAAACCGCTCAGGTCTAAGCCTGATCATTACAAAATCCCCTGCAAAAAATTCTTTAGCTCTTTTTCGAGCATTATCCAGGTTCTTATAAAGTTCATTACTTAGGTTTATCTTTTGGCTAATCTCTTTATGCGAATCCCTAACATGCTGTGCAAAAGACTCAGCTAACTCATAAACTCTGCATGTGAGGGTAAGGGATCAAATCAAGAGGTCTATTGGGTTTATAACCATGCACAACCTCAAATGGATATTTTCCTATGGACCTATTAACAGAACTGTTATAAGCAAATTCAGCTCAAGGTAAAAGAAGGTCCAAATTTCCAGAGTGTTCACTTACGAGGCATCTAAGTAGATGTCCTAAACTGTGATTCACTACCTCAGTTTGGCCATCAGTCTATGGGTGGTAAGCTGTGGAAAACTTAAGCTTGGTTCCTAATAAGTGCCAAAGGATTTTTCAAAAATAATTGGTAAAACAAACATCCTTATCTGACACTATGGTTTTAGGAAGACCATGTAATCTTACAACATGATCAAGGAAAAGTCTGGCAACTTTGGATGCATCAAAAAAGGTTTGAGAGCACGATATAAAATGGGCCATTTTAGAAAACCTATCGACCACTACACATAGGATCTTAGGTAGGCCTAACACAAAGTCCATGCTTAGGTCCTGTTATGGATGATCTAGTACTGGCAAAGGGGGATATAATCCAGTGTTTTGCTTCTACTGCTTTGCAACAGCACAAGTTCGACACCGGGACACAATGTTGGCAATATCCTTCTTCAAACTAGACCAAAAGAACTGGAATTCTATAGCTAAGATAGTCTTGTTTCTACCAAAGTGATTAGCAAGGCCTCCTGCATGGGTTTCCTAGACTAAGAATTCTCTAAGTGATGTCCTGGGAATACATAGTCTATTATTATTGAATAAATAACCATCTTGAAGGGTGATTTGCTATGGGTACTGGATGGTCCTTGAGCAAGGGCTTGAAAAACCTCACTAAAGTCTAGACATGTTTCATATTGTTCTTTTAACCTTTCAAATCCAATGACTTCAGTGCTAATAGTATTCAACAGTAAGGCTCGTCTATTAAGGGCATCTGCAACCTTGTTTTCAGTTCCAGCTTGGTGTTTCACTACAAAGGTATAGGCTTGTATGAATTCTATCCACTTAGCATGCCTAGGGTTTAATTTCTTCTGGGAGTTCAGAAATAAAAGTGCCTCATGATCAGAGTAAAGGACAAACTCCTGGGGCAATAAATAATGTCTCCAGTATTTAAGGGCTTGTACTACCGCATAAAACTCCTTTTCATAGGTTGAGTACTTAAGTTTAGCCTCATTAAGTTTCTCACTTAAGAAGGCTACTGGGTGATTTTCTTGACTCAGAACTCCTTTTATGCCTACTCGCGAAGCATCACAAGCTACCTCAAAGACTTTGGTGAAATCAGGTAACCTAAAAATAGGTGCTTGTGTCATCTTGGTCTTGATCTCTAGGAAGGTCCTATCTGTAGCTTTGGTCCACTCAAAATTATCCTTCCTAATACAATCAGTAATTGGTGCTACTATGGTGTTGAATCTCCTAATAAACCTCATGTAGAAAGTGGCTAGACCATGAAAACTTCGAACTTCATGGACACTAGTGGGTACTAACCACTCTACTATGGATTTGACCTTTTTAGGGTCAGCCGTTACTCCTTCAAGGGTCATTACAAAGCCTAGGAAGATAACTCTGGATCATGAAATCAAACTTCTTCAAATTAGCATAGAGGTTCTCTTTCCTAAGGGTTAAGCAAACTTGTTTCAGATGTTCTAGATGGTCTTCCTTAGTTTTGCTATAAATCAGGATGCCATCAAAATATACTACCATAAATTTTTCTATAAACATCCTAAGGACTTGGATCATAATTCTCATAAAAGTGCTAGGAGCATTGGATAACCCAAATGGCATTACAACCCACTCATATAGACCATCTTTAGTTTTACAAGCAGTTTTCCATTCATCCCCAGGTCTGATTCTCACCTGATGATAGCCACTCTTAAGGTCTCTCTTTGAAAAGACTATGGCACCGTCCATCATATCCAACATATCATCCAAGTGGGGGATGGGAAACATATATTTCATAGTAATTTTATTTATGGCACGGCTATCAACACACATTCTTCATATGCTATCTTTCTTAGGGGTTAATAGGGCTGGTACAGTATAAGGACTTAAGATCTCCCTAATAAACCCTTTTTTAAGGAGGTCACCTACCTGTCTTTGAAGCTCTTGATGTTCAGTTGGGTTTATTCTATAATGGGACAGGTTGGGTAGGGTAGCTCCTGGGACTAGATCTATGCATGTTGGATGTCCCTTAATGGTGGTAATTGGTTAGGTAAATCTTCAGGAAATATGTCATTGATTCACTTAAGATTCCCTTGACCTCCTGAGGGCACTCTTTATCAGATTGATCAGGTACTTCTTTCATAGCTAACATCCAAATAGTAGTTCCCTTAGATACCTCTTTCTCTAGCTCTTTTGCAGTAATGAGATTGACTCCAGACGACTTCTCCTTAAGTGAGCTAGGTCCTCTCTTGATGGTTTCCTAAGGTGGGGTGGGGTTTATGGTGATCTTCTTCCCATGAAAAGTAAACAAACAAGCATTAGACCGGCCATAAAGGGTGGCATCATGATCATAAAGCCATGGCCATCCTAAGATTATACTACTTACCCCCATGGGCCAACATCACACCACACTCTATCTTGGAATGAATGAAGCTAGATCTGGACTTGGCATCTGGATTAATGGGTATAGATGTGGAGTCTCTCCAGGATACCTTATAGATGTTAGGGTGGGGAACCTGGTTCAAGCCTAGGGTTTTGACAGCTTTGTGTGAGATGGCATTCACACAGCTCCCACTATCTATAATTATCTTGCAGACCTTATCTCCATTCTTCACAAAGGTTTGTAGGATGTTAGTCTTACACCAATCTTCCTAGGTTTTGGTCTGGGACAGGATGCATCTAACTACCCCTATGAGGTCAGACTGATCAAAATCCTCCTTATCTCTTTCATACTCTTCTATTAAGTTTGCCTCAGCTTCATAAACCTCTTCTTCCTTAGTCTCATTGGGTTCAGGCTCTTCTTCCTCAAGCTCCCCTATGTGCAAGGATCTGGTGGGACACTGGTTAGTAAAATGACCTACCTTGTTGCACCTAAAGCAGGCATTGGGGCTGGGGCTTGGGTTTTTCTGAAAAGCTGATGCCTTACCCTTATCATTCCTAAAAGAGGCTGAGTTACTAGAGCTAGCCTGGCTCAGACTCGGGTTAGGATGAGGTGGGTTATGGTTGGGATGGTTGGGTTGGGAATGGGTCGACTTAGGTTCGAGTTTGGCCGACTTGAGTTTGGGTTAGGATGGGCTTGGTTAAAGCTAGGTCAGTTTGGGTAAGCCTGGTTCTGGTTGGGCCTAAAGCTAGGAGTGTTGGCCTTAAAGGGTTTGGTCTTCTAACTATAGGTACTCTATGAAACCTCTCAAAGTTTTCAACTACCTGATAGGCTTGGTCTATGCATTCAAATCCCCTAAGGTACAACTCCCTTTGGATATCCTCTCTAAGGCTAGCTATAAACCTAGATAGGGTAACTGACTCAGGTTCATCTAGTCCACACCTAAGGGCACACTCATCAAACTGGGTTATGAATTCTCTAACAGTATTGGTTCCCTGTCTAAGTCTTTGCCACTGGTCTAGAAGGTACTGTTGGTAGTAGGGAGGAACATACTTTTTCCTAAGCTTTAGTTTCATGGATTCCCAAGTGACAATGGATGGATGGTTTCTTTGCCTACAGAGGCGCTCTACTTGTTCCCAGTAGAGCTTGGCAAACTGACACTTCCTATCTTCACTCTGGGTATACCATTGAAAGTATCTCTCCATGCTTCCTTCCCAATCTATGTAGACATTGGGATCTAATGTTCCATCAAAGAGGGGTGGATCTACTTTAATGCTCTTAAGGATTCTGTCATCATGGTATCGGTCATCATAATTGGGTCTCCTAGGGTTTGGATCCTGATAGGGTTCCTGGCGTTGGGCTCTCCTAGGATTGGGCTTTACAAATGGGTCATGGTTCTGGGCTCTCCTAGGGTTGAGTTCTATAAATAGATCATGGTTTTGGGCTCTCCTAGGGTTGGGTTCTATAAATGGGTCATGGGTTTGGACTCTCCTAGGGTTATGGGAAGTAGAAAGGGGTGAATCAGGGTCAGGTTCGGTATTGGACTCTTGGGTTTTTTTCCATGGTTCCTATTTGGTTTTCTACTTGGTCCAACCTATTGGTTAACTGATCAATCCTATTGGTTGCTTGGTTATTTGACTGGGTTACTTGGTTGATTTGGGCGGTTAGTTGAGCAAACTAATTTTGAGATTGGATGTTCATCTGGGCAAATTGGGCTTGGATTTGGATGTTCATCAGGGCAAACTGGGCTTGGGTTTGGGTGTTCATATGAGCAAATTGATCAGTCATGGCTTTCATGAGAGTTTCAAAATTAGGCTCCATGGTTGAACTAGATTTGGGCTTAGACTGACTATATTAGACTCCTGATCTGGTGGTCTTGCAATCAATCAATCAATCAAGGTGATATGGTGCAGCCAAGCATGCAAGGATCAGTAGTTCTAGGGTTTGCTAGACCTAGAGCAAAAACTGAGTGGGTCGACTCAAGTTACACCCAACTCAACAACTAATCCTTTCTCTGGCCAGGTAGGGGGTGGGAGTGTGGGAGGCCCTCCTGCTTTCACAGGGACCCAATTAAAAACCACAACACCACTTAGATCATTTGACTTTGGAACCCCAGCCTTAGACACCAGATTCTAGTAATAGTTGGAGAATTGGATGCACTAGTTGGCCCACACAATTTGGAACCGACCTGTTGGTGTCACCCAGCCCACTAGGGCAAAATAAGTTTAATTAATTTTAATTAAGGCTTAGGTTTGGATGATGGTGGTTGTTTTGGACCCAAGACAGGTGATAAAATCCTGTCCTGATCTGAGATAGTAAATTGCCCTTAGGATTAGATTAATCAGATGATGCACATTCAATAAGCCCTAATGTAAACTAATAATAATTAGAAAAATTAAAATAATTTGGGTATTTTATGAGATGGAAATTTAGGTTTAAGTTGATTAGGTTAACAATCAAAATTGGGTTTGGAATTTGAGAGGTTCGACAGTTAAATAGGTTTGGTTTGAACAAGTATGCAGAACAAAAAATTAGGGTTTGGTTCACTACAAAATTTGACACAGTTTTTGATGTAGAAAAAATTTAGAGAAATTTGAAGACAGAGGACTTTTGATAATCCTTACCAAATTTTATGCAAACCTAAAATAAGATGATAATACATATCCTAGGGTTTTCAGACTGATATAGAAATCTCAGGATTTTAGTTAGAATTTCTAAGATGCTGAATTTTAGGACTTTTTAGTTTTTGTTAAATTAATTAAAATTTATGATAATTATCAGGACTAAACAGAGACTCTATCATGCAAATCTCAACAAGAAATAAAATTTCTAAGAGGATGAATTGGATCAAAACTTAGATACCTACTGCAAATGACAGGATGCAGAAAAAAATAGCAATGAATATTCTAGGGTTTCTGATGAAGATGCAAGCTATCCTAAACTAACTCTGATACCAAACTGATGCATGATGATCTTAATGCTACCATGACTGCAAGAAAAATAGATACTAATTTTTTTATATATATTTTTAGAATTTAATTTGTAGGCTAATAACCCAAAAGCAAGTACATAATTGCAGGTAAACATGTAATGAAAGAAACTATCATACCCGCAAAAAGACACATGCAAAATAATAAAAGATAGGATCCTAAGAATTGAGAAACCCCTGGTTTAGGATAGCGTACCTTCAAGTAGGTCAGAACTTAGGAGAGGAAATGTTTGTACCAGGCAGAGATTGAAGATCCTTGATGAAGAGTTCTCTCAGCACTCTGGATGGCACCTGGAAGACAAGCCTTTGTTCCCTGAATCTGAAGGTAATCTCCAGAGGCAAAGAAGGACTCCTCCTTGGAGGTGAAGCAACTCGGGGATCCTGCAAGCATCAGGGTCAGTCAATGAATAATGAAACAATAAAAGAAACTAGGATGGTAAGAAGAAAGGGAATCAGGTTTTTTGTTGCTAGCGACTGAAGGTTGAGGAAGGCTCATGCTTTGGGATGCCTAGGGCTTCTTCAACTAGGGCGTGGCTGATTTCTTGAGATGTAAAAGGTTGCTAAGGCATGGAAGAAAGCAAAGGAACAGGGTCGGCCAAGCACAAGAACACTCACACAAACAACTCAAACACCACCAATACAAGAACAATATCACTCAAAATTTCAGCAGGGTTTGATTCCATGAATAAAGTTAGTTACAAGAGGGGGAGGGATGGGGTATTTATAAATGTTTCCCAAGTCATCTCCTAGTTAGGATAGGAATACAAAGTAGAGAGGGAGAGGGAATACAAGTTTGCTAAGGAGAATACAATTTGAAATAAAATAAAACTAGCTCTCCTTAATTAAGTGGAACTCCTTCTTCCTCCTTGGACTTGGTCAAACTCTTGGATGCCTCCTCTTATTGGCATGTGGGCTTCAAGGGGCAGCAAGGGGCTGGCCAAAAGGTGAAGGGTGCATGGGCTTTGGGCCCCTAGAAACTGGGATGTCTTGGTTTCAGAATATTCTCGGAATCTTGGTTCTAATTGCATAGGCTTGGTGCCTAGGCTTGAGTTCTCTTAGGCTGGGGTGCAGTTATACCCCTGGGATCATGGGGTGCCTGGCATCTGGAATATATATACTCTGGCATCTAGGTATCAAGGCATCTAGAAGGCATCTAGAGGGCATATGGGCATTTGGAGGAAATCTTGGACCCTAGGGTGGCAAACAAGGCCCAATAAGCTGATGTGAAAGACTCAAGCTCCTGGATAAGGCTTGGTGGAACTTCAAAATAGGGTATCCTCTCTCTTGTACAAAAGTTGGATTGGTACGGGACTAATAATGAAGTACATGACTCAATAACTGGACTAGGATTGAGACAAATCAACTAGTCTCAACTTATTACAGGACTCAATCTACTTGTTACAAAATTGTGACACATGACTAAGTAAACTAGATAGGGTCCAATAATCTATGTTCGGTCCTGGTGCCCCCACCACTTATCAAAAGTGGCTCTTTGACTATGCTACGGTGCAATGTATCATGTTGGTGACATTGAATGATAAGTTCAATTGCAAGTTCGAGGAATCCCAGCTAGAGGAGATCCTTTAAAAGTTAAAGGAGTCTTTTGGCACACCTGATGATGTTGAGCAGCATAGGATTTTCTCTACCATTTTCAACACTCGGATGCATGATAAAGCATCAATCACCGATCATGTACTGTACATGATCAACTTGATTAAGCATTTAGGCAAGCTCAGATTTCCCTTGCATGAGCAACTAGTGAAAGATGTGATTTTGAATTCCTTGCCTCTCTCCTATTTGGAATTTCTCGACAGTATAGATTGAATAGGCTTGTAGTAAACTACCACGATTTCTTGCATTTACTGTAGACCTACGAGAAAGATCATCAGCTCAATAAAGGGTTTGTGAACCTAGTGGGAGGTAGTGCGATAGAATGTCATCCCTTTGGGAAAAAGAAAAAGAAAAAGAATAAATCCAAGAAGGTGCAAAGTGCCCGGCCTAGTCAGACGAGGAAGAAGGCTGATCAGAGTAAGGTAGAGTACTTCTATTACAAGATGCAGGATCATTGAAGGAGGAACTGTCTTGCCTACCTTGCTACTCTTGACCCGAACAAGTCGAAGAAAAGAAAGCAACAAGCTATTGCTACACAAGTTAATTATATAATAACACCTTATAATTTCTCTATATGTGATACTACTAATTGGGTATTGGATATCAAAAGTCCTATGCTGTTGACCCCAAAAGTGATTTTTATGATAACCAAACATTGGAGCATGTATATTTATTTCTAACAACTCTTCAAGTGTTTTACAAGTTTTTGTAGGATGGTTTAAGTTGTTCAAACTTCAACTCCTACACTATTGTTTCTTGTTTGAGTTATATTGTAATGTATTTTTGTAAAGAAGAACCCAATGAAAAAGCTAAGAAAAAATCATGTAAAAAAGGGTTACTTCTGTGTGTGTATGCCATAAAAATTATTTTGAGTTTGTATGCTTGAAAATATAAAATGTTGGTGAGAATTTTTCTTTGAGTTCAAGTATAAAAATCCTGAGGAAGATACTCGAGCTGACCCAGCATGATGAAGAGCCGACTCCACCTACTGGTACATAGCAAGGATTCTGGAATGCAGCAATCCAAGTCGACTCGAAGGTAACCGAGCCGACTCCAATAAATCCAAGTCAACTAGAATTTGTCCGAGTCGACTCCTCCTAAGTCTAGTTTCTGAAGATTTCTGAGAATAGCCAGGCGAGCCGACTCGAACCAGAAAGAGCCAACTCTGCCAGACCTAATTTTGAAGACTTGAAAAAGTGAGCCGACCCGAACTGCATCGAGTCGACTCTTCCAGAGTAATGATTTTAAAACCTGAGAAGAAGAGCCGACCAATGATCAAAAGAGCCGACTCCTCGAGTTCAAGTTTTTCAAAGAAAGATGTCTGAGCCGACTTGTCCAGAGTGAAGTTCTGCGCCATGAGACAAAGAGCCGGCTACACCGAAGATTTGGTGACTCGACTTATCGACTCGAAGGATCCGAGCCGACTCAAAGGAATCCGAGTTGACTCGAACATCATTTTCAGGTATCCAACAGCTAGTTCCAGAAATTATTTTTGAATGCCAAAAAGTGGTCCAACGGTCACAAGTCATTCCTCAACAGTCTACAATGGCTAGAACTACCTTGGAGTGATAGAAGACCTTATATTTGAAGGATTTGAACATCCAAAATTTAAGAGTTTTGAAAAAGTTCTTTAAAGTTTAGAGAGCTTCATTGAATATCCTAACCACCAACAGTAAAAGAGCACAAGAGCATTCAAGTTAGGCTTCAAGTCAGCCTTCAAGTCTTCACCAACTCAGATCTGAAGCTTGAAGCAACCTTGGAAAGAAGCCACTGAAGTAATTAAAGCTTATTCAAGTGCATTCAAGTGGACTTCCATCAAGCTGCACCGGCAACTATCCAACAAATTGAGTTTGTCATTCTTTTTGCATTTATTTCAATTCAATTTTTGAATTGTTGGGTTATTGGTGAGCCTGGTTAAAAACCAAATAGGTTCTTGGTGAGCCTTGATAAAAACCAAGTTAGGTTCTTGGTGATCCTGTGAAAACCAAGTTAGGTTTCTTTGGTGAGCCTGTTTAAAACCAAAAGGTGTTGGATTTTCTTTGGTGATCCTATTAAAATCAAAGTGTAGAGGTTTTGGATTGTGATCCTGTAAAACAATCATACTATATTCGGGTGTGAATACAGTGAAAATCCCAAGTGGTATCTTGGGTAGTGGACGTAGGAGTTGGGTTGCTTCGAACCACTATAAATCTTGTGTGTTTGGTTGTTCTTCCTTGCTCTTACTTAGCTTCTGCAATTTATTATCTTGTCACAGCACCTACCACTTGCAAGGGATTTTTAATTGCACATAATCTTGCCTTGATTTTTAAATTTCCAATTCACCCCCCTCTTAGGTAGCCACCTAGGCAACAACTGGTATCAGAGCAGTGTCTCTGATCATACTAAAGTAAAGATTGATGGCTCATCCCATGAGTACATCCTTGGTGGAAGGCCAGTCAACTAATAGACCTCCACTCTTCACAAGCACAAATTATTCCTATTGGAAAGCATGAATAAAAATCTATATTCAAGCTGTTGATTTTCAATTATGGAAGGTCATTCTTAAAGGGACGAGTATCCCCAAGACTAAAATTAATGGCATGGATGTTCCTAAGCCTGAAGAGGACTAGGATGAACACGACATGAAATTGGGGGAATTGAATGCCAAAGCAATGAACTTGCTTTACTAGCATACTTTGGATTCAAACGAGTTTAATCGAATTTTCACTTGCTCTTTAGCAAAGAAAATTTGGGATAAACTTAAGGTGACCCACGAAAGAACTTCACAAGTGAAAACTTCAAAGATAAATCTTATAGTGCATAATTATGAACTATTTAAAATGGAGCCTAATAAAAGTATTTTTACCATGTACACTAGATTTACAAATATTATTAATAGTTTGAAAAGTCTTGGTAGGGTATACTCAAATGCTGATCTAGTACAGAAGATTTTGAGATCACTTCATGACAAATGAGATCCTAAAGTCACTGCCATCTAGGAAGCCAAAGACCTGAACATTCTATCAATGGATGAATTAATGGGATCTCTCATCACACACGAACTAGCCATGCAGCACAGAACGGATGATGATCAGAAAAAGAAGAAGACAATTGCATTCAAGGCTGCATTAGAATCAAAGGATGATGAAGAGATGAAAGATGACTTTACCTCCTTCGAAGACAATCTTGAAGATGAAGACATTGCAATGGTCATGAGGAGATTCAGAAAGTTTATGGGAAAGAAGAAGGCAGATACAACAGAAAATTCCATAAACGAGGAGAGCATTCAAAAAAAAAGGACAAGGACAAAGAAAAAGATAAGGAACAAGTCCCCACCTGCTATGAATGTAAGAAACCGGTGCACATTCGTCCGGACCATCCATTGCTAAAGAAATTTTTTAAAAAGAAGAAGAAGAAAGCGATGGTTGCCACGTGGAGTGACAGTGAAGACTCCACTTCAACTGAAGAAGAAGAGACCATGAAAATTGCTAACATATATCTAATGGGTCTCGAGGATGAGGTAACTTCCCCCGATACTCAAATTGAATTTACTTTTGAGGAATTGAATTCTACATTCCATGATCTATTATCTGAATTTAAAAAAGCTGGAGTAAAGATTAGATCGTTAAAGCATATCAATGATTATTTACTCAAAGAAAAAGATGAGATTTCAGAAAAGAACATTTTATTACAAAAAGAACTTCATGCCTATTCTGAAAAATGTAATATTTTGAAAAGTGAGAACAGTGAGTTTCATGACAAAAATAATATCTTACTAAAAGAAAATACTGAGCTGAAAAGGAGGTTGAAAAACTCAAGCCACTTGTTAAAAAATTAACTTTATCTTCTAACAAGCTTGAGTTAATTCTTAAAGATCAAAGAATTTCTAGTAATAAAGCTGGAATAGGTTTTAATGCTTCTAATTCAAATTACATTTTAGCAACTACATTTGTGAAACAAAAGGATTTTGTTCCCAAGTTTACTTCTCATAAAACTTTTGTGATAAAAGGTTCTACTTCCATTTCAAAAACTACTTTATATGTTCCAAAAATATTAAATATAAAACCTGCTATTTCTGCACTTCATGCATCTAGAATTTCAAAGTATAGAACATTTCAAAATTCTAGAATCAGATATTTTGCTTGCAAAGAATTAGGATATAAAACTTTCAATTGCAATATTATTAGAAATGTCCATAATAGATCAAGAAAGGTTAGGGTTCCCAAAGGAACCACCTCTGCTAACCTGCAAGGACCCAAGTTAGCTTGGGTACCTAAAAGAACTCCTTGATTTTCTTGTAGGAATGTCTTGTAGCCCAGAAATTAAAGAAAAAATGGTATCTGGACAGTGGCTATTCAAGACATATGACGGGTGATAAAGATCAATTCATCACCCTAGAAATGAAAGAAGGAGGTATGGTTACTTTTGGAGACAATGGCAAGGAGAAAATAATCAAAATTGGTAAGATCAAAATAAACCCCTGTACTTTCATTGAAAATATACTGCTAGTAGATAAGTTGAAGCATAACTTATTAAGTATTAGTTAATTATGTGATAAAGGCTTCAAAGTTATCTTCGAATCATTTGTGTGTATAGTAACAAATCTCTTGACTCTAGTAGTAAATTCATTGGGCATAGACTTGGAAATATTTATGTGGTAGATCTAAATGATCTTTCCATGTCAAGTAGTTCCAATTTAGTTGCAATGAATGCTAAGACCAAGGAGTCTTGTTTATTATGGCATAGAAGATTAGGTCATGCTAGCATGCATACTATTGCCAAGTTAATTTCCAAAAATCTTGTTAGAGGCATGCCTAAGTTTAAAGTTGATTTTGATCATGTTTGTGATGCATGCCAAATGGGTAAAAAACTAAGGGGAGATTTAAATCCAAAAATATGATTTCAACTTCTAGACCTCTTGAGCTACTTCACATGAACTTGTTCAGACCAACTAGGACCACAAGCCTAGGAGGTATGAAATATGCCCTTGTGATTGTAGATGATTATTCTAGATTTACATGGGTTTTGTTTATTGCGCACAATGATCAAACTTTCAAAATGTTTAAAAAATTTCACAAAAAGGTTTCCAATAAGAAAAATCTCTCAATAATTTTAATTAGAAGTGATCACGGCACCGAATTTAAAAATCAATTTTTTGATGATTATTGTACTGAAAATGGTATTGATCAAAACTTCTCCGCTCCTAGAACACCACAACAAAATGGTGTTGTAGAGAGAAAAAATAGGACTTTGGAAGAAATGGCCATAACGATGTTATGTGAAAGTAATCTTCCAAGGTACTTTTGGGCAGAAGCGGTGAATACTACTTGTTATATTTTAAACCGCGATTTGATCCATCCTATTTTTGAAGAAAATCCCCTATGTTCTTTGGAATGAAAAGAAATCCAATATAAATTATTTTCATGTGTTTGGATGCAAATACTTTGTGCTTAATAATGGTAAGGATAATCTAGAAAAATTTGATACTAAATCTGATGAAGTAATTTTCCTTGGTTATTCACTACATTGCAAAGCATATAGGATTTTTAATAAAAGGACTCTTATTGTTGAAGAGTCAATGCATGTTATCTTTGATGAAACTAACCATTCTCTATCTAGAAAGGATGAGTGTATTGACAATGATGCAGGTAATATTCAAAAGGAGATGAAAGACATGAGTATTCAAGAAAGACCAATTGAAGAAGGAGAAGAAACGGTAAGTAAGGATCATGCAGATTTACCAATTGAATGGAGGTACGCTACTTCCCATCCTAAAGAATTAATTATTGTTGATCCTTCTTAAGGCATTAGGACTAGGTCTGCATATAGGATTGCACACGACTACCTAGCTTTTGTATCACAAATAGAGCCTCACACTTTAGAAGAAGCTGAAAGTGACCCAAACTGAATGTTAGCCATGCAAGAAGAATTGAACCAGTTTGAAAGAAATAAAGTTTGGACACTAGTTGACAGACCTAAAGACCACCCAATTATAGAAACCAAATGGGATTATAGGAATAAACTAGATGAACAAGGAAATGTAATTAGAAACAAAGCTAGATTAGTGGCTAAGGGATATAGTCAAGAAGAAGGTATTGATTTTGATGAAACCTATGCACCTATAGCAAGATTAGAAGCCATTAGATTACTTCTTGCATTTGCTTGCTACATGAACTTTAAACTTTTTCAAATGGATGTGAAAAGTGCATTTCTAATTGGTTTTATCTCAGAACAAATTTTTGTAGAACAACCACCGGGTTTTGAAAATCATGCTTTTCCAAACCATATGTTTAAATTGAATAAAGCTTTGTATGGTTTGAAACAAGCCCCTAAAGTATGGTATAATAGACTTAGCACTTTCTTGATTGAAAATAATTTTTCAAGAAAAAATGTTGATAAAACCCTTTTCATTAAAAAGAAAGATAATGATATATTAGTTGTACAAATTTATGTCGACAATATTATATTTGGTGCAACTAATGAGAGTTTTTATGAAGAATTTGAATTGAGCCTAATGGGTGAACTTAATTACTTCCTTGGACTTCAAGTAAAGCAATCAAAGGAAGGGATCTTCATTAACCAAGCCAAATATACAAAGAAAATAATCAAGAAGTTTGGTATGGAGACGAGCAAACATATGAGCACACCCATGAGCCCTTCTTGCAAATTGGACGAAGATGAAAGCGGATCCAATGTTGACCAAAAGCTTTATAGAGGTATGATCGGATCCTTATTATATTTAACTGCAAATAGACCGGATATCTTGTATAGTGTATGTGTATATGCTAGATTTCAATATAATCCTAAAAAAACACATATGCTTGCTGTTAAAAGAATATTAAGATATTTGAAATGTACAAGTAATTTAGATCTATGGTTTTCAAAAGAATTATCTTTAAATTTAATTGGATTATCTGATGCTGATTATGCTGGTTATAAAGTTGATAGAAAAAGTACTAGTGGCACATGTCAATTTCTAGAGTTGAATTTAATCTCATGGTACTGCAAGAAACAAAACTCGATAGCACTATCTACTGCTGAGGTAGAGTATGTTGCTGCAGGAAGTTGTTGTGCACAAGTATTATGGATTAAACAACAACTAGAAGACTTTGGTGTTACACAATGCAAAATTCTTATTAAGTGTGATAACACAAGTGCTATAAATTTAACCAAAAATCTTATTCAGCATTCTAGGACTAAGCACATAGAATTAGACACCATTTTATTAGAGACCATGTTTTGAATGGTGACAAGAACTAGAGTTTATTCCATCAGAAAAATAATTAGCTAACATTTTTACTAAGCCACTAAATCAGAATAGATTTGAATTGCTTAGAGAAGAATTAGGGCTATGTGATCCTTCTAGATTTAGACAACCTAATTTCTTTCATGAATTAAGGAAAGATTATCTAGAAAGCATCCTACATTTATTCATGATTTGTTAACAACTTTCCTGGAAATTTCATTGTATTCAAATTCTGAATCATCTCACTTATTATGGAAAGTTTCTATATGAGTCGACTCAAGCAATTTTGCTCTGGTCGAGCTGACTCGAATATCTGAGTTCTCTACCTATCACTCTGGTCAAGCCGACCAGGTCTTTGCCTAGCCGACTCGGTGTTCTGATTGTTCTGAGTTCGCTCTAGTCGAGTTGACTCAGATGTTTCTAGGGTTTGGAGAGCCAACTCGAAAGTTGGGAAATCGCTATTTAGGTAGTTCTGAACTATCTTTTCTCGTACTTCACTCTTCTCACTTTTACTTCAAACTCACTCTATCCTCTCATAAACTTTATCAAACTCCTAAAAATCATTATCTAAAAACCTTGATTTCTTGAATCCCACTGCAATAATGGCTTCTCGAAGATCTGCGAAGAAGGTTCTTCAGAGGGGTGAATCAAGCGCACGCAATGTAGATGCAAAAGAAAAAGGAGAAAAGAGGAAAAGAACTGCTCCTGTACAACAAGAAGAAGAAACCCCTTCTCCTCTTGGACAAAGTGTCTCAATGGCCAACCGGCCTGTCACTTGCAAAAGAAGGATCGATTTTACATTCCTAGAAGAGATGGAAATGAAGATTGGAAAATGGATAGAAAGTCAAGGATGGAAGCACTTCTGTTCTTTGGACATCTTGACCTACCCTTCACTGATATGGATTTTTTACGAAAATATAGTCATTAAAGAATATCACCTAGAATCTACTGTCAAGAGAAAGAAAATAATTGTAGATGAAGAGAGGTTGGGTAGTTTACTTCAAATACCAACGGACGTTGCCACTGAACTCATTCTACCTGACAAAGAATACATTATTAAAGCTCATCTTGGAGAAAGAAGATGTGAGCTTCGTTCAGCATGTTAAGGCCAACCTATTGTCAAAAGAAATGAGACTTCTTCATAATATGATAAGCAGAATATTTCTTCCTAGGATCGGTCATTTTGATTGGGTCAGTAAGAAAGATATGACCCTTATGGGACATTTGATAGAAGAAAAGCCTCTCAACCTTCCCTACTTAATGATGATCCAGATGACTGAAGCAGCTAGAAAAGTCAAAGCTTGTCTACCCTACGGTATGGTTTTTACTTTACTATTTGAAGAAGCCTTGACTTAGCAGATGAAATAGGCAAGCCACTACATCACTTTGATACTTATTCCTTCAATTCACTGAAAAGAATGGGTTATAAGCTACAAGAAGGAATATGGATAAAGACGGTGCCTAGTTAGATTGCTGCTACTTCTTCTGAAGATGATGAAGCTACTGTTGAAGAAAGAACTGAAGGTACAATGATCACTCCATCTGACCTCAAGAAGCTAATATTTCAAAAGATGGAAACAATTTCAAGTTCGGTAACAGAAAAAAACATTCAATGCAAGTTTGTAGGAATTGAGATCTGAACAAAAGCTCCACTAGCAGAAAATTCAAAAGGAAATGGAGGATTTTAAAGATGAAGTCAGAAGCATCCTGTTACAATCCCAGAAGGAAATAGTCACTGCTGAAGATGCTCCTGAATAGATCTTCAAAGAATCACTTGTCACTCCTATTCCTTCATCTGATCCACCCAAACCTGTTAAGACTAAGCAGGAACCCAAAACCAAGAAGACTAAGATTGTTAGAGCCCCTGTCAAAACTAGGTTCAGGGATTTAAGGTTTAAACCCCTGAAAACTAAGATCTCTGATAAAGTTATAGAGGTAAGCTTCTCTTCTTCTAGTGGAGAAGAAGAATAATAGATCTCTTAGTTAGTCTTTTGGTTGTTTTTGAATTTCGAACTTTGTTAATGTTCTACCTTTTATATTTTGCAATATAAATGTACTTTCCTTATCACTTTGTATCGCAATATTCTCAATGAAATGAAAGATCTTTTAGTAATTTTCTTTGTTGACATATACTATCTGATACAATACTCTGATACAACTGTGTTGATTTTTAATTAGAATTTCCAATCTGAGAAAGTAAAATTATCTCAAACAAATATTAAAGACTTTCTCAATCTATTTTAAAATCTGAGCTTTATTTGAAACCACCTTTTTGATTGATTGACAAAAAGGAGGAGAAATATGAAAAATATGAGATATGTGCTGTCATGAAAATTTTCTTATGAGAAATGTGTTGAAGAAATACGTATGTTATGAAAATTCTCTTATTTATGATAAGCTTCCTACCAATTGCTCTTAAAGTGTATAAAAAGAATTAAAAAGGGGGAGCACAAAAATGATAGTATTCAAAAGGACTTAATGTTTAAATTACTTTAAAACCTAGAAAAAGGGGGAGATTCTCTTGAATGATTTTGCTTTAATTGCTACTTAATCTTAATGCTCTGATTGCTATTACTCTACAAATTGATCTTAATTCTGTCAATAGTTTTCAAACTCTGATACTCCATGTTTTGTGCTAATTATAATATTATGAAGCATGAAAAGTTCAATACTTTGCTGATATACGGTGATATCACCTCTTGAGCTCTGATACTTATTTACCAATTCAATTAGCTCTGATACATGTGAATACTTAATTTTCAAATACTTTTAGACATGTAAAGTGTAAAGAATTTTTCATGCCCAGTGTTTTGTCATTATCAAAAAGGGAGAGATTATTGATCCCATAAGTGATTTTGATGATAACCAAACATTGGAGCATGTATATTTATTTCTAACAAATCTCCAAGTGTTTTATATGTTTTTATAGGATGGTTTAATTTGTTCAAACTTCAACTCCTACACTATTATTTCTTGTTTGAGTTATGTTATAATGTGTTTTGTAAAGAAGAATCTAATGAAAAAGCTAAGAAAAAATCATGTAAAAAAGGGTTACTTCTGTGTGTGTGCCATAAAAATTATTTTGAGTTGGTATGCTTGAAAATGTAAAAAGTTGGTAAGAGTTTTTCTTTGAGTTCAAGTATAAAAATCTTGAAGAAGATACTCGAGCCAACCCAGCATGATGAAGAGCCAACTCCACCTACTGGCATGCAGCAAGGATTCTGGAACGCAGCAATCCAAGCAGACTCGAAGGTAACCTAGCTGACTCCAATGAATCCGAGTCGACTGGAATTTGTCTGAGCCGACTCCTCCAAAGTCCAGTTTCTGAAGATTTCTAGGAATAGCCAGTAAGCCGACTCGAACCACAAAGAACTGACTCTGCCAGACCTAATTTTGAAGACCTGAGAAAGTGAGATGACCCGAACTGCATCGAGCCGACTCTTCCAGAGTAATGATTTCGGAACCTGAGAAGAAGAGCCGATCAATGATCAAAAGAGCCAACTCCTCGAGTTCAAGTTTATCAAAGAAAGAAGTCTGAGCCGACCCGAGCTATCAAGAGCTGACTCGTCCAAAGTGAAGTTCTGTGCCCTAAGACAAAGAGCCGACTGCACTAAAGATTTGGCGACTCGACCTATCAACTCGAAGGATCCGAGCGACTCGAAGGAATCCGAGCTGACTCGAACATCATTTTCTGGTATCCAACGGCTAGTTCCAGAATTATTTTTGAATGCCAAAAAGTACTCCAACGGTTACAAGTCATTCCCCAATGGTCTGCAACGGCTAGATCTGCCTTGGAGTGATAGAATACCTTATATTTGAAGGATTCGAACATCCAAAATGTAAGAGTTTTGAAAAAGTTCTTCAAAGTTTAGAGAGCTTCATTGACTATCCTAACCACCAACAGCAAAAGAACACAAGAGCATTCAAGTCTTCACCAACTCAGATCTGAAGCTTGAAGCAACCTTGGGAAGAAGCCACTGAAGTAATTAAAGCTTATTCAAGAGCATTTAAGTGGACTTCCATCAAGCTACACCGGCAACTATCCGACAAATTGAGTTTGTCATTCTTGTTGCATTTATTTCAATTCAATTTTTGAATTATTGGATTGTTGGTGAGCTCAGTTAAAAACCAAATAGGTTCTTGGTGAGCCTTCATAAAAACCAAATTAGGTTCTTGGTGATCCTGTGAAAACCAAGTTAGGTTTTTTTGGTGAGCCTATTTAAAACCAAAGAGTGTTGAGTTTTCTTTGGTGATCCCGTTAAAACTAAAGTGTAGAGGTTTTGGATTGTGATCCTGTAAAACACAATCCTACTATAATGGAAATCCCAAGTAGAATCTTGAATAGTGGACATAGGAGCTGGGTTGCTCCGAACCACTATAAATCTTGTGTGTTTGTGTTGTGCTTCCTTGCTCTTACTTAGCTTCTGCAATTTATTATCTTGTCACAGCACCTACCACTTGCAAGGGATTTTTAATTGCACATAATCTTGCCTTAATTTTTAAATTCCTAATTCACCCCCCTCTTGGGTAGCCACCTGGGCAACATATTCATATTTGTAATTCTTTCTAGGGGCTTCAAGTTAGTAGGAGATTCGAGGATGGTGAGAAATTCTTGAATGTGAAAAATGGAAGCCAAGTTTTAGTCTTGGCATTAGAAGTTATCAAGCTAGTTTTGAGTATAAGGGTTTTGGTGACCAAGGTGGAAGCATGGATTTCAAAAATTTATTATGAAACCACTACCAAACCCTTAACCCAAGACCTCCTTACTAGGAATTAAACATACAAACATGCATATATAATATAAACTAGAGTTTAGGCACCAACCTGAACTGCTAGTATCCAATCCGATGAAGAAAACCCTGATTCAGCCTTCTTCTCCACCAGGCACCCAAACGTTCGCCCTCCAACGATAATCCACACGAAACTCGGACCAAGGAAGAACTCCTTCTTCAAGTAGCTTTGAGAAGTGGAACTCTTTCGGTAGTCTTTGGTCTATTGACCACTATAGGACATCCTGTCCTACTATAGGGCACTAAAGACACTCTCCTAAACCACTCTTGGTTTTAAGACAACCCTCCTCTAGGACTCCTTAGGTTTATGTCCTAAAATAAAGCCTTGTCCTATTAGAAAAGACTTTGTTTTAACAAGACAAGTCTTGTCTTAAAGAAAGGAGGGAGAGAAAGACACTCAGAATAGTACTTCGGTGTGATTCTTATATCAGACTCATTTCACCGCCCCCTATTTATAGATACAAGAGGGGCGTGTGATATGTCCTCCCATCAACTTATCAGAAATGATTTTTCAAGACTGAAGAGAAGTTATCTGGCTTGAAAAATCATATCTAATAAGCCCATTCATGCACCGAAGGCCTTATTCACATCCCTTCTTTTATCTGGACGAATTCTCACTTGCCACATGTCAATTACCTGTCCCTAGGAAGCCAAGAGGCACCTCTTCAATCTCCAAACATCGAAGATTATGAAGAGTTCTGATAGCAGAAGGACTCTCCATCAGAACAACGCGCCACATGAAGAGTTGCGACTCTTCATGCATCGCACGCGCCATCCTTCTTTCACACAAATTTCAAAGAATGTTGACTAGTCAAAACATAGACAGTATGGGTGTCATTGGAAAGAGCATAAAATTTTCTTTCTGACCATATAAATTATATTCAAATCAGAGATCTATAGCTCATTCTGTGCTCTTTTGAAGTTAAGGTATCATTTAGGTACCAAGAGTACCATGCCATTGGGACTCTTCATGTATAGAGCCTAAAATGCCCTTAAATCCAAATTAAAATCAGATTTAGCTCTGATTAGGCTAGCGCCGCTTAGGAATCAACCTAATTTAGGTTTCCCATAATTAGGTTAGCCCAATTAGCAAGCAACCCGATCCAATCCAATTGGGTTAGGAATTTGGTTAGCTTAAATATGCTAGTATGTAATCCGGCTAACCAATTAGGATCCTATGACCCTTATTAAATCATGAATGACTTCCTTGGCCAAGTTTCTATTGTGTGTGACCCATTGGGCTCCACATATAGCTAGCAGTAGGTTTAGGTTTGAGCCGATTCGATCCGATCGAACCCGATTGACTTAATTAGGTCAAATTGGCTCACCTAATTGTCCAATTCGAATTACACATAGAATTGACTCATGAAACCAAATTAATTGGTTCATGAAGACCTACAAGACAAGATTGACATCTAGCAACATGTCATTCCTACCCGGAAGATGAGAAATTTTGATGGATTTACCAAAATACCCTTCAGTGGTGAGTTACCGGGCAATTCAGTCCTTCGATCTACTTGCACCCTGAATATGGCTATGGATATGGATACTTGTCAAATCCAATTTCATATTCATTCCTTGCTCAATCTGATAATTATGATTCATTAATGAACCATTAGAAACTATTTCTAATGTTCATACTTTGATCAAAGATTTTTTGAATCTTCATTTGATTGAAATCATCTGGATGCGCTTCCCTCTTACTAGGGTTGATCGATTCCTTTTTGACCTACTCACAACCTCCATATGCAATTCACCATACCCAGTATCATCCCATGCATGACTCAGTGTCATGATTGAGTGTGAACCAAAGTATGGATTCATGCATACAAGGTACCATGGCAGTCTCAGGTCAAAGGACCACAGGCACTACTCCCACTATGAGAACTATCTATTGACAAATAGTAGATAAGGTTCCATTAGATATTCTCAAGCTGGATCCATTCAGTGAACTCATTCTCTAATGAGCACCCACATCCTAGTATTAGTGTCAAACACAAATGACTGTGAGATCAGTCACCCTCTTCACCAAGCATACATAGGATGTGCTGGTCTTACTGGAAACATTTATCCTTTACTCAATATCCCATCGACCAGGAATATTCTAGATTAGGGTTTTAAGGCTTTAGGTCTCACTGGTATGATCTCATCATAACCCTAGAACCATAGCCCTAATCTATGGGGTTCATCATATCTTAATAAAATTAATAAGACACAGCGTATGATGAAAATAAAATGCCTTTATTAATTGATAATGTCAATATACTGGTTTGGGATATAAAAGAAAATCCCATCGAAATACAATATTTCGATTGGCCTTTAGGGCATAATCCTTTCAATCTCCCACTTGCACTAAAGCCAATCGCCTTTAAATTTTAACCCCATACAATCGAGGTGGCGATCAAACTCCCGCTGTGGTAGAGCATTAGTGAACGGGTCTGCTATGTTGTTCTTCATTTCTACTCTTTTAATGCAGACTTCTTGTCTTTCAGTAATCTCTCGAATAAGATTGAAGCGTCTTAGAATGTGCTTTGATTTGTGATGAGCTCTAGGTTCCTTAGTTCGAGCGACGGCTCCAGTATTATCACAGTAAAGTGGTACTAGACCTTCAATCTCTGGAACAATGCCCAACTCTGAGATGAACTTCTTCATCCAGACAGCTTCCTTGGTAGCTTCACTAACAGCAATGTATTCTGCCTCAGTTGTTGAGTCAGCTACAGTCTGCTGTTTAGAACTCTTCTAGCTTACAGCTCCTCTATTTAGGGTAAAAACATACCCTGAAATAGATTTGCTATCATCTGGATCCGATTGAAAACTAGAATCTAAATAAGCTTCCAGTTTAAGATCAGATCCTCCGTATATCAGAAAAATATCCTTAGTCCTTCTCAAGTACTTAAGAATATTTTTCACAGCCTTCTAGTGATCCTCTCCTGGATCAGCCTGAAATCTGCTGGCTATACCTAAGGCATATGCCACATCAGGCCTGGTACATAACATAGCATACATTATAGATTCTACAGCTGAAGCATAAAGTATAGAACTCATTCTATTTCTTTCTTTAGGTATCTTAGGAGACATCTTCTTAGAAAGATGTATTCCATGACCAATGGGCAAGTAACCTCTTTTACTTCCCTCCATGCTAAATCTCTTTAGCACTTGGTCAATGTACCTAGACTAGGATAAGCCTAGCATCCTCCTAGATCTATCTCTATAGATCTTGATACCCAGTATATAGGATGCTTCTTCCAAGTCTTTCATGAAAAACTGTTTAGATAACCATACCTTGACTGATTGTAATATTGAGATATCATTCCCAATGAGGAGTATGTCATCCACATACAGAACCAAGAAAACTATGGCACTCCCACTAGTCTTCTTGTACACACAAGATTCATCCTCATTTTCGATAAAGTCAAACTCTTTGACTGTCTTATCAAATCAGATGTTCTAACTCCTGGATGCTTGCTTTAATCCATAAATGGATTTCTTCAGCCTACATACCTGATTAGGTTTAGTCTCCAAGACAAAACCTTCTAGCTGTGATATATAGACCTCTTCCTCAAGGAAACCATTAAGGAATGCAGTTTTTACATCCATCTGCCAGATTCCATAATCATGATATGCTGCTATAGCAAGCATGATCCGAATAGATTTGAGCATGGCAATAGGAAAAAATGTTTCATCATAATCTATTCCCTGTTTTTGTCTAAAACCCTTAGCCACTAACCTAGCTTTATAAGTTTCGACTTGGCCATCTGCCCCAATCTTTTTCTTATAAACCCATTTGCATCCAATAAAGTTAACACCCTCTGGTGCATCAACCAAAGTCCATACTTGGTTGACATACATGGAGTCCATTTCGGATCTCATGGCTTCCAGCCATCTGTCTGAGTCCCTACTCATGACAGCATCTGTATAGGTTCGAGGCTCATCATTTTCAATGATCCGGGCTTCATTATTTTCAATAATGAACCCATACCTCTTAGGTGCATGATGCACCCTATCAGACCTATGGATAAGAGTGGTGTGTTCTGGTTCTATACTAACTATGTTATCATTTGGTTGAGATGTATCTATTTGTTAAACATCTTCAAGTTCAATATTTCTCCCACAGCCCTTTTGTAGGGTGAACTCTTTCTCCAGAAAAGTGGCATGCCTATTGACAAAAACTTTTTGTTCAGTAGGGTGGTAGAACAGATATCCTATGCTATCTTTAGGATATCCTACAAATAGATACTTATCTGCTCTAGCATCCATCTTATGTCCAAAATTTGTTTTGACATAGGCTGGACCTCCCCATATCTTAAGATACTTAAGATTGGGTTTCTTATCCCTCCATATCTCATATGGAGTGCTAGAGACATATTTAGAGGGTACTCTATTTAAGATATTAGCCACGATTTCCAAGGCATATTTCCAAAAGGAAATAGATAACTCTGTGAAGCACATCATGGACCGTACCATATCTAATAAGGTACGATTCCTCCTTTCAGCAACACCATCTAATTGTGGTGTGTAAGGAGGGGTCCATTCAGAGATAATCCCCTTTTCTTTAAGGTGATCGAGAAACTCGGTGGATAAGTATTCACCTCCTCGATCTGATCGAAGGATTTTAATACTTTTCCCAGTTTGTTTCTCTACCATACTTTGAAACTCTAAAAATTTATCAAATGCTTCAGACTTATATTTCATAAGATACACAAATCCGTACCTTGAAAAATCATCAGTAAATGTAATGAAATAAGAGTATCCACTCTTGGCCTGAGTTGTCATAGGCCCACATACATCTGTATGTATGAGTCCTAATAACTCAGTTGTCCTTTCTCTATATCCACTAAATGGAGTCTTGGGCATTTTATCCATGAGACATGATTCACAAGTTCCTAATGATTCATAATCATAAGGATTAAGGAAATTTTCATTGTATAACTTGCTAATCCTAGTCTCACTAATATGTCCAAGCTGACAGTGCCAGAGTAAAATATTGTTTACATCATCTCTCTTTCGTTTATTACTTACATGAACTATATTGTCATTAGTGGATAGAGTTAAAAGACCATTGCAAAATATGCTATAACATATAATTTCATTAGAAAAGCTGATTGAGCAACCATTGCTCATCACATTCATAGTATAACATTGTCTAAGTAACAAGGGTATAGATATGATATTTCTAATGACCTTAGGCATATAGTAATAATCTCTCAGCTCTAAAATCTTCCCTGAAGGTAACTTCAAGATATAAGTCCCTACGGCCTCTGCTTGGATGGACTCTCCTTCAGCACCGTAGAGCTCGAAGTCTCCTTCCTTCAATACTCTAAGCCTCTGCAGCCCCGACAATGATTTGCAGATATTATGACCACAGGCGGTATCCAATACCCAATTATTTGAAATGGAAGAATCCAATGACAAAATAGTATGAACTTCTTTCAGACCTTTTGGTGCATCCGATGCACCAGGCTTCACACCTGCAAGGTAAGCCTTGCAGTTCCTCTTCCAATGACCCGGCTTGCCACAGTGAAAGCAGGTCATCTGTCCAGAGGCCTTCTTTCTTTTCTTCTTCTTGATGCCCCTTTTTGGGTTCAATCTCCTTTTGGAACCCTTTCTGCCTAACTTCTTCTTGTTGATCCCATCCACAAGAAGAAGTGGAGCCTTATTTCTCTTTAAATGGCTCTCTGCTATTTTTAACATGTTTAACAGCTCAAGCAAGGAAGTGTTAAGTTTGTTCATATGATAATTAAGAAAAAACTATGAAAATGACTCCAGGAGTGACTGCAGGATCAAATCCTGATTCAACTCCCCATCCATAACAAAACCCAATTGATCTAATCGACTGATCAGGTCAATAATCATCAGTACGTGGTCTTGTATGGATGTACCTTCTGTCATTCTCGTATGGAACAACTGCTTAGATATCTCATATCTAGCAGTTCGACTATGTTCTCCATATAGCTCTTTTAGATTGAGCAGTATGGAGTTAGTGTCCATGCTATCATGTTGCCTCTGCAACTCATTGGTCACAGAGACAAGCATGATACATTTGACAATGAGTGAGTCATTTTGCCATATCTTGTATGTGGTCTTTTCCTCTTGCGAGGCATCTTCCCCTAAAGGTTCCAAGGTAGGGGTATCAAGAATGTAAGAAAGTTTTTCCTGGCTAAGTACTATCTTTAGGTTTCTCAGCCAGTCAACATAGTTCGGTCCAGTCAATTTATTGGCATCAAGTATACTATGGAGTGAGAGTGAAGAGGCCATTTAATCTACATTAACAAAGAACATAATATAAGCAAACAACCAATGTTGACAAAATATAATTAAATTAGGACTTTAACTTAATTATGTCTCCCACTATTTTATCAAGCATCATAACCCTCTATATGATGATTGAGAAACCCTAATTGGTTTTCTTAGTAGGGTTGAGATTCTAATTCCTTATAAAAGATCTTGTGTGTACACAACAAATCTTTTATAAGTTTAAAGGTAGGAAAACTCTTTTCAATTATATCTCATACAATTCTCAACAAAACCTGGCCTCTAAAATATTAATAGCCTTGTGTGTGCACAACAAACTATAATATTTTTAGTTAAGTAAGACCCTTCATTCCTTTATTATCATGATTGTAATAATAATACCCTTGTGTGTTCACAACAAAGTATTATATTAAATCATGCCATAAGCATCAAATGCACCAGGCCAAAATTATGTTAGTTAATATAATAGGCCTTGTGTGTACACAACAAACCTAATACGGATCATAACATAATAATGACCTAGCATGAAGGAAGGCCTAATGTAGTGAATATTATACTAAGCATATCAATCAAGAATTAAGTTAATCTTATCGGCTAGGTAAGTGGGAGAGTAGTGGGAGTCCCCCCGTTGCTTTCCTAGATACCAATAAAAATTGGCCAGGTCAGTTAACGGAACCAATTAAAAACTACATCCTCTTTACCGATCATGAACCACTTTTCTTAGACACCGAATGATCAACTAATCATCTTGATTATTTTGCTTTTGGTATATGACACTACAACTTAATATAATTTTAATAGAGGGTAATTCAAACAGAAGCACATTCTAATATTACCATTCATCAACCATGCATCATATATCATTTTATAATATGCCAAGTGTGTCATCATACTAGGACAACCATCTACTACATAATAGATCCACCATTATGCCAGGGCAACCTTATTTCAGTATGATGACTAGAAAGCTAAACATATCTCTATATCGGTTAAGGTTTAAGTGAAAACCCTAACCAATGACATACATATATGCATAAACATATCAATCATATGTAACTTTAAACTTTTGTAGAGTCCTAAAAAATTGGGCAACTTTAAATTTTGTAGAGTCCTACAAAAATGGGCAACCTCGAGAGTCATACAAAATTGGGCAACTTCAAATTTTGTAGAGTCCTACCAAAATGGGCAACCTCAAGGGTCCTATAAAATTGGGCAACTTTAAATTTTGCAGTCTTACCAAAATGGGCAATCTCAAGAGTGCTACAAAAATGGGTCAACTTCAATTTTATAGAGTCCTACCAAAATGGGCAACCTCAAATTTTGTATGATTTAGCCCTAATAAGGTGGCTCTGATACCACTGTAAGGGTTTTGGTGACCAGGACGGAAGCGTAGATTTCAAAATTTATTATGAAACCACTACCAAACCCTTAACCCAAGACCTCCTTACTAGGAATTAAAATATACAAACATAAATATATAATATAAACTAGAGTTTAGGCACCAACCTGAACCGTTAGTATCCAATCCGATGAAAAAAACCCTAATTCAGTCTTCTTCTCCACCAGGCGCCCAAACGTTCGCCCTCCAACGGTGATCCACACGAAACTCAGACCAAGAAAGAACTCCTTCTTCAAGTTGCTTGGAGAAGTGGAGCTCTTTCGGCAGCCTTTGGTCTATTGACCATCGTAGGACACCCTGTCCTACTGTAGGGCACTAAAGACACTCTCCTAAACCACTCTTGGTTTTAGGACAATCCTCCTCTAGGACCCCTTAGGCTTATGTCCTAAAACAAAACCTTGTTCTATTAGAAAAGACCTTGTCTTAACAAGACAAGTCTTGTCTTAAAGAAAGGAGGGAGAGAGAGACACTCAGAATAGTACTTCGGTGGAATTCTTATATCAGACTCATTTCACTGCCCTCTATTTATAGATACAAGAGAGGCGTGTGATATGTCCTCCCATCAACTTATCAGATATGATTTTTCAAGACCGAAGAGAAGTTATATGGCTTGAAAAATCATATCTAATAAGCCCATTCATGCACCGAAGGCCTTATTCACATCCCTTCTTTTATCTGGACGAATTCTCACTTGCCACATGTCAATTACCGGTCCCTAGGAAGCCAAGAGGAACCTCTTCAATCTCCAAACATCAGAGATTATGAAGAGTCCTGATAGCAGAAGGACTCTCCATCAGAACCGCATGCCACATGAATAGTTGTGACTCTTCATGCACCGTGCGTGCCATCCTTCTTCCATGCAAATTTCAAAGATTGCTGACCAGTCAAAACATAAGCAATATGGGTGTCATTAGAAAGAGCATAAAATTTTCTTTCTGACCATATAAATTATATTCAAATCAGAGATCTATAGCTCATTCTGTGCCCTTTTGAATTTAAAGTATCATTTAGGTACCAAGAGTTCCATGCCATTGGGACTCTTCATGTATGGAGCCTAAAATGCCCTTAAATCCAAATTAAAATCAGATTTAGCTCTGATTAGGATAGCCCCACTTAGGACACAACCTAATTTAGGTTTTCCATAATTAGGTTAGCCGAATTAGCAAGCAACCGGATCCAATCCAATTGGGTTAGGAATTTGGTTAGCCTACATATGCTAGTATGTAATCCGGCTAACCAATTAGGATCCTATGACCCTAATTAAATCATGAATGACTTCTTTGGCCAAGTCTCTATTGTGTGTGACCCATTGGGTTCCACATCTAGCTAGTAGTAGGTTTAGGTTTGAGCCGATTCGATCCGATCGAATCCAATTTATCCAATTAGGTCAAATTGGCTCACTTAATTGTCCAGTTCGAATCACACATCGAATTGACTCATGAAACCAAATCAATTGGTTCACGAAGACCTACAAGACAAGATTGATGTCTAGCAATATCATGCCTACCCGGAAGATGAGGAATTATGGTGGATTTACCAAAATACCCTTCAGTGGTGAGTTATCGGGCAATTCAGTCCTTCGATCTACTTGCACCCTGAATATGACTATGGATATGGATGCTTGTCAAATCTAATTTCATATTCATTCCTTGCTCAATCTGATAATGATGATTCATTAATGAACCATTAGAAACTATTTCTAATGTTCATACTTTGATCAAAGATTTTTCGAATCTTCATTTGATTGAAATCATCTGGATGCACTTCCCTATTATTAGGGTTGATCGATTCCTTTTTGACCTACTCACAACCTCCATATGCAATTCACCATACCCAGTATCATCCCATGCATGACTCAGTGTCATGATTGAGTGTGAACCAAAGTATGGATTCATGCATACAAGGTACCATGGCAGTCTCAGGTCAAAGGACCACATGCACTACTCCCACTATGAGAACTATCTATTGACAAACATATAAGGTTCCATTAGATGTTCTCAAGTTGGATCCATTCAGTGAATTCATTCTCTAATGAGCACCCACATCCTAGTATTAGTGTCAAACATAAGTGATTGTGAGATCAGTCACCCTCTTCACCAAGCATACATAGGATGTGCTGGTCTTACCGGAAACATTGATCCCCTACTCAATATCCCATCGACCAGGAATATTATAGATTAGGATTTTAAGGCTTTAGGTCTCGCTGGTATGATCTCATCATAACCCTAAAACCATAGACCTAATCTATGGGGTTCATCATATCTTAATAAAATTAATAAGACACAGCGTATGATGAAAATAAAATGCCTTTATTAATTGATAATGTCAATACACTAGTTTGGGATACAAAAGAAAATCCCATCGAAATACAACATTTCAATTGGCCTTTAGGGCATAATCCTTTCATTGAGTCTTGTAATGTTATTTTGAATGACTGTCATTACTGTCCATCTTTTTTTATGAATATAATTTTTATAAGCTAGTTAGCCAATGAAAATTATGAATTTTTAATAAAGAATGATATTTTTTCTATCATTGTTCGGTGGTGTGAAACTTATGGTTGACCATTTAATTAATGGCATATACTTACTATCACGACCTGTTACAGTAATGAATACTTCTTACAAATGCCCTAGGATAGATAATGTTTGCAATACTTATCTCTAGCACTATAGACTAGGTCATATTAACAAGAACATGATCAATAAGTTAGTTGGAGAAGGTCTCCTGAATATCAGTGATTGTGAATCATTGCCAACTTAGAAATCTTGTTTTCTTGGTAAAATGACCAAGTCACCTTTTACTAGAAAAGATGAGTGAGCCAATGATATTCTTAGTCTGGTACATACTGATGCATGTGGATAAATGAATATTAGTGCCAAGGGTGGGTTTAACTATTTCATTATGTTTACAGATGACCTATCCAGGTATGGTTATGTCTTCTTAATGAGACATAAATCTAAGTCGTTTGAAATATTCAAACGATATTGTAATGAAGTAGAAAGACAAACTAGAAAGTTTATTAAAATCCTTCGATCAAATCAAGGTGGTGAGTAACTTTCTAGTGAGTTTCTAACTTATCTTGAGGAAAATGAGATTCTTTCTTAATGGCTCCTCTAGAGATACCTCAGTTAAATGGAGTGTCTGAAAGGAGGAATCATACTTTATTAGATATGGTCTGATCGATGATGGGCTTAGCCACTCTACTTATGGATTGGGGATATGCTCTTGAGTCAGCATGTTATCTTCTGAATAGGGTTCCTAGTAAATCAATTGACAAAACTCCATATGAAATATGGACTAGGTGTAAGCCAACACTTTCATATCTTTGAGTTTGGGGGTGTCTTGCTTATGTCAAATATTTGTAGATGATAAACTTGGACCTAGGTCTGATAGGTGCCTCTTTGTTGGGTATCCAAAGGAGTCTAAAGGGTATTTCTTCTATGTACCTGAGGAACATAGAGTGTTCGTTAGTCTTAGGGCTACCTTTTTAGAAAGGGAGTACCTTATTGAAGGCACTCGAGCTGCTGAGGTTGAACTTGGGGAAGTTCAATAGGTAGAGGAAACAACACATTCTAGGACCACTGTAAAAGCAGATTTGATAAGATTTGAGCCTATTATGCAACTATTAAGGAGATCTTGTAGAATATCATGTTAGCCAGATAGATATTATAATTTTCTGGTTCGAGATGGTGATCCTATTGAGCTCAATGATAACAACAAGGATCAGATCACCTATATGGATGCAATGCAGAGGTCTGACTCTGAGAAATGGCTTGAGACCATGAAATCCAAAATGGAGTCTATGGAAATCAACAATGTGTGGACATTGGTTGATCCACCTGAAGGGATAAAACTCATTAGGTGCAAATGGATCTTCAAGAGGAAGAGGGGCATAGATGGGCAGGTGGAGACCTATAAAGCCTATCGGTTGCCAAGGGATATTGTCAATGTTATTGTATTGACTATGATGAGATGTTTTTCTCCGTGTTAATGCTCAAGTCTATTCGGATTATGCTTGCTATGGCAGCATATCTGGATTATGAATCTGGCAAATGGATACCCAAATAGCTTTCCTAAATGGTGAACTGGAAGAGGAGGTGTATATGATGCAACCTGAAGGGTTCATATCCATAGATGAGTCTAAGGTGTGCAAGCTGTAGAGGTCCATTTATGGACTGAAGTAGGCATCTCGGAGTTGGAACATGCATTTTGATAAATGTATTAAGACATATGGCTTTGTTAGGAATGGTGAAGAACCTTGCATATATAAATGGGCTCTATAGTTATATTTGTTGTTTTGTATATGGATGACATTTTCTTAATCGGGAATGACATTCCTGCATTACAGGGAATAAATGTCTGGTTGTCATCTCAATTTTCTATAAAGGACTTGGGTGAAGCTTTCTATATACTTGGTATAAAAATCTATAGAGATAGATCTAGGAAGCTTTTGGGATTGTCTTAATCTATGTACATAGACATTGTGCTGAAACGGTTCAGCATGAAAAATTTCAAGAAAGGCTATCTTTCGATAGGCCATAGACTTACTCTTTCCAAAAAGGATTGTGCAACAACTCCTGAGGAGAGAGAGTTTACGTATATGATTCCATATGCTTCGACAGTGGGTTCTATCATGTATGCCATGACATGTGCTAGACCAGATGTGGCATAGTCACTAAGGGTAGTGAGTAGATACCAGTCTGACCCAGGTGAGGCACATTGGAAGGTAGTAAAGACTATCCTTAAGTATTTATGAAATATTAAAGATCAATGATTAGTTTATGAAGAATTTGACTTAAAACTTATGGGGTATACTAATTCCAGTTTTCAATTAGATAGAGATGACAACAAGAGTGTATCTAGATTTATGTTTATCCTGAATAGAAGAGCCATCTACTAGAAAAGTTTCAAGCAGCATACAGTGGCAGACTTTGTATGCAAAGCAAAGTACATTGCGGCATCAGATGCTATAAAGGAGGCTGTGCAGTTGCGAAAGTTCCTGGGCGAGCTGGGAGTGGCACCTTCCCGGATGGTCTTATTTCGGTGTACTATGACAGCATTAGAGCCATTGCTCAAGACAAAGAGCCAAAGTCCCATCAGCGTACCAAGCACATTCTGCATCACTACCACCTTGTACGAGAGATTATGGAACGAGATGACATCGAACTTATAAAGATTGATGGAAAGGAGAATCTGGGCGACCCCTTTACTAAAGCCATTGGAGTTCAAGAGTTCAACGATTATAAATGAAAGATGGTAATACGATTATGTTCTGATTGGCTTTAGTACAAGTGGGAGTTGTTGAAAAATATGTCCCAAAGCCAATCATCTAGCTTGTAGATGGTTGAGCTATTGTTGTAATTGTATATGAATTATATTGAATGAAATGTTTATTTTGGTTGTTCATCATATTTCACATCTTCCTATAATGAACTCTTGTATGATGAAATCCTTAGGACTACTTTGATGGGATATAGAGAGGATATATCATCTAGCTTTTAAATTGGTTTGTGACCAAATGATACATTGTTATAGGATGATAGTGTATCAAGTGTAGGTCATTATATGTGATAGTCGTTGGTTGTCCTCTTAACCAATGAGTGTAAAGACACTGGTATGGCATGCAGATGTTGTATATGACACTTCACTGGACATGACTCATTTGTAGAACATTCTTTCTGCTAAAGAGTAGTTCGCATTATGATATGGATATAAGTATTCCTCTAACTTGAGATCACCATAGTAGCTTGCAAGCAACTCACTGTGCTTAGGTGCCAGACTATCCAGATTTCTAATCTGGTGATGAAAGGTTGCTGGGTATAGTCATGTACTTGTGTAGCAGTGGCTGGATCTAGATGGGATTAACTCCTTCAAAGGGTTTGGATTGAATGACTCATTATGTCTTAATTGAGTAAAACCTTGGCCAGGGTAGTCCTTGTAAGCAGTTATAGGGATTTTGAGTTTGAGACATATTATGATGGACTATTCTAGGGTTGGGCAATTAAACCCTAAGTCATCCAAAGCATTGAGGGTTAAAGGAATGTATTATATGATTATCATATCCATTTGGTTCTTGATAGTTGCTTTGCAACCGTCAACCTATCCGGACGCCGAGTGTCATTGCTAGATGGTGACTTTGGCTGGTACTAGAAGTGTTCCAGTACTATCAACTTAGTGTTTGAATCTATAGGGTCACACACTATAGGGTTCTAATTGATCTAATTGTTATTGAATGATTGGGAATCATTTTTTTGGACTCTTTGGATAATTTGATAGTCCATCTACATTTTGGAGTCGACTCATGAGTCGACTCAGTTGTAGAGATTTAATGATTTATCAAGTGTTGGCACATCATGTTACAAATGTTGTGACAAAGGTTTTAATTACTAAATGTTGGTAATTATATGGAGGGTTAGTGGCAATGTCATTGCTTGATTAACTCAATTTGATTGAGTAATTAAGTTTGGGTCAAACCGAATATGATTCGGTTTAGGCTCGGGTTAGGTCCAATGTGATTGGGCTAAATCATTGCATCCCATTTTAGATTTAAGTTTGAATTACGAATTCAAATTTTGATTTGACATTTAAATTCAAAATCTAGTTTGAATTTAAAAGGATGTAACTCCCATGGCCTTGAATGTCATGTATCCCCCCATAATTATGTAATCCTATAACTTATGTAACCCCCTTTATTTTGTAACTCTTCCCTTTTCTTCTCTCCCCACTTATCTATATATTTGTGGGCTGAATGAGGACATGAAGAAGAGAGATTTTTGAAAGTTTTTGCTGAAAAAATAAACCTTTGAAAAGAGGGAGAAAAGGCTAGAAGATTTTGAGACCTTTATGTGGGGAAGAAAGGTTTGGGTTTGGGTGTGTACTGCATAGTGTCTAGGCTTGGGAAGAGTGTCTTGGGAAGGGTTCTTGAGTGCACTTTCTAAATCCTCCATAGTACTTCTTCATCTCCTGGAGTGTCTCGACGAAGAAGAAGAAGAAGAAGAAGAGTCCAAAAGCCATTTCGTTCAGGCGAAGCTAGCACTTCAAAGGAAGAAGGTCAAGAAAGAACTCTAGTGTGGATTACCTGTAGAGGCCGGACACATGTGCGGCTTCCAGAGTGATTGTCTTTCTTGGTGAGCTTTTCCTCAACCCGGCAAGTATTGCATCGGATTAAAGAAAAAGTTCTTGGTGAGTTTGCTAAAGAAGTTTGCTTTAGCATGTGCATCAAACATAGAGTGGTTCTATGTGATGCATGACTTTGTGTGGTTATGTTTTCTTTCATTTTCATGTTAATATTCATACATGATCCTGTTTGTAGGCCTATATTAGAAATGTTCTAATATTATATGTTGATTAATATGATTAATCTAGTCTTCCATTGTGATGCAAGTTTGAAAAATTTTTAAAGTTGCTTGACTATTCCTTACAGCTAACTTGTCTGTGTGCCTAACTTGCATGCAAGTTCCGGACCATACCAAAGTTTCCTCTTACTTTTGTGAGTTAACTCTTCACTCCAAGCATGTATTCTAAATTCTTTTTTACTTACATTTAAGTTCAATTAAGCTCTCAAAACTTTTAAAAGACTTCCATTTACTCTTATGAGCTCTCCAAATATACATATGGTTTACATTAGATTTTATCTAATACAAGGAATCTCTCAAGGTTTTCTATTTAATATTTGATAATAGGAGCTCACTAATTAATTAGATGCCTTCTAATGATACGTATGGGTTTTCAATGATCCTTGTAACCTCACTAATCATTCTCATGCTTTTTACAGAAATAATCTTAATCAATTAAGAAATATTAGTATACTTTTCATGCTCCAATATTTTATAATCATCAAAATCATTTCTAGGATCAACACTTTTATCCAATGCTTCTTAAGCATGTTGCAACGATTTAGTCTCTAAGTCATGTGGGCTCACCTAATAAATATTGGCCATACTTGTTTGTTAAGTTAGACCTACCATTCAAATACATGTAGTTGTCATTAGATCCCTTACCTGATAGATATTGGACCCAACCCTATCTACACCTTGCAGCAATCCTTTGCTAATAGAGTGGTTGTATCTTTTTGGTGTAACTGAATCACTATATCCAGTCAAGAATAATCAATACCAGTAAAATGCTCACACATCTATGATGGTAGAAGATCACTAGGTTTAATATATGCAAGGAGGTTTAGATTTAGGTATCATCTAATTAGTAACAATCTCATGTACATAACTAACCTAGAAGGCATGGGTGAACTTGAATCACCAAGCAACCTTATTCAAGACATAATCAACCAAGTTGGCCAGGTATGTGAGATCGGTGGGAGCCTCCCCATTGCTAGACTTAGATACCAATGAATTAGCCAGGTAAGCAAACAGTCCTAATTAAGTAACCACCTTTCAAGACTTACCTTAGACACTAATTGGTTAATTAGTTTTGAATATAGATCAGTCTAAGTGATTTGGGCTTAAGACACTGAGCTAAATTAGGTCATGAGTTAACCAACTTAACATTTGGATGTCAATTGATTTGACCAACTACAACTATTGCTTGATCTTGAGCCCTTTGACCTAATTCTGATTAACTATTGATTAGATTCGATCAACTGCTCAACAATTGATTGGGTTCTAACATATTCTAATTGAAAACTCTAATTAAAATTCAATTACAAGACCTAATTATTCTATCCATGTCCATACCCTCATGCTTAACTTAAAATCTCAAATTCAAAAAATATTTTTTAGATCTTAATTAAGTGCATGAATTAATAAGTTATGATCTCGAAATAATTTCAAATCTACAACTAAAAGCATATATATGAATATATCAAAATTTTAGATATAAAAACTAGAAAACATATATCTCATATATAAAATTTTAAATCTAAAATTATTGATTGAACTAATTTAAAAACCTTTTTCAAAACCATTCTATATCATACTAGGATAACCTTTGCAATATAAGGGATAAAACCTTATGCTAAGATAACCTTATGTCAGTCCGATGTGAACATTAATCATGTTTATTTCATATCTAAATCTAATAAACATATATATCATATATCAAGTTTTCATATCTAAAATTATTGATTACACCAATTTGAAAGCTCTTTTTCAAAATTATTCTATATCATGCTAGGATAATCTTTTGTTAGTCCAACATTTGACTTTAATCAATTTTATTTTTAAATCTGAAAAGAAATCAAGTCTCATTTTATTTTTAGTATGAAAAAAATTAGCTCTGATACCACTATTGAGTTGGGGTATTTTTGCATGCAGAAATTTTAGATTTTATAAATCTTAAATTGAAGCTAATTTAAAACTAATTTTTAATATTAAGAATGTATGTTCTAATCATTAAAATATCTAAGGATCTAGTTTACATACTGAAAATAAAAGATATATTAGATCTAAATTTAGAGATATAAAAACTTAGTGATCAGATCACCTACCTGCTTTGCTAATCTTTCTTCAAGATTGGATCTGAAGATGTATTGGATTCTTGTAGTAGTCGCACACATGCCTGGTCTTTACAAGTATCTACATGGAGAAGACACTAATCAAAAGCTCCGAGGTCATCGAGGTGCTAGCAACTTGCTGGTCTCACTTTGGACTTGGATCTATGGAACTTGTGTGAACTCCTTCATGCTTGATCAAGGAAAAAGAGAAGATTTAATGCCAAGGAAGAATAGACTCTTCTTCTTCTTCCTCTTCTTTTCTCTCTAATGTCTCTTTTTCTTTTCTTTCGCATATGGAAAGGTGGCATAAGGAAGAGATCTTAGAAGGAGAGGTGCATGGCAGAATGAAGGAAAAGGTAAGGCACTGATTTTTTTCTTGCATGAAGACTTATCTTTTTTGCGCCACCTAATTCCTTCTCATTTTAAAACCCATTGCCAAACAACTCCAATGCCAACTCAAACCAATCCCTAACTAGATAAAAACTAAATTATCTAGAATTTGAATCAAATTCAAATTCTAGATAAGATTAAATCTTATCTAGAAGAGAAAGGATTCTAGGTAGAGGAGGGATGCCAACATGGCATCCACCTTTGATTCTTGGGTGCAAGAGGAGAGGGGAGTGCATTCTTGAGCACCCTCTCTTCTTTCTACAAGAGAGAAGATAGAGAGTCCCAGTCTAACTAGAACTCTGGTATCCAATTTTAATTAGGTTTGAATTTGGGTTAAATCTAATCCTATTCAAATCCAATTTGAACCAAATTAGAATGATGGTGATTCTAATCTAATTAGGATCCAAATTCAAGTCCTACTTAGATTATAAAACTCAATTAGACTTTAATTAGGTATAGTCCAATAAAATTAAATCCAATTCAATTGGATTAAGACTTAATTTTTAATTTAATTTAGTCAATTAGATTGCAATACTTGCAATTAAGTCCTTCTTGCTAACTATTAGCAGTTTCTTAATATGTAACTTTTACAAATTGATCCAAATCATCAATTCAATTAATAATTTGATCAAGATCCAACCGATCAATTAGATCAAACTTCTATTATGTGTGACTCTATAGATTCTATTATGTCTAGTAATGAGACATACCATGATCTTCATCAAGTATTATCAAAATACTTTTTGATGGGTTGGAATGATTACAACTCACCCTCAACAAGGATCATTAATTCAAAATTATCCTAGTGAGTTTTCATAGTTCATCAGTGATATTTAGTAGCATGTAGTAGCAATCCAGTAGAACAAAAGGATTAGAATCCCTATTTATAGTTACCATGTGATTGGTTCTTCTATCATACATCCTGATAAGACACATGTTATGGAAACTCATCAAACCCTAGCACCTGTCATATGCAAGACTTAATTAGCGTGAGTCCAAATTTTGAATCTTATAGAAATTCCTTTCCATCAATCATATTGCTATGGCCATAATTTTAAAGACCTAGCCTTTTAAATTGCATAGGACTTCTCCTTAACTACTAAGGTTGATAGATTTTCTATAGGTGTACACCCTACTGTTGTAATAAATCTATTATAGCCAATATATACTATATGGATCTGAATGGCTAGGAACCAAATTTATGTGTAGTCAAAATATAGCAACCCCACTATGAGCAATTAAGGCATCATAGGTTAAAGAACTATTCACATAACTACAGTATTAAGAATATTACTAACGAGTGAGTAAATATCCAAGTAACTTCTCAATTTGGTCATACTTTGTGCCATTTTTCTCTAACAACCACTTGCACTCTCACTCCAGTATCCCTACACTGTAAACTTGAGACTCATCTACCTTAAAAAAGTGATTAGTGTATCGATCTTAGTGAATCGATCACTATCTCTGTGATGATCCAATGACTAGGAGTAATTCAGGAATTAATTACACACATATCAAATTCTAATAATTTAGAATATGTATCTTAAATATTAATCCCTTGGATGATTCAAGGATGCATTATACAAGAATAGAATAAAAACTTATCCATTTCATTAAAAATGAAGAAATCAAGTATAAATATATATCATAGAAGGAATACATATCTTGCCATATTGGTTTCTATGGCATACATCTAACAACTGCTTCAACCAAACCTTATATATATAAATGATGTAGCTTGAGTAAATTATTCAAATAATACAAATCAAGCTACTTGTAAGCAAATTTGATGCCTAAATACAAATACTACTACTTATATGCTTTTTAGTGTTTTTACATGCACAATGCTATATTTTGATATGATTAATCATCAAAAGCACATAGCATGTAACTAGAGAAACTAGGTTTAAATGCTTAAATAGTATTTTCATGTGCTTATTGGGTTTCAATGTGTTAATTATTTGTTAATCTTCATTCAAATAGAACAAATATAAGGTCCAGCTATAAGGCAGGTTTGATAATGTGGAAGATTAAATAAATAGAAAATGGCAGGTGGGCTTTCATAATATCACAAAAGTCTAAGGTTCAAATATATCGAATAGGCTATCACAGTTTAAAGAACAAAAGAAATATAACTCCATAATATGGCTATTGATAAAGCATCTTGGTACATACCTTTTGCATATTAGACATTATGATTAATGAACTATCTACCATGCCACCACCAATACAAATATATAGATGCTCCAAAAATAACTTCCATCTATCCTTGCACTCATAGGAAATAATCCCTTGTTTTAATCAATGGAATCTGCACAATTAAGCACACTGCTAAAAGGACCTTTTAGATGACACCCATCCAAATCTAAGAAGGGTCTATACCCCTTTAAATAACCCTTCTTTATTATCTTGAAGTAAATAAAGATCCTTTTAAATATTAGAAGGTCTTTGGATTGCACAGACCTCTCATATAACTTGTTGGTGCATAAATTCATCATAAACTAGAGGAAGAGCTAGTGATGGTGTTGGAGTGGGTGATGCAGGTGGCATTCCAGGATGCAGTACCTATAAAAATGCCCTACTAGGGGTGGCCCTGGTGAAGGTATTCTGATGCTCAAGTCAATATCAATACCAACAGTATGGAGAGTGTAAGCGAGAGAGCACACGTGTACCTCCAGGGACTTGCATGAAGTCCCCTTTTATAGGCAAAGATCAAGGGAAATTTTTGAGATGATATTACATTTTTGCAGATTTGCTAAAGGGTGGCATAACCTTCCACATATCACTTGAAGCTTTATTGTTGGCAAGGAATGTCTTGTCCCCTTAAATGTATCCTTATCATTTTATTTAAGGCATGTCATGCCTTATTAATGGAGGTGGGACAGTTGTGCATACTTATACATGCCTCCCCTAATCATCCATATATGGTGATGATTAGGGATCTCTGAATGCAACGGAGGGCTCCCCACATGGTGGAGGTGATGGTAGTCAGTGTTGGAGTGTTGTACCTTAGAGATCTTTAGATAGGTGCATTCCTTAAGATTCTGCTAGTCTTGGTGATGCGGGATAGAGATCGGGGTTGGATCGCTGGCGAGCTGAGAAGTCACCAGGAGTTTAGGGTTTGCTTGGAAGAAAAAGAAGAGAGCGAAGGATTTAGAAAGATAACTGGGGTTCACACAGATTTTCCTAGGAGGACAAGCACACAGCAACAGGGCTCACACAGATGCCCTAGGGATCACACAGATATCTTGAAATGAAGGGGGAAGGGATCACATAGATACCCTTAGGAATAATAGGGATCCACAGATACCCTGGGCTCATACAGATGCCCTCACACAATAAATCAAGGATCACACAGATACCCTGGGCTCACATAAATGCCCTCACACAGTAAATCAGGGATCACACAGATATCCTGGGATCACACGATCTTTCACATAGAACTCAAGAAATTTTATTCATCCATCCTTGTTATTCTTCAATACAAGAGGGGGTCCTTATATAGGGACCAATTACTTGGGAAGCAAGTAAAGACAATATGAAAAATATGAGGCACCACAATCCTTCCTGATTTGCTGATTGAAAACATGGAAGGTGTTATACAATTCCCAAAGAAGCTCAAGAAAAATAAGGAAAGAAGGGGGGACCATGTGGGGCACCAAATACCTGCTCTATTGGGCTCGGGGTGGACCACATCTTTCCTTAGTTGCTTGGCATGAATCAAGGGATTCATGTTTATCCACTTGACCTTCCTTTCTCACTTGATGGCGTATGGAGTTGCTGTGCCTAGAGGGTGGAAGGGGTGTGCTGGCATGTGGTCATGCACAGGCAGTCTTCATGTGATCCTCAATGTAATCCTAGGTGGTGCAATCTAGGATATGACTGGGACTCCATGTGGCTGCTGAGGTGGCTGGGCTCTCGGGTCCCCATCATTCCCATGGAGTAGCGAGAATTCGACTCCATCGAGTAGGCTTAGCGGGGGTTTGACGAAAGTGAAACTAATCAAATCGAAGCAAAGAGGCTAGGTTCAATTTTTTTTCACCTTTCTTTCTTTTTTTTTCTCTAATTTTTTTTTTCACTGGTTTTCTTTTTTTATTTTCCCTTGAGAAAATAGAAGTCGACACTGAGTACCGACTCTGCATTCACGTTCATGCACTGCTCCTTTCTCCTTCCTTATGGACCGACTGCAGGGAATAGGGAGGCTGGTGGAGGGACTCACCAACGTCGGTGCTAGGTGAAGGATGGTTCGGCAAGGCGGCGGTGGTCATGGCGTAGTCGGTGGTGGCTGGTGATGGTAGCAGGGAGGAAGATGGTGAAGACATTGGTGGCTCGATGAGAGGGAGGCACGACTATGGAAGGGGAAGCAGTGCTGGGCGGAGACAGTGGAATGGATGGAACGATGGTCAGCACGGACGGGAAGATGCTGGCACGAAGATCGTCTCGATCGTCCAAGGTTCACTTCGATTGGGATGAAAGTAGTGACAAAAAAAGGGGCTCCGGTGGCATCGGTGGCATTGATTAGCAGGGAAGGGGGCAATCAGCAGCCTTGTTGATCGCGGTGGTGGGCGGAAAGGATGGTGGAGGGGGTGGGGCATTGGCTGCTGGTGGTGAGCAAGAAGAGGGCAGCGACCGACAGGGGACAGGCTTTGGAGGAGGAGATCGATAGGGCGGCACAGAGATCCGTGTGGTGGCATGGGCATGGAGGAGACTTGATCGGAGGTGTTCCCGGTTGCAGGCGGTGCGGAGACGGGCTTCATGGTCGGAGGTCTAGTGGAGATGGCTCGGTGGTGGCGCTGGTGAGCCGGCGATGGAGATGGTGGCAGATGGATCAAGGAAGGAGATGATGAGAATAACTTGAGGATAAGTCAGGGATAAGTAGAGAATAGTGGAAATAACAGGAATAAAATGGGACAAAAAGGAAATAACGGATACCATAAACCTCTGGGCTCTGTGGTGGGGGCACCAGGATCAGACATAGATTAGTGGAAAAAAGTATTTACTTTCATTATTTCCAAAAAGTCTTCTTTGAGGCATGTATCTAACATTCTTTTTAGGAGCGCTACTAAAAAAAATGTTTAGCTACACTTCGGATATACTCTAAAAGAAAAGAGGCATATTAAGCATATGAGCCTTTTCACTTTTAGGACAGCCAACTCTGTTTACCTAGCCATGTGTCAAATTTTGTAATCAACTAGAATTAAGTTGAGGTTAGTTGATTTGTCTTAACCCTCAACCTAGTCAGTATTTTGAGTCCTGTACATCAATTATGAGTTCAGTATGAGCCCAATTTTTATACAAGAGAGGAGGTTACCCAATTTTAGAGTTCCACCAGGTCAAATCCAGAAGTCAGAGGCCACTACATCAGCCCATTGGATTTTGTGTGACAATGCAGGATCCAAGATGCTTCCGGAAACCCTGATTCCTTCCAGATTCCCTTCCATATGCCCAGATTCCCTTCCAGATGCCAAAGCATATTCTCAGAATAGTACACCCATGATTCTAGAGGTCCACCTACATTCAAGCCCAAAGAAATCAAGCCTAGGTGCCAAGCTTAAGCCCTTAAGAAGCAAGATTCCAGGGAATATTCCTGTTACCAGGCTACCAGGCCACCCCAGCTTCCAGAGGCCCAAACCTATGCACCCAAGCCCCTTTGGGCTGGCCCCTTGCTGCTCCTAGAGGCCCAACACACCCCCCTAGGCATCCTTGAAGTGTTGACCAAGTCCAAGAGGTGTCCTTGAGTGGAATAGTCAAAGCATGAAGGAAAAAGGAGAAGACTAGGTCAATTCCTAACCTAATGGGGATTTGTTTTTCTAACCTAGATAGGAAAGAACTTGTATTCTAATTGAGAAAAAGACTTGTAACCCAAGTGCAACCATGGTTAGTGAGGGCATGGGAACTCTATAAGTACCCCACCCCTCCCCCTCTTTTAATCATCTCTTTCTTATGAATACAACTTGCTGAAATTTTGAGTTATTACCTTGTGTTGGTGTTTTATTTTGGTTCTTTAGGTTGTGTTTTTGTGTTTGGACGAATTCTTTTCTACCCTAGCATCCTTCCACACCCTAACCCACTTCCATCCAAGCCTTCACACATCCAAGAAGGAGTGCCCTAGGCTGCCAAGCAAGGAGATCTTCAACAAGCTTCAAACAGCCATCTTCTAACCCTAATCCTGATTCCTTTCAACCCATAGTTCCTTTTCTTATTTTTTAATTGCTGTTTTGATTAACCCTGACGCTTGTAGGACCCCCAAGGTGTTTCCCCTCCCCTGAGGAGGCCTTCTTTTCTGCATGGACCGCCCATATTCGCAATCAGATTCAAGGGAAACAATGCTTCTTCTTCCCGGCTCCGATCAGAGTGCGTGTGATTCCTTCTGTTGCTGAATTTTAATCTCTGATTGGTAAGAAACCTTCCCTTCTCTTATTATCTGATTTAATGAAGAAAAGCTATCCTAAATTGGGAGTTTCTCAACTCTCGGGTCCTGGATATTTCATTGGTTTGCATGAGTATGCCTGCAACCCGATGATTCTTTGCACTGCTAGTCTTTCCGCTAGTTCTTATTTTATTTTGGGAATCTAGCCCACAAATAAAATTACAAAAATCATAAAAAGAATTATTTTACTATTTTCTATGCATGTTTAGTAGTTTTAGAATCATCCCGCATCAGTTTGGTATCAGAGCGGGTTTATGATAGTTTTTTATTTGCATCGCATTCACAAACCCTAATTCTGTATTCTGTCCACTACATTAGGTGTCTAGGTTTCATCTGATTTTGGCATCATAAACATTTTATTTTTCTATAAAATTTGAAATTCATGTCCTATGTTATGTCCTAGTAATTATAATAATTTTTAATCAATTTTACTTAAATCCTAAATTTTTAAAATTTGGCATAATAGAAATCCTAACAGAATCCTGATAATTTCTGCATCATCATATGATTTTTTTTCTGCATGAAATTTGGTAGGTTTTAAGATCACTGTCCATCCTCTGTTTCAGATTTCTTTTGATTTTTTATGCATTGGAATCTATGTTAACTTCTACATCATCTGAACCCTATTTTTTTGATTTCTGCTACATTCTCTATCTTGACTCAACCTAACCTAATCAACTACCAAACCCCCAATCCCAAGCCAAACTTTGTTTGCAACCCCAGTTAACTTAAACCTAACTTGACACATCATAAATCATTAAAAAAATATTTTATTTTTTGATTGTTTTAGATTGCATTAGGGCCATTGACTGCCATCATTCTTAACATAATCTTAAGGGCAACTCACTATCTCAGATCAGGACAGGATTTCATCACCTGTCCTGGGTCCAAAACCATCATCATCATACTAATCCAAGCCTAATTAAAAATCAATTAGACCTAATTTGCCCTAGTGGGCTAGGAGACATCAACAGGTCGGGTCTGAGCTGTGTGGGCCAACTAGTGCAAATTTAACCTTTTAGCTATTACTGAAAGCTGGTGTCTAAGGCTGGGGGTCCAGAGTCAAATGACCTAAGTGGTGCCGTGGTTTTTAATTGGGTCCCTGCGAAAGAAGGGGGGCCTCCCACACTCCCACCCCCTACCTGGCCAGTGGAAGGATTAGCTACTGGGTTAGCTGTAAGTTGAGCTGACCCACCCAGTTTCTGGCTCTAGGTTTAGGAAACCCTAGATTATACTAGCCTTTTCTTTCTCTTTTGCATGCTTGGTTGCATCATTTCATTTTAATTATTTGATTTATTGCATGACCACTAGATTAGGAACCCAATATCAAAAGTCTAAACCCCAACCAAACCCAACTATGGATTCCAATTTTGAGGCCATGATGAAGGCCATGAGTGATCAGATTATCTCTCAAATAAACTTCAAGCTTGACCGAACCCAAAATCAGCTAGCCTAAATAAACCGTAGGTTTGACCAATCCAATTCTAAGCTTGACCAGATGAACCAAAGATTCAACCAAGTAGGAATCCTAGGAACCCATAGTACCTAGATATGAACCCAGTAGTAACCCACTATCCCTTAGTCAACCTGAACCCTATAAGATTGATACCCCTAGATTTGAACCTATAACCTTTGAACCTATAACCATTAAACCCATAACCTTTGAACCCATAACCCTTAGTTTACCCACCCCTGTTACCCCAGACCCTAGTCAATTTTCCATGAGCCAAACCCCTCTTACCACCCCATTGGTTTACCAAGATGACTTGGAAGAAGAAATATATGAGGCTGACCCAAGTCTGGTAGAGGAGTATGAGTCTATTGAAGATTTAGAAGAGTACCCTATAGAAGACCCAGGATTAGTTGATTATGACCAAACCCAAATAAAAACCAATCCAATGTTAGTTGATCTAGTAGAAACCCAGGTAGAAGCCTCCTTAGAGTTAGCTGACTTTAACCACACCCAACCTGTAGTGGAAGAACCTTTAAAGGAAGAAGACCATGAGGAATCCAGTCCCACTATTAGAGCTTTACTTGAGGAGCCACTAGAAAAAAGCCCAATCAGAGAGCCTGGTCCTTTGATTTATGAACCATAAGAGTTTATTAAGGACTTAATCTCTTTAGATCAATGCCCTCAAGATGAAGTCACCTTTTTGACTCTACTTAATCTTTTTCCTGAAATCAATGACCATTTCTTCCATTATGTAGACCTTTTAGATAGACATCATACCCATAAGGTAAACCTCATTAGTCTAGGATTAATTCCCAACACCCCTTCTTACATCTTAGTCAATCCAATTAACCCCGAACCCTTTTCTTTCATTCCACCCAATCGGATTAACCCTGAATCCACCTCATATTTTCTTCCTTTTCTTGAGTTTTCTTATATTTCTTTAACCATTCACCTGCATCATGTAGAGGTTAGCATGTTGCATTCATTTAATGCCCATGTTAGGTTTGCATATTACTTTTGTATACTTTATGGCATTTGCTAGGAGTACATAGTAAATTTTCATGTACATGCCATGATATAATCAAACCTAAAGAGTTTATAGTCTATTAGGTTTTGTCCCTTAGAGTCCAATAAAACATCCTTTGATAGGGATGTCTAGTTGAGTCTATTAGGTATTAGTTTTGAGTCCAATAAATTCATAGCCCAAATTACATGTCTGCACCTACACTATCCTCTGCATAGCATATGCATATGAAAATTAGTCAAAAGCTGAACATAACTAATGAACCAACTAACAACTTGGCTAATTCCCAAAAGAGAGATAAAGAATTTTGCAAGAAATTTTGTAGTTATAAAGAATTTTCTACTCGCGAAGCTGGCCCATCCAAGATAATGAATATCTGTGGACCCAATGCCTATGTGCATGAGATACTACCTGATTTAGGTATTAGCTCCATCTTCATCATCTTAGATCTTATAGAGTCTAGGGAGCCAGCAGTGATACCTAGCGAGCATCTTGAACCTATCCCTCCCTTTGAGAGAGAACCCACCCCAGAGTGTCCACCAACCAATTGGCCAAATAGTGAGAAAAAGATTGAGAGAATCCTGGATGATCAAGCCATATGTACCTAGAATAGAGGATATCAGAGGTATTTGGTCCGGTGGCAAGGTCGGTCAGAATCTGAGGACTCGTGGATCACCCGTGAGGATCTGCAGCACCTCAACCCAGACCTACTCGAGCACTATGAGAGCCAGTTATCCCACACTCGACGGGGTCGAGTTCCTCCCACCTTGGGAGAATTGGTGGGGGCACCAGGATCAGACAGATTATTGGGCCCCATTTGGTTTACCTAGCCATGTGTCAAATTTTGTAATCAACTAGAATTGAGTTGAGATTAGTTGATTTGTCTCAACCCTCAACCTAGTTAGTATTTTGAGTCCTGTACATCAGTTATGAGTTCAGTATGAGCCCAATTTTTGTACAAGAGAGGAGGTTACCCTATTTTGGAGTTCCACCAGGCCACATCCAGGAGTCAGAGGCCACTACATCAGCTCATTAGATTTTGTGTGACAACCCAAGATCCAAGATGCTTCCAGAAACCCTGATTCCTTCCAGATGCCCTCCAGATGCCTAGATTCCCTTCCAGATGCCAGAGCATATTCTCAGAATTGGGCATCCATGATTCTAGAGGTCCACCTGCATCTAAGTCCAAAGAAATCAAGCCCAGGTGCCAAGCCCAAGCCCTTAAGAAGTAAGATTCCAGGAAATATTCCTGCTACCAGGCTACCAGGCCGCCCCAGCTTCTAGAGGCCCAAACCTATGCACCCAAGCCCCTTTGGGCCAGCCCCTTGCTGGTCCTAGAGACCTAACATGCCCCCTAGGCATCCTTGAAGTGTTGACCAAGTCCAAGAGGTGTCCTTGAGTGAAATAGTCAAAGTATGAAGGAAAAAGGAGAAGACTAGGTCAATTCCTAACCTAATGGAGATTTGTTTTTCTAACCTAGCTAGGAAAGGACTTGTATTCCAATTGGAAAAAGGACTTGTATTCCAATTGGAAAAAGGACTTGTAACCCAAGTATAACCATGGTTAGTGAGGGCATGGAAACTCTATAAATATCCCACCCCTCCCCCTCTTATAATCATCTCTTTCTTATGAATACAACTTGCTGAAATTTTGAGTTATTACCTTATGTTGGTGTTTTGTTTTGGTTCTTTAGGTTGTGTTTTTGTGTTTGGACGAATTCTTTGCTACCCTAGTATCCTTCCACACCCTAACTCACTGCCATCTAAGCCTTCACACGTCTAAGAAGGAGTGCCCTAGGTCACCAAGCAAGGAGATCTTCAATAAGCTTCAAACAGCCATCTTCTAACCCTAATCCTGATTCGTTTCAACCCATAGTTCCTTTTCTTATTTTTTAATTGCTATTTTGATTAACTCTGATGCTTGTAGGATCTCCAAGGTGCTTTCCCTCCCCTGAGGAGGCCTTCTTTGCTGCCCGGATGTAGGGTTCGGTGGCAAGGCGGAATCATAGATTTCAAAATTTTTTATCTTAATGAAATCTTCACCAAACCTTCAACCCAAAATCTCCTTAAAAGAATTAAAACATATAAGATGTTTATATAAGATTTAATCTCAAATTAAGATACTAACCTGTATCGCAAAATCCAAACTCTGAATCTCCACCAGGTGCCCAAATGTTCACCCTCCAATGGTGATCCACACAGAAAAACAATGAAGACAAAATTTCTATTTCTTGGTTCCTCTTCTTGAATTCTTTTTCAAGAATTCAATTCTTGGACCTTTAGGCTGAAATTTTCTTTCTTGAAAATTTCCTTTTCTTCCTTCTTTCCTCTTCTTGAATTTTCTTCAAGAATTCCCTTTCTTGAATCCCTTTTCTTGAATTGAATTGGAAGAAAAAATTAAGACAGTCAAAGTCTTAATTCAAGAAAGAAAAGAAGAAAAGATCCTTTCCCTGTTCTTTCCTTTACCGTTCAAGACCTTCTTCTTATTCTTGTTTAGGGTCAGAGTTTCGACAGAGGATACCTCTGTAAGGGAAACAATACCCAACAAGAACAAGAGGAAGGAGTATTCTGGAGAGGAAGTGAGGGAATTGGATCTCTGAACTATGTTGCGTGAAAACCCCCGAGAACCCCAACCCTATTTATAGATCTCAGAGGGGTGTCATCTCGAAATAACGCAACCCTCTGAAACCCCAGGGATCACGATCCCTCATTCCTCATGCGTCCCCTCATCCAAAAATCATGATTCTTCGATTGGATTTTCGTTTTTCCGACGAGGAGAACTCTCGGAAAAACTTCAGGAAGGATCGCGACTTTTGGAGACGGATTTGCGACCGAAAAGCGACGGATCTTTTTCTTAAATTTTTTTGGCCATCAGATCCAGATCCAAGGGCGCCAGACAAGGATCTGAAATGCCTCTTTTCAGATTTTTTTTTTTTTTTCTCCGACGTTTTTTCTTTCTCACACGTTTTAAGAGAAGTCCACGCGCGTGGACTTTTCTTTCTTGGCGCGCGCGGGTGAGAAGAGGGAGGGGGCGGCTTGGAGAGAGGGTCTCAGTGAACTAAGTTCACTTGGGTTCAGCCATGGGTTAGCCCAATGTCCTAAAAATTAAATTAGACCTTAATCTGGTTCAATTAGAACCCAATTAAGCCCAATTCGGAACCAAATTCGAATAGAAATTTGGTCTGCAACACATGCTAGTGTGTTTATCCTGCAAACATGATTTAATTCCAAATTAAATCCTTCATCAATTTTCTTTTGTGTGTGACCCATTGGGTTCCACACCTAGCCAGCAGTAGGTCCGAGTGCTATTTGACTTAATTCGGTTAGATCTCAACCAAGCCGATTTAGGTCAACTCAAACTAGCTCGACTCGGTCAATTAGAATCTAATTCAAATTGACTGATTTGAATTACCATGATTCAATCATATACCTACAAGACAAGATTGACGTCTAGCAACGTAGCATGTCTACCCGGAAGATGTGGAATTTTGGTGGAATTACCAAAATACCCTTCAGTGGTGAGTTACCGGGCAATTCAGTCCTTTGATCAACTTGCATCCCGAATATGATTATGAATATGGATATTTGTCAAATCCAATTTTCATATTCATCCCTAGCTCAATCTTTATAATGATGATTCATTAATGAACCATTAGAAAATAACTCTAATGTTCATACTTTGATCAAAGGTTTCCTGAATCCATCATTTGAAATTAGCTGGATGCTATTCCCTCTTACTAGGGCTGATCAATTCCTTGTTGACCTACTCACAACCTCCATATACAATCCACCATAACCAGTATCACCTCGTGCATGACTCAGTGTCATGATTGACTGCGAACCAAAGTATGGATTCATGTATATAAGGTACTATGGTAGTCTCAGGTCAAAGGACCACATGCACTACTCCCACTATGAGAATTATCTATTGACAAACAGATAAGGTTCCATAAGATATTCTCAATCTGGATCAATTCAGTGAACTCATTCTCCAATGAACACTCACATCCTAGTATTAGTGTCAAACACAAGTGACTGTGAGATCAGTCACCCTTATTACAAAACATATATAGGATGTGCTGGTCTTGCCGGAAACATTGATCCCCAACTCAATGTCCCATCGACCAGGAATATTTTAGATTAGGGTTTTAAGGCTTTAGGTCTCACTGGTATGATCTCATCATAACCCTAGAACCATAGCCCTAATCTATGGGGTTCATCATAAAATCAAAAAGACACAGCAAATGATGAAAATAATGCCTTTATAAAATGTCAATTCATTGATTTTGGGATCAAAACTACAATATTTCAATTGGCTTTCAGGGCACAATCTTTCACCGGACTGCCCAGATTCACCATCAGATTTAAGGGAAACAAGGCTTCTTCTTCTAGGCTCCAATTAAAGTGTGTGTGATCCCTTCTGTTGCTGAATTTTAATCTCTGACTGGTAAGAAATCTTTCCTTTTCTTATTATCTGATTTAATGAAGAAATGCTATCATAAACTGGAAGTTTCTCAACTCTCAGGTCCTGGATATTTCATTGGTTTGCATGAGTATGCCTGCGACCCGATGATTCTTTGCACTGCTAGTCTTTTTGCTAGTTCTTATTTTATTTTAGAAATCTAGCCCACAAATAAAATTACAAAAATCATAAAAAAAAATATTTTACTATTTTTTATGCATGTTTAGCAGTCTTAGAGTCATCCCACATCACTCTGATACAAAATTGATGCGGGACAATGATCGGGGTTGGATCGCTGGTGAGCTGAGAAGTCACCAGGGGTTTAGGGTTTGCTTGGAAGAAGAAAGAAGAGAGTGAAGGGTTTAGAAAGATAATTAGGGTTTACACAGATTATCCTAGGAGGGCAAGCACACAGCAACAGGGCTCACACAAATGCCCTAGGGATCACACAGATACCCTGAAAAGATGGGGGAAGGGATCACACAGATACCCTTAGAAATATAGGGATCACACAGATACCATGGGCTCACACAGATGCCCTCACGCAGTAAATCAGGGATCACACAGATACCTTGGGCTCACACAGATGCCCTCACATAAAAAATCAGGGATCACACAGATACCTTGGGATCACACAGATCCTTCACACAGAACTCAAGAAATTTTTTTTATCCATCCTTGTTATTCTTCAATACAAGAGGGGGTCCTTATATAGGGACCAATTACTTGGGAAGCAAGTAATGAAAACATGGAAAATATGAGGCACCATAATACTTCCTTATTTGCTGATTGAAAACATGGAAGGCGTTATACAATTTCCAAAGAAGCTCAAGAAACATAAGAAAAGAAGGGGGGGACCAAGGGGGGACCATGTGGGGCACCAAATACCTGCTCTCTTGGGCTCAAGGTGGACCACATCTTTCCTTAGTTGCTTGGCATGAATCAAGGGATTCATGTTTATCCTCTTGACCTTCCTTTCTTACTTGATGGCGTGTGGAGTTGCTGTGCCTAGAGGGTGGAAGGGGTGTGCTGGCATGTGGTCATGCATGGGCAGTCTTCATGTGATCCTCAATATAATCCTAGGTGGTGCAAACCAGGATGTGACTGGGACTCCACATGGCGCTGAGGTGGCTGGGCTCCCGGTTCCCCATCACTTGGTGTTCTCAAGATGTCTTGGGGCATGAAGAAATTTCCTGGGTAATGCCTATGGAAGGAGTGCATCTGAAATCATCAAGCTATAAGTATTAGTCCATGTTGAGGCCGGGTCGATAGAGATGGTGATCAAATGGCACTGAGCATAGCTACACTAGTAAAAGAATTATTCCTAGGGAAAATATATATAAAGGCTCATGTGTGCAGAGTGCACAATGGTGTCTGAATGACAGTTGATTAGGATATCCCTGATTGAAAGGTCATTGTGTATCGATCTTGTGGCTAGCTTAGCGATGGTGGCAGGAATCATCAATGTCCATTGGGTACAAGAGTTGGCCCCCACTGAGACCTGCTCAAATACTGACGAGCAGTCAGTGAGAGCATACTCCTGATAACCCTTGGGTGTAGGAGTCGACTCCCACCAAGCCCCTGATCAAATACTGATGAGCGGTCAGTGAGAGCATGCTAATATCCCTTTAATGCAAGAGTTGGCTCTCACCGAGCTTTGCTCAGATGCTGATAAGTGATCGGTGGTCCATAGCAGTCTAGTTTTTGCTAGTTTGATGCACAGTTAAGCAATGCCTGCCATCAAGCAATTGAGCTAAGTAATTCTTGGATTTTATGTCATCGATTGGTAGCTATGCTAATGCGAGATGACTCTAACACTGGTAAACATGCATAGAAAATAGTAAAATATTTTTTTTGTAATTTTTATAATTTTATTTATAGGCTAGATTTCCAAAATAAAGTAAGAACTAGTGGAAAGACTAGAAATGCAAAGAATCATCAGGTCGCAGGCATATTCATGCAAACCAATAAAATATCTAGGACCCGAGAGTTAAGAAACTCTTGGTTTAGGATAGTTTATCTTCATCAAAATCAGATAATAAAAGAAGGGAAGGTTTCTTACTAGTCAGAGATTAAAATTCAGTAGCAGAAGGGATCAACTCACACTCTAATCGGAGCTCGGAAGAAGAACCTTATCTCCCTTGAATCTGATGGCAGATTTGGGCGGTCTGAGCAGCAAGGAAGGCCTCCTCAGGGGAGGGGAAGCACCTCGGGGATCCTGCAAGCTTCATGATTAATCAAACATCAATTAAAAATTAAGAAAAGGAATTAGGGTTTGAAGGAAATCAAGATTAGGGCTAAAGCTGGCAATTGGAGAAGAAGAAGCTCTTGGACTTGGACGGCAGCAAGGGCTTCAATTCCTTGGGTGTGGCTGATCTCCAGGGATGCTAAGGGATGATAGGGCAGCAGGGTTTTAATCTAGGAACACAAGGAGAGCACTCAAAGAGAGAACCAAAACTTAAACTCAAGATAATTTCATAAAATTTCAGCAAGGTTTATTCATAAGAAAAAGATGATTACAAGAGGGGGAGGGGAGGGGTATTTATAAAGTTCCCATGCCCTCACTAACCATGGTTACACTTGGGTTATAAGTACTCTTCCAAATTGGAATACAAGTTTTTTCCTAGCTAGGTTAGAATTACAAAGTTTAAAAGGATTAGAAATCCTAACTAGGTTAGTAATAAACTTGGTCTTCTCCTTCTTCTCTTCAACTTGGACTTGGTCAAACCTCTTTGGACATGGTCAACACTTCAAGGATGCCTAGGGGGGCATGTTGGGCCTCTAGGAGTAGCAAGAGGCCGGTCCAAAGGGGCTTGGGTGCATGGGTTTGGGCCTTTGGAAGCTGGGGTAGCGTGGTAGCCTAGTAGCAGGAATATTCCTTGGAATCTTGCTTCTTAAGGGTTTAGGCTTGGCACCTGGGCTTGATTTCTTTGGGCTGGGATGCAGGTGGACCTCTAGAATCATGGATGCCCTAGTTTAGGAATATTCTCTCGCATCTGAAGAGGAATCTGGGCATCTGGAGGACATCTAGAAAGAATCAGGGTTTTTGGAAATATCTTGGATTCTAGGTTGTTACACAAAATCCAATGGACTGATGTAGCGGCCTCTGACTCCTGGATGTGGCATGGTGGAACTCCAAAATAGGGTGACCTCTTTTCTTGTATAAAAATCGAGCTCATACTGGACTCATAATTGATGTGCAGGACTCAAAATACTGACTAGGTTGAGAGTTGAGACAAATCAACTAACCTCAACTTATTACAGGACTCAATTCTAGTTGATTACAAAATTTGATACATTGCTAGGTAAACCAAATAGGGCCCAGTAATTTGTGTCTAATCCTGGTGCCCCCATCATATGCTATGTTGCTAATGGGTCCCCTTAGCCACTATGGGGCCTCGAGGACTCGTGTTCCTGACTTAAACATAATTTTTCCCAATAGATACCCCCTACATTTTGATCCAAGCTTTGGCTAGATCATGAAACTACCTTGAGAAAAAGAGGGTTACGGACATGGGAGTCTTTTCTCCAAATTTAGGAGTGCACAATCTTCAAGGCAAATCTAGATGGACAAGGTAATGATGTGTTTCGATTTGTATCTCTCGATGATGCTTCGTAGAGCATGCAGCATTTATTTTGTGTAATGGAATGGCTACAAGTTATCAACTATGTGCACCACATGGTGGTCACTGAGTAGTCCCAGATGGTTTCAAGGGTGCATGCTTCATTGAAAGGATGGCAGCGATTACCATCCCTTTCCTATGCTCTCGCATTGAATAGTTTCATCTTTCCCTTAGGAGACTTTTTGCCATCCCAGCTTTGATCTCTCCATTCTTCTCTTTGTGCCTCCTTTTCTTTGAGATCTCCTTTGAAGAGTCTACCATCTTTGACCTTTTATTTTAACTTATTCTAAGGTTAGCCCCTTTTTTCCTTCTGTAGCCTCTTCCATTTTCTTAAGTTCTGGATAGATGGTGGGCCCTAGGAAGGAGAAGCCATTGAAGAGGGGTGCCAAAGGGGAGGGGTTGAAGGACCCCTCTACCCAATTAAAAGAGCATGCAGCATCAGAGACTATAGTTCTAGAAGGATACCGGTTCATAATGGATCAAGAGGATTTATCCCTCCTCTTCTAGGTGGCATACTACATCCCTAAGGAGTTTGAACTGGAGTTGCCTAGCTTGATGCCTGAATAGACAGTCCTCCTCTCGGTAGATTAAGAGTTTATGAGGAGGCTTTTGAGGAAGGTCTTAGGTTCCCTATTTTTTCTTTTATTTTGGAGTTCTTTAGATCTTAAGGGGTCCCTTTATGTGTTTTGACTTTGAACTCCATTAGACACCTTATAGGGTTCTTGGTCGCTTGCTTCTTAGCTGAGGTCTAGCCCCTCTCTTTCTACATTTTGTTCCTTCTTTACTGCTTAGAAACACCCTTGTGCCAAAGTCTGGTGGTATCTTACCATGCAGAAAGGGGTAGATCCCTTAATCAAGGGAGTTCCTTCCACCATTAAGGGATTGAAAGAATGATTTTTGTTTGTGTCTTCTCCCTCCATAGATGATTGGGGGTTTCCAAACTAGGAATAGCCAAAGCCCTTTATGCTGAGCACCCCCAGATTGAGCACTGAGGAAGAGGTAGATTTCAAAGTCCATAGGGACTTTAAAGTCCCCGATTTAGAGTGGCTTCTATTTGAGGAGACTTTATGTAGCACAGGGCTCAACTGACTCCCTGAGGATGAGTCTAGGGCTTTTCATCTCCTTTTCTTGGCTAGCTTATTCTTCTTAATATTTTGATTGAAAATTTGGCTATAGACATGAGGCTTGAAGATTGTGATGTAATGAGGAAGACCTGGCTGAGAAGAGGAAGGCTTGTCCTGAGCCCTGGTTGATGGAGGCTTAAATTGAATTAGGAACCCTCAAGGTGACGGGGGCTACCTCGAAGGCCTTTGTGGATGTTCCTACTTTACTAGCTGCTCACCCTATACTAATCGCGTGCCAGTCATCTTCCTCTATTCTGATCGAGGAAGGATCGAGTGACTCTTCTGCTTGTGCACTACCCTTTAAAGGAGGTTTGGCGGACACTGATCCTTAAGGGTGGGAGATTGCTTGATAGGTTTTCGAGCAAAATCTACTCACAAAAAAATTGAAAAAGTTATAGAGGATGAGCTATGAAGGTTTAGAAAGAAAGGTAGTGATGTCTACTCATGAGGTACTCCCTCTTTGATAGTTATTCTTTATCCTTGTCTTTGTCCTTTCTAAATTAAATTTTTATTGTAGCTATTGTATTGCATAGTCAACCAGTTGAATTAGACCTTTGAAGGGTTAGATACCATCAAGAAACATAAGGACACTACTACAGAGGCATGCCAAATAGCTGAGGCAGCTAAGGCCATGTCCAAGCAATTGGGGGAGGCATTTTCCAAGATGTAGGTTGAGCTTGCCAAAGTTAAGGCTGATTAGGCCTTAGAGAAGGGAAGGATGGAGCTAGAAGTAGCAAAGGCCAAGATGGAGCTTGCTGAGGCTGGGAATGAGGCTAGGAGGCCATGGAGAGATATAGGGCCTCTGAGGACTTTGCAGTGAAAAAGGCCTGGGCAGTGGCTAACTTTTGGAAGTTGGAGGAATTCTTCATTGACTGACGGGCATTTAGCCAGGAGGCCTATGAGGAGGGCTACAAGATGGGGGAGCTGGAGTGCCGAACTACAGTCTTGGATCATTTTCTAGGGATGATCCTTGGTATCCTGGATGAGGAAGACGAGGAGCCCGAGGGTGAGCCCATTGATACTGCTACTGATCCCAATAACGAGGTTGGGAACTAAACCCTGTAACTTTTGCTTTTTCTTTAGGATTTCTATAGCTTTTTATTCTCCTCCATTGTTTAAGAGAACATTGTTGTTATATGAAATGAAATGTAATATCCTTTTTACTTCCTTGCTCTTATCCATTTGATAGTATCATTGTATCAGGGTATCGAATCTCCTTCAGAATGGCTTGTGCCCACCCAATGTCTTCATGATGCTATAGACATTAGGGCTTATATCCAAGACCAACAGTCTAAAGCCAAGGCAGTGAAAAAGAAAGTTGCTGATAAAAAAAGGAGATAGCTAAAACTACATGAGGCGCTTAAGAAGGTGGATGAGAAGATCAACCATTTTAGATCAAAATGTATTGCTCAAGCTTTTGAGAAGACTAGGTTCATGAAGGAATTGAAGAAATTATTAGGGAAGATTTCCAAAGTGACCTGAGATGTAGCTGTTAGGGTGGCTAGAACGCAAAACCAGTTCTCATTGGCTTATAGGGAAATTTTTGTCCTTGAATCATTGCTCGCATCAAGGGAAGCTAGGTGGGAAATTGCTTCTTAGTTAGTAAAGCTTCAGGATGAACTCCGCTGGGCTCAAGAAAAGATTTCTAGTCTCGAACGATTATCCAAGGATAAAGAGATTATGACTATTTTGAGGGGCGAGGCACTACCACTTGCTATCATCCCTTTTTTAGTTAGGCTTCCCGAAACAAGTCCATAACCTTAGCTAAGCAAACAATCACCAATGGCTAGTCTTGTGATGGAGTTGAGGTAGCAGATGGAGGTAGCCTTTCATTCAAGCAAATGATCTCAATCGGGTAGGCATTGATCAAGCAAGCAATCTTAATTAAGTAGGGAGCAATCTTGATCGGGTAAGCATCTCATACTATGGAAGCCCAAGAGGTTCATGAAGATAAGTCTATCGATATGTTCGAGGTGGGAAGCAACATGGGGTATAGCAATTGCTGGGATTTGGTATGGGTTCTTTATTTGAATCTTAATTTTCATTATCTACCTCCCTTCAGTATAGATGTAGCTACATTTATTGCAGAAAATCATAAGGCAAATTTGAACGTGTACATAAACACAAGCTCTGATATGACTCACTAAACCCATTACGGAGTGTCATCTCCAATGAAAGATCCTCAAAAGGATTCAGGAGTCATGAAAGATTAGTCACCCATCATGTCAGAGTCCGTAGATCTAGAGAACGAGGGAGATTAGTCATTCAAGGTAGGATCTTGGAGTGATTTCAATGTGTTGGCTTTGGCTCTTTTATTTTGATGAATAACAAAATGTTGAGTATATGTTTGGACTAATGTTTCAATTCGAGTATGAATTTCAGGACATAGGTACATCAATTTCTTCACTCAAGTATATCAAAATTGCTAACATCAAAGCAAGATGAAGTTTGATGTTTAAGTTATCTTCTCACCTTAGAATATTGATAAAATGATCACTTTGGTCCTTATGGAGATGAGCCTAAGAGGATATTGGATAAAATTTGTAATTTTTAGTGTTTGGCATGCAGTTTTGAAATGGCACAGAGCAAGTGTCGACTCAAGATGTTGACTCATGGACTAAGTGTCGACTCAAGTTATCAACTCATGAAAAAAGTGTCAACATTTTAGAAGTCTGGCATGCAGAGTTTTAGATGGCATGCTAAGGGTCGACTCAAGAGATCGACTCACAGATTCAAGTATCGACTCAAACTCCAAGTGTCAACTCACAGGTCGACTCAAGCCTGAGACAAAAAATGGACAGAACTATATATTTTTTGGAATTTTTGTCAAGTATTGACTCAAGAGATCGACTCATAGCTTCAAGTGTCGACTCATAAACTCCAAGTGTTGACTCAAAGGTCGACTCATAGTTTGAGACAAAAAATGGACAGAACTATGTATTTTTTGGAATTTTTGTCAAGTGTCAACTCAAAAGATCGACTCACAGCTTCAAGTATCGACTCACAAACTTCAAGTGTCGACTCACAGGTCGACTCATAGCCTGAGACCAGAAGTAAAGCAGAATGTTGGAAACTCAAATTTTTGCTCAAGTATCGACCTAAGTGTCAACTCACAAATTCCAAGTATCGACTCACAATCGACTCATGCAGAAATTCAAGTATCAACACTTAGTGTAATGACTAGTTTTCTAGAATTTTAGAATTATTTCCAAATGGCTCCAAATGGCTATTTTCTTCACTCTAACGGTCTCCAATGATTTTTATAGTGGTTTTGAGCTATTTATCACTCACCAAACTCATTAAAGACAACAACAACAAGTAGAGACAAAGTTTATCTTGGAGAAAAGACAAGTGTGGGCTTTAAAGTAGATTCCACCTGAAAAAACTGTCTAGTCTCCTTTGAGCCTTCAAATCATTAGCCAAAAGTATATATTCAAAGATTCCAAGAAGGAGACAACTCAAGCATTCAAGAAGAGCTTCATCGACATTTATTTTTGCTCATTTAGGAGCTATTTCTTATGCTTATTTTTATGTACTTGCTTTTATTTGTTGTTTCTAGTTTCAAAGGTATTGAAACTAGTGTATAAGTTTTTGGTGAGCCTAAGAGACAAAACTAACTTGGGGTTTGACTTGTGAGCCCGGATTAAAAACAAGTTGTAAAGGTTGTTGGTGAGCCTAGGTGACAAAACCAACAAAGGTTTAACTTGTGAGCCTTATAAAACAAGTTGGCTGTAAACTTGGATAGATTATAGTAAAAATTTTTAAGAAAAAGCTGGGGGAGTGGATGTAGGTACTTGGAGTGCCCTGAACCACTATATATTTGTGTGTTTGTGATTATTTGCTCATTCCTCTACTTGCACTTTATTACTCTGCATTTAATTTTCTACTTCTGTTGTATATCTCTTTGAGAACAATCACTTTATTACACAAACACTCTAAGTTCTGTACATAATTATTTAAATTTTTAAAATACCTAATTTACCCCCCTCTTGGGTTGCTTCGCTAGGCAACAAGTGGTATCAGAGCTTGATACTCTGCTTGTAGGTCCAACGATCTTGAGTTAAAGATCATGGCAGCCCAAATCGGTATTGGATTGTAGAAGGACAAGCCTCAAACCATCCTCCACTATTTAATGGCACAAATTACACTTACTGGAAGACATGCATGCATATATATATTTAAGCTATTGATTATAATATTTGGAAAACTATAGTTAAAGGCCCTCATTAGCCCACTGTCTTGGTTAATGGCGTTCCCACCCCTAAATTAGAAGAAGATTGGGATGAGAATGACATTAAGCAAGCAGAGCTTAATGCTAAGGCCATGAATTTTTTATTTTGTGCTTTATACCCAAGTAAATTTAATAGAATATCTAACTGTATCTCTGTCAAAAAAATTTGGGATACACTTGAAGTTATCCATGAGGGTACACATCAAGTGAAGACCACCAAAGTTAACATGCTCATTCATACTTATGAGATATTTAGGATGGAGCCAACTGAAATAATTAGTAAAATATATACTAGATTTACAAATATTGTTAATGACATGAGAAGTTTGGGAAAAGTAATTTCTAATGTTGAACTTGTTAACAAAATTCTCAGGTCTCTTCCAGCTTCTAGGGATCCAAAGGTCAAGCTAGTGAAAAAACCAAGGATATTAACACTCTTCCACTTGAGCAGCTCCTAGGATCATTGATGACGTATGAGCTATCACTAAAATGAAAAATAGTGGACAATGACAAAAAGAAGAAAGCTGTTGCATTCAAGTCCACAACCAAAGAGGAATCAAGTGATGAATCTGATGGAGATGAAGAGGAAGATGAAACAGCCCTCATATCAAGGAAATTCAAGAAATTCATGAGAAGAAAGAGGTTCAACTATAAGAAAAAGCCACAAAAAGGAGATCATAGCAAGGAGAAAGAAAAAGAAAAGGAAAGGGAGCAATCCATATATTTTGAATGTAAGAAACCGGGACACTACAAAATGGATTGCCCCATACTCAAAAAGAGCAAAAAAAAATTTAGAAAAAAGGCTATGATGGCAACATGGAGTGAAAGTGAAGATCAAGCTCCGCTGAAGAACAGCAAGAAGTGGCCAACCTTTGCTTTACGGCCAATGATGATGAGGTAAGTCCTGAACCTAAAAACGAGTTTACTTTTGATGAATTGCATGATGTCTTTGATGAATTAGTTATAGAATATCAAAAACATAAATTGAAAAATAAAGAATTGAAAAAGCAAACTTATAGCTTTCAAAATCAACTGATAAGTTTTTGATAGAAAATGATAGTTTGATTCAAGAAAACAAAAACTTGAATGAACAAATTATTGTCTTGAAAATTGAAAAAGAAGATCTTTAAAAAAAAAAAAGACTCTTTGAAAAAGGACAAAATTTTTACTACAAATGAAAAACTTGCTAAACAAAATAAGAAGTTTTTGCTAGAAAATAAGAGATACAAAGAACTTGAAAAAGTGAATCCATTTGTTGAAAAGTTTATCTATAGTTCTGAAAAACTAAACATGCTTTAAATAACCAAAGAGCGGTCTTTAACAAAGCTGGCTTAGGTTTTAAACCACAAAAATAGCAAAAATACTTTAAAAATTTCTTCATACCTACTTTTTCTAGCATTACTTGTTATGCTTGTGGTAAGTTTGGATACAAATCTTATATGTGTGATAAGAAAAAGTTAAATGCTATTAGAAAAAATTGGGTTCCAAAAGGAACTAATTCAACTAATCCTAAAGGACCCAAGATGACTTGGGTACCTAAATTTTTCACTTGATCTATCTTGTAGGTATGTCTTGCAACCAAGGATAAAAAAAGAATGTGGTGTCTTGATAGCGGTTGCTCAAGAGACATGACTTGGGATGTAAGGCAATTTTCATCTCTAGAAACTTTAAATTGTGGAAATGTGATATTTGGTGATAATGAAAAGGGAAAAATTGTTGGCATCGGTAAAGTCCATATCACCTTCTCTATTTATGTTGATAATTTTTTGTTTGTTGATGGTTTGAAACATAATTTATTTAGTACAAGTCAATTCTATGATAAGGAATTTAAAGTCATGTTCAAATCTTCTTTGTGCATGGTATCTAGTTTAGATAACAAAAGCATCAAGTTTATCGGTCATAGGCATGGGAACATTTACATGGTTGATCTTGATGGTCTACCTATACAAAATGGTCAGTGTTTGGTGGCAAAGGAAGCTAAGATCAATGAAACTAGTTAGCTTTGGCATTGTAGACTAGGATATGCTAGTATGCATTTGCTTTCAAAATTAAACAAAAAGAATCTTATAAAAGATTTGCCAAAACTCACTTTTGAAAAAGATAAGATTTGTAGTGCATGTCAACTTGGAAAACAAACAAAATCTTCTTTCAAACCAAAAGGAGTAGTATCTATAACTAGACCCTTAGAATTACTTCATATGGACCTCTTTAGACCAACTAGAATAACTAGTTTGGGAGGTAAGAAGTATAGTTTAGTGATTGTAGATGACTATTCACATTTTACATAGGTAATATTTTTGGCTCATAAAGATAAAATGTTTCAGCATTCATTAAGTTTCATAAAAAGGTTTCAAATGAATAAGGCATTTTAATTGTTTCTTTACATAGTGATCATGGTACTGAGTTTGAAAATCATGACTTTAAAATTTTTTGCAATGAAAATATAATTAATCATAATTTTTCTATACCTAGGATACCTCAACAAAATAAGGTGGTAGAAAGAAAGAATAGGACATTAGAAAAAATGGCATGCACAATGCTTTGTAAAAATGATTTACCTAGATATTTTTAGGTAGAAGCCATAAACACTGCATGCTATATTTTAAATCATATTTTAATTCATCCGATTTTAAAAAAAATACCTTACAAACTTTGAAAAGGTAGAAAACTTACTATTAAATATTTTCATATTTTTGGATGCCGTTGTTTCATTCTAAATAATGGTAAAGATAATCTCAGTAAATTTGATGCCAAGTCAAATGAGGGTATCTTCTTAGGATACTCTACTTCTAGCAAGGCATATAGGGTCTTCAACAGAAGAACTCTTCTAGTTGAAGAATCCATCCATGTTATTTTTGATGAGACTAATAAAAAATCTTATAGAAAAGAAGAGTTCAAAAGATTGAAAAAATGACTATCAATGATGGACCTTCTGAAGAGCAAGAAGGTGATCAAAATAATGAAGAGAACAAGTGGGAGCTTTATCTACTCCCAATCCATTACCAAAAGAATGGAGGTATGGTCATGGACACCCTAAAGAGCTTATAATTGGTGATCCTTCGAAAGGGGTAAGTACTCGATCCTCTTTAAGAAATGTATACATGATTACTTAGCTTTTGTATCTCAAGTAAAACCTAAATCAATTGAAGCAGAAAAAGATTCAAACTGGATAAATCCCATGCAAGATAAATTAAATCAATTTTAAAAAAATAAAGTTTGGATTTGAGTTGAAAGACCTTCAAATGTTTCAATAATAGGAACAAAATGGGTTTTCAAAAATAAACTTGATGAAAATGGTTTAGTAACTAGAAATAAAGCTAGATTTGTTAGAAAAAGTTCTAATCAAGAAAAAGGTATCAATTTTGATGAGACTTTTGCACTTGTTGCTAGACTAGAAGTAATTAGATTTTTATGCTTTTACTTGTTTTATGGGTTTTAAGTTATTTCAAATGGATATCAAAAGTACTTTTCTAAATAGTTTTATTGAAGAAAAAGTGTATGTTGAACAACCCCCTGGTTTTAAAAATTATGAATGCCTTGATCATGTTTTTAAACTTCATAAAACTTTGTATAGTTTAAAACAAGCTCCAAGAGCTTGGTATGATGACTAAGCAAATTTTTGCTTAAAAATGAATTCTCTAAAGGCAATGTTGACACTACACCATTTTTGAAAAAGAAAAATAATGATTTATTAGTAGTACAAATTTATGTTGATGATATCATTTTCAATGCTATTAATGAAATACTTTTTGTCAAGAGTTTGCAAAGCTTATGCAGGGAGAGTTCGAGATAAGCATGATGGGAGAGCTAAACTTCTTTCTTGGACTCTAGATCAAGTAAACCAAAGAAGGGATCTTCATCAACCAAGCTAAGTACATGAAAGAAATATTAAAAGAAGTTTGGGATGGAGAGCACCAAGCCATTAGGTACTCCTATGAGCCCTTCTTGTAAACTTAATAAAGATGAATCAATAAAAAATGTAGATAAAAAATTATATAAAGGTATCATTGGTTTTCTATTATACTTAACTGCAAGTAGGCTAGATATTATGTTCAGTGTCTGTATGTGTGCTAGATATTAGTCTACTCCTAAAGAATCTTATTTATTGGCTGTTAAGTACATACTTAGATATTTGTCTAGCACTATTGATATTGGACTATGGTACTCTAGAGATTCATCTATTGAATTGATTGCATATTCTGATGCTGACTTTGCTGCATGCAAACTAGATAGGAAAAGTACAAATGGAACTTGCCAGTTTCTTGGAGTGAATTTGATCTCATGGTTTAGCAAGAAACAAAATTCAGTTGCTCTATCTATGATGAAAGCTGAATATATAGTAGCTGGAAGTTATTGTGCTCAAATTCTATGGATCAAACAACAACTCAAAGATTTTGGCATTAAATTAAGTAAAACTCCCATAAGATGTGACAATACATGTGCAATAAACTTAACTAAAAATCATGTTCAACATTCGAGAACCAAACATATTGAAATAAGACATCACTTCATAAGAGATCATGTACAAAATGGTGATGTAATGCTTGATTTTGTGTGTACTGATAGACAACTTGCTGATATTTTCACAAAACTCCTTAGTAAAGATAGGTTTTGCATGGTTAGAAGAGAGTTAGGTATCATTGACCTTTTTGTTTGAAGTCTCTTCAAATTCTTGTTAAATCCTATCAAATGCTCAAAAATCCTTTCAATTACATCTTAGAAAGACCTCTAGTCACTTCATTGAATTTTTGGGAATTTATTGCAATTTATTTCCTGAAAATAATCAAGTGTCAACACTTGGATAATTGCCCAAGTGTCGACTCACCGAAGTATCGACACTTGAGCATTTTCCAAGTGTCGACTCATGATCGACTGAACTATATTTCTAGGGCATCCCGTAAGTCTTTTTCTCCTGTTCTTTTCACCTCCCTCCGCTTCATGTGGTTCACAAAAACCATCCAATCCTCTAAGAACAGTTGAATCTCGATCATATCCTCCTATCTTTGGGTAAATTTCTTCCTCTTCTCCTTGTTTTGACTCATTTTGGTCTGATTTCTTCTCTATTCCATACAGATTTACTGTGTTTTAGCCCATCCTTCTCCTTTTTTTTTTCTCGTGTTTCTCCTGTCTCCAAATCGTTTCTTTTCCTTTGGTCCATTTTGGTCTGATTCTTCTTCATTCCTTCCGGTTTCCCCTTATTTCCACTAATCTTTCCCTCTTTGGTCTGATTCCTTCATTTGGTCCATTTTCCATCTTGGCTCTTTCCTCTCCTCGGTTCACCCTCACTTTTCTTGTTCCTTTGCTCTTGTTGCTCCTAGTATGGCACCCAAAAAGCAAGTTATGTTTCGCAAGAAGAGGTTAGCCTTTGAGCGTGGGGAGCCTAGTTCCAAATAGAGGAGGTCCAAGGCTAGGTAGGACCCTGTACAGCAAGATGAGGAGCAGCCCCAGGATCAGTCAGCTGATAGAGTTCCTGCTCCATAGGTCTCCCCTATAGCTAAGAGAGTGGTAGGGAAGGCATTGCATGTGGCAGGCATGTCGACTTGCAGTTTTGGGACTTCGAGGGTTTCATCATTGGTGATCTTTTAAGAGGAGCTGGACTTGTACCCTTTTGCACCATGCGAAAGAAGTACTATCCTCACCTGATCCATGAGTTTTATGGCAGCCTTGCTATAGATGGCCTCAAGTGGAGTGCTGTGGTTAGGGTGTGCACATTCTTGTGATCGCAAAGACTATTAGCAGGATTTGGCAGATTCCTCTCAAAGGTTTGGCAGCAAACTATGTAGGTAATAGGGATGCTGCATTTAGGTGTATTTTGGAGAGAGAGGACATTAGAGTTGTTTCGATGGTGTCGGTGAACCGGTTATCACTTGAGATAAGAGTTTTACATCACATCATTGCTCGGATTTTGATTCCAAAGGCTAAAAGATTTGACTTCATCACCGAGGGTGAGCTGGTTCTGATGGTGGCTCTGAGATAGCAGACAGCTATCTACTTATCGTTGATCATAGTGCACCAGATTGGTGAGGCCACTACATAGTGCAGATTATGTTTACCTTATGGTATGGGACTCACCCAAATCTTTGGAGAGTTCGGTATCCCATTGGAGGGTGAGGCCTCCAAAGAGATTCTCCACATAAACACTTATGAGAAGAAATCTCTACATCGAATGGGTATCAGGCATGTCGATGGCAGATGGGTCAGAAGAAAGTCTAGACAGGAGCCAGATAAGGAGGATGGATTAGAGAGTCTAGAGAGGAGCCAGACAAGGAGATGGATTAGAACAGCTAAGGTAGGACCATCTAGACTCGCAGAGCACATTACTCCACCCAGAGCTGCACCAGCAACTGCTTCTGGATCTGAGCCATCTACTCCGGCACCTACTCGTGCTCTAGCCACTGCTCCTTGAGATACTATAGAGACCGAGTCCACTTTTGAGGAGCGGATCATAGCTCAGATCACTAATGTTCGATAGGAGGTTTTGGGATTGTCTATCCAGATAGTAGATTGCAGTTGGAGCTGCATGGATTGAGGACCCATACTGATGAGCAGCTCACTAGTATTCGATAAACGATGAAGGCTAGTTTTACAGAGATCAAAGACATGTTGAGATTGTTATTGCCTCCAGCAGGACCTTCAGCTCCTCCACCTCCTCCTTCGCCAGCAGACAATGATGATACAAATGATGACACTGCCAGTGGTGATGCTACTCCTGATGGTGATGGTGGTGCTGATGATGCTGATGATGATGGTGACTCTGATAGTGATGGTGGTGATGAGGTAGGAGATTATCAGATTGTTCTCCGATCAAACACTAGCTATTCCTGATCAGACTCCAGATGCTCCTACTGATGCTCAACTTGACTCTTCTTCAGCTTATAAGACTCCTGCAGAGACACTTGCTACCTATACCATTAGGACTACTAGAGTTATAGCCAGATCAAGCCCTTCCCTTAGGACTAGGAGCATGCTGCATAAGACTCCTAGATCCACATTCTCTAGGGTTATGGCTCCTATAGTGTTAGAGTTTCCTTCTGACAAGGATTAGCCTCTCATATACTTATTTGTATTGCATGTAGTTTCATTTTGGGTATCATGTATGTTCAGTATTTCCATCTTATGATTTTCTTCAGTCATGTTATGTTATGTTCTGTTATGTCACATTATGATGTGTTATGTTATGTACTTCCTCTTGTACTGAAACTGTTTATCAATGAAAGTTATCTTTCTTAATTATGAAATTTGCTCTCCTTTTGTCTACCTAACAATTTGTTTTATACATAAATTTAGGGGGAGAAATCCCTTTTTAATGCTTAATGATGATAAAAAGGGAGAGTAGAAAAGGTTATATAAGCAACAAATTCAATTTTTTTTCAAGAATTCACAAGTTACTTGAAATAGGGAGAGAAATCAAGAAATTCTAATCTTGAAACTCTTGAAACATTACTGTATGAACTAATAATTTGATTTATTTTCACATAAATATGTGCATGAACTTTGATGACAAATGTAAAGATGTTTTGATAAACTTATTCATTTTCAGAACTTTTGATACTATACCAGTCAAATTTTTGAACTTATATGCTTATATACTCAAAATTTTGTCATCATCAAAAAGGGAGAGATTATTGGCTTTGGCTCCTTGATTTTAATGAATAATAAAATGTAGAATACATGTTTGGACTAATGTTTCAATTGGAGTATGAATTTCAGGACATAGGTCATCAATTTCTTCACTCAAGTGTATCAAAATTGCTAACATCAAAGTAAGATGAATTTTGATGTTTAAGTTATCTTCTCACCTTGAAATATTGATAAAATGATCACTTTGGTCCTTATAGAGATGAGCCTAAAAGGATATTGGATAAAATTTGTAATTTTCAAAGTTTGGCATGTAGTTTTGAAATGGCACAGAGCAAGTTCGACTCAAAGTGTCGACTCATGGACTAAGTGTCGACTCATGAAGAAAGTATCGATATTTCAGAAGTCTAGCATGCAGAGTTTTAGATGGCACACTAAGTGTCGACTCAAGAGATCAACTCATAGATTCAAGTGTCAACTCACAAACTCCAAGTATCGACTCATAGGTCGACTCATAGCCTGAGACAAAAAATGGACAAAACTATGTATTTTTTAGAATTTTTGTCAAGTGTCGACTCAAGAGATCGACTCATAGCTTCAAGTGTCGACTTATAGGTTGAGTCATAGCCTATGACAAAACATAGACATAACTATGTATTTTTTGGAATTTTTGTCAAGTGTCGACTCAAGAGATCTACTCATAGCTTCAAGTGTCGTCTCACAAGTCAACTCATAGCCTGAGACTAGAAGTGAAGCAAAATATTAGAAATTTAAATTTTTGCTCAAGTATTGACCCAAGTGTCGACTCACAAATTCCAAGTATCGGCTCACAGATCGACTCATGAAGAAATTCAAGTGTCGACACATAGTGTAACGACTAGTTTTCCAAAATTTCAGAATTGTTTTCAAATGGTGCCAAATGGCTAGTTTCTTCACTCTAATGGTCTCCAACAGCTTTTCCAGTGGTTTTGAGCTATTTATCACTCACCAAACTCATTGAAGATAACAACAAGTAGAGACAAAGTTTATCTTTTGATAAAAGACAAGTATGAGCTTTAAAGTAGATTCCACCTGAAAAAGCCTTCTAGTCTCCTTTAAGCCTTCTAATCATTTGCCAAAAGTGTGCATTCAAAGATTCCAGAAGGAGACAACTTAGGTATTCAAGAAGATCTTCATTAACATTTATTTTTGCTCATTTTGGAGCTATTTCTTATGCTTATTTCTGTGTACTTGCTTTTATTTGTTGTTGCTAGTTTCAAAGGTATTGAAACTAGTGTTAAAGGTTATTGGTGAGCCTAAGAGACAAAACCAACTTGGGATTTGACTTATGAGCCCGGATTAAAAACAAGTTGTAAAGGTTGTTGGTAAGCCTAGGTAACAAAACTAACAAAGGTTTAACTTTTGAGCCTTAGAAAATAAGTTGGCTGTAATCTTTGATAGATTATAGTGGAAACTCCTAAGAAAAAGCTTGGAGAGTGGATGTAGGTACTTGGAGTGCACTGAACCACTATACATCTGTGTGTTTGAAATTGTTTGCTCATTCCTTTACTTTCTCTTTATTACTCTGCATTTAATTTGCTACTTCTGTTGCATATCACTTTGAGCATAATCACTTTGTTACACAAACACTTGAAGTTCTGCATATAATTGTTTAAATTTTAAAAATACCGATTCACCTCCCCTCTTGGATTGCTTCGCTGGGCAACATAATGATTAGCAAGCTCCTGAGGTGGTTACCACAGGCTTTGGGTGCAAGAAAGATTTACTTCTTTGGGCACTCAAGTTTTTATAACTTTTCCTTTATAGCCCTCGAGCACTTTGTAGCCTATAGGTGTCTTCATTGTAATGCAATGAAACTTGTTGTACCCTGACGGCTCAACCTCAAGCGGAACCGGCCCATTCTTGCGGTCCGATTAAGCCACCCCTTCAGAGCTCCAACTGGTACTCCTTCAGTAGTCCGACCCACTGGAGCTGAGGTCCGAATGACCCTCTCCCACTAGGGCCTGGCCCGTCGCCCTCCTTCAGCGGTCCGACCCACTGGAGCTGAGGTCCGAACGACCCTCTCCCACTAGGGTCCGGCCCGTCATTCTCCTTCAGTGGTCTGACCCACTAGAGCTAAAGTTCGAACGACCATCTCCTGCTGGGGTCCGGCCCATCGTTCTCCTTCAGCGGTCCGACCCACTGGAGCTGAGGTCCGAATGACCCTCTCCTGCTGGGGTCCGGCCCGTCGATCTACTTCGGAGGGTTGGCCTCTAGTCCAGCCGACCAGCTTTCCCACGACCGACGTCCGACAGGCGAGCCTTGGCATCCAGGGAATTACAGAAGCACCTTTCAGTTACTGTGGGATCCTGCTATCCCAATAGCCCTACTCCACTACTTCCATGATGCCATCGTATCTGCATGCCACATGGCCACTCTCCAGATTCTCCTAAGGGCAGATCGGTCTTTCTCAGCCTCTACCCTAACAAATTTTGGATTGTTCCATGCCTATATAAGGTACCAGGGGGACCCCGTTCGAAGGTAGAAGAACTCTTCCCTCTCCGTATGCTGTTCATCCTTTGATTCCTCCATTCTGTTTCCTTCAACCTCTTGCTAACTTAGGCATCGGAGTGTCCCCCGCCAGAACACCACCGGCGCTCTTGGGGACTTTGTTGCAGGTTCTTCTAGGAGAGGAGCGCTCCAGTACATTCAGCCACCCCGGTCCCCGGTCTAGGAGTTGACGCCGCAACAGATTGGTGCTAGAAGAAGGGGTACTGCTCTTTCTTCTAAAAGGAGGAATCCATCATCCGGGCAACAAAATGTCTAAGGAAAGAGCTCCAAATGCCACTGCCAGAAGGGGTATCTCCCCTCCTAGGTCTGAGGAACCTCCCATGGAAAATGATGTCACCGCCACCGCCCCCACTACCGCGGAACCCACCATCACACTGGGGTTGCAGCAGTTCCAAACCTTAGTGAATTGCATTGAAATGCTTACTGCCACAGTTCAACGTTTCTAGGAAGCAGTCGACAACCATTAGCAATTACCAGCTATTTCATGCACCAACCCTCCAACTGCTACTGAAGGAAGTCGACGGCCGGAGGTTCCCCAGCATTATTCTCGCATTGTCACGGAGCCCCGAAGGTCGTTGGGTGACCGTGCCGATGGCAAAAGGGCGAGGTCAGCTTCACCTTCCTATGTCGAATCTGTCCCAGTCGGTGGTTGGCCTTCTACCGAACCACCGAGGGACTATGCCAGCAAGATCATGCGCATGGAGGAGCGCATTGCTGAGATCGCCCTCTGGCAGAAGGCCGAAGGGGGATAGGTATACGACTCCCGTCCCCCATTTTTGGACGAGATTCTGGCAGAGTTGATTCCCCACCATTTCAAGATTCTACAAGTGGACCCCTATGATGGTACCACTTATCTGATGGACCATCTGGGCACATACAAAGCCCATATGATGGTACAAGGCGCCTCCAACACCCTCCACTACATTGCCTTCCCCATGACCCTTAAGAAGATTGCCCGGATGTGGTTCTCTGCCATCCGGCCAGATACGATCCATTCCTTTTCTCAACTCGAATTACTTTTCCTTTCCCATTTTAGGACTTGCAGTCGAACCCCGAAGAATACCGACTGCCTTTTCCTCGTGCTGTAAAAGGAGGGAGAGACCCTTCGGGATTTCATGGCCTATTTCAACTTAGTGGCCATGAAGGTCCTAGACTTAAATGGGGCTGTGGCGATGTCAGCCTTTAAGCGAGGGCTTCGCTCGTCCAGGCTGACCTTCTCCCTGGACAAGAAATATCTGACAAGCTATAGTGAACTCTTGGCCAGAGTGCAGAAGTACGCTCTGGCGGAAGAACAAGCAGCCGACCAACGTCAAGCTGAGGGAAGGCTGACCTCCAAAAAATAGAGTGATAAGGCTCCTGAAGTTCGACCTCTGAGTGATAGTCGGCGGTCAGACCAATGTCGAAGTCCGAAGCCGAGGGACTTTCTCCGAAGGTTCGAGACTTACGCGCCTCTATCCCTACCAAGAGAGAAGATCCTCATTGAGATCGAGAATGAGACCTTTCTGCAAAGGCCTTGGTCGATGAGGGGTCCTCCTGCCCAAAGAAATAAAGACAAATACTGTAAGTACCATAGGGACCATGCGTACAATACTGAAGAATGCCTGCAGCTGAAGGACACCATTGAAGACCTCATCCGGAGAGGGTACCTGTGCAAGTATGTCCGACCCCATCAGGATCGGGCCGGGACATCAAATGCCAGAAACCCTTCGGAGGAGAGGAGCTCCCCAATCAGAGGCCGACTAGCGAGGATGTCGGCATGCTGCATCGACGGTCCAGAGGAAGCTATGAGAATGGGCTCGATATTGTTTAATGGTTGAGGGGCTCCAATGCAATCACCTTCTCTGATGAAGATCTCCTGGAAAATCATGTTTATGAAAATGATCCTATAGTCATGTCGGAATGATTTTCAACTACGATGTAAGAAGAATACTCATAGATAATGGAAGCTCGACAGAGGTATTGCTGTATGATGCTTTTGTGAGAATGAATCTATCCAGATCCATGCTGCAGGAATCCCCCGCACTGCTGACAGGCTTCGAGGGTAACTCCATCGAAGTGGAAGGGGAGATAGTTCTCCCTGTGACGATCGGGACGGAGCCTTTCCAGAAAACCCTCCCCATCAGTTTTGTGGTTGTTCAGACGACCTCACCTTATAATGACATCCTGGGCCGACCGGCCCTCAACAAATTCAGAGCCATCGTGTCCACTTACCATATGTTGGCGAAATTCCCGACCAGGAGCGGGGTCGGAGTGATGAGGGGAGACCGTCGGATGGCCAGGTAGTGTCTGACCATTATGAACCAACAGTCAGAAGGTCATCCCACTTTGGAGCAACTTGACCCTAGAGCTGAGGCCGATGGGCTTGGTCAGCTAGGAGAAAAGATTATGTTTATTCCCCTTCGAGAGGATGATCCCACCAGAGTTCTCCAGATTAGAGGTTCCCTCAGCAAGGATATTAAGTCATAACTGATCGGCTTTCTTAGGAGTAACGCCGACATCTTTGCTTGGTCAGCGTCGGACATGCCCAGAATACAGTCGGAGGTCATCACTCACCAGCTCAAGGTGGACCGACCTACCGACCTGTCCGACAGAAGAAGAGAAGTTTTGCTGCCGAAAGGTAGAAAGCCATCATTGAGGAAGTGAAGAAGCTCCGTGATGCCAGCTTCATCAGGGAAGTCTACTATCCTGAGTGTAGCAAATGTGGTAATGATGAAAAAGGCCAATGGGAAGTGGAGGATATGTGTAGATTACACCGACCTCAACAAGGCTTGTTCGAAGGATAACTTTCTGGTACCCAAGATAGATCAGCTGGTGGATGCCATGGCTGGCCACCAACTTTTCAGCTTTATGGATGCCTTCTCCGGCTACAACCAGATAAAGATGCATCCAGAGGATGAGGAGAAGATTGCCTTTGTCACCGACAAGGATCTGTACTGTTATCGAATGATGCCCTTCGACTTGAAGAACGCCGGTGCCACTTTTCAAAGGCTGATCAACTGAGTGTTCAAAGGATAGCTAGGCAGGAACATGGACGCTTATGTGGATGATTTGATAGTGAATAGTCTCTATAATGCCGAACACATTAGGGACTTGTAGGAATCCTTCGATGCACTCAGGCACATCGGATGAAGCTGAACCCCATGAAGTGTACTTTTAGGATAACCTCTGGCAAGTTCCTTGGGTTTTTGGTCACACAAAGAGGAATCGAAGTGAATCTCGACAAGATAAAGGCCATCACTGAGATGGCACATCCGACCAGCAAGAAGCAGGTGCAAGAGCTCACCGACCGAATTACCTCTCTCAGCCATTTATTTTTCATTCGGCTGAAAAGTCCCCGCCATTCTTCAAGACCCAGCACCAGTCAGAGGGTTTTGTTTGGACTGACAAGTGTCGGTCTGCTTTTGAAGCATTGAAGGAATTGCAGAACCCTCCATTGCTAGCCAAGCCGACGGAGGGGGAGCATTTGTACCTCTATCTTTCGGCGTCAGACGAAGCGATCAGCACCGTCCTCTTACGAGTCGGAGAGGATGGACAGTAGAAGCCCATCTATTATATTAGTAAAGTCCTCCATGATGCCAAAACAAGATACCCCAAGATGCAAAAGCTAATATATTCTTTTGTCATGTATGCCAAGCGGCTCTGACCGTATTTCCAGGCACATTCGATTATGGTGATGACCGACCAACCCCTCAAGGCAATCCTTCGGAGCCCGGATACATCTGGTCAGCTCACCAAGTGGGCTATCAAGCTAGGCGAATTCGACATCTCTTTCCAGCCACGATCCGTCTTGAAGGCCCAGGTAATTGCTGACTTCATTGTAGAGTGTACATGGGGATAGGAAATGCCTCCTCGAATGGTGAAGTAACTGAAGCCGATGCCATCTATGAAGCTGAACCAGCCTGGACCCTCCATGTGGACGGAGCATCAAACCTAGCAAGCTGTGGGGCCGGACTGATCCTGGCCGACTCGGATGGGGAAAACCTGGAATATGCATTACATTTTTTATTTCAGGTGTCGAACAATCAGGCGGAGTACGAAGCCCTCCTCGTGGGGCTACGAATCACCAACGAACTGGGCATCGACCGACTCAGAGTCTTCTCTAACTTCCAACTAGTGGTTAACCAAGTAAAAGGGGAGTTAGAAGCGAGGGATCCGACCCTAGCAAAATATTTAAACAAGGTACAAAACTTCATTCCTCGATTCAGATTTTTCAAAATCTTCCACATACCTCGTCTGCAGAACTCTCGGGCGGACGCCCTGTCAAGGTTGGCTACGACCGCCAGCGAGACTTCTGACCATTTTACCAAGTGGGTGGAGGCCGAACCATTGGCACAAATAACGGAGGCCAAGGTAGAGAACTTCGTCCGAAATAATATCATCTTTCAATTTGGCATTCCCCGGATGATTATTACTGATAACGGAAGACAGTTTGACAACTCTAAATTTCAAGACTTTTGTCAACAATATCATGTCTCTCACCGACTTACATCGGTCGGTCACCCTCAGTGCAATGGAGAGGCTGAAGTCACCAACCGGACAATCTTGCACGGGCTGAAGACCCGGCTCAATGAGGCAAAGAGACTTTGGGCGGAGGAACTCCACTCAGTATTATGGGCGTATCGGACGACTGCCAGAGCATCGATTGGCGAAACTCCGTTCAACCTCACTTATGGAAGTGAAGTTGTCATCCCTATTGAGACCTCTCTTCAATCTCTCCGGATCGAACACTATGCCGAACCGGCCAACTTCGAGTAGCGAAGGGATGACCTGGACTTGCTTGAAGAAACTAGACTTCGGGAAAGCATGAAGATGGCGATATGCCATCAGAAGATGGAGAAATATTACAACTCATGGGTCAAAGCACAAACTTTTCGAGTCAGAGACCTGGTCCTGCGGAGAACTAAAGTTTCAAGGCCGATCGAGCAAGGCAAGATTTTCCCAAATTAGGAAGGACCTTATCGGGTCGTCGAAGTGGTTCGAGCTGGCACCTACCGACTTGCATTTTTGGATGGATGATAGATGGTGGTCCGTGGAATGTAGACAACCTTCGTAAGTATTATAATTGAAGTTCATATTTCTTCTACAAACCACTTTAGAAAGTCTGACTCCGGTCGGCAAAGGCTCTAGGACAGCCCAGTTCTGAAAGTCCGACTCCAATCGGCAAAGGCTCTATGGCAGCCCAGTTCCGAAAGTCCGACTCCAGTCGGTAAAGGCTCTATGGAAGCCCACTTTCGAAAGTCCGACTCTGGTCGGCAAAGGCTCTAGGGCAGCCCACTTCCGAAAGTCCGACTCCGGTCGGCAAAGGCTCTAGGGTAGCCCACTTCCAAAAGTTCGACTCCGGTCGGCAAAGGCTCTAGGGTAGCCCACTTTCGAAAGTTCGACTCTGGTCGGCAAAGGCTCTAGGGCAGCCCACTTTCGAAAGTCCGACTCCGGTCGGCAAAGGCTCTAGGGCAGCCCACTTCCGAAAGTCCGACTCCAGTCGACAAAGGCTCTAGGGTAGCCCACTTCTGAAAGTCCGACTCTGGTCGGCAAAGGCTCTATGGCAGCCCACTTCCGAAAGTCCAACTCCGGTCGGTAAAGGCTTTAGGGCAACCCACTCCCGAAAGTCTGACTCCGGTCGGCAAAGGCTCTAGGGCAGCCCACTCCTGAAAGTTCGACTCTGGTCGGCAAAGGCTCTAGGGCAGCCCACTTCCGAAAGTCCGACTCCGGTCGGCAAAGGCTCTAGGGCAGCCCAATCCGGAAAGCTGATAGACCAACACTTAGGTTAAATTCCTAAGCTCATTACTCCGGCCTGAGCTGAAATCCGACCGCTACCTCAACTACTTCAAAGTCCAGAAAGCCGACAGATCAACACTTAGGTTAAATTTCTAAGCTCGTTGTTCCGGCCTGAGCTAAAATCCGATCACTGCCTTAACTACTTCTGGGTCCAGAAAGCCGATGGACCAAAACTTAGGTTAAATTTCTAAGCTCGTTGTTTCGGCCTGAGCTGAAATTCGACCACTACCTCAACTACTTCTGGGTCCGGAAAGCTGATGGACCAATACTTAGGTTAAACTACCTAAGCTCGTTGCTCCGGCCTGAGCTACCATCCGATCACTACTTCGATCGATTTTGGTCCGGAAAGCCGACGGACCAATACTTACAGTAGAAATCTTATGGGAATCTAGTTTGGCTTGAGTCACTATTCAACGCTTACCCTGGAGGTCCGACCGTCCACTTAGATCAGCCGACTGGTCCACACTTAGTGAGATCTCAGAAAGAAAGATATGAGATAATGTAAAAAGAAAAAGAAAAAGAAAAAGATCTTTCATTGCTTCCCAAAAAGTTTCTTTACAAAGACTGATTGTCAAACCTTTACAGACAACTAGGTCTGACCCTCATAAGCTACAGCATCTATGGCCACTTCGGCCCCCTCAGCGATAATGACTGCTTCGGCCTCCTCAGCCCCTTCGGCTACTTTTGCCTTGGCTCCAATTGGGGCATCCGTTCTGGCCACTTCTATGACGACGTCCACTGGGGCATCGGTCGCTCGGGTACTCGGATCTACTGCCTCCAGGCCCTCCCCTTTCGCTAGCTTCGACGGTTGAAGGAATGATAGATCAAGTTCTGGGAAGGCTTTATTGACCTTTCCCAAGCACTCATCGTATCCGTAGTCAAAGCCGACTATCCCAGCTTCATTCATCTCCTTGGTAAAGTCCTCGGAGGCCTTATACTTTGCGACGGCCTTCTCGCTGGCCGTCTTCAGCAGATCTTGGGCCGTCTTCAACAAGCCCTTGTATCTTTCTACTGATGCCCGATAGCCCTGTGCGCAGACATCACACTCGACTAGATGCCCCTCCTCGATAGCAAGCCGACGGGTCAGGGTCTTGATCTTCTTTTTCTTAATTTTAGACTTGCCTCCCGATCTGCCTTCTAGGCCAGCAAGTCTTCCAACTGCTTTTTCTGGGCCTCCGACTCGGCTCGCAAGGTGGACAGCTCTATCGCTGTGTCCCTCAAGCCGAGCACTTCTTCCCTGGAGGCTGTCAACGCCTACCAGGCTATGTCTCTTGCCAGCTCTGCCGCTTCGGCCCTCTAGGTCAACTGCTCCTTCAGATAGAGCAGCTCACCTAGGCCCTCATCCATCAACAAGTTATCTCTGATCAGCTGCCGACAAACATGCGCAGTTAGGAAGTTGCCACCCATGAATTTGAAATGAAGAAGTAAAAGTGATACTTACCCCCAGAAGGTGACTGAAGGAACTCCTGGCGGCCTCGTTCACCGATCGCTCGTCGTTGTCAGGAGTGGCCCTTTGAAGCAGCTCCTTTGCCTCTTCGGCATCATGACACTTTTGGTGCTCCTCCTCCTCATGGGCATCGCCGGCCCTCTCATCAATGGCCGACGGCCCCTCCCCTGTAGGGATTCCTCTGGTGGTCAGGGAGGTCACCAAAGTTGGCTCCAATGGTAGGGACGAAGGAGCCGCGTCCGCCACAGTCGACATCTGAAGCCTCTCTTCGGTCGGGGCAACCGGTTGCCCGATCGAAGAGGATTGCTCGGATGCGATCATCCTTCGGCATTCAGTCAGAGGCATGTCATCCCCTGACTCGACCGATACCACCATGGTGGACGGCTCTACCGTCCATCATTTTTTTGACCTCTCGGGCACCGGTTCTTTCACCCGCTTCTTCGGCTCCTATGGGGTCAGCTCCGTAATCCGAATTGCCCTCCACTGTGCAGAATGTGCTGAAAGGACTGCCCGATTTGGCTTCATCTTCCCTCCAATCAACAAACAATGTTAGAGTAAGATGCGGTTGCCAAGCCGATAGAGGATAAAAAAAAAGAAAAAAGAAGCTCTTCTCTCTTTACGACTCTCATCCTACCTAGCATCGGGTGCCGGCTGAGTCCGGCCTGGTGAAGACTCCCCTCATGAAGCATAAAGCCGACAAACTTTGAATCTTTGTCATCCAATTTGTGGAAGTCAGCCTCGTCGGCCCTTGAGACTTTCCTTCCATTCAGAGCATTCGGCCTCGGCTCCCTCTAGGCTGCCTCAAAGCCCCACGGCTCCAGGCTATCTACAAAGAAGTACCGGGACTTCCATCCATGAATTGCGGATGGAAGCCCCCTAGAACCTTCCGGCCAGGGCGTGGACTGAACATCCACCACTCTGACTTTGGAAGTCCTGTTTCAACAAGAAAAAACTGGAAAATAAAGATGCTCTTGGCTCGATGTCGGCCTCCCGACATAGAACCACAAAGCCGCGGAGAACCCGAATTCTATTCGGGGTCAGTGGGTGGGGGTGACTCTATAGGTAATGAAAATCTAAACAAAGAAGCTATGGATTGGGAAACGAAGACCGGCTTTCAGGTGGTCTTCGTACACGGGGAGAGCTCCTAAGTTCAAAGGACCGTTCACTCTACTCTCACGGCTAGGGACGGTCAGGTGCAAAGTGGAAGGAATGTTATATACAATCCTCAAGTTTTCGACCCTCTCTCGGGTCATGGCCGATGGAATATCGAAAGGACCGGGTTCCCTATTACCTCGAGCTGAAACTCGACTCCCAGAGGCCATTCTAAAATGGGTTGCAGAAAGGGAAGAAGATGGGAGGGGGGGAAGACAGGACTAACCTGGTCCCCTGGTCCTCTAGGAGAGGCTAAATCATGCAAGGAGGGAGGAGACTGCCTTCTCTTCAAGCACAAGCACGGCAACAAGTTCCTTCTGGGTGCTGCATCCCTCCTTTTTATAGGCGTCTGGGGGCAGCTTCCCAACGCATCCCCCCACGTGCTGAGATCCGATGGCTGGCACCTCAGTTTTTGAGTTGGATGGGAATCCGAGGGGACGCACCGGATTATATCTGGCCGCGTTCCGCATGATAGTCAAAGCAATGGTGGATGGACCACTCCGGGAAGTGTCCCAACCCTTTGATGGAGCCACATGCCCCACATCACATCAAGAATCCAAACGGGCAGCTGCCAGGCACTGTACCAGCAATGACTGCTCCCCCTGTCTTCGCCAATCAGACACTGACACTTGTCCTGGAGCAAAAATCAGAGCAGAAGGTGGCCGGTCGTAGCACGCCGAATCGGATTAGCCATCATCTGAAGGACTGGTGCTTTTACTGCTATTTAATGCCCTCGCCCTTCGATTCTACAAGGGAAAGGGGGACAGTGTTGTACCCTGATGGCTCACCCTCAAGTGGAACTGGCCCATTCTTGCGGTCCGACTGGGCCACCCCTTCAGAGCTTCGACTGGTAATCCTTCAGCGATCCGACCCACTGAAGCTGAGGTCCGAACGACCCTCTCCCACTGGGGTCTGGCCCATCACCCTCCTTCAGCGATCCGACCCTCTAGAGCTGAGGTCCGAATGACCCTTTCCCACTAGGGTTCGGCCCGTCATTCTCCTTTAGCGGTCTGACCCACTGGAGATGAGGTCTGAACAACCCTCTCCTGCTAGGATCCGGCCCGTCGTTCTCCTTCAGCGGTCTGACCCACTGGAGCTGAGGTCCGATCGACCCTCTCCTGCTGGGGTCCGAACGACCCTCTCCTACTGGGGTCCGGCCCATCGCTCTACTTCGAAGGGTTGGCCTCTAGTCCAGCCGACTGCTTTCCCACAGCCGACGTCCGACAGGCGAGCCTTGGCATCCAGGAAATTCCAGAAGCACCTTTCAGTTACTGCAGGATCCTGCTATCCCAACAGCCCTGCTCCACTACTTCCACGATGCCACCATATCTGCGCGCCACATGGCCACTCTCCAGATTCTTTTAGGGGCAGATCGATCTTTCTCAGCCTCTACTCTAGTGGATTTTGGATTGTTCCGCACCTATATAAGGTCCCAGGGGGACCCCATTCAAAGGTAGAAGAATTCTTTCCTCTCCATATGCTGTTCATCCTTTGATTCCTCCATTCTGTTACCTTCAACCTCCTGCTAACTTAGGCATCGGAGGGTCCCTCGCCAGAACACCACTGGCATTTTTGGGGACTTTGTTGCAGGTTCTTCCAGGAGAGGAGCACTCCAGCACATTCAGCCACCCCGGTCCCTGGTCCAGGAGTTGACGCTGCAACAAAACTATTTTTCGTTGTTTTGGTATCTTATGGCTTGCATATCCTTGTCATCCGAGATGGTCAAATGTTCTCTCAAGTGAATATTACCAGATTAGCAGTTGAGTCATTATAGTATCAGTGACAGACTCCTTATGGGCCAATTAAAGGTTCTAAAAATCTTGTCTGACTGATCATTATTGGAAGGTCTGGGTTTTGGTTGCTTAGAATGACCTAGGACCTCAAGCACTAATTCTTTAGGGCCCTAACCAAACAAAGATCGATCAATAGGGCCATGGCCATTGGCACACCTTGAGGTCATTAGCTCTTTGGAGTCATGGGTGTTGATCACCTTGGGGCTCTAATCGATCATGAGTCGATCACTTGGAGCCAGTGGGCATGATTACTTTGGGGCTTTGACTGATTGCAACTCGGTCACTTGAAGCTAGTGGGCATGGATCACCTTTTGGCTTTAACCAATTGTAACTCAGTCACTTAGACCCAATGGGGGTTGATTGACTTTTGACTTTGATCGATCATGACTTGGTCACTTAAAGCCAGGGGCGCTGGTCATCTTTTGGGCTCTGATCGATCATGGGTTAATCACTTAGAGCCATGGATGCTGATCATCTTTTGGATTTTGACTGATCGTGGGTTAGTCACTTGGAGTCATAGACACTGATCACATTTTGGACTCTAACAGATCATAAGTTAGTCACTTGGAGCCATGGGTGCTGATCTCCTTTTGAGTTATAACCAATCATGGGTTAGTTACTTGGAGCCATGGGCACTGATTATCTTGGGGTTCTAACTAATCATGACTCAATCACTTGGAATGATGGGCACTGATCACTTTTTGGGCTTTGATTGATTGCATGTTGGTCACTTGGAGCCAGTGGGTGATAATCACATTAGGGCTCTAATCGATCATGACTCGATCACTTGAAGCCATGAGCACCAATCACTTTGGAGCTCAGATTGATCATGACTCGATCACTAGGAGACATGGGCACTAATCACCTTTTAGGCTTTGATCAACATGAGTCGATCACTTGGAGCCATGGATGCTGATCGACTTTTGTGCTCTTTTCGATCATGGGTTGGTTACTTGGAGCCTTAGGTACTGATCACCTTTTGAGCTTTGACCGATCACGGGTCGATCACTTAGAGCTATGGGCATTGACCGATCATGACTCGGTCACTTGGAGCCTTGGGTGTTGATTGTCTTGGCGCTTTGATCAATCATGACTTGGTCACTTGGAGCTAGAGATGCTGATCATCTTTTGGGCTCTGATCAATCATGTATCAGTCACTTAGAGCCATGGGCATATATCACCTTTTGGACTTTGATCGATCATTGGTTGGTCACTTGAACCATGGGCATTGATCACCTTTTAAGCTCTGACTGATCACAAGTTGGTCACCTGGTGGAATGAGTGCTGATCACCTTTTGGCCTTTGACTGATCGTGGGTCAGTCACTTGAAGCCTTGGGCATTGATGGCCATAGGGCTTTGACTGATCATGACTCAGTCACTTGGAGCAATGGATGCCAATCACCCTTTGGACTCTAACTGATCATGGGTGGGTCACTTGGAGCCAGTGGGCACTAATCATCTTGGAGCTCTGATCGATTACTACTTGGTCACTTGGATTCAGGGGTGCTGATCATCTTAGGATTTTGATCGATCATGACTCGGTCACTTGGAGCTATGGGTGCCGTCGCTTAGGATCTTTGACCAATCATGACTTGGTCACTTGGAGCTATAGATGCTAATCACCTTTTAGGCTATGACTAATCATAAATTTGTCACTTGGAGATAGTGGATGCTGATCGCCTTGGGGCTCTGACCGATCGTGACTCATTCACTTGGAGACATAGATGCTAATCACCTTTCAGGCTCTGACCTATTATGAATCGACCACTTGGAGCTAGCGGATGCTGATTGCCTTGGAGCTCTGACTGATCATGACTTAGTCACTTAGATCTATATGGGTGTTGATCACCTTTTGGGCTTAGATCGATCATGGGTTAGTCACTTGGAGCCATGGGTGTTGATTGCCTTTTGAGTTTTGATTGATCATGGATCAGTCACTTGGAATCATGGGCATTGATCACCTTGGTGCTCTGACAGATCAAAACTCGATCACTTGAAGTTAGGAGTGCTGATCACCTTTTGGGCTCCATGGGTATTGATCACCTTTTGTAGTCTGTCTGATTGTGGATCAATCACTTGAAGCCATGGGTGCTAATTGCCTTTTGGACTTTGACCGATCGTGGGTTGGTTACTTGGAGCTGTGGGTGTTGATTGCCTTTTAGGCTTTGGTTGATCATAGGTTGGTCATTTAAAGCCAATGATGCTAATCACCTTAGGGCTCGACTGATCATGACTTGGCCACTTAGATTCATGGGCACTGATCACCTTTTGAACTTTGATAGATCATCGATTGGTCACTTGGAGCCATGGTTGCTGATTGCCTTTTGGGCTCTAACCGATTATAGATTGTCACATAGAGCCATGGGTGTTGATCGCCTTTTAGGTTTTGACCGATCGTGGGTTGGTCACTTGGAGCCATGGGCACTGATCACCTTTTGGGCTCTGACCATCATGGGTCAGTCACTTGGAGCCATGGATGCTAATTGCCTTTTAGATTCTGACTGATTGTGGATTGGTCACTTGGAGCTAGTAGGCATTGATCACCTTGGAACTCTGATCGATCATGACTTGGCACTTAGAGCCAGGGATGCTGATCACCTTTGGATTCTGACTGATCATAACTCGTTCACTTGGAGCCATGGATACTAATCACTTTAGGACTCTGACTAATCACTACTTAATCACTTAGAGCCATGAATGCTGATCGCCTTTTGGACTTTGATTGATTATGAATCAGTCACTTAGACCTAGTGGGTGCTAATCACCTTAAGGCTCTAATCGATCATGACTTGGTCACTTAGAGCCATATGTGGTGATCACCTTTTGAGCTCTGACCAATCATGAATCAGTCACTTGGAGCTAGTGGGTGTTGATTGTCTTGGGACTTTGATCGATCGTGACTCGATCACTTGGAGCTAGGGATGCTGATCACCTTGGAGCTTTGATTGATCATGACTCAGTTAGTTGGAGCCATGGGCATTGATTGCCTTAGGGCTCTAATTGATTGGACTTGGTCACTTGGAGCCATGGGTGCTGATGCCTTGGGACTCTGACTAATTACGACTCGGTCACTTGGAGCAAGTGGGCACTTATCACCTTTTGGGCTCTGACCAATCATGATTCGATCACTTGGAGCCAATGGGTGCTGATCACCTTTGGGCTCTAACTGATCATGACTCAATCACTTGGAGCCAGGGGTGGTGATTGCCTTGGCATATTTCTAATGCATCACTTATCAAGTAGATGCCTCGATATCCCAAGCTCTCGAAGTGCCCCACTGTTAAGGAGCACCGCTTGGCATGGTTTTTTGAATTCCAAGAAATTTTGACTAAGCATGCTCTAGATGGGATGGACCTTTGGGGCACTATTCATTAGGGGATGAAAATTTTTGGAGACCATTGCCACCCCTAACTCTATTTCCTGGGACTACTTGGTTCCTGTGACGTCCGGTGGGCACTGGTTGGGCAGGTGAGCAATTGAATTTTTATAGAGCTCACTATAAAAGGAGAGAGGGGAGTAATGTGCTTCCTTAACACCTTTTGGCCACTCTATTACTGAAATGTCTAGGAGATTATCGTACTTAGGCTCCAATGATCTTCTAGGTCGCATGACTCCCTTTCTCAATGGAGAGGTTCTTCCCAGGAAGATTGTTTTGCAGGCGAGTTGTGTGGTGGCCACTTTGGAATGAGGGCACCTAAAATGGCTGGCAGCTTTGTTATGCTATTACCACTACAGTTGGTTGGTGGACTTAACATCTGGCATACTAGCTATGTCACTATTTGAGCAATTGGTTGGTAGACTTAAACACAAGGAGGAGGGCATAAGCTGCTTGTCCTATCATCGAGACCTTCCTTCGTGGGCACCCATGCATAAATGTAAAGGCAGAAAAAAAGCCCCAACCTTTGGTTGTAGATAGGAGTACTATCTTGGGGATTCATAGGGGGTCGTCATCTAGACTCACCAGTAAGCTTCCTTGGCTCATCGATTCCCTACCTTGTTGAGCACTACTTCCCCTAGGAGAGCTGTCGTGTGTGCTCTTCATCATATTGGCTTCACCTAGAGGAGGGGTGCACCATGGCTCTAATGATGCTTGCCTTGAAGATGCACCTACTTTGATGGCAGTGTTATGAGCCAAAGGGTGCCGGGCACCTTCATACAGCACCTACCGACAATCCCGATATGGGTCAAGGCATGCTCGGCCATTTTCAAGATGCGCTTATGGCTCCCTCCCAACTTTATAGAAGAGCTTGAGAGTTTTGGAGTCCTCGAATTCTTCGAGGAGCATTTTTGTTATTTTTCTTGTATTTTAAAATTATAGGAAATCGTGTCATCAATTATGAGGCTATAATCTATTGATGTGGCATGATCATTGATGTGGAACCATGTTGGACCCAGCTAGTAGCCATGCTAGCAAAAGGTGCCACTTGAATGCGATGGCCAGATGAAGACTCGAGGTCGAGGTCAGCTCCCATCCAAGGTTGAGCTCCCGGTCGAGGTCGTGCTCCTGTCTCCCGAGGTCAAGCCCTCGAGGTCGAGCTCTTGGCCAAGGCATGTCCTGTCTCTCGAGGTCGAGCCTCTGATCGAGGTCAGCTCCCATCCGAGGTCGAGCTCTTGGCCAAGGCATGTCCTGTCTCTCGAGGTCGAGCCTCTGATCGAGGTCAGCTCCCATCCGAGGTCGAGCTCCCGGTCGAGATCATGCTCCATCTCTTGAGGTCAAGCCCCTGGCTGAGGTCAGCTCCCATCCAAGGTCAAGCTCTTGGCCAACGTCATGTTCATCCTATCCCTCGAGGTCGAGCCCCTGGCCAAAGTTAGCTCCCATCCGAGGTCGAGCTCTCGATCGAGGTCATGCTCCCATCTCTCGAGGTTGAGCCCCTGATCAAGGTCAGCTCCCATCCGAGGTCAAGCTCGGGTCGAGGTCATGCTCCTGTCTCTCGAGGTCGAGCTCCTGGCCGAGGTTAGCTCCCATTGATGCAGAACAAAGAACAAAGAAGCGTATGCGGAAGTAAATTTAGGATTAATTTCTTTTTTTTTATATATATTTCAGAAATTGGCTTTGACTCAAAGTAAAGCTAAACTAAGTTGAAGGAAACTAGGTAAGGATTGAAAGCACAATTTAGAAGAAACTAAATTATCAGAGTAGTTCAGAAGTAACGGATCGCTGGGGGTTGAGAAACTCCCAGACCTAGGGTTTAGCTCTGAACTTTCAACAGAACAGAAATAGAGAGGAGAGATGGTTTACCAACCAGACAGTGATCTTCTCAGAATTTGGGTGGAAGAACTCTCTCGAGCAGATTGTTGGATCCTCGGATTTGGCTATCTTTGCAATGGATCCTCCAATACTGGTCTTGTGGTTTGGTCGGCTTCTCCTGGACTTAGGATCTGGGAAGAAGAAAAACAAGAGATGGATTCAGAGACTCAGGGAAGGATTTACCAGTTCGAAGAACTTGAAAGCTGATGTCGCTGAGATCCGGATTCTCTTGAAGGCTGATTCGACTCCCTCTGGAAAGAGCTTTGGATCTGAAGTATCCGGACTGTAGCTGGATGCTGGTGGTCGGCCTAGACTTGGAGAGAGAGGCCGTGGGAGGTGGAATATGCTAGGGCTTGGTGGAAAGAGAAGGGTGATGGGCGGCTAAGGTTTGGGAGTGAAGTGGCTAACCTAGGGTTTGGGTTTTGGAGATCTCACACCTCCTCAAGGTTCCTGGGGAACTCGGATTTACTCCCTCACGGAGCTCAACACCTGGATGCAAGTGCGGAAGAGAGAAAACACAAAGTTTGCTCACAAAAAAATTTGGTTTCATTCATCTGATTCATTTAAACTTACAAGAGGGGTTTAATTTATAGGGCTTTACAAGAGAGTAGGGTTTTACATCTTCCCATGTGGGACTAAAGAAGGGGATCTACAAATCAGGATAATCCATACACATATGGTCAGCCAAGGTACCAAAAAATTTGATTTGGGTTATAAAAGGCAGGTAGATGGCGCCTCCTTGCTTGGGTCTTCAAGAGAGGATTTCTTTCCTTCCATGGATCAACTCTTTTGGACTCCTCCTTTTCTTCCTCCCTAAGTCAAGGCCCTTCCCATCTTTGTTTTGGATATTTTTGGCAGGTAGTGGCCGCCTCCTTGAAGTTCTCTCCAAGAGAATTTCTTCCCTTTCATAGTTTGGTTCTTTTGGGAAAGACTTGGGCCGCCCCCTTGATTTGTGGACTCCTGGTGGATTTCTCCTCAACTGGCGCATGAGAGAAGGAAGCTGCTATCTGTGGTGTGGGGACCAAAGGCTGCTGGATGTAGATATGGCACCCCCTGGACTCAGGCGTATGGCTGGGAGTGTGGCTGGGAGTGTGGCGTCCACTTGCTAGGCCTTGGGAGAAAATGTAACACCCCAGGTTGAAGCCCTAGTCCACTACTGAGTCAACATGACTCAACAAAATAAAAATGCAGGTAATATAGACTCAAGCTAAATTGAGTTGATCTAGTCAACTCTTATTACAAACCAAAAAACCCTAATTCTTCGGGCAAGGTTAATCAGAGATCCAGATGGAGCTCTGAAGTCTTCTACTGAGTCTGGTGCCCGCACCAATTCTCCCAGGGTGGGAGGAACTCGACCCTGTCGAGTATGGATCAAGTTGGCTCTAGTATCTCTCCAAGAGGTCTGGGTCCAGCTTTTGTAATACTTCTCGGGAGATCCAAGAGTCATCAGAATCTGGCCTTCCTAGCCAGTGGACCAGGTATCTTTGGTATCCTCGATTACTAGTAGAGATAACCTGATCATCCAGGATCTTTTCAATCTGCTCTTTCCTCACAGGCCAATTTGTTGGTGGACACACAGGGTCAGGTTCACTCTCAAGAGCAGGATTAGGTTCAAAAGCCTCACTGGGAATCACAGCTGGCTCCCTATACTCTATTAGGTCTGTAATGTTGAAAGTGGAGCTAATGCCTAGTTCTGGAGGTAACTCGAGCACATAGGCATTGGATCCTACTCTCTTTACCACTCTAAATGGTCCAGCTCCCCTAGCATGTAACTTTCTAACGGTTCCAGGAGGAAACCGTTCAGGCCTTAACCTAATCATTACATAGTCTCCTTCGTCAAAAGTTTTGACTCGCCTTTGAGAATCAGCCAATTTCTTATAAGTTTCATTACTTAAATTTATTTTGGCTTGAATTTCTTTATGCAAGTCTTTTATATGCTGTGCAAAAACTTCGACAGACTCAGAGACCCGTGTGTGGATTGGTAAAGGAGCTAGGTGAAGAGGTGTGTGGGGTTTGTAACCATGCACAATTTCAAATGGACTCTTACCCGTAGACCTATTGACTGAGTCATTATATGCAAATTCAGCTCTAGGTAAGTACAAATCCCAGTTCCTAATGTTTTCACCAACAAGACACCTTAGCAGATTGCCTAAACTACGGTTCACTACTTCGGTTTGGCCGTCAGTCTGGGGGTGATAGGCAGTTGAAAACTTAAGTTTCGTCCCTAACTTATGCCAAAGGGTTTTCCAGAAATAGTTGGTGAACCGAACATCCCTATCTGAAACAATGGTCTTGGGTAAGCCATGGAGTCGAACTATCTCATTAAAGAACAGGGTGGCTACCTTAGTCGCATCAAATGTTTGGGAACAAGGCAAGAAATGGGCCATCTTGGAAAATCGGTCTACTACAACACAGATAGAGTCATGCCTCCTCTGGGTCTTACGCAAACCTAACACAAAGTCCATGCTCACATCTTTCCAAGGACGATCTGGGACAGGGAGTGGGGTATAGAGGCCGGTGTTCTGTTTTCGCTGTTTGGCAACAGCGCAGGTTCGACACCTAGCCATAATGTGTGCTACATCTCTTTTTAAGCTAGGCCAGAAAAAATGGTCTTCAATAGCCAGGGTGGTCTTATCTTTTCCGAAATGGCCAGCTAAGCCTCCAGCATGAGTTTCCCAAATCATGAATTCCCTAAGAGAGGTTCTAGGGATACAAAGCCTATTCTTAAAGAACAGAAAGCCATCTAAAAGGGAATAATCCTTATATTCACTAGATGGTCCTTGAGTTAGATCCTGGTACACAGTCTTAAAATCCGGACACGACTCATATTCCTCTTTGATTTGCTTAAACCCTATGACTTCAGCCCTAACAGAATTCAACAACAAAGATTGACGACTAAGGGCATCAGCTACCTTATTTTCAGACCCAGCCTTATGCTTCAAAACAAAAGTATAGGACTGGATATACTCTACCCACTTAGCATGCCTAGGGTTAAGCTTCTTCTGAGAATTCAAGAATCTAAGAACCTCATGATCCGAAAACAGCACAAATTCTTGCGGTAGCAAATAATGTCTCCAGTAACGCAAAGCTTGCACTACCGCGTAAAATTCCTTATCATAGGTAGAATACCTAAGCTTAGCATCATTAAGTTCTTCACTAAAGAATGCTACGGGATGGTTTCTTTGGCTTAGGACACCACCTATACCTACTCTTGAAGCATCACAGGCAACCTCAAATACCTTTGAAAAGTTCGGTAGTCTTAAAATGGGTGCCTGGGTCATCCTATCCTTAAGATCTAGGAAGGCTTTATGGGCTGCTTTGGTCCACTGAAATTCTCCCTTTCCTAATGCAGTCTGTGATAGGAGCAACTACAGTACTAAACCCCTTGATGAATCGCCTATAGAAGGTAGCCAAGCCATGGAAACTTCTGACTTCATGCACACTGGTCGGCTCTGGCCATTCTACTATGGACCTAATCTTTTCAGGATCGGCAGCCACGCCGTCAAGGGTTACAACAAATCCAAGGAAGATAATCCTACTGGTCATAAATTCACACTTTTTGAGATTACCGTTGAGACTATCATTCCTCAAAACTTGACAGACTTGTCTAAGGTGGCCTAGGTGATCTGCAGGGGTCTTACTATAGATCAGGATGTCATCAAAATAGATCACTACAAACTTCCCTATGAAAGCTCTAAGTACCTGGGTCATAATCCTCATGAAAGTACTAGGGGCATTGGACAACCCAAAAGGCATAACAACCCATTCAAAGAGACCATCCTTAGTCTTGAAGGCTATTTTCCACTCATCCCCTGGTCTAATCCTAACCTGATGATAGCCGCTCTTGAGATCAATTTTAGAAAAAACCATGGCACCGGCCATCATATCAAGCATGTCATCTAGTCTAGGGATGGGGAACCTATACTTGATTATGATTTTATTGATGGCACGACTGTCAACACACATCCTTCACGTGCCATCCTTCTTCGGGGTTAGAAGTGCAGGGACTGCACAAGGGCTAAGACTCTCTCTAATGAACCCCTTCCTCAACAATTCGCCAACCTGCTTTTGCAGTTCTTTATGCTTAGATGGATTCATCCTATAATGGGGCAAGTTAGGTAAAGTAGCTCCTGGGACTAAATCTATGGAATGCTGAATATCCCTAAGAGGTGGGAGGTGGTCTGGCAGATCCTCGGGAAAAACATCCTCAAATTCTTCTAATAAAGGCTTAACTTCCTGAGGAGGCTCTAAGGGTGTAGGAGTCCTAAGTTCCTTAGCAGTCAACATCCAAATGGGTGAACCACTATGAATTTCTTGCTCTAGATCCTTGGCACTAATTAGGTTCACTCCAGTCTTCATTTCTCTGACCTTACTGGTTCCTTTAGCTACCTTGTCCTTAGGAGGGACTGAATGGATTGTGATTTTCTTCCCATTGAAACTAAAGACACAGGTGTTGGATTTTCCTAAGAGGGTGGCATCATGATCATACAACCAAGGTCTTCCAAGAATTATACTGCTCACCCCCATGGGCAAGACATCACACCAAATCTTCTCTTGATAGGATTGCATTTGGATTTGGACCTGACATCTAGACTGGATGGGTATAGAGGTAGAGTCTACCCAAGAAACCTTATAGGGGTTGGGGTGGGGGACTGGGGTTAAGCCTAACATTTTGACAGTGCTAGTAGAAATGGCATTCACACAGCTCCCACTATCTATGATGATTTTACAAACCTTATCCCCTAGTTTAAGGAAAGTCTGTAGGATGTTAGTCCTACGCCAATCTTCCTGAACTTTAGTCTGGGACAGGATGCATCTCACAACCCCTAAGTGGTCAGACTCAGTGGATTCTTCTTCTCCTTCATACTCATCAACCAAATTCATTCCGGCCTCATAAACTTCTTCTTCAAACTCCTCATTAGGCTCGGAATTCTCTTCTCCTCCCTCTTCTATATATAGGGATCTACGAGGGCACTGGCTAGAAACATGACCTACCTTATGACACTTAAAACAAGCTATGGCTGTGCACTGATTGGAGATATGACCGGGCTTCTGGCACTTAAAACAGACGATACTAGGGGTTCTCTGGGTGTCAAGTGCCTTACCTTTGTCCATGGGCCTAGGGGTGGGAATACCCTGATTAGGCTTGCTAGGGGTAACCTAGCTAGGTCCATTTCTTGGGATTGGGGCACTAACCCTAGATGGCATGGGTCCTCTCTGAAACTTCTCAGTGTTCAGTGCAATCTGAAAGGCTTGGTCTAGGTCAGTAACCTCTCTCAGAAACAACTCTCTCTTAATATCTTTCCTAAGTCCAGCCGTAAATCTAGACAAAGTGACCTCATGGGCTTCACTCACATCACATCTCATTAGGTATTCATCAAAGGTGGTTATGTAGTCTGAAACAGATCGGTTTCCTTGTTTCAAAGTCTGCCATTGGTCTAACAGATTTTGCTGGTATGAAATGGGTAGGTACTTGTCTCTAAGCTTCTCTTTCATACCCTACCAAGTGGTTATGGGCTCTGCATTTCGTCTTCTAGTGGTCAGCTCAATGTTCCCCCAGTATAACCTAGCTTGACGTATTAATTTCATCTTGGCAAACTTGAATTTCCTCTCCTCAGACATGGCATACCACTCAAAGTACTGGTCTATCTCACCCTCCCAATCAGAATACACCTTAGGATTTAAGCTACCATCAAAAGTGGGTGCATCTAACTTGATATTCCGAATGAACCTATCATCTCTATCCTCAGGTTCTGGGTCAGGCCTCCTATGATTAGGTTCTGGATCTCGGTATAAAGGTCTTCTAGGCTCTTGGTGTGGGTGAGGTTGAGGCACATTAAAATCTGGGTCAGGAGTCCAATTTCGATGCCTAGGTTCCTCAAGTACTTGGACTCGATCCCTAAGCTGGGAAAAATTCTCATTCATATCCTGACTTAATTTGTTCATACTCTCAGTAAGAGCTCTAACGATGGCCTCTAAATCAGGTTGGGTTTGACCAGGTTGGTAGGGTACTCCATTCCGGGTAGACATGATGCAATCAAGCACACAAAATGAGACTCAACTGACGACTACGGGCTAATTAGACCTAGAGCCCAAACTAGATGCCCAATCAGAGTGGCAAGCTAGCCTGTAGTAACTCAGGACTCAGCCAGGCAGGTGTAAGGGGAGTGTTAGGTCCCTGAGTGCCAATCCTAGACACCAATCAGAGATTGGCCAAGTAGGCAGACCAGCACACAAACCCTTCGGGATGGAATCCCTGAACCACCATTCTAGACACTGAGTACAAAACACACACAGAGTAACCAGACAAACTGACTCAACACTAGCCTTGACCCGACTTGTTGATGTCCCTAGCCCACTAGGACAAATTAGGTCTAATCAATTTTTAGATTAAAGGCTTAGGTTCGAATGAGTGGGTGGTGGTTTTGGGATAAGGAGAGGTTATCAACTCCTCCCCTTATCTTAGATGCTCAAATGCCCTTAAGATGAATTAAGAGATGAACACTCAAAAATACTTGGATTGCAGAACACAAAAATAGAGTTACAGTGATTTAATTTTCAGAAATCCCACGGAAACCAATAAATCACAGGAAAATTATGAAAAATAGTTTCAATTATATGGTTTCAGAAAAATAAAAATCACCAAATTTGGAGTTACCCGCAGTGAGAAATAATTCCTGCAATAGGGCAATTACGGGCTGAAAACAGAGCACTTCCCCGTTTACAATTCCTGCTACAAAGTTATAACCCAACGGATCCCCTACACGCCCTAGGAACACCCCGTGGAATGGGAAGAGGAGGTTTGCACCTCGATTTGTTCCTAGGACCGGACGTCCTGGGGAGTCTACTTCGAGCAGACAAAGTAAAAAGAGAGAGACTGAAACAAGCAATCAAAACAGAAACCCTAGATAGGACTCTGATACCAAAAATGATGCAGAACAAAGAACAAAGAAGCATATGCGGAAGTAAATTTAGGATTAATTTCTTTTTTTTTATATATATTTCAGAAATTGGCTTTGACTCAAAGTAAAGCTAAACTAAGTTGAAGGAAACTAGGTAAGGATTGAAAGCACAATTTAGAAGAAACTAAATTATCAGAGTAGTTCAGAAGTAACGGATCGCTGGGGGTTGAGAAACTTCCAGACCTAGGGTTTCGCTCTGAACTTTCAACATAATAGAAATAGAGAGGAGAGATGGTTTACCAACCAGACAGTGATCTTCTCAGAATTTGAGTGGAAGAACTCTCTCGAGCAGATTGTTGGATCCTCGGATTCGGCTATCTTCGCAATGGATCCTCCAATACTGGTCTTGTGGTTTGGTTGGCTTCTCCTGGACTCAGGATCTGGGAAGAAGAAAAACAAGAGATGGATTCAGAGACTCAGGGAAGGATTTACCAGTTCGAAGAACTTGAAAGCTGATGTCGCTGAGATCCGGATTCTCTTGAAGGCTGATTCGACTCCCTCTGGAAAGAGCTTTGGATCTGAAGTATCCGGACTGTAGCTGGATGCTGGTGGTCGACCTGGACTTGGAGAGAGAGGCCGTGGGAGGTGGAATATGCTAGGGCTTGGTGGAAAGAGAAGGGTGATGGGCGGCTAGGGTTTGGGAGTGAAGTGGCTAACCTAGGGTTTGGGTTTTGGAGATCTCACACCTCCTCAAGGTTCCTGGGGAACCCAAATTTACTCCCTCACGGAGCTCAACACCTGGATGTAAGTGCGGAAGAGAGAAAGCACAAAGTTTGCTCACAAAAAAAATTGGTTTCATTCATCTGATTCATTTAAACATACAAGATGGGTTTAATTTATAGGGGTTTACAAGAGAGTAGGGTTTTACATCTTCCCATGTGGGACTAAAGGAGGGGATCTACAAATCAGGATAATCCATACACATATGGTCGGCCAAGGTACCAAAAAATTTGATTTGGGTTATAAAAGGCAGGTAGATGGCGCCTCCTTGCTTGGGTCTTCAAGAGAGGATTTCTTTCCTTCCATGGATCAACTCTTTTGGACTCCTCCTTTTCTTCCTCCCTAAGTCAAGGCCCTTCCCATCTTTGTTTTGGATATTTTTGGCAGGTAGTGGCCGCCTCCTTGAAGTTCTCTCCAAGAGAATTTCTTCCCTTTCATAGTTTGGTTCTTTTGGGAAAGACTTGGGCCGCCCCCTTGATTTGTGGACTCCTGGTGGATTTCTCCTCAACTGGCGCATGAGAGAAGGAAGCTGCTATCTGTGGTGTGGGGACTAAAGGCTGTTGGATGTAGATATGGCGCCCCCTGGACTCAGGCATATGGCTGGGAGTGTGGCTGGGAGTGTGGCGTCCACTTGCTAGGCCTTGGGAGAAAATGTAACACCCCAGGTTGAAGCCCTAGTCCACTATTGAGTCAACATGACTCAACAAAATAAAAATGCAGGTAATATAGACTCAAGCTAAATTGAGTTGATCTAGTCAACTCTTATTACAAACCAAAAAACCCTAATTCTTCGGGCAAGGTTAATCAGAGATCCAGATGGAGCTCTGAAGTCTTCTGCTGAGTCTGGTGCCCGCACCACCCATCCAATGTCAAGCTCCCGATTGAGGTTATGCTCCCACCTCCTGAGGTCGAGCTCTTGAGCATAGGGCCTCTGTTTTCCAAGACAGAGTTCCAGCACAAGATCTAGAGGTGTCGTCCACCACTAGATGGTCAGCCAGGAGCAAGGGAGAGAAGATCGGAAGGAATTCAAATCATGGTGAGGAAGCTCTAGGTTACTTTCGACACCTAGAGGGTGGTTCATGTCTTGTCGGAGGCTCCAGGCTCTACAACATGCCACCTGCACCTCTACGTGATGCATGCCCCACCAAGCTCCAAGCCCTGCCACACGCTTCCTGCGCCCCCTGTTGTGCAACCGGGGCTCTAGTTCCCGCGACACACCACCTGTACCTTCTCCAAGAAGAGTATCCTAATAAGGCCCTAGGCCCTAAAATATACTGACAGTCCCTCCTGGAATAGAAATGTTCCTTCCTGGCTCAGGGCTCAATAGCATAGTGCGCATGCCTCCCATAGGAACTGCTCCACCGAGGGACAAGACTTGTACCATGCCGATGAACACCCCCAATGAAAAGATCTCCTTCCAAGGACCGGTCTAAGGGGAGAGAGGCCACTGGCAGAGAAAACCTCACCAAGAGAGGGTACCGAGAAAGGGACATCCTGATGAGACCCTAGAGCTGATCTAGGCCATTTATCCCATATAAAATGGAAGAAGGGACCTCCGGTGAGGACAATCAGTAAGATAAAGAAAGCAAGAAGGCAAGGGACCCAGAGAGAGAACCACCTTGCACTATAACTTCCCACTCATTCCATCTCTTTTCATTCGATCTTATTTTCTTCTCTATGCGGAGGTACCCTAATCCTTCATCATAGAGGATCTGTTCCCCTTGATCATCCTAACTGACTTGATTATCGAAGTATCCCCACCAGAATTTCCAGCTCGAGTCTCCTCTTTTTGTAGGACAAGTCAACCTAGGATCCATAAAAAGCTCGACATATCCGAGACATGTCAGAGCTATAGGCCACGATGATCTAGGTGGTACCAGATTGGCATGCCAAGTAGGGGGACAAGTCATTGATTGTAGAAAGTCCAATAGCAAGTCCCCTACTACTAGAAGAGCACCCATGGACATCTGTGGCCCCATGGTGATGACTTGCATATAGGAAGGTTCCATCAGCCATGCAGGGGACCCTCCATACCATGGTGACCAATAAAGCTTGGAGAGGGAGCCCCCCGCTCCACCACCACCACCTTTGGTAGACCTCTAGCTCGTCACACTCGCCTAGCAGGTCCAATCCTTGGCAACGATAGTGCATTATCTCCATCAGCACCATTGGCCCGTGGCAACATAGTAGCGGTCGGGAATGCTGGCATCCCACATCGCTGATCCCTGCAACAGCCTACGGTCCTTTCAGGAGGGGCCATAACGTGCGGCCTCCAACTGGTGGGGAGGCCCACAAGTGGTCAAGAAGAAATAGCAGGATGGTCTGACTGGCCAAGAGAGCAGCTCCTCAGACTTGGACCATGGCACACTCTCACACTGATGGCATTGATGTAGTCAATAATTGAGGCATGAGTCACTCTACTCTGTGCACCCTTCACCCTTGACGGCCTCTACTGAAGGGTTCACAGATGAGGCCATCCATTGTTGAGCAAAAAGGCACCTCGAAGAGCAAGAGTGCAAGCTGGCTAACCTGTCCCACCTGTTTGTAAAGATTCAGGGCTCCTCCAATGAGCCTACAAGTTATGATACCTGCCTACCTTTCTCCCACAAGATCCAAGAGGAGCCAATTCCAAATCAGTCATGGATGCCTTAAGTTAATCCCTATGATGGGACAACCAAACCCTTGGACCACCTTGAAAGCTACAAGGCTCTCATGAGGGTCTAGGAGGTTATTGACACCCTCCTCTACGTTGCCTTCCCAACTATGCTCTGTAAGGATGCTTGAGCCTAGTTCTCCCGACTCGAGCCAGGGAGCATTGACTTGTTCAAACAGCTGGAAAGAAAGTTTGTGTTACACTTCAATGCATAAAGAAAGGTGTCACATGAGGCCGACGGCCTCTTCTCTATCCGTCAGTAAGACTGAGAGCCCCTCTAAGATTATGTATCATATTTTAAAACCATCACCCTAGAGATCTACCACCTCAATGAGCCACTCGCCATGCTGGTACTAAAGAGAGGGCTTAGGACCTCCCGCTTCACCTACTTTCTTGATAAGAAGCCTTCGAAGACCTACTCGGAGCTCCTCCTCCGGGCCCATAAGTTCATCCATGAAGAGGAGGACGACCACACTAGGAGGGAGCTAGACGGGACACCACTGAAGAGATAAGCCATGGGAGAATCTAGCATCCCGGCCTTAAAAACTGTGCCCACCCTTCGATAGGGCCCTAGGCGTAGAGTCGACCCTGCCACGAAAGAAAAGTTTACTCCTATCCTCGCCCTGAGAGCTAAGATCCCCATGGAGATCGAGGGCAAGCATTTCTTGCATCGTCCTTTCCCATTGAGGCCATCCACTAGATGCGACAAGTCTCGCTACTACTACTTCCATCGAGACCACGGCCATGATACTGAAGAATGCCACCATCTGAAGAGGGAGATAGAAGATCTAATCAAGCATGGCTACCTTGAAAAGTATGTAAAGGGAGGAGCTACCCTAGCAGCCCAGAGCAAAGAGGCCTGGCCACTTGCCATTGACAACCGGTCCACTGAGAAGCTAGTGGGGATGATCTCCTAGGGGGTAGGGAGAAGCTTGAAAAGGGATAGGGGCAGAGAAGAGAGTGATGATGTACTCCCTAGTGAGGGAAAAATGTCGGCTAGGATAGATAAACCAAATAATGATGATGTTGTTGTTGGGTTCCTCAGACCAGGCACAATGAAAAATCGAGTTTTAAAATTTTTATTTTTCAAAACCCTAACTGGCTAGAACCTAGAACCCTAAACCCTAGGACCACTTGAGCATAACAACTAATAAATCAAATCTTTAAGGTTATAGAGGAATACCTGGAGTGCTATACTCCTATTTCTACAAGGCACATAAGTGTATGCCCTCTAGAGGTGATCCACATAGGAACCGGACCAAGGAAGCACTCATACCAAGCTTGCTTATTTGATTGGAACTCTTCCAGCAGCCTTCTAAACTTTCTCCTTTTGCTGGACTCTCTACCCTCTTGTAGGGCACTCAGAGCACTCTCTAATCCTCTCTCAAAATCTGGTTATCCCTTCTATAGCTCTTCCTTGGACCTTGTCTTAAAGTGACAAGGTTTGTCTTAAAAGGACAAGTCTTGTCTTAAGAGGACAAGGCTTGTCTTAAAAGAGCAAGAAAGAAGAATAGAAATGACTCTATTAGATGAAAATTGGAATGCATGGCATCAGATTATAGATGCCTATTTTTAGAGAGGGATGAGGCACCTAATATGTCTCTATCTCAGCCATCTGATAAGACCCTTCAATGAGGAGTCTTTTGGATGAATAGACATATCATGATACCACCTTTCATGCACCAAGAGACATATAAATGTCTCTTAGATTTTCCAGCATTTTTTCTATATGCCATATGGCATATTACTGGTCAGGAATAAAGCAAGGGGCATGGGATCTCAAGAGGTGTATCAAAGAAAACTCAGAGTCTTGAAATAGAAGGACTCTGGCCTTTCAAATTTGTGCCTCTTTATGAAATGTCGCAACCTTTCATTGTGCGCCTCTTTATTCCATGCCAATTCTTCATTTTGACCAGTCAAAGCCCATTCATTTGGGTGTGGAGATTAGGGAGAAAGTCTTTAGGCTTATCTGGAATAGGTGATTAAGTGGCAGAATGACTCTTGGTCTGCACCCCTTAATGTTGCCACACACAATTCTTGGTGCCAAGAGTCCCATGCTAGTAAGACTCTTCCATAATTCCAAGATAAAGCCTAAATAAATTTAGATAAAATCTGATTAAGGCTATCCTAATTAATACACAACCCAATTTAAGTCCCTTTTAAATTGGTTAGCCCAATTAGCAAGCAAGCTCATCCAATTCAATTGGGTTAGGAGTTGGGTTAGCCAACATATGCTAGTATGTCAATTAGCTAGCCAATTAGGATTCCATGATCCTAATAAAAATAATTGACTTTCTTGGCTAATCTTTTAATGTGTGACCCTTTGGGTTCCACATCTAGCTAGCAGTAGGTCTAGGTCCAAGCCAATTCGATCCAATCAAAATTGATTAACTTAATTAGGTCAAATCGAGCTGACCCAAGTTTCCAATTTGAAACTAGCTTCCAAATTGACTCATAAATCCAATCAATTAATTCATTAAAATCTACAAGACATGATTAACATCTAGCAACATGTCATGCCTACCCAAAAGATGAGAAATTTGGTAGAAACTCTTAAAATACCCTTCAGTGAAAAGTTACCATGCAATTCAATCTTCGATCATACTTTATCTCGATTAAGTGATGGACATTGATAAATGTCAAACCCTAGCACTTAATCCTTTTGAGTCTCAATTTGATAATGAAAACTCGATCGATGATAGATTAGAAACCCTATCTAATCTCATCTTGCTTTGATCAAAGATTTCCTGAGTCAATAATCGAAGAGATTTCATGGGATAACTACTCCCCTTACTAGGAGTGATTGATTCCTTGTTGACCTACTCATTACCTTCATACACAATCCACCCTATCTAGAAGCATCCTGTACATGACTTAATTATTATGAATGAGTATGTACCAAAACATGCATTCATGTTCACAAGATACTATGGTAGTTTCAAGTCTAAGGATCACATGCACAACTCCCACTAAGAGAACATACTTTTTGACAAGTAAGACTTCCATTTGATGTTCTCTTGTCGGATCAGTTTAGTGGACTCATAACCTAATAAGCACCCACATCCTTGTACTAATATCTCTACACAAGTGGTTGTGAGACCAACCACCCTCTCTGTCGAGCTTACATAGGATGTACTAGTCTTTCCATATTCATCAATCCTCAAATCGATGATCCATCGATAGAAACATTTTAGATTAGGGTTTATAGGAACCTAAGTCACACTATTATGATCTCCATCATAACCTTAATTCCATTGCCTTAACCTATGGGAATCATAATCTTATAATTAAAACATAAGACACAGCAAATGATGAATTAAAAATTGCCTTTTTTTATTCAATCTTGAGTTGGGAGAATACAAAAATGCCACTGTGATTGGCTTTCAGGACATAATTCTTTCAATCTTTTACTTGCACTAGAGCCAATCGCCCTTGTATTTAACACCCATACATCTAGATGGCGATCTAACTACTATAGAGGAAGGGCCTTAGTGAATGGGTATGCTATGTTGTTCTTCGTATGAACTCGTTCTACTACCACATCATTTCTTTCAATGATTTCTTGAATGAGGTGGAAGTTCCTTAGGATGTGCTTGGACTTATGATGAGACATTGGTTCCTTCACTTGTGCGACAGCTCCATTTTTATCACAATATAGTGGCACCAGTTGTTGTACAACAGGAACCATGCCCAATTCCATGATGAATTTCTTCATCCACATAGCTTCCTTTATGGCTTCATTTATAGCTATGTACTCTGCCTAAGTGACCGAGTCAGCAACAGTTGACTGCTTAGTACTCTCCAACTCACTGCACCACCATATAGGGTAAAGACATACCTTGATATGGATTTGCTATCATCTAGATTTGATTGAAAACTAGAATCCGTATACCCTTCTAGTTTGAACTCTGATCCACCATATATTAGAAAAACATCTTTAGTCCTCAGGTACTTAAGAATGTTTTTCACAGCTTTCCAATGATCCTCCCCAGGATTAGCTTGGAACGTGCTTACTATGCTTAAGGCATAAGCAACATTAGGCCTTGTATATAACATGGCATACATTATTGATCCTACAACCGAAGCATAAGGAATCAAACTCATCCTCTCTCTCTCTTTTGGTGTCTTGGAAGACATCTTCTTGGAGAGATGTATGCCTTGACTCATGGGCAAGTATCCTTTCTTACTTCCCTCCATGTTGAATCTCTTCAATACTAAGTCAATGTATCTAGATTGGGATAAGCTAAGCATCCTCTTAGATCTATCTCTATAGATCTTTATACCCAGTATATAGGATGCATCTTCCAAATCCTTCATGGAAAACTACTTTGATAGCCAAGACTTGATTGATTGCAACATTGGGATATCATTTCCGATGATGAGTATGTCATTAACATACAAAACCAAGAAAATAAGGGCACTCGCACTTATCTTCTTATACATACATGATTCATCCACATTCTTGATGAAACCAAAATCTTTGATTATTTCATCAAAGCGGATGTTCCAACTCCTCGATGCTTGTTTCAATCCATAAATGAATTTCTTAAGCTTGCATACTTGGTTTGGTCTCCCACTTGAGACAAAACCCTCTGGCTATGACATATAGGCTTCTTCCTCAAGACTTCCATTAAGGAATGTAGTCTTAACATCCATCTGCCAAATTTCATAGTCATAATATGCAGCAATGGCAAGCATAATCCTAATGGACTTGAGCATGGCAACCGGCAAAAAAGTTTCATCATTATCTAAACCACACTTTTGCTTGAAACCTTTTGCTACTAACCTAGCCTGTAGGTTTCTATTTGCCCATCTACTCCAATCTTCCATTTAAAGATCCATTTACACCCTATTGGGATAATTTCCTCAGGTGGGTCAACCAAGGTCCAGACCTGGTTGTCATACATGGAGTCCATTTCGGATTTCATGACACTGAGCCATTTATCAGAGTCCTTACTCATGACAGCTTCTGTATAGGTCAGTGGATCATCTCCTTCAATGATGCTGGTTTCATTATTGTTTCCAATCATAAAATCATATCTTAGAGATGTAGCTCGCACTCTCTCTGACCTATGGAGAGGAGGTGTGTGTTGTGGTTGTACCTGATCAACTAGTACTTTTGGTTGAGGGACTTGAGTTTGTTCATTTTGAACTTCACTCAATTCTATTATTCTCCCATTACCATCTTCTTGGATAAATTCTTTCTCCAAGAATATGGCATGCCTACTAACAAGAACCTATTGTTGAGTAGGATTATAGAATAGGTATCCAATACCTTCTTGAAAAATTTAGGTTTATTGGTTATTCTCAAGAAGGTATTGGATACCTACTCTATAATCCTACTGAACAGTAGGTTCTTGTAGGAGGGCATGTTGGGCTTCTAGGGACAGTAAGGGGCTGGCCCAAAGGGGCTTGGGTGCATGGGCTTGGGCCTTTGGAAGCTGTGGTTGTACCCTGATAGCCTGGTAGCAGGAATATTCCATGGAATCTTGCTTTTTTTGGGCTTGGGCTTGGCGCCTGGTCTTGATTTCTTTGGGCTAGGATGTAGGTGGACCTCTGGAGGAATTTAGGCATCTGGAGGACATCTGGAAAGAATCAGGGTTTCTGGAAGCATCTTGGATCCTGGGTTGTCACACAAAATCCAATGGGCTGATGTAGTAGTCTCTGACTCCTGGATGTGGCCTTGTGAAACTTCAAAATAGGGTAACCTCCTCTCTTGTACAAAAATTGGGCTCATACTAGACTCATAACTGATGTTCAGGACTCAAAACTGGACTAAGGTTGAGGGTTAAGATAAATCAACTAACCTCAGCTTATTACATGACTCAATTTTAATTGATTACAAAATTTTCAAAACTTTGACATAGGACTAATTAAACCATATGGGATCCAGAGATCAGTGTCTGATCCTCGTATCCCCACCACAGCAATTTTTAGGGCATATCCTCGGAAAGATATTGGAAGATCTGTGAAGCATATCATGGACCTTACCATGTCAAACAAGGTACAATTCTTTCTTTTAGCTACACCATTTAACTATGGTGTATATGGAGGGGTCTATTCAGAGAGAATACCATTTTTCTTAAGATGATTAAGAAATTCACTGGATAATTATTCTCCTCCTCGGTCAAACCAAAGAACTTTAATACTTTTTCCAATTTGTTTCTCAACCATACTTCAATACTCTTTTAATTTATCAAAGGCTACGGATTTATGTTTCATTAGATACATATATCTGAACCTAGATAAATCATCAATGAAAGTGATAAAATAAAAGTATCCTCCTTTGGCCTGAGTTGACATAGGTCCACATACATCTGAATGTATTAACCCTAACAACTCACTCGTCCTTTCTCCATGTCCAGTGAATGGAGACTTGGTCATTTTTTTCATGAGACAAGATTCACAAGTTCCTAATGATTTATAATCATAAGATCCAAAGAAATCATCTTTGTATAACTTGTTAATTTTTGACTCACTTATATGACCTAATCGGCAATGCCAAAGGAATGTTTCATTGGTATCATCCCTCTTTATCCTTTTGTTTTCTACAAGCAGCACTTCATCATTGAGAGACAGAATTAAAAGACCATTCACAAATTTGCCAATTCCATAATAGTCATTAGAATGAAAAATGGGACAACTATTTCTCTTAACTTTTATTTCATAACCTTATCTTAATAATAGAGGTACAAAAATAATATTCCTAATAACATTTGGAATGAAATAATAGTCTTTCAATTCCATTATCTTGTCCAAATGCAACAATAACAAGTAGGTTCCAATAGCTCCAGTATGAATGGCCTCTCCACTTACACCATAAAGCCTGAAGTCACCTTTCTTCAACCTTCTAATATTGTGGAGTCCCTGCAAAGATTTGCATATATGAGACCCATATGCGGTATCCAATACCCATGATTCAAAAGTTGAACAACTCAATGATAAGTTTGTTTGTATCATAAACAAACCTTTAGATGCTTCACTGGTATCTTGCTTCAAACCTATAAGGTATGTCTTGCAGTTCTTTTCTTATCGTAGAAGAAACATGATCCATTATTTGAAGGCCTCTTTGCCTTCTTCTTCTTATTGATGCTTTTCTTAGGGTTCAGCTTTCACTTTATACCCTTCTTCATTACCCCTTTATTCTTTCCATCAACTAGAAGAAGATGATTAGCCTTATCTCCTTCGAAGTGGCTCTCAGCTATCTTAAGCATGTTAAGCAGCTCTGATATTGACAGGTTCAGTTTATTCATATGATAGTTCATGACAAACTGAGAGAAGGAATCTATGAGTGATTGTAGGATCAAGTCCTGATTAAGCTCCCCATCCATCACAAACCTTAGTTGAGTGATCAAGTCAATCATCTTAAGGACATATGCCTGGATGGAAGAACCCTCACTCATGCATGCTTGGAACAACTACTTCGATATTTCATATCGAACAGTCCGACTATGCTCTCCATAAAGCTCCTTAAGATTGAGCAATATGGACTGAGGTTCCATGTCTTCATATTTCTTCTGTAGCTCATTATTCATTCAGACTAACATGATCTACTTGACAGTCAAGCTATCATTCTGCCACATTCTATAAGTAGCCTTTTCCTCCTTCGTAGCATCATCTCTAATCGGATCTAGATCTAGAGAATCAAGGATATAGGAAACTTTTTCTTGAGTAAGTACTATTCTCAGGTTCCTCAACCAGTCCACATAGTTTGGTTCGGTCAGTTTATTGGCATCCAAGATGCCCTGCAGTGAAAGAGTAGAAGCCATAATTTAAATCTATGAACAAACAAGAATATTACATAACTAGACCACTCAAGATGATGATCATAATTAGATACAACTTTAAATCTAATTATGTCTTCCACTATTTTCTTCAAATACCATAACCCTCAACTATGATAAACGAGAAACCAATATCTGATTTTTTTAGTGGGGTTGAGATTCCACTTCCTTATAAATGCCTTATGTTTAGACAACAAACAATTATAAGTTCAAGGGTAGGAAATTCCTTTCCAATTGCATCCCTTGCAATTCTCAACATAACACTTGCCTCTAAGATACTTACAGACTTGTGTTTGCACAACAAACCATAATGTCTTAGTTTAGTCGAATCCTTCATTTTATATAATCATAATTGAATAATGTCATCCTTGAGTTTGCTCAACAAAGCAACATTATTAACCGTACTATAAAGCACAAAATGTACAATGTCAAACTTTATATCAAACCCTAATAGTAAGCCTTGAGTTTGCTTAACAAACCTACTATAGTTTTGATACAAATTTGTCATAGCATGAGGAAGACAATTTGTAGCATGTTTAATCAATTAGCATTTCCAATTGAAGATTTAGATGTGACCAAATTAGCCAGGTAAGTGGAAGAGATGAGGGGGTTCCCCCGTTGCTTTTCTTAGACACCAATTAAATTGGCCAGGTCAGACAACGTAACCAATTAAAAATCTCATTCCCTTTAACTTCCCAAAGCCACTTTGTTTAGACACCAATTAACAAAATATATTTTTTTATGAGGGCTTTGATGGTCTCTAACACATCCTAATTAATCATGTCAATATAACATTCAATCCATCATACAAGCATATTAACCCTAATATGCATAACATAGCATGATTATAATAGTAATCCGTTCACTTCACTTGTTCAAGGGATATGGCCACAGCGACACCCCTACATGCCATAGGAGATCCCATTGAACGGAAAGAGAGGGTCTTTAAACCCTACTTAGCTCCTATGACTGGACGGCTATGGTGACTAATCCAATCCAAAGCAATTACTAGGATATAACATATCATATATATGTATTTGAATTAATCATGCATTAATTCATAGCATAGCAAATAATCAATACTAAAAAGATTTCTAATTGCATGCATCAAGTTGGCTCTGATACAACTATTGGGTTCCTCGGGCCAGGCACGGCAAAAGATCGGGTTTCAAAATCTTCATTTTTTGAAACCCCAACCGGTCGAAACCCTAAACCCTAGGACCACTTGAGCATAACAACTAATAAATCAAATCTTTAGGGTTATAGAAGAATATTCACCTGGAGTGCTATACTTTTTATTTCCACAAGGCACACAAGTTTATGCCCTCTAGAGTTTCAACTAATCTTTAGGGTTTCAAAATCTACATAGGAACCAGACCAAGGAAGCACTCCTACCAAGCTTGTTTATTTGATTGGGACTCTTCCAGCAGCCTTCTGGACTTTCTCCCTTTGCTGGACTCCCTACCCTCTTGTAGGGCACTCAGAGCACTCTCTGAATCCTTTCATAGAATCTGGTTATCCCTTCTACAGCTCTTGCTAGGACCTTGTCTTAAAGTGACAAGGTTTGTCATAAAAGGACAAGTCTTGTCTTAAGAGGACAAGGCTTGTCTTAAAAGATCAAGGAAGAAGAATAGAAAAGACTCTATCAGATGAAAATTGGAATGCATGGCATTAGATTACCGATGCCTATTTATAGAGAGGGATGAGGCACCTGATATGTCTCTATCTCAACCATCTGATAAGACCCTTCAATGAGGAGTCTTTTGGATGAATAGAGATATCATAATACCACCTTTCATGCACTAAGAGATATAAATGTCTCTTGGATTTTATAGCATTTTTTCTATATGCCATGTGGCATATTATTGGTCAGGAACAAAGTAGGGGGCATGGGATCTCAAGAGGTGTATCAGAGAAACTCGGAGTCTTCAAACAGGACTTTGGCCTTTCAAATTTGCGTCTCTTTATGAAATGTTGAAACCTTTCATTGTGTGCCACTTTATTCCATGCCAATTCTTCATTTTGACGGGTCAAAGCCCATTCACTTGGGCATGGAGATTAGGGAGAAAGTTTTAGGCTTATCTAGAGTAGGTTATTAAGTGGTAGGACTCTTGGTCATTCTGCGCCCTTTAATATTACCACACATAATTCTTGGCACCAAGAGTCCAATGCTAGGGGGACTCTTCCATAATTCTAAGATAAAGCCTAAATAAGTTTAGAAAAAATCTTATTAAGGATGTCCTAATTAATACACAACCCAATTTAAGTCATTCTTAAATTGGTTAGCCTAATTAGCAAGCAATCTCACCCAATTTAATTGGATTAGGAGTTGGGCTAGCCGACATATGCTAATATATTTATTAGCTAGCCAATTAAGATCCCATGACCCTAATAAAAACAATTGACTTCCTTAGCCAATTCCCTAATGTGTGTTATCATTTGGATTCTACATCTAGCCAGTAGTAGGTCTAGGTCCAAGCCAATTCGATCCAATCAAAATCGATTGACCCAATTAGGTCAAATCGAGCTAACCCAAGTTGCCTATTTGAAACTAGCTTCCAAATTGACTCATGAATCCAATCAATTTGATTAATAAAAATCTATAAGACATGATTGATGTCTAGCAATGTATCATGCATACCCAAAATATGAAGAATTTGATGAAAATTATCAAAATATCCTTCAGTGGAAAGTTATCGTGCAATTCAATCCTCCGATTACACTTTATCCCAATTAAGTGATGGGCATAGATAAATGTTAAACCCAAGTACTTGATCCTTTTAAATCTTAATTTGATAATGAATACTTGATTATGATAGATTAGAAATCCTATCTAATCTCATCTTGCTTTGATCAAAGACTTCCTGAGTCAATAATCTAAGAGATTTCATGGGATAACTACTATTCTTACTAGGAGTGATCGATTCCTTGTTGACCTACTTATTACCTTCATACATAATCCACCTTATCCAGAAGTACCCTATACATAACTTAATTTTCATGAATGAGTATGCACCAAAACCTGGGTTATGTGCACAAGATACTATGGTAGTCTCAGGATCACATGCACAACTTCCACTAAGAGAACATACTTTTGATAAGTAAGACTAACATTTGATGTTCTCTTATCGGATCAGTTCAATGGACTCATAACCTAATGAACATCGATATCCTTGTATTATTGTCTCTATACAAGTGGTTGTGAGATCAACCACCCTCTCTATCAAGCATACATAGGATGTGCTAGTCTTCCGGATTCATCGATCCCCAAACCATGAATGATCCATCGGCTAGGAATATTTTAGATTAGGGTTTATAGGAACTAAGGTCCATTGCCCTAACCTATGAGATTCATCATAATCTTATAATTAAAACATTAGACATAGCAAATGATGAATCAAAAGTTGCCTTTATTTATATTAATCTTGAGTTAAAAGAATACAAAAATGCCATTGTGATTGGCTTTCAGGGCATAATTTTTTAAATCATCATAGAAATGACAATAGCTAAGCACTCTGTAAAGCAAATTATGGTTGATAGTAAAAGCTTTGCTGACATCCTTTTTTATGATACTTTTATGAGGATGAACTTGTCCACTAACCAAATAAAGCTAGTTTTCATGCCCTTGGTCGGCTTCACCGAGGATTCAATCAGGGTTGAAAGAGAAATTACCCTCCTGATAACCACCAAAATGCTATCTCAGTAAAGTACTGTGTTGACAACATTCACTATTGTAAGGCTTCCCTCACCTTACAACATGATCCTGGGGCATCCCGAACTCAACCTGCTCGATGCCACCATTTCCACCAAATGTTTCCTCATCCGATTTCCAACATCTTGGGGGACCAGGGAGATGAGATGGCCCTAGCAGCATGTCTAGCACTTCCTGTAGGCTATCCCAGGAGCTCGAGAGGCTAAGCAAAGTCCAACCATTAACCAATCAAGCCTGATGGAACTGGAGCTGAAGGGCGGGCCAGTCGAGCCTCTGCTACCTTTTTCTCTAGGAGAGGACCCCCTGAAGACTGTGCAAGTGGGAGCCCTGCTACCTGAGGAGAAGAGATCCTGCCTGCTTAGCTTCTTGTGGGCCAATATGGACATCTTCGCCTGGACCGCAGTAGACATGTTAGAGATCCCTCTAGAAGTAATCACTCACAAGCTAAACGTCGACCCCAATAGCCACCCAGTCTGGTAGAAGAAAAGAAGCTTTGCCCTAGAGAGATAGGAGGTGATCGATGAGGAGGTCAAGAAGCTCCTTGCTATAGGCTTCATCCATGAGGTGCAATATGCTGGCTAACATAGTGATGGTCAAGAAAGCCTCTAGAAAGTGGAGGATCTGTATGGACTACACCAACATCAACTGAGCATGCCCGAAGTATAGCTTCCCACTTTCCAAGATTGACCAATTAGTGGATGCAACCTCACAGCACAAGTTCCTCAACTTCATAGATGCATTCTCCAAGTGCAACCAAATCTACATGCACCCAGAAGATGAGGAGCACATGGTGTTCATGATCGACAGAGGCACGTACTACTACATGATGATGCCGTTCGACCTCAAGAATGCAAGGGTCATGTACCATTATCTAGTTAGAAAGGTCTTCAAAGATTAGATAAGCTATAACATGTTGGTCTATGTGGATGACATGCTCGTCATGAGCAACCAGGGGTTAGATCATATCGTCAACCTAGCGGAGGCCTTCAATAACCTTCGCCTCTACCAGATGAAGCCAAACCCTACCAAATGCATGTTTGGCATTGCGACGGGAAAATCTCTAGGGTTCATGGTCACTCAATGAGGGATAGAGGCCAACCCCTAGAAGATCTAGAGGATCACCAACATGAGGCATCCTATCTCTAAGAAGGAGGTTCAATGCTTGACCAGATGCATTGTGGCATCGAGCCGTTTCATCTCGCATTCCACCGAGCATTGCCATCCATTCTTTAAAGTGTTGTGCAAGATGGATGACTTCACCTGGATGGAGAAGTATCGAGAGGCCTTCGAGAGGCTAAAGAAGCTCCTCGCCTCTTCGTCACTACTATCCAGGCTAGAGCCTGGGGAGGAGCTCCTCTTGTACTTGGCAGTCTTATCGGAAGTGGTCAGCTTAGTGCTAGTCCGTATTGACAAGGATGGCTCCCAGTGACTAGTTTACTATACTAGCAAGCTACTTCATGATACGAAAACTAGGTACACTCGATCTAAAAAATTACTTATGCACTCATCATATCTACACAGCATCTCAGGCCCTACTTCCAAGCACACCCGATTGAGATCCTTATCGACCAACCTTTGAGGGCCATTCTAAGCCACCCTAATATGTTGGGGTGCCTGGCCAAATGGATGGTGAAGCTCAACAAGTTCAACATCACCTACAATCCAAGGCCAGCTTAAAAGGCCCAGGTCCTTACTAATTTCCTGGTGGAATGCACTTGGGCAACCAAGGATTTGGAGGAGACGGATAAGAGATGGATAAGTGAGCTGAGCCTAAACAACGCTCAGTCTCGAAAGTGATGACATGGATTCTTCACATTGATGGTACATCCAATGCCAAAGGGAGTGGAGCCAAGCTCATCCTCACAAACTCAGATGGAGTCATTGCTGAGTACGCACTGCGTTTCCTCTTCAAGGCGACCAACAATCAAGCCAAGTACAAAGCGCTCTTCATGGGATTGAAGGTGTCCCACAAGTTGGGTATAAAGTGCTCGAAGGTCTTCACCGATTCATAGCTCATGGTGGGTCATGTCTTTGGTGAGTATGAAGCTCGGGATCCCATGATGGTGATGTATCAAGATAAGGTATGCTCATACACAGCGAACTTCCAGCATTTTAGCATTTCCCACATCCCCTGTATGGAGAATGCTCGAGATGATGTCAACTCTAGGCTAGCAACCCTATCAGATTCATTATCAAGGCATACCTTCATTGAATATCTAAAGACCCCCAGCTACAAGTCTGTAGCCGAGGTCCAGCAAGTCACCTCCGAGGTGAGCTGGATGGACCCCTACATTAAATATATCACTACTAGTGTCGCGCCCCAGGATCACAAGGAAGCCGACCTCCTCAAAAAGAAGGCCGCATGCTTCGTGCTGATGGATGGGTAGCTCTATCAGATGTCCTATTCCTACCCCTTACTAAAGTGCTTGAGGTCCTTAGAAGCCACTTATATACTCCAGGAGATACATGAAGGCGTTTGTGGGAATCATGTGCGGGGTAGGACTCTGGCCTTTAAGGTACTCAAACAAGGATACTTCTGAAAGACCATACAGGAAGATGCCATTGATTTCGTGAGGAAGTATGATCGTTTCCAACATCATGCCTACATCCAACCTCAGTTGGTCACACCTCTCTCCTAACTCTCTACTCCATGGCCATTCACTCAGTGGAGAATGGACATCTTAGGTCCCTTTCCCCCATCGACTACTTCACCAAATGGATCGAGGCCGAGCCCCTGGCATGGATCATCGAGGCCAAGGTCAGATCCTTTCTTTGGAAGTCAGTCATCTACCATTTCAGACTCCTGCACTCGATCATCACTGACAATGGGCGGTTGTTTGATAACCAAGCTTTACAAAGAATTTTGTGCCGACCTCAACATCCACCATTACTTCACTTCGGTGGCTCACTTTTAGACCAAAGGGGAGGCTGAGATGACCAACCTAACCATCCTGTAATGGCTCCGCACTAGACTGGACGAGGCCAAGGGTCGATGGACCGAGGAACTCCCCAGTGTACTGTGGGCCTACCATACCATGCCTCAGACAGCAACGGGTGAAATGCCTTTCAACCTCATTTTCAGTTCCAAGGTTATGTTCCTATGGAAGTGGGACTGCCCACATTGTAGGTGGAACAATACGATGAAGCAAGAATCTAACATGCCTTCTCTCAACTTGGATCTACTAGATGAGACAAGAGACAAAGCTCGATTTTAGATGGTGGCATACTGGAAATGGGTAGCCCGCTACTATAACTCTTGCATTAGGCCCAAGACATTCCATCCAGGCGACCTGGTTCTCAAGCGAGTAGAAGTATCCCAACTGGGGGAATGCAGCAAACTCTCTCCAAACTAGGAAGGTCCTTACAAGGTGGTTGAAGCCCTACCACAAGGTGCCTATCACCTAGCAGGACTCGATGATGCCTAACTCTTCTGGACCTGGAATGCCAGTAATCTAAAAATATACTATTAATAAGAAACAACTCCCCTTCAGGAATAAAGAGAGACCCCTCCTAGTACAATCACATCTCTTCTTTATATGTAAAAACTTAATTGCCACACTCACAATTCAGAGGTGTAAGCCAGGAAACTTTTGAAGCCCCGTTATCTCTGCTTGACTCACAAGCAACCCAAGAGGGGGGTGAATTGGGTTTTAAAATTTGTTTTAATAGATATAAAACAGGTGCTTGTGTTTTGCCAAAGTGATTATGTGCTCAATAATGATATGCAACGAAATTAGTAAAATAAATACAGAATAAATAAGAGCAAATAATAAGAAAGAGTAAGTAATCACAAACACAAAGATATATAGTGGTTCGTTTTACACCAAAGCACCTACATCCACTCCCCAAGGACCACTTGAAAATTCCACTATAATCAACCAAGATTACTGCCGATTAGTTTTCTGGGCTCACTAATCAAAACCCAACTTGTTTTTACCGGGATCACAAGTTAAAACCCTTGTTGGTTTTATAACTTAGGCTAACCAACAACCTCTTTGATTTTTCACACAGGGCTAACCAAAAAACCCAGTTGGTTTTGTGAGCTGACCAACAACTTAGTTGGTTTTACAAGCTGACCAACAATCTTGTTTATGAAGATTTTTCACACAGGGAAAATCCGTCAATGAAGCTCTTAAATGTTGATGAAGAACTTATCTCCAAGTTGTTGAAGCCTTTGAATGATGCTTAAAGATGTGGGCTTGAAGCTTATCTTGAATCTTGAATGCTTGAAGGCTCAACTTAATCAAAAAGTGAATCTTCAAATAATATTTAATGAATACTCTCTTTTATTTTCAATCAATCCAAAGAACTACTTTTCTTTGAGTTTTGTGTTGTTTAAATAACCCTCCAAATCTTAAAAATCCATTTATGACCATTGGAGAGGAGAATATAGCCGTTAGACACAATCTAGGAAAGTTCTCTACTTTAGAAATAAACTAGCTATTATACCAAGTGTCGACACTTGACTTGTTCATGAGTAGACACATGAGTCAACACCTAAGTTGATACCAGGTCAAAAAAGTTTTCTGAAGCTCTCTGGAATGCATTGGTATGTCGATACTTCATCTGGTGAGTCGACACTTGACCAAAATCCTAAAATCAGCTCGTTCTGTATTCTATTTAGTCTCAGGCCTTGAGTCGACACATGAGTCGATACTTAAGTCAACACTTTGTTAACCATGAGTCAACACTTTAGCATGCCAGTTAAAATTTTCTCTATGTATCAGCCCAAGCCATCTGTGAGTTGATACTTTGATTGGTCAACAGTTTGAAGCATCGACACTTTCATTTATTGACACTTTGAAGTGTTGACACTTGACCTGACCAGTGTTGAAACTTGTCTAAATTAAAATTGTGAGCTCTTCAAGATCTTCCTCATATTCCAAAGCCTATATAACTTGAAAATCCAATAGTTTAAATGGCTTCTTCAACAAGATGGCAATCTTTTAACACTGATGAGTACCTGAATCTGATAAACACTTTTAACACACATTAGTACTCATGTATACTTTAGTGTTTCGTCATTTATTAGAATCAAGGCCAGAGTCAACAATATAGGTCCTAATGAAAGAGAAAGGCTGCCAAGAAAAGAAAGGCTTCCAGGAGGAGAAACTAGGCAAGCAAATTAAGATGGAGTGCTTTCTTGATCTGGTTCCTATTTGGATCATCTCTGGAGGGCATGCACTTCTGTGCTTATGAAAATAATAGGATATAGCATTACAGCTATTCTTCTAAATCTCTTTATGTATTGCCCTTATTAATAAAAAAAGTCAAGGGTTCCTAGGTCTAGGATTTCAATGTTGAAAAATTTTGAAATCTGGTCTTCTATTGCATAATTGTAATCCAACAATGATATCGAGCCATCTTGATTGATTCAATTAATGATCAATTTATTATTAGACATATGAATGTTATGTTAAATTTCTAGCATAATAGTTGTAACTTATATTGCTTTGTGAATGCCACTGATTAAGTATTTTACTTAAACCCTAATCAATATAAAGATATATATAGATTGTTTAGTCATTATTCTGAAATAAGGTTATTCTAACATAATAGTAGACATCTGCTATATTGAAAGATTCTCTTAAAATGATGACACACTTGGCATATGTTGTGATGTTATATGCTTTTTAGCTAGTATATAGTATAAGGATGTGCATGAAACAATGAAAGTCCTAAAAATTATATTTAGTCATAGTGTTAGAAATCAAATTGTAAATCCATTCAAGGTATAATTGATTAATTGATGTCTAGGAAAGTAGTTCTGGGAAGGCAAAGATAATATGGTTTTTAATTGGGTCCATTACTTGCCTGGCCAATTTTTGATGTCCAAGGCAAGCATGGGGCCCTCCCACCTCTCTTACACTTACCTGGCCAATTCGATTGATTAGAATCTTAAATTGAAAATGCTAAATATTTAGAATACTACAAATGCCTTCCATACTAAGCCAAATTCATGTCAAAGACTATAGCAGGTTTGTTGTGTAACATTAGGCCTACTTTAGGGATTGATGTAGAATTATCTTGGTACATTTAATGCTTTATTGTATGTTTGATAATGTTGCTTTGTTGTGTAGCATAAGGGCAACATTATTTAAACATGACTATATGAAAATGAAGGATCAAACTAAACTAAGATATTATAGTTTATTATGTAACACAAGGCTATAAATGTCTTAGATATAGTAGTTTTGTTAAGAATTGCATGGATTGCAATTGAAAAGGAAATTTCTATCCTTAAACTCATGAATGTTCGTTATATAACATAAAGCATTTATGAGGAATTGGGATTTCAATCCCATTAAAGAAACCCTAATAGGGTTTCTCGCTAACCCTAGGTGGGGGCTATGATATTCATGATAAAATAGCAGGAGACATAATTAGATTTATAAGTACTCTTCTAGTTGTGTATGTCATCTTGAATGGTATGCTTATACATTATTTTTTATTTTTATGTAGATTTATTTGGTGACTTCTACTTTATCACTATGGGATATTTTAGATACCAATAAATTAACCGGTCCAATTATGTGGATTGGTTAAGGAACCTAAGAATTGTCTCGATACAAGAGAAAGTCTCTTATATCTTTGACTCTCTTGATCCTGAACCTATCGGAGAGGATGCTACGAAGGAGGAAAAGCCATATTTAAAATGTGGCAAAATTAATGTCTATCAAATACATCATGTTAGCCTCCATAAGCAATAAATTACAGAGACAATATGAAGATATGAAACTTTAGTCCATACTACTCAATCTTAAGGAGCTGTATGAAGAGCAAAGTAGGACTACTCGATATAAAATATCGAAGTAGTTGTTCCAAGCAAGAATGAGTAAGGGCTCATCCATACAAGTTCCTATGTTAAAAATGATTGACTTAATTACTCGATTAGATCAATTAAAGTTTGTTATGGATAGATAGCTTAATCAAGATTTGATCCTACACACTCTTAGATTCCTTCTCTTAGTTTCTCAATAACTATCATATGAACAAACTGAATATTTCATTGACTGAGCTGCTTAATATGCTTAAGATAGCCAAGAGCCATTTTAAGGGACATAAAGCTCATCTTCTTCTAATTATTGGAAAGAAGAAAATGGCAATGAAAAAGGATTTGAAGAGAAGTAAAATCCTAAGAAAAGCATCTAAAAGAGGAATAAGGCAAAGAAGCTTTCTAATGATGGAACTTATGTTCACTGTAGGAAGCAGGGACACTAGAAGAAGAACTCAAAAGTTATCTTGTAAGTTTGAAGCTTGATGCAGGTAAAGCATCAAAAGGTTTGTACATGATATAAATTAACTTATCATTAAGTGCTTCAATTTTTGATTCATGGATATTGGATACCGCTTGTGGATCTCATATATACAAGTCATTGCAGGGAATATAAAAAATTAGGAGTTCAAAGAAGGGTAACTTCGAGCTTAATGGTACAAGTAATGAAGCCATTTAAGTAGATGCTGTGGATACCTATCTATTATTATTATCATCGAACAAGATTTTAAAATTAAAGGATTGTTACTATATTTTTAATGTCATTAGAAATATTATTTTTGCACCCTTATTATTATAACAAGGTTTTAAAATCAATGTAAAGTGCAATGGATGCTTCATTTATCATTCTAATGAATTATTTAGAAATGGTTCATTTAATAATAGTTTTTTAGTTCTTTTGCTCAATGATGAAGTATTACTTGTTAAAAATAAGAAGAGAAAGAGAGAAGATATTAATGTCACTTTTCTCTGACATTACTAACTTTGTCATATTAGTGAGTCTAGGATAAACAAGTTATACAAAGATAGTTTTTTTGATCTTTATGTTTATGTTTTATTTGGAACATGTGAGTCTTGTCACATTAAAAAAATGATCAAGTCTCTAGGACATGGAGAAAGGGCAACTGAGTTATTAGGTCTTATACATATAGATGTATGTAGACTTATGACAACTCAAGCTAGAGGAGGATACTCTTATTTCATCACCTTTACTAATGACTTTTAAGGTTTGGACATGTGTATTTAATGAAACACAAATCTGATGCCTTTGATAAATTTAAAAAGTATCAAAGTAAGGTTGAAAAATAAAATTGAAAAAAAGTACTAAAATCATTCAATATGATCGAGGAGGAGAATACTTATCCATTGAATTTCTTAATCATCTTAAGGACAAAGGTATGCTCTCTGAATGGACATCTTTGTATGCATCATATTAAATAGTGTAGTAGAAAAGAGAAATCATACCTTGCTAGACATGGTGCGATCCGTGATAAGCTTTACAAATCTTCCTATTTCCATCTAGAGTTATGCCCTAGAGACTTCTACCTATATCTTTAATAAAGTTCTATCGAAATTAATAATTAGCACTCCATATGAATTATTGAAAGAAAAAAGATCAAGTCTCAAGTATTTTAAGATTTGGGATTGTCCTGCTTCTATCAAAAATATTTTTGGACATAAGTACTAGGATTGATAAATGTAGGTTCATAAGTTTCCTCAAAAAGGTATTGGATATCTCTTTTATCATCCTACTAAATAAAAGGTTTTTGTTAGTATGCATGCCACTTTCTTGGAGAAGGAATTCATCCAAGAAGGAGGCAATGGGTGGATGTTGAACTTTGAGAAGTTCAAGACCTACAACCAACTCATCAAGATCATGTTGACATTCTACAAGAAACTCCTCAATCATAAGTACCAATTAATTGGATACAATCACAACATACACCTCCTCTCTATAGGTTAAAGCGAGTGCAAGGTGCTTCTCTCATAAATGGCTTTGTCATTGGAAATGACAACGAAGCCAATATTATTCAAGATAATGATCTTATGACTTATATAGAAGCTATCAAGAGTAAAGATTCTGACAAATGGCTTGAAGCTATGAAATCTAAAATGGACTCTATGTATTTCAACCAAGTTTGGACCTTGGTTGATCCACCTGGGAGAGTGAACCATGTGTATAAAAAACAAGTGGGTGTGCCATTGTTTTCTTTGTCTTATATGTTATTCACATACTTATCATTGGGAGTGATATCCTAATGTTACAATTGATCAAAACTTGACTATCTAAAAAATATTTCATGAAGGATTTGGAAGAAGCATTCTATAAACTAGGTATAAAGATCTATAAAGTAGTCTAAGAGGATGCCTAGCTTATCCTAATCCAGGTACATTGACTTAGTATTGAAAAGACTTAACATGAAGAAAAGTAAAAGGGATTACTTGTCCATGAGTCAAGGCATACATCTCTCTAAGAAAAAGTCCCCTATGATACTAAAGAGAGATAAAGAATGAGTAAGATTCCATATACTTCAGCTGTAAGATCAATCATGTATGCCTTGTTATATACCAGACCTGATGTTGTTTATTCCTTGGATGTAACAAGTAGGTTTCAGGCTGATCCAAGGGAGGATCAATGAAAAGCTATAAAAAGTATTCTTAATTACCTAAAACAGGAATAAAATTATTTTTTTATATATAAAGCATCAGATTTGAAACTAGAAAGCTATGCTGACTCTAGTTTTCAATTAGATGTAGATGATAGTAAATCTATATCAAGATATGTATTTACTCTATATGGTGGTGTAGTAAGTTAGAAATGTATCAAGCAACAAACTGTAGCTAAATTGATCATTGAACATAGTACATTACTATTAGTGAAGCCATTAAAGAAGCTATTTAGATGAAGAAGTTCATCTTGAAATTGGGTGTAGTTCTTGTGATACAACAACTGGTGCCACTTTATTATTATAACACCGGAGCCGATGCACAAGCTAAACAACAAGGTTTCATCAAAAGTCCTAGCATATTCTAAGATGCTTCCATCTCATTCGTAAAACTATTAAAAGATAAGATGTAATTATAGAATGAATAGATACTTAGAACAACATAGGAAACTCATTCACTAAGGCCCTTCCTTAATAGCAATTTGATCACCATTTAGATTGAAGGGAATTAAATACAAGGACGATTGGATTTAGTGCAAGTAGGAGATTAAAAAAATAGTGCCCGACAAACCAATAGCATATCTTATATGATAAAGGCTTTTTGTAAATTCTTCTGACTTATAAACAACATTTTATTAATAAAAGGTATTTATATTTCATTATTTGTTGTGTCTTATATCTTTTATGTTTTAAGATTATGATAAATCCCATATTAAGGTAATGGATTTAGGATTATGATGAAGTTCATAACAGTAAAATCTAAGTTCTTATAAATTCTAATCTAAAATATTCCTAGTCAAAGGATCATCGAGTCAAGGATTAATGTTTTCGATAAGACTGACACATCCTATGTATGCTCGATGGAGAGAGTCGTTGGTCTCACGATCACTTATGTAGAGAAACTAATACAAGGATGTGGGTGCTCATCTAGGAATGAGTCTACTGAATTAATCCACATGAGAATATGTTATGGAGTCTTACTTCTTTGTCAAAAGATGATTCCCTAAGTAAGAGTTGTGCAAGTAATCCTTAAACCTAAGATCACCATGGCACCTTGTGCATATGAATCCATATTTTGGTTCATAATTACTTGTTGACTCCTATCTCGATTTTGATGAATAACAAAATACTTCAGTATATTTGAATACTAACTATGTGTTAAAAGTATGTTTATCAGAATAAGGTACTCATCAAAGTTATACTGTATTGAAGAATTCAAATGCTTGTCAAACTATTGAAGAAGTCACCTAGAGTCATAGAATTTCAAGTTAAATGGACTTTGGTACACAAGAATGACCTTGAAGGAGTTAAATTTTGAATTTGGCTAAGTCTCAGTAAGTTTCAAGCATATGTCGACTCATGAAGATCAAGTATTGACTTAAGGTGTCGACTCACAAAATTTTGTGTTGATACATAAAAAGAGTTTCAGTCAGCATGCATAAAGTATTGACTCATGGAAACCAAGTGTCAACACATGAGTTGACTCATAGTCAAGCAATTGTTAACTCAAAGCTTAAGACCAAAAATGATACAGAATATGTTGATTTTGGGATTTTGTCCAAGTATCGACTCATGGATATGAAAGGTCGACTCAAGTATTAACTCACCAGAAAAAGTATTGACACACCAGAACACTCCAGAGAGCTTCAAAAAATATTTTTGACTTGGTGTCGACTCAAGTGTCGACACATGAGTCAACTTGTGACCTGAAGTATCGACACTTGCAGGTCCGGACTAACAGTAACAACTAGTTTTTTGAAGTATTAAACAACTCCTTTTTGTATCTAATGGCTATTTCCTCCTCTCTAATGGTCATAAATAGTCATTTAAGGCTTGGAAAGGTATTTAAAGTGGACAAAATACAAGAGAAAAGCATTCATTGAAAATTTACTGATTATCCATTAAAAGTTCTTTGAGTATTCTTTACTTATGAGTGAAGTCAAGCCTTCAAGCATTCAAGAGCATCCAAGAAGCATTCAAGTTCAATTCTCATGTATTGATTAAGGCTTCAACAACTTGGAGACAAACTTTTCAACAAGAATCAAATAGCTTTAAAGAGACATTTGCTTTTATTTTAAGAAAGCTTGTTGTATCTTTTATTATACTTGATTTATCTTGTTGTTCCTAGTTTTAAGTGAATTGAAATTAGTGTTTAAGTTGTTAGTGAGCCTTGTGTTGAAAAACCAACTAGGTTGTTGCTGAGCCTTATGAAAACCAACTAGATTTTTTGTTAGCCTTGTAAAAACCAAAAGAGTTTTGATTAGTGAGCCCGGGAAACTAATCTACTGTAATCAAGGAAGGATTATAGTGAAATACTCGAGTAGACCTTGGGGAGTGAATGTAGGTGCTTGATGTGCACCGAACCACTATAAATTCTTGTGTTTGTGATTACTTATCTTTCTTTTCTTGCATTTATTTTATTACTTCTGCTGCATACTCTTATTAAGCATACAAACACTTGCATACATACTAGCACTTGAATTTAATCTTTTCAAAAAGTTTTTTGAAACTCAATTCACCTCCCCTCCTGGATTGCATTAGTTGGACAACAAGTGGTATCAGAGCCTTGTACTCAGCTTGTAGGTCTAACCATCTTGAGTTAAAGATATATGGCAGACCCTATAGGAACTAGTGTTGTTAAGGGTCAAGCCTCAAATAGAGCACCACTTTTTAATGGCACTAATTATATATATTGGAAGACTCGCATGCGAATTTATATGCATTCTATTGATTATAATTGTTGAAAAGTTGTTGTTAAAGGTCCTCATGTTCCTTCGATTTTGGTTAATGGCATTTCCATTTCCAAGCTTGAAGAGGATTGGGATGAAAATGATATTAAGCAATCTGAGCTTAATGCCAAGGCAATGAATTTGCTTTATTGTGCATTGGATCCTAGTGAATTTAATAGGATATCTACATGTGCTTCGATAAAGAAAATTTGGGACACACTTGAGGTTACACATGAGAGTACCTCATGTGTAAATATGCTCATTCATACATATAAAATATTTAGAATGGAGCCAAATGAAACGATAACTGATATGTATACAAAATTTACTAACATTATAAATAGTATGAGAAGTCTTGGCAAAGTTATGTCTAATGCTGACCTTGTAAATAAAATTCTCAGGTCTTTGCCAACTTCATGGGATCCGAAAGTCACAGCAATCCAAGAAGCAAAAGATGTTGAGACACTTCCCTTGGAGTAACTTGTTGGTTCACTCATGACTTATGAGTTGAACTTAAAGCAAAAGGTAGTGGATGCAGATAGAAAGAAGAAATCTATTGCTCTCAAATCCATAATACCAAATGAGCCTTCAAGTGAAGAGTCAGAAGAAAGTAAAAATGAAAATGAAGAGGCTTTGGTGGCTAGAAAGTTTAGGAGATTCATGAGGAAGAAGAAATATTCTTACAAAAAGAAGCCATAAAAAGGAGAGCCCGGTAAAGATAAGGGCAAGGAGAAAGAAACAGAAAAAGAGAAGGAGAAGGACCAACCAATCTGCTTTGAATGTAAAAAGCCTGGTCACTACAAAGTTGATTGCCCTCTTCTTAAGAAGTTTAAGAGGAAGTTCAAGAAGAAAGCAATGATGGAAACTTGGAGTGACAATGAAAACTCCAGTTCAGAGGAAGAATAATAAGAATTCGCTAATCTCTGCCTTATGATAATAGAAAATGAGGTATAATCTGAACTTGAATTTACTTTTGAAGAACTTAGAGATACTTTTGATGAACTTGTGCATGAGCACAAATTGTTAAAAATTGAGCACAAAAAGTTGAAAAAGCATATTGATTCCTCTTCTATTGAAAACAACAATCTTGTTAATGAAAATAATGATCCAAAAGCCAAGGTTGATGTTTTGAAAAAATAAAAGAATGCACTTTCAAAAGAAATAGAAGTTTTAAAAAGACCCAAGGCCTTTGTTTTAAATAATGAGCTTATAAAGAAAAACAAATACCTTGAGCTAGAAAACAAGAAGTTAAAAGATGAGCTTGATAAAGTAAAACCTTTTCTTGAAAAGGTTACTTTCAGTTCTAAAGACTAAGCCTACTTTTGAACAATCAAAGAGCTATTTTTGATAAAGCTAGACTTGGTTACAAACAACAAAAAAAAATTAAAATTATTGAAAAAATTTTTTGTTCCTGCTTCTTCTAGTATTATATGTTTTTGCTGTGGAAAATTTGGACATAAAGCATATCAATGAAATCAAAGAAATGTAAATAAATCTAGAAAAGCTTGGGTTTCAAAAGGAACCATTACTACCAATCCTAAAGGACCAAGATGGCTTGGGTACCTAAAGTAAAAACTTGATCTATTTTGCATGTGTGTCTTGCAACCAAAGAGAAAAGGAGATTGTGATATCTTGATAGTGGTTGCTCAAGATAAATGATGAGAGATGTGAAGCAATTTACCTCTCTTGAAGTCTTGAATGGAGGGAATATAACTTTCTGAGATAATGGTAAATGCAAAATCATTGGTATCGATAAAGTTTACATATCTCCTACTTTTATTGACAATGTATTGTTAGTAAAGGGATTAAAGCATAACTTACTTAGCATTAGTCAATTTTATGACAAAGGTTTTAAAGTAGTTTTTGAATCATCTCTTTGCATGGTATCTAGTGTTGATGATAATGGAGTGAAATTCATTAGAAATAGGCATGGCAACCTCTATCTTGTTGATCTTGATAACTTACCTATACAAGATGGTGAATGCCTAGTTGCAATAAATGCCATAATAAATGAGACTAGTTGGTTATGGCATTGTAAATTAGGTCATGCAAGCATGTATTTACTTCTCAAATTGTGCAAAAAAGATTTAATTAAAAATTTACCAAAACTTAGATTTGAAAAGATAAAATTTGTGATACTTGTCAATTTAAAAAACAAACAAGAACCTCTTTTAAAACTAAAGGAATCGTTTTAACTTCTAGGCTACTAGAACTACTCCATATGGATCTCTTTGGACCAACTAGGACCACGAGCCTAGGAGGCAAAAGATATGGATTAGTTATAGTGGATGATTTCTTGCATTTTACATGGGTTTTGTTTTTAGTATATAAAGATGAATCTTTCATGGCTTTTATTAGGTTTTATAGAAAGGTTTCAAATAAAAAAAGTACTTCTATTATTTGTATTTGTAGTGATCATGGTACTGAATTTGAAAACCAAGATTTTGAAGATTTTGCAATGAAAAAGATATTAAACATAATTTTTCTGCACCTAGGATACCTCAACAAAATGGGGTGGTAGAAAGTAAAAAAAGGACTTTAGAAGAAATGGCATGCACAAATCTTTGTGAAAATAACCTACTTAGATATTTTTGGACCGAAGCTGTTAATGGCACATGTTATATTTTAAATCATGTTTTAATTTGACCAATTTTAAAGAAAACCCCCTATGAGCTTTGGAAAGAAAGAAAACCTACTTTAAAGTATGTTCGTGTATTTGGTTGCCGATATTTTATTTTAAACAATGAAAAAGATAATTTAAATAAATTTGATGCCAAGTTAGATGAAGGTATCTTCTTAAGATACTCTACATCTGCAAGGTATACAGAGTTTTTAATAAAAGAACACTTGTAGTAGAAGAGTCTATGCATGTTATATTTGAAGAGTTTGTTGACAAGTTCTCTAGAAAAGAAGATACTTCTGATGATATTGTAGGTATTGAAGAACTTAAGAAGCTGACATTGGATGATTATCCTTCCAAGGAGAACAAAGAAGATCAAAACAAGGAGAATGAAGAAGAAGTTACAAGATCCTCACCAAAGGACAAGGATCTATCCAAAGAATGGAGGTATGCTCATGGATATACTAAGGAATTAATCATAGGTGTTCCATCAAAAGGGGTAAGAACTAGATCTTCTATTAGAAATGAATGCGATTATATTGCTTTTGTTTCACAAGTAGAACTTAAATGTATTGAAGAAGCTGAAAAAGATCCAAATTGGATGATTGCTATGCAAGAGAAATTAAATCAATTTGAAAGAAATAAAGTTTGGATAATAATAGAAGGACCATCTAATGCTTCCATAATTGGTACTAAATGGGTATTTAGAAATAAATTAGCTGAAAATGGTATAATAACTAGAAATAAGGCAAGATTAGTAGCTAAGGATTACAATCAAGAAGAAGGAATTGATTTTAATAAAACCTTTTCTCTAGTAGCTAGACTTGAAGCCATTAGATTACTTCTAGGTTTTGTATGTTTTACGGATTTCAAATTATTTCAAATGGATGTTAAAAGTATATTTTTGAATGGTTACATTACTGAAGAAGATTTTGTAGAATAACTACCTGGTTTTGAAAATCATGCATATCCTGAACATGTTTTTAAATTGCATAAAATATTTTATGGTTTAAAACAAGCCCCCCATGCATGGTATGAAAGACTAAGTAAATTTTTAATTAAAAATAATTTTATTAAGGGTCATGTAGATACAATCTTGTTTTTAAAGAAAAAGGCTGATGATCTCTTAGTAGTATAGATCTATGTTGATGATATTATCTATGGTGCCACTAATGAATCTCTTTGTCAAGAATTTGCTAAGCTAATGCATGGAGAGTTCGAGATGATCATGATAGGAGAATTGAGCTACTTTCTCTGACTCTAGATCAGACAAACAAATGAACGGATATTCATCAACCAAGCTAAATACACAAAGAAGATTCTGAAATGTTTGGGATAGAAAAGACTAAACCTATTGGTACACTTATGAGCCCTTCATGTAAGCTTGACAAGGATGAAACTGGTAAGAAAGTTGATCAAAAACTTTATAAAGGTATCATTGGATCTTTATTGTACTTAACTGCAAGTAGACCAGATATTATGTTTAGTGTATGCATGTGTGCTAGATATCAGTTTGAGCATAAGGAATCACATTTATTGGTTGTTAAACACATAGCTATTTATCTGGTACTCTTAATATTGGATTATGGTACTCTAAGAATTTACTATAGATTTAGTTGCAAATTCTGATACTGATTTTGCTGGCTATAAGTTAGATAGAAAAAGCACTTCTGGAACTTGTCAATTTCTTGGAGTTAATTTAATCTCGTGGTTTAGCAAGAAATAAAATCCAGTTGCACTATCTACAACTGAAGCTGAATATATTGCAACTATAAGTTGTTGTGCTCAAATCTTGTTTATTAAACAACAACTCGAAGATTTTGACATCAAATTAACTAAGACACCCATAAGATGTGATAATACAAGTATAATTAACTTAACTAAAAATCTAGTTCAACATTCAAGAAGTAAGCATATGAAAATTAGATATCATTTTATTAGAGACCATGTTCAAAACAATGATGTTATGCTTGAATTTGTTTGTACTGAAATGCAATTAGTTGTTATTCTGACCAAACCTTTTAATGAAGATAGGATCAGTATGATTTTAATATAATTAGGGGTCATTAATCCTTTTGATTAGATCTCAATCATTTCTTGTGACCCTTGGAATTTCCTTTGAAAATTTTGTAATCAAATTTCTTTGAAAATCATATTCAATCATTTATTGGCTATTAAAATAAATTATCTTGATTTTCTATGATTTTTTTCTATTTTCTTGATTTTTTCTCAAAGTGTCAACACTTGGCTTAAGCCCGTGAGTCGATACTTGACCGGTGGGAACCGGTGAAGAAATAAGGAAAATGGACCAATTTTTCTCATTTTTCTTCCATTCTTCTTGAGCCAACTCATCTTCCCACAGTATCCTAAGCTCCGTTAAATCATATTCTCAGTTCTAATACTACTATTTTGAGTTTAAGCCTGATCTTGCCCTCACATTCCATCATCCATCATGGTTTCACCATGATTCCCTTTATTTTTTCTCTCCATTTTTGTATTCCTCTTTTTCCTGGATGATGGGGCCCAGTTGGTTAGGAGACCATGTTCAATATCCCAAGGTGCGGAGCGGTGCATGAAAGCTCAACATGACGATCATCTATAGAGGTAGCTGCATAGCTACAAATTCCTGTTCGACCTTCACCAGTCCCTAGGGCAGACCACATGGCTTCCAAAGCCATAGTTGGGGGACAGAGAGTGGATTTTGACTTTATAGACTAGCAACATTTTCGAATTGGTGATTGTCTAAGATATGCTGGTCTTACTCAATTTTGTTCCCTCCCAGAGCGGTTCTATTTAGCATTGATGAGGGAGTTTTATGGTACACTAGCCCGAGGCACAAATGGGTGGATAACAGAGGTCAGAGGGACCACTATTCTAGTGACAGCAGAGATATTGAGTAGAGTATGGGAGATCTAAATGACAGGCACAATCATAGACTCACTTGTAGACAGGATCAGTGGCTACAGGTGTATCTTTGAGAGAGATGATGTAGGAGAGGGTGCTAGCTTTGTTGCTTCATAGCTATCACTAGAGATGTGACTCCTTCACCACATAGTTGCCCGGATCTTACTACCGAAGACCGGAAGGTTCGACTTCATCACTGAGAGGGAGCTTCTCGTGATGGTTGCCCTGAAATAGAGGACTCCAGTCTACCACCTGTGCTCATGATACATCAGATGATGGAGGTAGCGACCAGTAGGAGACTTTGTCTGCAATATGGGATGGGTTTGACTACATTATTTAGAGCATATGAAGTTGACCCAGATGGAGAGCCCTACTGACAACTATTTCATATAGATGTGTATGATTAGAGGTCTTTGCATAGGATGGGCTATCAAAGATGCCGAGGTTAGTGGAGATGGAGAGTCTCTGGTGAGGCTGACTCAGACTCAGAGGATGTTGATGTAGAGGCTGAGGAGGAGGATGTACATAGAGATGAGGCTAGGCCATCTGAGCCATCATGTGCTACTCCAAAGCTGCAGGCCGAGCCATCAGTACCGACACATGCTGAGGTGCCACCTCTTGGAGATTCTACTATTGATAGGATCACTCAACTGGAGGATGAGATGCAGATCATTAGATAGCAAGTAGATCTGATACATGAGGAGATGAGATCAGGTTTTCTGGAAATGAGGGAGAGTTTTACTGCTATTCTAGATGCTATACAGGGATTATCTTCTAGCACGCCACCTTCATCTCCACCAGCACCACCTACTTCGCTAGCTCCACCTGCAAACACTGAGACAGGAGATGGCTAGAGTGACTAGTCCGCTGATTTTGATGTTGTTGAATTCATAGCGGATCCTGAGCTAGATACTGCAGTTAATCAAGATGCTGAGCCCATGATGGATGCTGAGAGGACCTCTGAGGTTGCTCCTGCACCACCCAATCTAGTTCATCAGACTCCTATTATTCCTAATACCCCTATTTTACCTATTTCTTCTAATTCTATTATTTCCACACCCATTCTTTATACTGACCCTTCTGATACTTTAGCTGACCTACCAACACCTTCCATTGGTGTACCCCCTACTTTCTCTGATAGGACACCAGTGATTCCTTCCACTTCTTTACACACTTCTTTCTTGACCAGAGAACTAGGATTTTATACTTCTAGTTTTTATATTCTTTCATCTGGTCCTATGTTTGATATCACTCCACTTGTTCTTGATACTGATCTGACTGATCTAGACCTTCTGACCCTGCTCCTATCATTGCATCTATGTTAGTACGAGCATGAGCGAGAGCATGACCTAGATAAAAACTGAGGACATGGTGATGTTCCTAGAGTCCTCTGCACTAGGCTTGCTAATCTTCGGCCGATGTGGCTACGACCCCATCCCTCCAAGATTACAGGTCCTATTGATGGGGACATCAACAAGAAGAAAATATTTCAAACTACTTCTTTTTGATTTTGTAGCTAATAGAGTCTACTTAAGTCCAATAAAGGTCTTGGGATGAAGTCCAATCACAAAGCCCCTGAGCAGACTCATCATTTTGAATCCATGAGCTAACTAAAGAAGAAAAACCACCATCCTCATGAGTCAACTCAACCCAATTCAAGCCTAATTCAAGCATGTCATGATGCCACCTCCTCACCCTCATATGAAGACCATTTTTCCTTCACATGGAAGACACTTCATCAAGCATTCTTGGGGGAAAATGAAAGACACCACATCAAGCAACTTGTGGGGAGCATAAAACCACTTTCCACTCCCCTAACAAATCTCCAACCAACTTGACATGTGGAATGCCACATCACATGCCACCAAAGGATCCACATCAGCTAAAGGATGCCATGTCATTGCCACCTAGGTGCTACATGTCAAGTTGTTATAACTTTCTACCTATAAGTTGTTGCTAACTAATTCTAGTTGGAACCATCTAACCAAAAGTTGTTAAATCTAACTAGGAGTAGTTAAGAGTAGTTAGCTAAACTAACCCTCTCTTTTCTCTCTCATTGGCTGAACTCCATGGGTTTAGTGAGTCTATAAATAGGGCCTAAGCCCTCTCTTGTAAGCTATGCTATTTTGGATTAATGAAAGAAAGGTTTCCTTCTTGTTTAGCTCCTCTTGTGTTCCCTTGTGTAGAGTGAGTGAGATCTCTTGGTTTAAAGGTTTGAAGCTTTGTTTGAGAAGAGGGTGAGAGGCCCTTGGGTTTGTGTTTGAAGAGTGGATTGCCCTTGTGATGAGTGAAGGGTGGGATGCCCTTTGATTGATCCAAGTTCAAGCTCCTTGGTTCCAAGTTGCCGGCCACTATTCCTTCTCCTTCTTTCCTTTGTTTCAATTCCAACCTTAATTCCTCTTCTATGCCTAATTCTTGGTTTTGTTATAGGTTCTCTCAGGTTTTCCAAGTCCAAGATGATGGTCTCCATGCCATGGATCAAGGCCAAGGTGAGTCCTAAAGGTAGGGAGTGCTAGTCTTAGGGTTTAGGCCTCAATCCTTGAGTGTTGAGAGCTTCCTTTCCACCAAATATTTTAGCCTTCATTGTTGGTAGGAGAACCACTTCTTGGCTCTTTAGATCTAATCATTTGAAAGTGACTTGGCCCAGTATAAGTGGTTTCCTAGCCATGAGATCCATCTTATGTTAATTTGAAAGTGATTTGCATGCGAGTGTTTAATTTTGATGAACTAGTCTCTTGCTTGGATGAAATTGTCTCTCTTATGCTTAATTTTCATGCTTTAAATTCATTGTTCATCTTGGATAGTTAGTATTTAAAATCCCATCATCATCCATACATTTCATCCATCTCTCATGTCCTGCATCAATTTTTGGTATCAGAGCATGGTTACTAGGTCAATTGTTTGATTGCTAAAATTTCTACTCTAGTATTAGTCCGAGTTTCCCACAAATTTTAGTAATTTTTTCATGTTGCAAAAAAATCCAAAAATTGCTGCATTTTACGATGTTAGGATCTGAGATCTAGAATTTTAAAAAAAAATTCAGAGTTTTTGTAGTTTAAAATTCGTCATCTCATGTTGCTCCATTAGTTAGCTAGTATTTGCTTCAATTCTAGTTTCATACCATTTAGTTGTTCCATTAAATTTTAGAAAGAATTCCAAAAAAATTTTCTATGAATTTTAGATTTTAATATGAGATCTCCACTTACAAAAATTCAAATTCTTAAATTTTGTAAATTTTATTTTTGAATTTTGAGTGTTTTATGGTTAAAGGTTTGTTAGTTAGAAGTTTCTTGTAACAACTTTTACAACAAGCTTTCAAAAATGAATTTCATAACCAAAATTCGAGAATTAAAATTTAAAATTTGAAACTGGAATCTTAACTCTAAGATCTAATAGTTCCAATTTAAATTTTAAATTTTTGAAATTTTAAAATTTGAATTTCGAATTTTCAAAACTAGTTAGTTGGAAGTTTGTTACTTGCTGAAATTTTTTTTCTTGCAACAACTTCTACTTCCAAAAACTAATTTTCCAACTACAATTCAAATTTAAAATTTAAAATTTGAGTTCTGAAATTTAATCTTCTAGATCTGCAACTTCCAATTTAAATTTTGAAATTTAAAATTTTAAAATTTGGACTTTGAATCATTTGATTTTGTTAATCTAGTTATGGTGCTAACTAGTTGGTGAATTATTTGTGTATCCATTTCTAAATCCATTTAAGGGCATTCAATATAACATAAGGGAAGGAGGTCATTACCTTTCCTTGGCCCAAAACAATCACCCACATTTGCATTGACCTAAGCCATAATTAAAAAATCAAGTAGGAACCTAGAATTAGGGACACCAATAAGTTTGGTTCAAGTGCAAGATGAGGCAAAGTATTATTTGAGTTTGTACTTACTCCTTAAAATTGGTGTCTAAGGCTAAAGGTCCAATGGCAAACACCTTAAGCGGACTTGTGATTTTTAATTAGGACCTCGCAAAAGCGAGGGGATCCTCCCGCAAACCCACCTCTTATTGGCCAGTGGATAGGGTAATTGCATCCTTAACTAGTACCTAGTCAATTCCTATATTTTTAACTTCTAGGTCTAGGAGCCCTAGAAGCTAGGTTTGTATTGCTTATCCATTTGATCTGAAGCCCTATACCAACAGTCCTACACTCAGTCTGGTTTATCCATGGATCCCAATCTTAAATTCTTTATGAGGACCCTAATTGAAAAATTTAATACTGTAACTGAGCAATTAGGACAAATGAACAAGGAATTAGGTCGAGTGAAAAATAGAATTGGGACCCTTGAAGTGGCCCAAAAGACCCCCACCGAACCTGAGTCATCTAGATCAATTCCTCGAGGTCCAATAGTCCAACATTATGAGCACACCCCTGAGTATAATCCAAGAAGACTTCACCCTGATTTCATGAAAGAAGCCCATAGAGTCCATACTGAGCCTGAGACACCTAGGCCAATTCCCCGTGCCCATCGTTATGACTACACCCCTAAGCACATTCCTAGGCGACCTCACCAGGACTACTTAGATCAAGAAGAAAGAGCCATGAGGAACATTCGACTAGAGGCTCCTATCTTTGATGGAAGCTTGGACCCTAAGGCCTACATTGACTGGGAGGGAGAAATGGACCAATATTTTGAATGGTATAAGATGACCGAGGAAAGAAAATTCAAGTTTGCCAAACTGAGATTAGTCCGCCATGCTAGGTTATACTGGGGTAATGTTGAGGAGTGATTAGGCAAAGAGGAGACATGCCCATAGCCACCTGGAGAGCCATGAAAATCAAGCTTAGAAAAAAATACCTCACTATGTCCTATCACCAAAGACTATTAGATCAGTGGCAAAGGTTATACCAGGGCAATAAGACTGTGTCAGAATATATTGCCAAGTTTGATGAGTTTGCAATAAGGTGCAATATTGATGAATCAAAGGCTGTAACACTATCTAGATTTAGAGCTAGTCTGCGAGAAGAGATCCAAAGGAAATTATTTTTAAGGGAAGTCATTGACCTAGACTAAGCCTACCAAACAGTCAAGGATAGTGAGAGATTTCATAGGGTACCAATAATCCGACGACCTGATCCAACTAATATTAGTGCGCCTACTCAAAAACTAGGGTTCAACCAAGTGCATCAAAATCACCCCATTCCTCTAGCCCCATCAAGCCAATCAGTTGATAAGGGTAAGGCCCCTGCAATTCAGAAGAGTGATAACCCAAATATCTAATATTTCAAATGTCAAAAAATGGGACACCTTGCTAGCTAATACCCTACCCGATCCTTACATGATGCGGGACTAATATGCATGCAATTATTTTTGTATATTTTATATGTGGAGTTAAGTGATTGAATCCCGAAAATTGGATCAAAATAAGTTATAGGGAATTCTATATGAAATTTAGAAGCTAAGCATGCGGATTAGGACTTAAGAAAGCAGTAAAGATGGATCGTCAGGGCTGAGAAGCCTCAGTTAGGGCAAGTTCTCCTACAATAAAATTACTGGTGGCAGAGGGGGCATACCTGACAATGTCTGAAGCACCCGATGAAGATCACAGCGAAGGGATCTCTCGTTCCTTGATGGATGCAGCCTAGAAAATCGAGCCAAAGACCCGCGGATACCCGACTTTCTGCTTGATGGTCCGATTGCGGCCCGGTTGGAGTCGTTGGATTCGTAGGAACTCGGGGACCTGCAAAGAACCGTTAGGGGTGAGAAAACAAGGTTGGGAGCACAAGAAAAAAATTAGAAACAAGGCAGCAAGGGCATGGGAAGAGAAGGCTTGGATGATGGCTGGAGGCAGTTGCAACACCGGGAAGAAGAAACTCTCAAAACCCCTTTATGCACACAGCAGGGTAACACACAACAATTGAAGAGAACTCAAGTTTTAATTCATATCAAAATCAATCCTCATACAAGAGACTAAGGTCCTTTAAATAGACCCTTAGTCTTGGGCTCCAAGTAAGGACATAAAAGTAAATACATAGGACTCTTATTCCCACTCAAACCCTAACTAGAAAATAAGGAAACATTAGGTAGAAAAAATCTCTAAAAACTCTCTCCTCCTCTCTTGACTTGGTCAACACTCCAAGATGCCTAAGGGGTGTGTTGGGCTTCTAAGAATAGCAAGGGGCTGGCCCAAAGGGGCTTGGGCACATAGGATTGGGCCTTTGGAAGCTAGGGTGGCCTGGTAGCCAGGTAGCAGGAATATTCCCTAGTATCTTGCTTCTTAAGGGCTTGGGATTGGTGCCTGGGCTTGATTTCTTTAGGCTAGGATATAGATGGACCTCTAGAATCCTGGATGCCCTGGTCTATGAATAACCATTCACATCCGGAAGGGAATCTGGGCATCTGGAGGGCATCTACAAGGAATCAGGGTTTTTGATTTCTCCTCCTGAGGTCTTCAAATCTTCAGGCTGGGTTGGACTTGGGCTAAACTTTCATGTCTTCAATCTGATTAGACTTAGTCTTCACTTGTATGATGTGGTATTGAGTCTTCAGTGTGCTTGGATAGGACTCAAAAAAATAAAATTAGCTCAACATGAGCTGACTAGCATTGGACTGAACTAGCTCAACATGAGCTGACTAATACTTAACTGAAATAACAACTCAAAAGACTCAAATAACAACTAACATAGACTCGGATGGTCTAAGCCCTTATTACAGATAGACTTATAAATTATTGATCAACCCATAGAGGGTTGAAAAGCCTCTGTCTTATTCTGGTACCTCTGGTGTCCCCACCAATTCTTCCTAGGTGGGAGGAAACTCGACCCTGTCGAGTGAAGATCAGATTGGCTCACATATCTCTCGAGAAGGTCTGAGTTGAGGCATTGCAAGTCCTCTCGAGAAATTCATGAATCATCCGACTCTGGCTGGCCTTGCAATCAGACCAGGTAGCGTTGATAGCCGCAGCCCCGGGTTGTAATGGCTTGATCATCCAGGATATACTCGATCTGTTCTCCTGTCTCAGGCCAGATTTGTTAGTGGACACTCTAGGTTAGGGTCACTCACAACAGGAGCGGATAGGTCCAAGGGCCACACTAGGTATCGCTGCCGGGTCCCTGTACTCAACCAGGTCTATAATATTGAAGGTAGAACTAATGCCCAAATTCGAAGGCAAGTCTAACACCTAGGCATTTGATCCAACCTTCTCTATCACTTTAAAAGGTCCGGCTCTGCGAGCATGAAGCTTCTTTTAGGCCTAAGCCTAACCAAGATAGAATCTACTACATCAAATTCTTTGGTCCATCTTCGGGAATTAGCCAGTTGTTTCAAAATTAGTGCAGGTGGTGAACATGCTGGGCACATGTGAACTCCTAACAAATGATGCAAAGGACTCATACTGACACCTAACAGACTTGACTATGCATTCCTATAGTAGGAAATTATATTAAACTCTTTTGGACCTAAACCTAAGAGATTAGGTTCTCTAGGTTTGATCCTAGCTTGACATGCACATGAAAACTTATAATGGGCTCCTAGCAAATCCAAAGGGTATGCCAGAAGTATAATGCAAACCTAATATGTGTAATGAATGCATACAGTATGCTAATTTCAACTAAATACAATCTAATGATCCTAAAAATGCTGGAGGTGTTAGGAAAGGCCAGAAAATAGGAAGTGGGTTCAGAATTAATCAGGTAGGGTAAGGAAAAAGGTTCAGGATTGGTTGGATACAGTAGGATAAAAGAAGGGGTGTCAGGAACTAATCCTAGACTAATGAGGTTAACCTTATAACGTTAAGGTCTATCTATAGGGTTTGCATAATAAAAGGATGGGTTATTAATCTCAGGGAAGAGGTCCTTAATGAGAACTATAAAAGGAGGCTCATCCTGAGGATACTGATTCAAAGAGATCAGGTCCTTAATAAATTCTTCTGGTTCTTGTATTTTAGGATGAGACTCTATAATTTGGCTTTCCTCTATGGTTTCCTCAGACAAGGTTCTAGCAGCAATATCTAGGTTCTCTTCCTCTAATTGTTCTTCCACTACAACTATAGGCTGGATGTGGTTAGGGTCAACTACCTCTAGGTTGGCTTCTACCTAGGTATCTATTGGGTTAGCTAATTCTAGGTCATCTATAGGTATCTCCTCTTCTCCCTCATACTCATCCACTAAGCTCGCATCAGCTTCATACACTTCCGCATTAATGTAAGCCTTGTGAATCTCAGGAATGGTCGGAGAAGGTTGGCTAGGGGAAAATTGGCTAGGTGCTGGTCTCTGGTTATGGGCACTACTCCTAGTAGGTTCAGGTTGCCTAAGGGGTAGTGGCTCACTACTGGGTTCGTATTCAGGGGTACTAATCCTATGAGGTTCAAGATGACTGGGAGAAGAATGACTAGTACCAGGCTGACACCTAGGGGTTATGGGATTATAGGATCTGGGGTCATAGGATTTGGGTTCAGTTCTATGGGTCTTGGGTCTACTAGACTCATGGGATATGAGTTCATAGGTTCTAGAGTCATAGGATTTGGAGTCATAAGATCTATAGGTTGTGGGTACACTAGGCTTATAGGATGTGGGTAAATAGGATCTAGGTTCATAGGTTTTGGGTACATAGGTTCTAGGTTCATAGGACTTGGAGTCATAAGATCTATAGGTTGTGGGTAAAGGTGGCTCAAGTTTGGATCTAGTTTGGGTCCTATGGGTTTTTCTCTAGGGTTCCTAGTCAGGCATCTATTCGTTCAAGCTTCTGGGTCAACTGGGCATTTGCTTGCTCAAGCCTAAGATTGATGGTTTGGGCTAACCTTTCTCCAAGGGCATCAATTTTAGCATCAAGATGGTCCATGGATTCAGCCATTTGTGAAGGAGGTGGGTGATATGAACCCCTGATCTAGTGCTCATGCAAGACTCGATCAAACTAACTACAGCTGACTAGACCTAGAATCCAAACTAGATGCTCAATCAGGGTGGCAAACTAGCCTATAGTAACCCTGTACTCAGCCAGGCAGGTGTAAGGAGTGTGTTAGGTCCCTAATTGCCAATCCTAGACACCAATCAGAGATTGGCCAAGTAGGCAGACCAGCACACAAGCCCTTCAGGATTGAATTCCTAAACCACCATTCTAGATACTAAGCACATGGCACACATAGGTTAACTTGACACAGTGATCTAACACTAGCCCGGACCCGACCAGTTGGTGTCCCTAGCCCACTAGGGCAAATTAAGTCTAGTTAATTTTAGGTAAAGCTTGGCACCGAATGCAAGGGGTGTGGTTTTGGGCTAAGGAGAGGTTATCAACTCCTCCCCTTATCTGATATAGCAAGAGTTCCCTTAAAAGTAAATTATGCAATGATGGCAGGCAGATGAGGATGCAAATTAGGATTTAGATGTTTTAGGTGTTTTTGGAGAATATGTAATTTTATAAATATATATATATATTTGGTATTTTTTAAAATAGAAGGAAACTTTCAAATTATGGCATAATATGCAGGAAATATACTAAAATTAAATATATGCAAAGAGATGCTACACAAAACCCTAAACCTTCCAAAATTATCTTGCTGAAAAAACAGAGCCAAAAATTTACAGGCTGTATTTTGGCTTGCAGAAACTGCATAGACTGAAATAAAATCTATAAAAATTTCATAAAATACTTTGAATTAATATGAATCCATAAAAACACATTTTAAAATTTTTGGAGTTCTGAGAAGTGATAAATAACTAAAGGAACAGAGTATAAACGGACTAAAAAGATGCAAAAAACAAGCCCTAATCTAAGCTCTGATACCAGATGATGCGGGACTAATATGCATGCAAATATTTTTGTGTATTTTATATGTCAAGTTAAGTGATTGAATCCCAAAAATTGGATCAAAATAAGTTATAGGAAATTCTATATGAAATTTAGAAGCTAAGCATGCAGATTAGGACCAAAGAAAGCAGTAAAGATAGATCGCCGGGGCTGAGAAGCCTCGGTTAGGGCAAGTTCTCCTACAATAAAATTACTGGTGGCAGAGGGGGCATACCTGACAATTACTGAAGCACCCGATGAAGATCACAGTGAAGGGATCTCTCGTTCCTTGATAGATGCGGCCTGGAAAATTGAGCCAAAGACCCGCAGATACCCGGCTTTCTGCTCGGTGGTCCGATTGCGGCTCGGTTGGAGTCGTTGGATTCGTAGGAACTCGGGGACCTGCAAACAACCATCAAGGGTGAGAAAACAAGGTTGGGAGCACAAGAAAAAAATCAGAAACAAGGCAGCAAGGGCGTGGAAAGAGAAGGCTTGGATGATGGCTGGAGGCAGTTGCAACACCGGGAAGAAAAACTCTCAAAACCCCTTTATGCACACAGCAGGGTAACACACAGCAATTGAAGAGAACTCAAGTTTTAATTCATATAAAAATCAATCCTCATACAATAGACTAGGGTCTTTTAAATAGACCCTTAGTCTTGGGCTCTGAGTAAGGACATAAAAGTAAATATATAGGACTCTTATTCCCACTAAAACCCTAGCTAGAAAATATGGAAACATTAGGTAGAAAAAATCTCTAAAATTCTCTCCTCCTCTATTGACTTGGTCAACACTCCAAGGATACCTAGGGGGGTGTGTTGGGCTTCTAGGAACAGCAAGGGACCGGCCCAAAGGGGCTCGGGTGCATATGCTTGGGCCTTCAGAAGCTGGGGTGGCCTGGTAGCCAAGTAGCAGGAATATTCCCTGGTATCTTACTTCTTAAGGGCTTGGGATTGGTGCCTGGTCTTGATTTCTTTAGGCTAGGATATAGATGGACCTCTAGAATCATGGATGCCCTGGTCTATGAATATCCTTTGTGATGAGGACACCAGGGCCCGAAAATATCGACAGGTTGAACCCACATCCTTGTGGATCACCTATGAATGAAACCCTGGACCCAACTCTTTTATCCATGTAAATAATTTATTTTAATTTTTATTATTTTGGATTAGTTAGGGTTAGCCCTTTTTTACCAACTGAAATTAGGATTTTATTTATTTAGCCTTTTAGGCTAAACCCCTTTTACCAAGTTGAATTACATATTTACATGTTTTGCCCTTTTGATCAAATTGAGTTCCAATTGATCAAATAGGAATTTAGTTATTTATCGAGTCCTGTAAAAATTAGTTGTTGAGTCTTGTATTACAAGGGAGACTAACTATAATACCCATGTAAATCAAATCAAGACCCATGTGCTAGTTCAAGGCAAGCCCATGTGACCCATGTGCTAGCACAAGCTCTTGACATATGCTAGCCTATTTTGCATGTCAACTTTGCATGATTTCAGGACTACTATTGTCACGTCACCAGGGGGACAATGACACATGGCCTACCACTTAAATTTGGACAAGCTACACTCATCAAGACAATTTCTTTTGGTCGACCCATGAAGAAAGGCACACAAAATTTTTAAGTGGAGTAATTGTGAAGGACTTCTCCTAGATGGTGCCCTTCTACTCATAATATTTCATGCCAAAGTGAGAAGTCGGCCAAGCATTCAAAGAAGTTTGAAAATTTTTTCTCACCTAGTGTTGGAGGTCGAAGGGTTCCTAGCATTCCATTCAAATAAGCTGCTAACTGTTCAAGCTTCAAGGATTCTAGAATTTCAGTAGGACTCTAGAGTTCTCTCCAATCCATACTAAAGAGTCTAGGCAGCTCTAGAAGAATACATTATCAAGACACTAGAGTCCAATCATCATGACCAACCTAGAAGAGATCATGACCCTCCATCAAAGTCTCAACTTGGCGCCAACTATGGATAGGAGTCCATTTTTTTTTCATCCAACAGGAGTCCAGGCAATGTAAACTTAAAGTCTAGAGTTGTAATGAAACTCTTGTATTTGAGTTCCTCACTTCTCTGGTTAGGGTTTTATAAATACCCCTACACCTCCCCCCTTGTAATTAATGAATTTTTGATGAAATGAAATGAAACTCTGCCGAGTTCTTCTTCCAATTCCTTTCTAGCTGCGATGGATGATAGGTGCTAGGTATGATGCCTAGAACACTTGGGTGCGACGTCTAAGTTATACCGGGGTGCGACACCCTGTTTATCCATCCAACCCCTCCATCAGATCTGATCCCTAAGTCTCTTCAAGGCCATCATGCAATGTTTTGAAGAGATCCTAGAAGCCAACCAAAGAAGAAGATCCCTAGGAGAACCAACAACCTTGGTGCCAGCCTTCCTTCTAGTTTTTGATTTCCAACATTTAATTGCTATTTTTGGTGTTTTTGGCAGATTCTCTTGAGACCCAACTCTGATGATCGGCGTTCATGCTTTGGAATCAGTTCATTCAGAATCCGGATGGCAGGAGCGATCAGTTTGGAGTCCGATTCTTCAACCCTAGAGTGCAGTGATCCAGATCTTCATCAGAGGAGACTTCTAAGCGTATCGGTAACTCAAAATCCCTTTTCCTTCCTCTAGATCTGATGTTAGAAAGTAGGAACCTAATCTAGGATGGTTTCTCAATCGCCGTGATCCATCTAATTAATTATTTTGTTAGGTTTGCATGCGGGTGATGTAATCCAGTATTTAGTTGCTTGCTATAGATTCTTTTAACGTATTATTTAATAGGCTGTTAGGTTAGTGAACATTTGCTCTCGATTAACATAAAATTTAAATCAACCTTTAGTACTGCATCGCATCCGTGTCCCGTATCAAATTTGGTATCAGAGCCAGGTTTAGATTAGGTTAATCTTGCATTTAGTTAAATTCTGCATCTCGACCTTCTAGTATATGCTCTGTTGTTTTAATTGTTTCTGCACGTATAAAAATCAAAAAAATATGAAATTTGTTTTGTTAGCTTCATTGAAATTCAAAGTATTTTCAGTAAGTGTTTTACAATTTATGATTTTCTGTGAAAACTGCAGTTCTCTATTTTCGACCTGAGAACAGGTTCTGCCCAAAAAAAAAATTATTAGCATTTAGTTTTATTAGTTGCTTGTTGCATTCATTTTCTAATTGATTTTTAAGGGCATACAATAATAAAACATAGGGGGATGAGTTCATAACCTTTTCCTAGCCCAAAACCATCCACTTTGCATTCGAGCCCAAGCCCTAATTAAAATTGATTAGAACCTAATTGCTCTAGTGAGCTTAGGGACACCAATTGGTCGGGTCCGAGTTAGTGTCAATTTCATCGTGTCAACTAAATCTGTGTGTGCCCATTTCTTGGTGTCTAGAATGGTGGTTCAGGGATTACATCCCAAAGGGCAAGTGAGCTAGTCCGCCTACTTGGCCAATCTTTGATTGGTGTTTAGGATTGGCAATCAGGGACCTACACTCCCCTTACACCTGCCTGGCCAAGTCTTGAGTTACTACAGACTAGCTTGCCACCTTGATTAGGCATCTAGTTTGGACTCTAGGTCTAGCTATCCATAGTCGATTAGGTTTGTTTGAGTGCATTGTGTCCTTGCATGACTACTAGGTCAGGAACCCCATACTAGGTCCCCCAGGACCAACCTAGTACATCCATGGACCCCACAATGGAGACTTTCATGAGATCTTTGACTGAGCAAATGAGGCAGCTTAGTGATGAACAAAGGCAGTTTAGTGCTAGAGTCGACCAAAGGTTTGATCAAATGAATGAAAGAATAGGTTCATTAGAAGGATCCCATGTGTCTCAACCTGACCCTACACCACTAGAATTTAGCCCATAGTATGGTCCAGGACCCCAGCTTCAAGAGCTTACACATGATCCAATCCCCAGACATCAAGTCCAATGTAGAGAGGCCATACCTGATCCAATTCCAAGGCATCGAGCCCAACGTAGAGAGGTTACACCTTATCCTATTCCTAGGAGGCAGCAGTATGACATAGATGATCGGAAGCACGAGCCCTTAGGAGTATCAGACTAGAAGCCCCCATATTTGATGGTACTTTAGATCCCAAGATGTACTCTGATTGGGAAAGTGATATGGATCAGTACTTCGAATGGTACACTATGTCAGAAGAGCATAAGGTCAAATTCGCTAAGTTTAGGTTGATCCGACAAGCACGATTATATTGGGGTAATGTGGAAAGGTTAAGCCGATAGAGAAGAGACCCACATATAGCTACATGGGAGGACATGAAACTCAAATTAAGGGCCAAATACCTACCATTCTCCTATGAACAAAGGCTTTTAGATCAGTGGCAGAAGATGATCCAAGGAAATCAAACTATGTCCGAATACATAGCCATTTTCGATGAGTATGTTATGTGGTGTGGTGTGTCCGAGTCTGAGTCGGTTACTTTGTCTAGGTTTAGAGCAGGCCTGAATGAGGACATTAAGAGGGAACTGATTCTAAGAGAAGTGAATGATTTAGAACATGCCTATCAGGTTGCTAAGGATGCTGAGAGATTTCCAAGGAAACCTAGCTATCAATCTGATTCATCTAGATTTAATGCCCCTGAAAATAGGCCAAACCAGAACCGAATTCCTGCAAATCGACCTAGACCCAATCCCCAGCCCATTCATAGAGATGACAAGGGTAAGGCACCTATGGTTCAAAAGGATCGAAACCAAACCCCAGTATGCTTTAAGTGTAATCAGACTGGTCATTATGCTGCCCAATGTCCATCGCGAGCCTTACATATAGGGGAACTTGAAGTAAAGGACCCTAAGATTAGTGACCCTTGTGAGGAAGAGGTTTATGAGGCTGAAGCTGAGTTAGTGGAGGAATATGAGGAGGAGGAAGAGATCTTAGACTCAGACCGATTAGGAGTGGTCATATGCATCCTGACTCAAACTAAGAGGAATGAGGACTGGCGTAGGACTAACATCCTACATACCTTTATTAAAATAGGGGATAAGGTATGTAAGGTCATAATTGATAGTGGGAGTTGTGTCAATGCAATTTCTACTAATGCAGTTAAGAGCCTAGACTTACCAACTGTTCCGCACCCGACCCCCTATAAGGTATCCTGGATCGATGCAACCAAGATTTCCATCCGGTTGTGATACCAGGTTACAATTCAGGTATAATCCTACCAAGAAAGAGTCTGGTTCGATGTTCTTCCAATGGGGGTTAGCAGCATCATTTTAGGAAGACCTTGGTTGTATGACCACGATGCCACCCTGTTTGGACGATTGAATTCATGTGCATTTCACCATCTAGGAAAGAGGATAGTGATTAATGCGACCCTACCGAAGGACAATGTTAAGAGAGGGTCAAGTCAATTAAAGGAAAAAGAGTCTAATCTGAATTTGATCTCTGCAAAGGAGTTAAAGCGAGAAATCGATAGAGGGTTACTAGTTTGGATTTTAGTTACCAAGGAAGCTCAGGATCAACCAAAACTAGAATACCCTAAGAAGATCCTAGATTTATTAGAGGAATTCAAAGATGTCTACCCTGAAGATTTACCGGATCAATTGCCACCATTAAGAGATTCAACATGCAATTTATTTAGTACCAGGAGCCACATTGCCAAACCTCCCACACTATAGGATGAACCCTACGGAACATCAGGAGCTACAACGACAAGTAGGGGATCTTATGAAAAAGGGATTTATTAGGGAGAGTTTGAGTCCTTGTGCTATCCCAGCACTTTTGACTCCTAAAAAGGATGGCAGTCGGAGGATGTGCATAGATAGCCGGGCTATTAACAAGATTACGATAAAGTATCGATTTTCCATACCCCGACTCGATAACATGCTAGACATGATGGCCGGATCGACCATCTTTTCAAAAATTGATTTAAAAAGTGGCTACAATCAGGTGAGAGTTAGAATTGGGGATGAGTGGAAAACGGCTTTCAAGACCGAAGATGGCCTATATGAGTGGTTGGTGATGCCCTTTGGATTATCAAACGCCCCAACTACATTTATGAGGGTTATGACTCAGGTGTTACGATCATTTATTGAAAAATTCGTGGTCGTATATTTTGATGATATCCTCGTATACAGTAAGACTAGGGAAGATCACTTAGACCACCTCTGTCAGATTTGCCAGGTCCTTAGGAAGGAAGCTTTGTTTGCAAACCTTAAGAAATGTAGCTTCATGTCAACCATAATCATCTTCTTAGGTTTTGTAGTAACACCAGAAGGAGTAATCGCCGACCCTGAGAAAGTGAAATCTATAGTTGAGTGGCCTATACCTAGGAATGTTCATGACGTTCGAAGTTTCCACGGGTTAGCTACCTTCTATAGGAGATTTATCAGAGGGTTTAGCATGATTGTTGCTCCGATCACCGACTTCATTAGGAAAGGCGAATTAGATTGGACTAGAGCTGCCCATAAAGCCTTCCTAGAGATCAAAAATAGAATGACTAAGACACCAGTTCTAAGGTTACCCGACTTCACCAAAGTCTTTGAGGTCACCTTTGATGCATCAGGCATAGGAATAGGAGGGGTATTAAGTCAGGAAAATCATCCTATTGCCTATTTTAGTAAGAAACTGAGTGATGCCAAGTTGAAATATTCCACATATGATAAAGAGTTATATACGGTAGTACAAGCTCTTAGGTATTGGAGGCATTACTTGCTACCGCAAGAATTCGTTCTCTACTCTAATCATGAAGCACTTCGCTTCCTAAATTCTCAAAAAAAGTTAAACCCTAGACATGGCAAGTGGGTCGAATTTATACAAGCCTATACTTTTGTCCTAAAGTACCATGCTGGGAGTAAGAATAGGGTAGCTGATGTACTTAGTAGGAGAACAATGTTGCTGAATTGTGTGAGTACTGAAGTAGTCATATTTGAACGAGTAAAGGAAGAATATGAATTTTGTCCGGATTTTGGGAAGATTTATGAATCAGTGAAGCTAGGGCCATCCGCTGAATTTAGTGAGTATGTCTTAAGGGATGGTTATTTGTTCAAGGAAAATAGGTTGTGTGTTTCCAAGACATCACTTAGAGACTTTCTTATTTGGAAGATACACGCAGGAGGTTTAGCAGGACACTTTGGGTGTAATAAAACTATCTTGGCTGTAGAGGATCAGTTTTATTGGCCAAGTCTAAAGAAAAATGTTGCCCAAGTAGTAGCCAAGTGTAGGACTTGTGCTGTAGCTAAGCAACCTAGACAGAACACTTGACTATATACCCCACTCCCCATCCCAGATTGCCCATGGCAAGACTTGAGTATGGACTTTGTCTTAGGATTACCTAAAACTACTAGGAAACATGATTCTATCTTCGTGGTAGTAGATAGGTTTTCTAAGATGGCCCATTTCATCCCATGTTTCCAAACTTATGATGCGTTTAGAGTGGCCAAATTATTCTTGAACGAAGTGGTTAGGTTACATGGATTGCCTAAGACCATTGTGTCGGACCGAGACGTTAGGTTTACTAGCTACTTTTGGAAAACCTTATGGCATATGCTAGGAACCAAATTGAAGTATTCTACTGCCTACCACCCCCAAACAGATGGCCAAACTAAGGTAGTAAATCGGAGTTTAGGAAACCTATTGAGGAGTCTAGTGGTAGAAAATACTGCTAATTGGGATTTATTGTTATCGAGAGCGGAGTTTGCTTATAATAACTTAGTCAACAGATCTACAGGGAAGAGCCCATTTGAAATTGTTCATGGATACAAGCCTAGGAAGCCATTAGATCTGATTCCCTTACCTATTCATGCACGTATATCTGAGTCAGCTGAGTCTTTTGCACAGCATATAAAGAACTTGCATCAATAAATAAATAAGAAAATTAAAGAGAGCAATGATTCATATGCACGAGCGGCTAATTTAAGCAAAAGGTTCAAAGAGTTTAAAGAAGGGGACCAAGTTATGATCAGCCTCAGACCTGAACGATTTCCATTTGGAACTGTCAAAAAGTTACATGCCCGGAGTGCGGGACCTTATAAAATAATTGATAAGTTTGGACCTAATGACTATGAGATAGACCTACCTTTAGATTTGGGTATAAGTCCAACTTTCAACATATCAGATCTTGTAGAGTATAGGGAGCCGATGTTGCTACCTAGTGAGCCTTTTGGGCCTGATCCTATTCTTGTGAGCGAACCAACCCATGAGTGTCCAATAGCCAAATCCACAAATCGGAGAGACGGGTTGAATGAATTCTGGATGACAAGATGATTGTTACCTGGAATAAGGACTACCAGCGATACTTGATTCATTGGCAAGGACATCCCTGAGTCTGATGACACTTGGATAACTCGGGAGGATCTGTAGAAGATCGCCCCGGACTTGCTAGAGAAGTACTTGAGCCAGTCTAACCCTTACTCGATAGGGTCGAGTTCCTCCCACCTTGGGAGAATTTGTGAGGACACTAGGGCCTGAAAATATCGATAGGTTGAACCCACATCCTTGTGGATCACCTGTGAATGAAACCCTGGACCCAACCCTTTTATCAATGTAAATAATTTATTTTAATTTTTGTTATTTTGGATTAGTTAAGGTTAGCCCCTTTTATCAACTGGAATTAGGGTTTTATTTATTTAGCCTTTTAGGCTAAACCCCTTTTACCAAGTTGAACTACGTATTAACATGTCTTGCCCTTTTGATCAAATTGGATTCCAATTGATCAAATAGGACTTTAGTTATTTATTGAGTCCTGTAAAAATTAGTTGTTGAGTATTGTATTACAGGGAAGACCAATTATAATATCCATGTGACTAAAATCAAGACCCATGTGCTAGTTTAAGACAAGCCCATGTGACCCATGTGCTAGCACAAGCTCTTGTCATATGCTAGCCTATTTTGCATGTCAACTTTGCATGATTTCAGGACTACTATTGTCACGTCACCAAGGGGACAATGACACATGGCCTACCACTTAAATTTGGACAAGCTACACTCATCAAGACAATTTCTTTTGGTCGGCCCATGAAGAAAGGCGCACAAAATTTTTAAGAGGAGTAATTATGAAGGACTTCTCCCAGATGGCGCCCTTCTACTCATAATATTTCATGCCAAAGTGAGAAGTCGGCCAAGTATTCAAAATAGTTTGAAATTTTTTTCTCACCTAGTGTTGGAGGTCCAAGGGTTCCTAGCATTCCATTCAAATAAGCTGCTAACTGTTCAAGCTTCAAGGATTCTAGAATTTCAATAGGACTCTAGAGTTCTCTCCAATCCAGACTGAAGAGTCCAGGCAGCTCTAGAAGGATACATTATCAAAACACTGGAGTCCAATCATCATGACCAACCCAGAAGCGATCATGACCCTCCATCAAAGTCTCATCTTGGCACCAACTATGGATAGGAGTCCATTTTTTTTTCATCCAACAGGAGTCCAGGCAATGTAAACTTGAAGTCTAGAGTTGTAATGAAACTCTTGTATTTGAGTCCCTCACTTCTCTGGTTAGGGTTTTATAAATACCCCTACATCTCCCCCCTTGTAATTAATGAATTTTTGATGAAATGAAATGAAACTCTGCCGAGTTCTTCTTCCAATTCCTTTCTAGCTGCGATGGCTGATAGGTGCTAGGTGTGATGCCTAGAACACTTGGGTGCGACGTCCAAGTTCTACCAGGGTGCGACGCCCTATTTATCCATCCAATCCCTCCATCAGATCTGATCCTTAAGTCTCTTCAAGGCCTTCATCCAATATTTTGAAGAGATCCTAGAAGCCAACCAAAGAAGAAGATCCCCGGGAGAACCAACAACCCTGGTGCCAGCCTTCCTTCTAGTTTTTGATGTCAAATGTTTAATTGCTATTTTTGATATTTTTGGCAGATTCTCTTGAGATCCAACTCTAAATATTGGCGTTCATGCTTTGGAATCAGTTCATTCGGAATCCGGATGCCAGGAGCGATCAGTTTGGAGTCTGATTCTTCAACCCTAGAGTGCAGTGATCCAGATCTTCATCAAAGGAGACTTCTAAGCGTATCGGTAACTCAAAATCCATTTCCCTTCCTCTAGATCTGATGTTAGAAATTAGGAACCTAATCTAGGGTGGTTTCTCAATCGTCGTGATCCATCTAATTAATTATTTTGCTAAGTATGCATGCGGGTGATGTAATCCAGTATTTAGTTGCTTGCTATAGATTCTTTTAACGTATTGTTTAAAAAGCTGTTAGGTTAATGAACATTTGCTCTCGATTAACATAAAATTTAAATCAACCTTTAGTACTGCATCGCATCCGTGTCCCGCATCACTTTGGCATCTGGAAGGGAATCTAGGCATCTGGAGGGCATCTGCAAGGAATCAGGGTTTTTGATTTCTCCTCCTGAGGTCTTCAAATCTTCAGGTTGGGCTGGACTTGGGCTAAACTTCCATGTCTTCAATCTGATTGGACTTGGTCTTCACTTGTATGATGTGGTCTTGAGTCTTCAGTGTGCTTGGATAGGACTCAAAAAAATAAAATTAGCTCAACATGAGCTGACTAGCATTGGACTGAACTAGCTCAACATGAGCTGACTAATACTTAACTGAAATAACAACTTAAAAGACTCAAATAACAACTAAAATGGACTTAGATGGGCTAAGCCCTTATTACAAATGGACTTATAAATTATTGATCAACCCACAGAGGGTTGAAAAGCATCTGTCTTATTCTGGTGCCTCTGGTGTCCCCACTATTATATATAGGAGAGTTAGCTGATAAGGAGACTGAACGAACTAGAGAGTTTGAAGAAGAGGTATATGAGGATGAATCCACTCTAATCAATGAGTATGATGAGGAAGAAGAAGAAGGTGGTTATGATAAGACATCAGGTGTTGTTAGAATCTTGGCCCAGACTAAAGATAAGGAGGATTGGAAAAGGACTAACATCCTTCAAACATTTGTCAAGATAGGGGAGAAAGTCTATAAAATCATTATAGATAATGGGAGTTGTGTAAATGTGATTTCAACCAAAGCCCTTAAAAACATAAGCTTGATCCCTATTCCACATCCTAAATTATATAAAGTCTTTTTAGATAGATTCTTCTTCAATCCCCATCAAGTCCAGATGCCAGGTTCCACCCCGAGAGAACTGATGGGGACATATCAACAAGAAGAAAATATTTCAAACTGATTCTCTTTGATTTTGTAGCTAATAGATTCTACTTAAGTCCAATAAAGGTCTTGGGATGAACCCCAATCACAAAGCCCATGAGCTGACTCTACATTTTGAAGCACAAGTCTATAAGCCGACTCATCATTCTGAAGCACAAGTCCATGAGCTGACTCATGAACAAAAACCACCATTTTCATGAGTCAGCTCAACCCAATTCAAGCCCAATTCAAGCATGTCATGATGCCACTTCCTCATCCTCATATGGAGAGCATTGTTCCTTCACATGGAAGATACTTCATCAAGCATTCTTAGGGGAAAATGAAAGACACCACATCAAGCAACTTGTGGGGAGCATAAAATCACTTTCCACTCTCCCAACAAATCTCCAACCAACTTGACATATGGGATGCCACATCACATGCCACCAAAGGATCAACATCAGCAAAAGGAGGCCATGTCATTGCCACCTAGGTGCCACATGTCAAGTTGTTATAACTTTCTACCCATAAGTTGTTACAAACTAATTCTAGTTGGAACCATCTAACCAAAAGTTGTTAGATCTAACAAGGAGTAGTTAGCTAAGCTAACTTTCTCTCCTCTCTCTCCTTGTCCAAACACCATGGGTTTTGTGAGTCTATAAATAGGGCCTAATCTTTCTCTTGTAAGCTATGCTATTTTGGATTAATGAAAGAAAGGTTTCCTTCTTGTTTAGCTCCTCTTGTGTGCTCTTGTGTGGTGTGAGTGAGATCTCTTGGTTTAAAGGTTTGAATCTTTGTTTGAGAAGAGGGTGAGAGGCCCTTGGGTTTGTGTTTGAAAGGTGGATTGCCCTTCTGATGAGTGAAGGGTGGGATGCCCTTTGATTGATCCAAGTTCAAGCTCCTTGGTTCCAAGCCGCCGGCCACTATTCCTTCTCCTTCTTTCCTTTGTTTCAATTCCAACCTTAATTCCTCTTCCATGCCTAATGCTTGGTTTTGTTGCAGGTTCTCTCAGGTTTTCCCAATCCAAGATGATGGTCTCCATGCCATGGATCAAGGCCAAGGTTAGTCCTAAATGTAGGGAGTGCTAGTCTTAGGGTTTAGGCCTCAATCTTTGAGTGTTGAGAGCTTCCTTTCCACCAAATATTTTAGCCTTTATTGTTGGTAGGAGAACCACTTCTTGGCTCTTTAGATATGATCATTTGAAAGTGACTTTCCTAGTACAAACGGTTTCTTAGTCATGAGATCCATCTTATGTTAATTTGAAAGCAATTTGCATGCGGGTGTTTAATTTTGATGAACTAGTCTCTTGCTTGGATGAAATTATCTTTCTTATGCTTAATTTTCATGCTTTAAATTCATTGTTCATCTTGGATAGTTAGTCTTTAAAAGTCCATCATCATCCATGCATTTCATCCATCTCCCACGTCCCACATCACCTATCATTCTAGAGATTGGATCTTCCTTTGATGAGGACATCACCCCTTAGGACTGGTCATTATATTAGTTGATATCATTTCAGTTTGATGTATGAGATAGTTATGTATCAGTTAGTTATGTTTGTATCAAACTATATTTTGTTGTATCAAAGCTTGAAATAATATATATATGATGATGACATTTTTTAGCATCTTCTTGTATACTTCTACACTCTTCTTACTGTAATGCTTTTCATTTTATCTTCACTTTTCACCTTTTTTTATGATGATGACAAAAAGGGAGAGAAATAATGGTAAAATATTGGTAATGAAAATGAGAATTTTGGTAGCATTTGTCATAATGTTTAATGTTTTGTGGTATCAAAAAGTGGTTTCAAAATGATAAATAAAGGGAGAGAATAAATGATATAAGTAAAAGGGGGGAGACAAGAAAGCAATAAGTAATAATTAAGAATGGTTAAGGAGGAGAAAAGTACTAAAGAAAAAAAATTTTGAAAATCTTAACATTTCCAAACCTATTAAAAATATTTTTTTTTAAATGCTAATTCATGTAAGTTTTTGAAAAATATTTTCAAATCATATATTGCGGGGGAGCTTTGGTTGTATGCTTTGATACTCTTTGGTTATATGCTCTGATACTCTTTAGTTTTATACTCTAATACTTTAATTTTGATGCTCTGATACTTCTTGTTGGGATATCTCGGTCCAAGTACAAGCCAGCCAACCAGTTCAACCGGCTGAAGACATTTCTTCCAAACCGTAAACTTCGGACCAAGATATTCAGGAAAAACTAGGAAACTCATAGGCAAGTCAAAACTCTTAATGTGCCTATAGCTCCCGAAGACACGGTCTTCAGCCTACGTTGAAGATCAAGTTCTAAGGCTCCTGAAGACAAGGTTCTCGACCCGAACCAAGGAGTAACATTCACTGACTCCCAAAGACACGGTCTCCGATTTATATCGAAAACACAGTCTTCAGCCTATGACAAAGATTAAGTCCTCGATCTATGCTGAAGACATGATCTTCGATCTATCTCGAGAGGATCCGAGGATGAGACATTCCCTGATTCAATCACAGAAATCTCTCTAAAAGGGAAGTCTGAAGATAGGCCCTCGACCTGTCTCAAGTCTCTACAAACATGACAAGCAACGGTTATCATCGACTATTTTCAGAACATAATCGTGGTGCGTAACTCCAGCGGCAACACCTCCAATCTGGCCACTGGAACCGTCCAATAACTATCCATAATTCCAAATTATGGGAAGGAAATTAATTCTCCCATCATAACTATTGGAGGAAGATCGGAACCGCAGGCTGGACAACTCCTTATAAATAATGGTAAGAGGGAATAATCGAGGTAAGGCACAAGATATCCCAGAAAATCTCGGAGTCTTTCCTTTCTCCTTTCAATCCTCCCAGAATCTTCCCTATTCTGTGGCTGGAGCCCGCCTCTGACTTAGGCATTGGAGTGTCCCCTGTCGGAGCAACTCCATCCAGGAATTTATTTTGCAAGTAAACCAGGGAGTGGGCCCGCGATCCAGTAGCTCTGCCCGGTCATAAAAGAGACTCTGCGTCAACAGATTGGTATGCCAGGTAGGGGGCACTCTCTATGCAATTCTCATTGTTAAGCTCCCCTCCTTGACTGAGGAGAAATAAGAAATTTTTGATGGCAAGAGAGAAGACTCAGGTTGCCTCAACGAGTCGAAATCGTGCTCCATCCCAGGTGGGTGCACTCCCAGTAGAGAATGATTTTCCACCTCCCATAATTGCCGTGGGACAGCAGCAATTCGAAGCCCTCCTGAACCAGGTTACTAACCTTATGGCTATGGTTCAGGATTTCCAAGATAGAGCTTTCCAGGTGGGGCATCTTCCAGCCACCTCCAGACATAGCTCTCGATCCCAGAGGAAGAGAGCCTCTCGAGAGGGGTCCACAAATCTCTCCCCCCACCCTCGGCCCTCTCTTGAAGGCCGAAGTTCAAGAATGCCTAGGCCTGCTGATTCCCTGCAGAAAGGGAAAAGACCTAGGCAAACTTCCTCACCCTCTTCTGAAGACTCTACTCCCGTAGAGAAATCGCCAAAGTAGAAACTCCCTGATTACGATGGAAAATTTAAGGCCATCGAGTCGGAGATAGCGATAATGCAGGAGCAGAAAGATTACAATGATTTGGCGGTGTGTGATATGTGCTTGCCCTACACCAACCGCGTCATGGCCGAAGTCATACCTCCTCACTTCAGGGTTCCTCATATGGAAGGAACCCTACGATGCCACCTCTGATCCTCTTGACCATTTGGACAGTTTTAAGGCCCATATGATGATCCTGGTAGCTTCGGATGCGATATACTACCTCGCATTCCTAGCCACCTTAAAAAAAGCTGCTCGGATGTGGTACTTGAGCATATACCTAGGTACCATCAATTCTTTCTTCGAGTTAGAAAAATTATTTCTCTTGTATTTTAAGACTTGTCGCAAGTCCCTTGGAATACGGACACTCTATTCCTCCTTCACCAGAATGAAGGAGGAAGCCTGCGAGATTACATCTCCAGGTTTAATGCGACCACACTCGAGATCCCCGATCTCAACGAGCATGTGGCCATGTCTGCATTGAAGAAGGGACTTCGTACATCTAGGCTTACCTTTTCCCTGGATAAGAAGTTCCCCAAAAGCTACGCTGAGCTCCTGTCGAGGGCTCAGAAATATACCGATGCCGAAGAGCAGGCGACAAATCGATGCCTAATCGAAGGGAAGCCCCCTTCGAAGAAGAAAAATAATAGGGATGTGGCCTCCCTATTTCCAACAACAACAACAAGTATGGTGATCGCCGAAGAAGTCCTCCCAGGCCCAGAGCATCGGGCTGGAGATTCGACTCTTATACCCCTCTCAACCTCCCTCATGAAACGATTCTCTTGGAGATAGAAAAAAAACTATCTCTAGCAGCCACATCCCATGAAGGCATCCTCTTCCGCAAGGAGCAGGAACAAATACTACTGATTCCACCAGGACCACGGCCATAATACTGAAGAATGCATCCAATTGAGAGATGTAATAGAGGTCTCATCAAGAGAGGGTATTTAGGGTGGTATGTTAGTAGTAAGGATCTCGGTCAGAAACTACTGTCCCCTAATTGACTCCTGAAGGGGCTGAACTGCCAAATCAAAGGCCCACCAATGGAGGCCTGGGGATGATACATCGACTTGTCAACTGGAGAAGAGACGAAGATGATGCCTCGAAGTGACTTAAGGACAACAATGCTATTCTCTTCTCTAACGATGACCTTGCGAGAGTCCGGCTCCCACACGATGACCATATTATAATCTCAGCAATTGTGGCCAATTATGATATACAATGAATCCTAGTTGATAATGGAAGTTCGACTAATATCTTGATCTACGATGCATTCTCTCGGATGTGTTTGCCTAGAGACAAACTATGAAGGTTCCCTATACCACTTACCAGCTTTGGAGGGAATCAAGTTGATGCCGAGGGATAAATAGTACTTCCTGTAACCCTCGGTACCGAACCTCACCGAAAGACACTGCCGATCAATTTCACGGTGGCCCGAACCCCTTCAGCCTACAACATCATTCTGAGATGACCTGCCCTGAACAAATTCTGGATCGTAGTGTCATCCTACTACCTCCTGGTGCACTTTCCCACTAGAATGGTGTTGGAGAAGTAAGAGGGGACCAAAGAGCGGCACGACAATGCCTGATGATCCAGGACAGGCACTCTAATGATCCTACTACTTGGGATCGGCTAGATCCGAGGGACTCAACTATAGATTCTGGCGAACCTATGGAGAGAACTATCTCGGTACCCTTCACCAAAGAGGACCCCACCAAGGTCGTGCAGATCAGAAGTATGCTTGATGAAAAAACTAGAACGGAGCTGATATGCTTCCTCCGGGACAATGCTGATGTCTTCGCTTGGTTGGCTTTGGACATGCCAGGAATTTCTGTCAAAGTGATCACTCATCGACTGGAAGTTTCCCTTGGGTATAAACCAGTCCACCAAAAGAAGAGAAGCTTTGCCCCTGAAAGACAAAAAGCAATAGATGAAGAGGTGAGCAAGCTCATCAAGGTAGGGTTCATCCGGGAAGCCCACTATCTCAAGTGGTTAGCCAATGTGGTAATGGTAAAAAAAGCTAATGGCAAATGGAGGATCTGCATCGACTACACAGACCTCAATAAGGCTTGCCCAAAGGATAGTTTTTCTTTTCCAAAAATCAACCAATTGGTTGACACCACTACCGGCCACCAACTGCTAAGTTTCATGGACGCTTTCTCTAGCTATAATCAGATCCAAATGGACCCCCGGGATAAAGAGAAGATGGTCTTTATCACCGACAAAGGTCTATATTGCTACAAGATGATGTCATTTGGGCTCAAGAATGCTGGAGCAACTTTTCAGAGGTTGATTAACAAGGTGTTCAAGGAGTAGTTAGGGAGAAACCTGGAGGCCTATGTCGATGACATGATCGTCAAAAGCCTCCTTAAAAAAGATCATATCTAGGACATGAGGGAATCGTTCAATGCCCTACGACATCATCGAATAAAGCTAAACCCGAAGTGTGTCTTTGGAGTTACTTCGGGCAAATTTCTGTGTTTCGTTGTTACCAAGCAAGGGATTGAAGCAAATCCTGAGAAAATTCTGGCCCTCAAAGACATGAGGCACCCATTCTGCAAGAAGAAAGTCCAACAGCTGACAGGAAGGATCGCCTCTTTAAGGAGGTTTATCTCTCGCTCAGCCGAGAAATGTCTTCCATTTTTCAAGGTACTTCGATAGTCTCAAGGTTTTGAGTGGACCGACGACTGTCATACTGCCTTTGAAGAGTTAAAAAAATACTTAGAGACCCCGTCTTTACTTTCCAAACCTCAAGAGGGGGAGGTGCTCTATTTATACCTTTCCACCTCAGATGAGGCAGTTAGTTCAGTCCTTGTCCGAAGAGAAGAAGACGGCTCTCATAAGCCGATCTACTACATCAGCAAAGTCTACATGATGCTGAAACAAGGTATTCGAAAATGCAGAAGCTGATCTACTCTCTGATAATTGTGGCAAAGCGACTACGACCTTACTTTCATGCCCACGCCATCATGGTGCTGACCTATCAATCCCTCAAAGCCATTTTCAGATGCCCTGATACCTCCGAAAGGATAGCCAAGTAATCTATGAAACTAAGCGAGTTCAACATTAGCTCCCAGCCTCGATCAGTTATAAAGGCCCAGGTGCTTTCAGATTTCCTGGCTGAGTGCACCTAGAAGTCCTAAGATGAAGTGCCTCTAGTAGAAGAAGGAAACCCAAAAGATACGGAGACCGATTGGGTGCTCCATGTGGATGAAGCTTCCAATTTTGCTGGATGTAGAGTCGACCTTATACTGGCTGAACCTGACAGTTACACGATGGAGACACACTTCGGTTCTCCTTCCATACTTCGAATAACCAAGCCGAATACGAAGCCTTGCTTGAAGGTCTTTGGATCACCAAGAGTTTAGGAGTTCGAAGACTCTAGGCATTTTCGGACTCCCAGCTAGTAGTAAATTAAGTTAAAGGAGAATATGAAGCCAGAGATCCCACCATGGTGCAGTACCTAGATAAAGTACGAATCTTATCTTCTCAACTGGAATACTTTGAAATCATTCATGACCATCGATTGGAGAACTCCCGGGTAGATGCTTTGTCTCGACTTGCTACTACAACCCCGGAATCTCTCGATCGCACCTTCGTTGAGCACCTTAAAGCCCCAAGCATAGCTGAAGAAGCTATGGAGGTGCACCAAATTGAGACCGAGCCAAGTTGGATGGATCCCATCATCAAGTTCTTCAATGAGGGTGTGCTACCAGAAGACAAGGAAGAGGCCAAAAGGATCTGCTAGATGGCATCTCAATATGTCATTTTAGACGGAGCTCTTTATAAAAGATCATTCTCTCAGCCCCTGCTGAAATGCTTGGGACCGTCAGATGTTGACTACGCCTTGAGAGAGGTCCACAAGGTGATATGTGGTGTCACTTGGGGGTCAGGTCCTTAGCATATAAAACTATATTCCAAGGATATTATTGGCCCTCCATCCAAAAGGACTCGGCCGACTTCGTGCGAAGATGTGATCAATGCCAAAGATATGCCAACATTCAGAGGCAACCAGCGAGTCACTTGACCCAGCTGACAGCCCCCTGGCCTTTTGTCCAATGGGGGATGGATATTCTTGGCCCATTCTCGTCGACATCTAATCAAAGGAAGTTCTTGCTTGTGGCTATTGACTACTTCACAAAATGGATCGAAGCCAAACCACTAGCCCAAATCATGGAAGGCAAGGTTGAGAATTTTGTCAAAAATTTTATCATATTTCGATTCGGGATTCCAAATATGATAATCACTGACAATGGAAGGCAGTTCGATAATCCAAAGTTTAAAGACTTCTGCGCTCGGTACCATGTGCAACACAGGCTAACTTTCGTTGCCCACCCATAGTCCAACAGAGAGGCCGAGGTAACAAATCAGACCATTCTTCACGGTCTGAAGACGAGGTTGAATGCCGCCAAAGGACTTTGGGTAGAAGGGCTGACCTCCGTTCTCTGGGCATACCGAACTACCCCGAGGATAGCCACCGGCGAGTCTCCGTTCAACTTGGCATACTGTATCGAAGCCGTTCTTCCTATCGATGTCCCCCTCCAATCTTTAAGAATTGACAACTACGAAGAGCCTGGAAACTTCGATCGCAGGAGAGTTGACCTGGATCTGTTGCCAAGCACCAAGCTTCAGGCCCAAATAAGAATGGCGACATACCAGCAAAAGGTCGCCAAGTATTACAATTCCAGAGTAAAGGAGCAAATCTTCCGTACAACGGACATGGTGCTACGAAGGGCAGAAGTATCCAGGCCAATAAAATAGAAAAAGCTTCCCCCAACTGGGAAGGTCCATACCAAGTCGAAGAAGTCATACATCCGAGAACATATCGACTCAAGATCTTGGATGGTAAAATTCTGTCATGTCCGTGGAATGTACAAAACCTTCGCAAATACTATCAATAAACAAACCCCTAAATTTTTCATGCAAATTTGCCCAACTCTGAATGGCCCATTGCATCAACTGAATGACAATGGCCTGAATGGCATGACCTAAGGAATCGACCAATGGTGCAAAGGAGAGTTTGATCCGCTGACCTTATCGGTATGCCCAACGAGCACAACGGATGGCCCAATCAGGCCGCTAAGAAGATCAAAGGCACAAGGATGGTTCAAGTAACCCGCCCTACAAAAATTTCGAAGACATGCCGGGGTGGGCCTAATCAGCCTGCCTTACACCAAAGAAGGCGTAGGGATGGTTTTTATAGCCTACCCTATGGTAAGTCCAAAGACGCACCGAGGCAGGCCTGAACAGCCTACCTTGACCATGACAGGAATTCATAGGGATGGCTTGGATGCCCTATCCTACGATAAATCCGAAAACCTGTTAGGGTGAACCTATACCACTCATCCTGGTCAACAATAAAAGTAAAACACTTGATGAGACGGCCTAGCCAGTCTCACATCTCTTTGTGGATCCCAAATGTTTCGGGAGGATTACACCTTTAATATATCACAGTACGACAAGTCGCAAAAGAGTTGTAAAAGAAGTTGAAACCTTCATTTCATTCGCATCTTTACACAAAAAAAAAAAGAAAAACTACAGGAAGTGGGAAAGAACATCTAATAACCACTCGCCGGCCCTTTCCCTTGTCGGTGGGAGGCATCTTGGAAGGAAGATAAAGGGGCCCCAGGGTTCCCTTCGGGATCAGAATCCGACTCCTCTTCGATGTTAGAGTCGAACTCGTGTCCAGGAAAGGGGATGGAGTGTTTGATGTTGCCAAGGCCCTTCAAGTTATAGTACTTGAAGGCCTTATCCCTGCACTCCTGGAACCCCTGGTGATAGGAGTCCAGAGACGCCTCGACAACCTCCTCTTTGAAGGCAGAAGACACCTTGAAGTCCAAGATGGCATCTGCCGCCTTCTTCCTGGCCTCCACCGCCTCTACGACGGTCGCCTCGACCTAAGCCCTGACCTCCTCCAGTTGAGCCTCCAGGACACGGACCCTTCTCTCCAAGCGATCAACGACTGGGTCATTATCGACACTCAACCCGAGGAATCCTGGCTACCCCTTGCTCTGGTATTGATGGCTATTTTCTTTTCCACCCTTCGAAGCTCGGGAACACTGAACTTCATTTCACCGGGACACTGGAGAAAGAAGAGAAATTTCCATAGTGGGAGTCTAAAATTGTGATGTCCTTTGACAAAGGAAGATAGGGTCCCATTTATAAGGACCTTACACCCACGACTGGCCACAGGGGAACATGCTCCACACCCTTTCCCAAATGTGCCAAAGGATGCCACATGTCAGAGCGACACCTCGAGACCCCAGATGACCGCTTGGGAATGGTATGATCACTAATGACTACTCTTGGGATGGCAACCGCTGGAACTTCAAATCCAGAGGAATCTCCATCGTACAGCAATGGCATTAATGGCTCCCTTTCGGAAAGGAAGGATATGGCAGCACTTAAGGTGCATGAAAATGCGACCGTTAGAATATCGACACACTCAACACGGGCAACGAGAATCATACTCAAGGTTCCTTGATCACCGGTCAACAGGAAAATGACACCTGTCCATCGTGTCCATTCCTAGACGGGTGGATTAATTATGAAAGAAGGGTGACATCAGCCTAGCTTGATCATGGACAGTCTCAGCAATGGCATTCTGATTTGCTTCGGAATTCAGCTTTGACACCATCCACGAGCCAAAAAATCTTCGGCTCCGACCCCTTGACCAAATAGGAAGAAGAGAAATGTAATTCAAGTCATCACCAAAGCCAGCAATCTCATTCAAATCATATTCAAAAAATGTGACATGACATGTACAGAAAGGAGAAATTCACTTGGAAATTCAGAATAGTCAATTACATTTCAAAGGGGAATAAGGAAGAGATTTGACACTTAAAACTACACAGACCCCTAAGCATTGGATGGAGGAGACCAAGCATCACAAGATTGAAGCAATCTGTCAATTTGCATGGAGAGAGTTTCCTCAAATTAGGTTGAACCCAGAGGATCTTCAACCCGAGCCTCATCCTTAGCTCGGACTCCCTCTTGGGCCGGGATTGGTATCTCATTCAAGTCTTCGGTTGCGACAGGAATTTTTTCCTTTGAGTCTGGCACCTCTTTAGCCTCTTCGACCTGGGCCGAAGTCGCGTTAGGAGCCTCGACCACGAGTGGGAATCCTCCCTCGGACTTGACAACCCTTTGATCTCCTCTTCGACCTCGTCTCCCACCTCTTCTTCTTCCACAATGTTGAAAGCAGGGACAGCAGAAAAGTCAAGGTTTGGAAAAACCCCACTAACCTTGGCGAGTCCATCGTTAAAACCATGCTGGTAACTGTATAAGGTCACCTCATTCATTTCCTATTGGAACTGTGAAGACTTCCTGAAATCCACTACTACTCTACTCACCAGCTCTTTCAAGACTTCGGACTCTCTCTTAGCTACCTCAGACTCTAGGGCTGCCTCTTCGGCCCTTAAAGAAGCCTTTCTAGCTCTTAAGGATGCCTCTTCAGCCCTCTTGGTTGCCTCCTCAGCCACCTTGGTTAGATTTTCCATCTTTTCTTGACTCTCCTTGATGGATTGTTCCAAGGAATCGACATGTTTTCTACTCTTCTTCAACTCTAACCATTACCCCACGATTGTGAAATGGGCATCCTTCAGCTCATTCCTTAGGCCACGAATTTCAGCATCTACATGAGCAAGACGATTCTCCAAAGACTGCTTCAATTCTTCAGCCACCTCCTTTTTAGCCCTGGCTATATGGAGCCCTTCTTTAAGGCCGTGAATGAGGCTATCGACATTCCCTAGGCCCTCCTCCATGAAGGTGATGCCGTAGACCAACTACATCAACAAAGCAAAGTCATGGACCAAACAATCCTCTAGGCAAAAGAGAAATGATGAGGATCTCACCTGTTTCAGGGAGGAAAAGGCAGAGTTGGATATTCTAGCAAGACTTCAACTTCGAATAACTGCCAAATCATGAGGCAGCAACGTATCCTTAAGCACTCGCCTAGCCACGGTGGGGACCAACAATCCCCCCGCGGGGGAAAACTCCGAAGAGTTTGCAAAATGGCCCCCGGTTGGAGAAGCCTCATGAATGGGCTCCCTCTTGACTTGTGGCACCTCACCCCTATCTACTGCAGGGGGCAAGGTGGAGGCACATCAGCCATCAGAGGCAGACTCTCCCTTGTGTGAACTGGAGAGGTAACCGCCGATGAAGTTTTAACTAGCTGAGGCCCTATTGGGGCCTCCATCATTGGCACCACGTCCTCCCCGGAGGTTCCCCGGGAGGATGAAGTACCCCTGCTCCTCTCAGGACCATCCCTTCGGGCCTTCTTTCGAACCGCCGATCTTGTAGGAGGGGCTTGAGCTACCCTCTTCTCGGAAGATTGGCAGAGCCAGCTCAAGTTGGGCCTCATTTCACCACCTACAAGCAGAAGAACCCCTTTGAGTCGACTAAACTACAACATGAATGAGGGAGAAGAAGTAGAAATTTCCACCATTTATACCTAACACAGGGAACTCATTGATCCTTGCAAGATGGAGATTCCTCTCCTCCAATAACTCGCAAATGGGAACAACCTCCGAATTAGTCAGTAAATCATAATCGGACTGATCAGCCGCCAAAACATTTTTTCCATCATTGGCAGTTAAATGCGGCTCCTTCCAATCACTACTGAAACCCCACGGGTCGATAGAAGACACAAAAATGAAGATAGGCTTCCACCCGTGGATGGCGCTGGGCATATCCTTTATGATCTTGTGACCAGGTCGAGGATTGATCACCCACCATCCGCTACCGCGAAAATTCCTCTTAAGCATAAAAAGAGTGATGAACAAATTGGCCCTGGGGTTCACATTAACTATGTGACACCGGAACAAAAACCTGCAGATGTTCCGAATGCTATTCGAAGTCAATTGCGTAGGAACTACTTGGTACAGGCAAAAGACTTTGATGAAGAAAGGATGCAGGGGGAATCGAAGGCCAGCCTTCAAATGGTCTTCATACATGGCCAAACACCCAGCAGGAGGTCAGTTCACCCATTCCTCGGAAGTGGGAAGGATTAAAGGAAACCCTTCAGGAACATGATAATGTTCTCGAAGACGAGTATCCTTTCTAGATGAAACGGAACCGGGAACTGACTCCAGACTCACCACATCATCATCCCCCGAGGGCCCAATTTTTGCTGACCCCATAAGTGATTTTGATGATAACCAAACATTGGAGCATGTATATTTATTTCTGACAACTCTTCAAGTGTTTGACAAGTTTTTGTAGGATGAATTAAATGTTCAATCTTCAACTCCTACACTTCTATTTTCTTATTTGCATTGTGTTGTAATGTGTTTTTGTAAAGAAGAACCCAATGAAAAAGCAAAGAAAAAATCATGTAAAAAGGGTTACTTCTATGTGTGTGTGTGCTATGAAATTTATTTTGAGTTAGTTTGTTTGAGAATGTAAAGAGTTGGTAAGAGTTTTTCTTTAAGTTCAAATGTAAAAATCCTGAAGAAGATACTCGAGTCGACCCCACATGATGAAGAGCCGACTCTGCTTATTGTCATGCAGTAATCTGAGTCGACTCGATGGAAAGCAAGCCGACTCTAGTGAATTCGAGTCGACTAGAATCAGTCCGAGCCGACTCCTCCAGATTCCAATTTCTAAAGATTTCTGAGAACGGCCAGGTGAGCTGACCCGAACAAGAAAGAGCCGACTCTGCCAGACCTAATGTTGAAAGCCTGAGAAAGCGAGCCGACCCGAACTGCACCGAGCCAACTCTTCCAGAGTAAGGTTTTCCGAACTTGAGAAGAAGAGCCGACCCAAGCTGAAATGAGCCAACTCCTCGAGTTCAAGTTTTTCAAAGAAAAAAGTTCGGGCCGACCCGAGCTATCAAGAGCCGACTCGTCCAGAGTGATGTTTTGCGCCCTGAGACAAAGAGCCAACTACATTGAAGATTTGGTAACTCGACCCATCAACTCGAAGGATTCGAGCCGATTCGAAGGAATCCGAGCCGACTCGAACGTCGTTTCCAGGTATCTAACGGCTAGTTTCATAAATTATTTTTTAATGCTAAAAGGTGCTCCAACGGTCACAAATCATTCTCCAACGGTCTACAATGGGTAGAACTACCTTGGGATGATAGAAGACTTTAAATTTGAAGGATTTGAACTTTCTTGAAGCAATGAATTAGAGAGTTTTTCAAAGAAAAGAGAGCTTCATTGAATATCCTACCAACCGACAACAAAAGAGCACAAGAGCATTCAAGTCAAGCTTTCAAGTCTTTACCAATTCCAATCTGAAGCTTGAAGCAAATTTGGGAAGAAGCCACTGAAGTAATTAAAGTCTATTTAAGTGCATTCAAGTGGACTTCAAACAAACTGTACCGGCAACTATCTGACAAATTGAGTTTATCATTATTGTTGCATTTCTTTCAATTCAATTTTTGAATTGTTGGGTTATTGGTGAGCCTGGTTGAAAAACCAAATAGGTTCTTGGTGAGCCTTGATAAAAACCAAGTGTTGGGTTCTTGGTGATCCTAGTAAAACCAAGTTAGGTTTCTATGGTGAGCCTGTTAAAACCAAAGGGTGCTGGGTTTTCTTTGGTGATCCCGTAAAACCAAAGTGTAGAGATTTTGGATTGTGATCCTGTAAAACAATCCTACTACATTTAGGTGTGAATATAGTGGAAATCCCAAGTGATATCTTGGATAGTAGATATAGAAGCTGGGTTGCTTCAAACCACTATAAATTTGGTGTGTTTGTGTTGTGCATACTTGACTCTTTTTAGCTTCTGCATCTTATAACTCTATCACAGCACCTCCACTAGCAAAGGATTTTGAATTGCACATTATTTGCTTTAAATTTTTAAAAGTCCCAATTCACCCCCCCTTGGGTAGCCACCTGGGCAACAACTGGTATCAGAGCAGTGTCTCTGATTATTTTAGAGTAAAGATTGATGGCTTATCCAATGAGTACATCCTTGGCGGAAGGTCAATCAACTAATAGACCTCCACTCTTCATAGGCACAAATTATTCTTATTGGAAAGCATGAATGAAAATCTTTATTCAAGCTGTTGATTTTCAACTATGGAAGGTTATTCTCAAAGGGCCACATGTTCCCATGACTAAAATTGATGGCATGGATGTCCCTAAGCCTGAAGAGGATTGGGACGAACACGACATGAAGATGGAAGAATTGAATGCCAAAGCAATAAACTTGCTTTACTATGCTTTGGATTCAAACGAGTTTAATCGAATTTCCATCTGCTCTTCAGCGAAGAAAATTTGGGATAAACTTGAGGTGACCCATGAAGGAACTTCACAAGTGAAAACTTCAAAGATAATTCTTTTAGTGCATAATTATGAATTATTTAAGATGGAGCCAAATGAAAGTATTTCTGCCATGTATACTAGATTTACAGATATTATTAACGGTTTGAAAAGTCTTGGCAAGGTATACTCAAATGCTGATTTAGTACAGAAGATTTTGAGATCACTTCCTGATAAATGGGATCCTAAAGTCACTGCCATCTAGGAAGCTAAAGATTTGAATGTTCTATCAATGGATGAATTAATGGGATCTCTCATCACACATGAACTAGCAATTGAGCATAGAACAGATGATGATTAGAAAAAGAAGAAAACAATTGCATTCAAAGCTGCGTTGGAATCAAAAGATGATGAAGAGATGGAAGATGACTCCACCTCCTCCGAAGATGATCTTGAAGATGAAGACATTGCAATAGTCGTGAGGAGATTCAGAAAGTTTATGGAAAAGAAGAAAGAAAGATATAGCAAAAAATTCCATAAATGAGGAGAACACTCAAAAGAAAAGGACAAGGACAAAGATAAGATAAGGAACAAGTCCCCACTTGCTATGAATGTAAGAAACAGGGGCATATTCATCCAGACTATCATCCTCAATTAAAAAAATTCTTCAAAAAAAGAAAAAGAAACGATGGTTACCACGTGGAGCGATAGTGAAGACTCCACTTCAACTAAAGAAGAAGAGATCATGAAAATAGCAAATCCACTACAACGAATACAGAAAGAGGCAACGATTTTTTCCCGATGCTTCATACTAGTGTCGGGACGTCTCGCTAACTTTTCGATGCTTTCTACAAGCATCGACAAATGATGACATTTTTTCCTCACCCGGTTACTTTCCCCCGTCCCCGGATCGATCCCTAACCTTTTTAATCTTGCCATGGCAACTCCATCTCCCTCCCTCCCTCCATTTTCGGTTGATTCTAGCACTGCTTCCCACAAACGGCAACTCCCTTCCTCCCTCCCTCCCTTCCCATTATTCGATCATGCCATGCACGGCGACGGCGATCGTCCACAGCAGCTCATCGGCGGTGTCGGATGTGGCCAAGGAACACCTCCGCGGCCCCCAGGACAGGATCTAGCGGTCGGGATCCGGCACGGGCCTCGTAGGGATGCGGCGGTTGTGGTCGGAGCCCCAACTCTGGTGCTCCCTCATCTTCCCTCGCCTTGCCACCGCCGCCTCCGTGCCTGCAAACCTGAAGACTAGCCACTCGGTCGGCCCGTTCTCCTTCATCCCCAACTCGATCGCGTTTGTCGGCCCATTCTCCTTCATCCATCATCGGCGTGCAGATTCCGGCTCCCACCCGATCCAGACGATCTTCCCTTTTTCTCTCCGTGATCAGTTTTGCTCTCCTCAAATCGAAACCTTATATCTCCTTCCCTCCGTCATTTCCCTCTCCCTCCCTCCATCCATCGTCGGGGCATGGATTCCGGCTCTCGTTTGTTTCCATTGAGCGATGGATTCTGTAGAGAAGAAAGCCCCTTCGATCTCCATCAGGTAGGCTCCTTCTCTCAAATCTCAAAAGTCCTTGACGCCAGATGCTCTTCCAGGGCTTTGTCAAGTTGATTACTATCTTTAGATATAAGTAACTGGGCGATCGTTTCGCATATTGGTCATTCGATCCCCCCTCCTACTACATAGACTGGATTGGAAACCTAAGCTCAGTGATCAGGATTTATAGAATTGTTATGAATGTGTTTCTCTTGGAATTCTATACCTCTTTCGGGGCGTTTCTTATCATTTGGCCTTTTATCCCATGTTTCCTTCTTCCCTTGTCTTTAATCAACGGATTAACTAAATCAGTGTTCTGGACCTTGAATCTGGAAGATTAGTGGGTGAATGATAAAAATATTTACATCTCGATATGCCCAGTAGATTTTGTTCAGTAGATATGAGGCTGATCAAGGTTGTGTAATTTGCTGGTTATGATTAACTTGTACTGTTTTAAGGCTTATCGAGATCTTGTAATTTGCTGGTCGATTAACTTATTTGTACTAGTTTCTTGAAACCATCTCTGCTTCATGCGATCCAATATGAGTTTGATGTGCATGAATTTGTTGGAAAAATTGAAGTTCTTTGTTTTTTTTGGGCAAGAAATTCTGATTTTTGTGTGCCTTGACTTTTCAAGGTTTCAAAGATGCAGTGAAAAATCTGAAGATAGAGTCATCACCAAAAGCTAGCACTATCAATATGGTATTCATATTTGTTATGTGATTGATTCTACAATAGTGAAATTTTCTTTCCTGTCACTTGATCTTTCATTTGCTATCTGCCTTCCCAATTCTTGCACTGTTAGATGTAACTAAGTTCTGACCTGGGGTTGCTTTGATATCTCTGGTTTTCTGTTTTTCTTTAGTCTGGCCTTAAAGATGCAAGGCCTGCTGATGCAACATCTTTCATCTCCTCAAGGGATTGTGTATATTTTCATGGTCAACTTCTTATAAGGAATATTTGAATTCTATGTTGGAGTCCTAAATAGGGTATTTTGTGGACCCTACCAGCTTATTCAAGTTGGTGCACTTTATAATTATTTTATTAGTAAATTCACATATGTATAATTCATGATCTGTTGTATGCTTTATTTGTTAAAATTTATCTGATCTTTGTTTTACTCTTTTTGTAGAACATTATTACTAGGATAGTTTTGCTTGTGTAAATGAAACTACATTAAGGCATCAGATAACCCTGTCTGCTCTGAAAATTGGTTTTTCAGGTCTTTGTAGAAGTTATTTTCCTGGCAATACTGAGAAAGTATATGATTAATAGATGATTGACTATTGTTTCTTAGTTGTTTTTTTCCTGAAAAATATCTTTTATTTGTTTTATTTACTTCACTCAAATTACAATCTTTAAACTTATGTTTGCTTGTTGCAGGATGGTGACCCTCGCTTATCTAGCTTTGGTCTCATAAAAAATAGCCGGGATGGGAAAAGTTACCGCACTAACCTAGCATACACTCCTCCAGAGTTCTTGAGAACTGGTCAGTCAGTTGATAACTCCTTTTTGCTTTAATTTTTATGTAGTTTACTATGTATTACTTTCAAATCCTGTCTAAGTTCTATAGTTTATCACGTGCAATTAAAACATCCTTGAACATCATCCTGGCTTCCTTTTTTTGTTTGCAATTTTGCATCCACTTCTCCAGGGCTTATATTGCTTCTTTATTGAATTGTTTAATTCCAAGGATTCTCTCATATAGTTATACATAAATTTTTAATAGTTATTCACATGTTAAACAAGGTACATATTTGGATTTTGCCTATAGTCTTCTGTCAAAGTCTGTCGCTTTGTTGGTTTCCCATGCTTCAGATAAGGTTCATATTTTATGCATCATGCCATAAATCAGTAATAGTTTTAGTTTTCATGAATTTATCATCCATAAATTTAATCTTAGTTCATGTATTTCTGCAGGCAGGGTCATTCCAGAGAGTGTAATATATAGTTATGGAACAGTTTTGCTGGATCTTTTGAGTGGGAAACATATCCCTCCAAGTCATGTATGTTAATCTTAGTTCATGTATTACTTTACATGCTTTTAGCTAGGCTAAAGGTCACAAAGCCTACGAGGATAGGTTAGCTGATCTCTCTCTCTGTGAATGGTAATATTTTTATTTCTCCGGGTCTGAAACTTTTTTAAAAAAAAAAAAAAAATTCCACACTCTGGTAGCTCTGATTAGTTGTTCTTTCTCTTTTCCTTTATATTTCCAGGTAGTTACATTCTGGAAGGAAGAAATTGTGACAGGCAAGTTCTTGTGGTATGTTTTGATATGAAGTACAAGCCCAAAACAATGTTGTCCATTTTTAAAGCTGAAAAAATATTATTAAGCTAAAACTGTGAGCATGGATCCGGTGAAATTAATATGTTGGTATATTAAGTGATGTTTACTGTTATTACCATATGGGTCATTACTGTAATGTAGCGGCACTGTATAATTTTTAATATTTAGACTACATATTTGTATTTGAAGCATTCTAATGGATAATATTATTTGTATTTGTATGTTTGGATTTTGATTTGAGCTGAAGGGATTTAGGGTGAAGAAAATTGATAAAGAGGGCTCTAGTTGGAATTTGCTTTTATCTGATTCTGCAAGCCATTGGCTGCTTTAAGTTGTCACTTTTAAAGGTTTGCAAGTCAAGATTCTGAGTTATTATATAATGTTAGATCTAATTTAGTTGTCACAGTACTTGCTACAAATACTTGCCGCTGTTGTCGATCTCAATTGTGATTTTCATTATCACTGCTCTACAAACACCATTCTGCAGCCTCAGAATGACCTCATCAAGTTCTATTTCTCTTAACTTCCTTTTCCTTGCACATCATAGGTCACTATTTAAAGCATGCTATGTAAAATGAAGTATATTAATTTAGGAGGATCAATGAGCAAACACAAGTTTTAGACATGAATGAAAAAAATTTACAAACAACAGTCAAATCACCTGGCCATAACAAAATATACCTTTCACACTTTGACTAGATGGCCTTTTATAAGTGATTGTATGAGCACACACAGTCAAATGAGTTAGAGATGAACAATCCATATTTAGGAAGAGAAGGGTGACATACTAGGTGATCACTTTTCTGCTGCACGAGTGTCATCTAGGTGTTCATTGGTTATAGTAGTCTTCAGTGACAAGATATGGGAGCAAACTATGCAACGGGCCTCTCTTGTTGCCTGGAAGTGTTCTGGAAGGTTTCGTTTGGGGGTGGATCTCTGTGATTGACTGAATTGAATGTGGTGGTTGAGGCATTTGTAGCTTTATATAATGCCTTTGTTTTTGAAACCTATGTATAAAGGCCAACCTTACATTTTAGCATTTCACATTTAGAACAAGGTGGCTTTTCTTTAAATAAAATAAAAAAGAAAAAAGAAAATAGAAGGGCCCTTTGTTACTAGGAGCCCAAGTTCACAAGTAGTGCAAGCACCAAGGCAGACAGCATCCAGGGGAAAGAACCTTTGAAGTCAGGCACAAATCTCAAACAACTGAGACTAATTTGTTTCGTAGGTACGAAAGACTGACTCATGGCATTCTATGCTACAAGTAAATTTATAAGCTGGATCAAATGCGCACTCCCTTATTCATGTGATCAAGAAATTCATAAAACACAACACGATGTTGATATAACTTGGTGACAACCAAAAACTCCTAACTGCTGATTATGTTGGAAATGTGAAGAAGTCACTTCGATAGGGATTGCACTTTAGAAAAATGTTTTTGTTAGCATACGGTAAGCAGATCAATTAGTAATTACTGCTTCTAGTGTTGAAGTAATTACTGCTTCCTCTGGGTGTAGATTAGTTTGATGATGAGAACCCAAAAGAGAAAATGAAGTAAAGTTCTTTCAGCAATCGGTTCTACCACTGCATAAATGTCAGTGCCCTTGCTTCTAGTACACTGCCAGCATGGATATAGAAGGCATTGTTTCTCTCTCTCTCTTCTAAATAGGCTTTATAAAACCTATCTAGAATTAAAAACATCCGTGGGAATCTGCAAATAAAATATTAAAAAAATCAATAGAAATGGCATCATTTTTCTCTTTGCATGGATTAGGCTATATGGTGCTTTCTGATCGAAGCATCTATTTATAAGGTACGAGAACAGCAGGCATTCAATTAAAGAGAGTTTCTCAGGTACTTGTAGCATATTTGCACAAGGCCAGCCTGACAGACCCTGACAACTGCTTACAATACTTACTTCTATGAGGTGCATACACCGAACAAAATTTATTTTTTTTAAAAAAAAATTAGAATTCTCGATACTTTAAGGCATCGAGAATAACTTATCCCAACTTATTCCCGATGCTTAAAAGTATCGAGAATAAGATTATTCCCGATGCTTAAAAGCATCGGGAATAATCTTATTTCCGATGCTTAAAAGCGTCGGGAAAACCTTGGTCAACACCGACGCTTTCAAAAAGCATCGGGAATAGATTTTTCCACTCTTTGCTTGCCAACGGTTTTGCAACGCTTTTTAATGTGTCATGGGTGTTTTTGCCGATGCTTTTTAGCATCGGGAAAATCAGGAAAAAGTGTCGAGAATTATATTTTTTTTTGTAGTGATCTATGTTTAATGGGTCCCGAGGATAAAGTAAATTCCCCTGATACTCAAATTGAATTTACTTTTGAGGAATTAAATTCTGCATTCCATGATCTATTATCTGAATTTAAAAAGGCAGGAGTAAAGATTAGATCATTAAAGCATATCAATGATTCTTTACTCAAAGAAAAAGATGAGATTTCAGAAAAGAACAATTTATTGCAAAAAGAACATCACACCTTTTCTGAAAAATGTAATATTTTGAAAACTGAGAATAGTGAATTTTATGACAAAAACAATGCTTTGTTGAAAGAAAATAATGAACTAAAAAAGGAGGTTGAAAAGTTCAAGCTACTTGTTGAAAAATTAACTTTATCTTGTAACAAGCTTTAGTTAATTCTTAAAGATCAAAGAATTTCTAGTAACAAAGATGGAATAGGTTTTATTGCTTCAAATTCAAATTATATTTCAGCTACTACATTTGTAAAACAAAAGAATTTTATTCCCAAGTTTACTTCTCATAAAATTTTTGTCACAAAAGGTTTTACTTCTATTTCAAAACCTACTATTTCTGCACTTCATGCATCTAGAATTTCAAAGTATAAATCATTTCAAAATTCTAGAATCAGATGTTTTGTTTGCAAAGAATTAGGACATAAAGCTTTCAATTGCAAAATTACTTGAAATGTCCATATTACATCAAGAAGCATTTGGGTTCCCAAAGGAACCACCTTAGCTAACCAGAAAGGACCCAAGTTGGCATGGGTACCTAAAAGTACTCCTTGATTTTCTTGCAAGAATATCTTGCAGCCTAGAAATTAAAGAAAAGATGGTATCTCGATAGTGGCTGTTCAAGGCATATGACGGATGACAAGGATCAATTTATCACCCTGGAAATGAAAGAAGGGGTATGGTTACTTTTGGAGACAATTGCAAGGAAAAAATAATCGGAATTGGTAAGATCAAAATAACCCCCTGTACTTTCATTGAAATTGTATTGCTAGTAGATAAGTTGAAGCATAATTTATTAATCATTAGTCAATTATGTGATAAGGACTTCAAAGTTATCTTCGAATCATCTATGTGTATAGTAACAAATTCTCCTGACTCTAGCAATAAATTCATTGGACACAGAGTAGAAAATATTTATGTGGTAGATCTAAATGATTTTGCCATGTCAAGTAGCTCCAGTCTAGTAGCAATGAATGCTAAGACCAAGAAGTCTTGCTTACTATGGCATAGACGATTGGGTCATGCTAGCATGCATATGATTGCCATGTTAATTTCCAAAAATCTTGTTAGAGGCATACCTAAGTTTAAAGTTGATTTTAATCATGTGTGTGATGCATGCCAAATGGGTAAACAAACTAAGGGGACATTTAAATCCAAAAATCTGATTTCAACTTCTAGACCTTTAGAACTACTTCACATGGACTTATTTGGACCAACTAGGACCACAAGCCTAGGAGGTATGAAATATGCCCTTCTGGTTGTAGATGATTTTTCTAGATTTACATGGATTTTGTTTATTGCACCAAAGATAAAACTTTCAAAATGTTTAGAAAATTTTACAAGAAAGTTTCAAATCAGAAAAATCTTTCAATGATTTCAATTAGAAGTGATCACAGAACTGAATTTGAAAATCAATTTTTTGATGATTATAGTACTGAAAATGGCATTGATCACAACTTCTTTGCTCCTAGAACACTGCAGCAAAATGGTGTTGTAGAGAGGAAAAATATGACTTTAGAACAAATGGCCAGAACAATGTTATGTAAAGGCAATCTTTCAAGATACTTTTGGATAGAAGCGGTGAACACTGCATGTTATATTTTAAACTGCATTTTGATCCGTCCTATTTTGAAGAAAACCCCATATGAGCTTTGGAATGAAAAGAAACCTAATATAAATTATTTTCATGTGTTTGGGTGCAAATGCTTTGTGCCTAATAATGGTAAGAATAATCTAGGAAAATTCGGTGCTAAATCTGATGAAGCTATTTTCCTTGGTTATTCATTACATAGCCAAGCATATAGGGTTTTTAATAAGAGGACTCTTATGGTAGAAGAGTCAATGCATATTATGTTTGATGAAACTAACCCTTCACCATCTAGAAAAGATGAGTATATTGATAATGATGCAGGTTGTTGCTGCTTGGATCGTCATGGCTCGTAGCTGCTGATGGCATCGAGAGTCGTGTGTCCGTACCTGGGATGCCTCCGGTATCTCGGGACCTGTAAAAAACAACATCAGTGACCAGGGCCGGAGATTTTGGCGAGGGCGCTCCGACGGTCAAGTCAGTGATGATCCAGGGGAACAGATCCTCCTGGTCGAGCCCCTTTGGATGAGCTCCACCCTAGGAGGAGTGAGTGTAGTATGTATGAAAGTGAAAGTGAGCTGGGAGAGGTGATGGTCGAGGTGGTCCGATCCCCCTGTCTGGCCTCTCTCCCTTGTTTCTGTGTTTGTTTTTGGTTACCTCCCTTTGGCTTACTCTGGTTGGGTCTTTTACTTTGGCTTGCCTTGGGATCTCCCCATGTTGTCAGACGTGGGTGACAAGGTATCGTGCCGTAGACGGGATGCCTCTCCTGTCAGTAGTCGAGGAAGCTTCTATACGCTTCTGACATTCCTTCTGCTTCCCCTCTTCTAGAAGCCTGGCGGGACCTCGGTTTGCTGGCCTCCATTCTCGGGACTCACGCTCTCCGGTTGGATCTTTTCTCTGGTTGTATGGTAGGTTGGTGGAGGGCATGGCACCTTGATGTGAGTTTCCTTTCTTTTTGATATGAGTGATGGCCGTGGGCATTAATGGCGGCATGGTGGGTGCTGCTGTATGACTCTCGAGGGGCCCGCCGTCGTCCCTAGAGAGGAGGCGCCGCCCTCTTGGTGATTGGTGCCTCTATCTGAGTTGGGAACCGAGCTAAAAATGTGGGGTCCGCCTTTGATGGACTCGCTTCGAGATGGCTCGGCTGGGTGGAGGAGGGCTGAGCTCGACTTCGAGCCAGCAGAACTCAGCTTTGGTCGAGCTCGAGCTGACGGAGGTGGGTGAGGTGCCGCCCAGCCTAGGGGACCCGACCTCGGAAGGGCTCCTCGTGGTGAAGGAGACTTGAGCTCGACTCCTGACGATGGGACCCGACCTCGAGGGGTCCACCTCGGATGGGGGCTCGTGCTCGGCTCTAGCCTAGGCATTCTGACTCAGTGGGGTCCGACCTGGCGGAGGATGGAGCCCGGCTTCGACGGGCGGTCCCGTTGCTCCATGGGAGCTCAGCCCGGCGAAAGGGCTCATGTTGGAAATCCGTCGTGGTGTCTGATGGGGACTCCATTTTAGTCTTTTCGTGCCATGTCAGCGATCCAGCCATATCATTTGCCCCCCACTCCCGAGGTCCATTGGTGCACGGCGCTCGGGGCGAAGGGAGTAATTGCGGTGCTGACATGGAAAGATAGAGAAATATGGTACAATAATGACCAATATCAGCGGTGCCTCACTTGGCGATCCTTCGATCCTATGCTGGGGCGCCACATGGCCATGTCTAGGGAGCAGTTATGGTGGGCATGGAAGTCAGAGCGACCACGGTCGGATTGAGGTGTTGGCCCCGTCGATCGGCGACACGTGGCGAGCGTCTCTTGGGGGAGCCGTAATAGTACGGTCGGGCGTAGGTTGTCTCGAAAGGAAGGGCAAGTCTTTCGAAACTTACTTTCTTTCAAATCTTTTGCACCCGGTGTCGTACAGAGGTCTTCTTCTTCCCCTTCTCCGGCCATCGTCGTCCTCCTAAAACCTTTGTAGGTTAGCTTCCTTTTGTTCCTTCTCGTTGACTAGGAGTCATCCTAGGTTTTCCCTTGCTGTCCTCTTCTTCTTCCATGGATCATTTTGGTCCAAACTTTCGTCCTTCCTGCCAAGCCGAGGCCGGACCTTCCCGGCCAAGGACTCCTTCCTCCGACGAGGAGATGGAGGCGGCACGTTATGAATTCAGTAGGATACTTTTCCACGATCCTGTAGCTATTAGGGAACCTGGGTCTACTCCTTCACCTCGTCTGGCCCTTCTTCCTGCTCTTCCTTCTGCTCCTGTTCCTGAACATGAGCCTTCTTGGTCAACAGGTCCTGGAGGGATCGCTTCGGTGATCACCATCGAGGATCTTGTGGCCATCCGGGGTGCTTACGACATCCTTGAGTCCATCCAGCTTTCTATCCCTCATACTGGGGAGCGTGTTACATCCAGTGGCCCTCGGTGGATTGCTTTCTATGAGGCGGCCTTTGTCGGGGGCCTCCGATTTCCTGTTCACCCTTTCTTTCTTTCCTTCTTAGAAAACTACCGTCTTGTTCCTGCTCAGTTGGTCCCCAATGCTATCAGAACGATCTTTCGCTTCATCATTCTGTGCCACTTCCACGGGATTGTTGCCCATTTTCTTTGTTCAAAGCCTTCTTCACCCCGAAACGCCACCCTATCGAAGATGGGTGGTGGTCCCTTTCTTCTCGCCCTCGGGGCATTAGGTTCGAGCTCCCCTCTTCCATCAAGGGATGGAAGGTAGGTATTTCTTTGCCTCGATCGAGGAGATCGACTGGGTTTGGAGTGACCAAGATCGGTCTTCCAATAGAAACTCCTCCGTCGAAGCAGCTGACCTTGACCTATACGACTAGCTCAGATCAGTCGAGATCCACTTGCTTGAGGTCCTGCTATCGGAGCGAAATCTTCACGAGGCTGGGGTCGGCTCAATGCAAGGGTATGGTGAGTTCGACTTGGCCATCCCTTTTCTTTTTATTAATCTTTTCTTCTTTTTTTTTTGCTTGGTATTAACCATGCCTTCTTTGGTACAGAGATGAAATTCTCCATGGATGAGCTGCTCTCATTTTTCGAGGAGCGTGAGCAGGCAGCCGAAGCTGGCGAGCCCGCTCTGAAGAGGGCTCGCGTCGATGATGGTGCGAGGTCGGTACAGGTCAGGCCGAACGCATCGGATCCAGAATGAAGGCGAAAGAGGGCGGCCGAGTGCGTCCAGGAGCCTTTAGGGCAGAATGAGCCGATTTCAGTGCCCGAGCCCGAGGTAGTCATTCGAGCCAGATTGACCGCTGCCACCGCCCGAGCAGGAGCCCTCCCTCCGGAGATCGTCAACGTCGAGGAGGATGGGGGGTCGAAAAAAGCAGGGCCGGTGCCCCAGGTGCAGTCCAAAGTGGCGCCGAGCTCGCAGCTGGAATTGAAGGTGCCTCCCACCATCGAGGGATCCGAGCCAGCGGGAAAGCACGACAGGGACTATCATCGAGTCCCTTTCCGACTGGGACCGAACGTCTCCCTGATGAAGGACCCGAGCCTTACCGAGCAGATGATGGACTTCTCAGTCCAGTCCTGCGACCGGTGGGAAGGGAGCGAGAGACTTCTGGGGGACGTCGTCAGCTCATCCTTCGCCAACTTGTACGTCGTGAGTTCTTCTTCACTTGTCTTGACTCTTTCTAACCCTTTCTAGCACCGTGGCTAACTTGCTTCTTTTAATGTAGCAAGGCAGGGAGCTGATCCTCATCTGGGATTACTGCCGCAACTGGGTGAAAAGGGATAGGGAGAGGCAGGCAAAGCTCGCATCCCTAAAGGTCGAGGCGGGTCGAAAGGATGAGGAGACCCGAGAGGCTAACTTGAAGGTTAAGAGCCTCCTGGCCGAGGTCGCCGACACCATCCGGATCAGGAAGGAGCTCGAGGGAGAACTCGAGTCAAAGAGGACCCGGCTGAAAGAGCTCCGGGTCAAGTTGAAGGCGGCGAGAGACAGGGCCGCCTCTGCTAAGAAGAGAGCGGCGACCATGGAGAAGAGGGCTGCAGAGGCGGAGGAGAAGGCTACCATCGCTAATCGCTCTGCTGAGACCGCTAAGAATGGGATGGTAGTGGCATCCGGCAAGCCGAACGTGCCAGGGAGTAGCTCGAGGATGCAAGGTGCCGGGCGGAGGCCGCAAGCAAGGAGGCCGCCGATGCGGTGGCCACTTTCAAGGCCTCTCCCGAGTATATAAAAGACTTCAAAGAGGCAGCAACGGACTCCTTCGCCAAAAGGTTCGCTTACTGCCGTACTCAACTGCGGGGGATCCTCTCCAAGGAGCGACTGGCTATGCTCCGGGTCCCCGGCAAGAAGGCTCCAACTCTGGTGGAGGCTGTAGTAGGGCAAGGAGCCTCTCCAGCCAGGGCTCTCCCAAAGATGGCGCCGGAGACAGCAAACTCGGCCTCGGGGGTGGCGACGGCCAGACCAGCACCGCACACGGAGAGGGCTAAACCGGTCCCCTCGGTAGCGGCAACTGAACCTGCCCCTTCGACGGAGGCCGCTCAGGAAGGTGCCCCTATGACGGAGATGGAAGAAGGAGAAGTCCCGGTCGTGCACCGCCCGGGAAAGGAGCCGGCCCAATGGGATAGGACTTCTCGTGTAAAAAATTTCTTTCTTTTTTTTTTTTTTTGAACTGGGTTGCCTGGCTTGTCAGGGCCCGGGAGATAATGTAAAGCATTTTTGATTCAAGTAATGAAAAACATTTCAGCAAGTACAGCTTCTTGTCTCTCCTGTGGTGTAGATGTCTTCTCTCTTCCCATCTTCTCCCCTCTTTTCTTCTCTTTTCTCTTTCAGTGCGGGGAGGTCGGGGAGGAGAGTCAAATCTTGTATGGGTTCGGGCATCATTGTCTGGGTGCTGGGCTCGAGACTCCGATGCCAGAGAATGTTGGCTTCAGTCTTGAGTACCTAAGGGCCTCTCAGATCTTGAATGCCTTGGAGCTAGGCTCGAGGCTTGATCATCGGAGGTAAGGCTCAGGAAATGCAGTCTTGGAGCTAGGCTCGGAGGTGTGCTGGCCGGAGAGTTGGGCTCCGGAACTTGGTTGCCCGAGGACATGGCTCATGAGTTTCCATCTTGGAGCTGGGCTCGAAGACGTGCTGGCCAGAGAGCTGGTCTCCGGGACTTGATGGCCTGAGGACATGGCTCAGGAGTTTGGATGCCTTGGAGCTGGGCTCGGAGACTTGCTGGCCGGAGAGCTGGTCTTCGGAACTTGGTTGCCTGAGGACATGGCTCAGGAGTTGAAATCTTGGAGCCGGGCTCGGAGACGTGCTTGCCGGAGAGCTGGTCTCCGGGACATGGTTGCCTGAGGACATGGCTGAGAAGCTGCCATCTTGGAGCTGGGCTCGGAGATGTGCTAGCCAGAGAGCTGGTCTCCGGGACTTGGTTGCCTGAGGACATGGCTCAGGAGTTGCCATCTTGGAGCTGGGCTCGGAGACGTGCTAGCCAGAGAGCTAGGCTCTAGGAAATGGTTGCCTGAGGATATGGCTCAGGAGTTGCCATCTTGAAGCTGGGCTTGGAGATGTGCTGGCCGGATAGCTGGTCTTCGAGACTTGGTTTTCTGAGGACATGGCTCAGGAGTTGCCGTCTTGGAGCTGGGCTTAGAGACGTGCTAGCTAAAGAGCTGGGCTCCGGGACTTGGTGGCTGAGGAGCTAGGCTCGAGGCTTGAGTGCCTGAGGGCTTCTCAGGTCTTGGTGCCGGAGGACTCTTCTCCGGTCTTTGATGCCGAGGAGCTAGGCTCGAGGCTTGAGTGCCTGAGGGCTTCTTAGGTCTTGGTGCTGGAGGACTCTTCTCCGGGCTTAGATGTTGAGGAACTAGGCTCGAGGTTTGAGTGCCTGAGGGCTTCTCAGGTCTTGGTGCCAGAGGACTTTTCTCCGGACTTGGATGCCGAGGAGCTAAGCTCGAGCCTTGAGTGCCTGAGGGCTTCTCAGGTCTTGGTGCTGGAGGACTCTTCTCTGGGCTTGGGTGCCGAGGAGCTAGGCTCGAGGCTTGTGTGCCTGAGGGCTTCTCAGGTCTTGGTGCCGGAGGACTCTTCTCGGGCTTGGGTGCCGAGGAGCTAGGCTCGAGACTTGAGTGCCTGAGGGCTTCTCAGGTCTCGGTGCCGGAGGACTCTTCTTCGGGCTTGGATGCCAAGGAGCTAGGCTCGAGGCTTGAGTGCCTGAGGGCTTCTCACATCTTGGTGCAAGAGGACTCTTCTCCGGGCTTAGATGCCAAGGAGCTAGGCTCGAGGCTTGAGTGCCTGAGGGCTTCTCAGGTCTTGGTGCCAGAGGACTCTTCTCCAGGCTTGGATGCCGAGGAGCTAGGCTCGAGGCTTGCCTCCCGGAAAGCTGGGCCCCGGGCAGCGATATTACTGTAAGGCAATCAACCCATTGTCCGAATGAAAGTTTTTATTTCTAGTGGAGGAAAAACTTACATTACTAGAAGTATCTCCTCAAATTACAAGCATTCAATGTCCGGGGGAATCTGGCACCATCCAGGTCCTCGATATAGTAGGCCCCATGTGAGAGGGCCTCGGCCACTTTATAAGGGCCATCCCAATTTGGCGAGAGCTTGTCGCACTCTCGGGGTTGAGACGTCTCGGCCCTGCGCAGTACCAAGTCGCCAGGTCGGAAAGTCTCCAGCTTCACCCATGCATTGTAATATCGGGCGACCCGTTGTCGGTATGCTACCATCCGAAGTCGGGCTTTGTCCCTTGTTTCTTCTAGAAGGTCTAGATTGAGCAAAAGATGTGCCGAATTCTATGTCTTGTCATACTGCTGTGTAAGGGTTTTGGTGACCAGGGCGGAAGCATGGATTTCAAAAATTTATTATGAAACCACTACCAAACCCTTAACCCAAGAACTCCTTACTAGGAATTAAAACATACAAACATGCATATATAATATAAACTAGAGTTTAGGCACCAACCTGAACCGCTAGTATCCAATCCACCAGGTGTCCAAACGTTCGCCCTCTAACGGTGATCCACACAAAACTCAGACCAAGAAAGAACTCCTTCAAGTTGCTTGGAGAACTGGAACTCTTTCGGCAGTCTTTGGTCTATTGACCACTGTAGGACACCCTATCCTACTTAGGGCACCCTGTCCTATTGTAGGGCACTAAAGACACTCTCCTAAACCACTCTTGGTTTTAGGACAACCCTCCTCTAGGACCCCTTAGGCTTATGTCCTAAAACAAAGCCTTGTCCTAGTAGAAAAGACCTTGTCTTAACAAGACAAGTCTTGTCTTAAAGAAAGGAGGGAGAGAGAGACACTCATAATAGTACTTCGGTGGAATACTTTTTTTTTTTTTTTTCAGACTCATTTCACCACCCCTATTTATAGATACAAGAGAGGCGTGTGATATGTCCTCCCATCAACTTATCAGATATGATTTTTCAAGACCGAAGAGAAGTTATCTGGCTTGAAAAATCATATCTAATAAGCCCATTCATGCACCGAAGGCCTTATTCACATCCCTTCTTTTATCTGGACGAATTCTCACTTGCCACATGTCAATTACCGATCCCTAGGAAGACAAGAGGTGCCTCTTCAATCTCCAAACATCAGAGATTATGAAGAGTCATGATAGCAGAAGGTCCCTCCATCAGAACCGCGCGCCACATGAAGAGTTGCGACTCTTCATGCACCGCACGCGCCATCCTTCTTTCACACAAATTTCAAAGAATGTTGACTAGTCAAAACATAAGCAATATGGATGTCATTGGAAAGATCATAAAATTTTCTTTCTGACCATATAAATTATATTCAAATCAGAGATCTATAGCTCATTCTGTGCCCTTTTGAAGTTAAGGTATCATTTAGGTACCAAGAGTCCCATGCCATTGGGACTCTTCATGTATGGCACCTAAAATACCCTTAAATCCAAATTAAAATCAGATTTAGCTCTGATTAGGCTATCCCCCCTTAGGACTCAACCTAATTTAGGTTTCCCATAATTAGGTTAACCCAATTAGCAAGCAACCGGACCCAATCCAATTGGGTTAAGAATTTGTTTAGCCTACATATGCTAGTATGTAATCCGGCTAACCAATTAAGATCCTATGACCTTAATTAAATCATGAATGAATTCCTTGGCCAAGTCTCTATTGTGTGTAATCCATTGGGTTCAAGATCTAGCAAGCAATAGGTTTAAGTTAGAGCCGATTCGATCCGATTGAACCCGATTGACCTAATTAGGTCAAATTGGCTCACCTAATTGTCCGATTCGAATCACACATCAAATTGACTCATGAAACCAAATCAATTGATTCATGAAGACCTACAAGACAAGATTGACATCTAGCAACATGTCATGCCTACTCGGAAGATGAGAAATTTTGGTGGATTTACCAAAATATCCTTCAATGGTGAGTTACCGGGCAATTTAGTCCTTCGATCAAATTGCACCCTGAATATGACTATGGATATGGATACTTGTCAAATCCAATTTTATATTCATTCCTTGCTCAATTTGATAATGATGATTCATTAATGAACCATTAAAAACTATTTCTAATATTCATACTTTGATCAAAGATTTTCTGAATCTTCATTTGATTGAAATCATCTGGATGCGCTTCCCTCTTACTAGGGTTGATCGATTCCTTTTTGACCTACTCACAACCTCCATATGCATGACTCAGTGTCATGATTGAGTGTGAACCAAAGTATGGATTTATGCATACAAGGTACCATGGCAGTCTCAAGTCAAAGGACCACATGCACTACTCCCACTATGAGAACTGTCTATTAACAAACAGATAACATTCCATTAGATGTTCTCAAGCTGGATCCATTCAGTGCACTCATTCTCTAATAAGCACCCACATCCTAGTATTAGTGTCAAACACAAGTGCCTATGAAATCAATCACCCTCTTCACCAAGCATACATAGGATGTGCTGGTCTTACCGGAAATATTGATCCCCTACTCAATATCCCATTGACCAGGAATATTCTAGATTATGGTTTTAAGGCTTTAGGTCTCACTGCTATGATCTCATCATAACCCTAGAACCATAGCCCTAATCTATGGGGTTCATCATATCTTAATAAAATTAATAAGACACAGCGTATGATGAAAATAAAATGCCTTTATTAATTGATAATGTCAATACACTGGTTTGGGATACAAAAGAAAATTTCATCGAAATACATCATTTTGATTGGCCTTTAGGGCATAATCATTTCATGCTGCACCCGTAGTGTGGGCACGCTGAGCTCAATCGGGACTACTGCTTCAATACCGAAGACGAGGTTGAAGGGTGTTTCACCTGTCACCATTTTGGGCATTGTGTGGTAAGCCCACAGGATGCTTGGAAGTTCTTCGGCCTATCTGCCCTTCGCTTGGTCCAACCTGGTGCGAAGCCCTTGAAGGATAGTTCGATTGGTTACCTTGGCTTCACCATTTGTCTGAGGATGAGCAACCGAGGTGAACCGATGTTGGATGCCGTGCTCGACACAGAATCCTTCGAACCCCCGATTATTAAACTACCGCCCGTTGTCAGTGATGATGCAATTGGGGAGTCCGAAGCGGCAGATGACAGCTTCCAGAAGAATTGCCGAACATCAGCCTCTGTAATCCGAGCTAGCAGCTCTGCTTCAACCCACTTAGTGAAGTAGTCGATCACCACTAGCAGGAACATCCACAGCCCTGGTGCGGTGGGGGTCCCAGGATGTCCATCCCCCACTGTGCGAAAGGCCAGGGGGACGACAGCTAGGAGATCGGTGCGGCCGGTAGGTGCTGTACGTGGGAATGGCACTGGCATTTATCACAATTCTTGATGAAGTCAGCGGCGTCTTCCCTCATCATCTCCCAGAAGTATCCCTGGCGAAGAGCCTTGTACGCCAGGGTCCTCCCTCCCACATGATTTCCACAGAGGCCCTCGTGTATTTCCTGGAGCATAAAGGCTACCTTCGTGGGTCTGAGACACTTCAGGAGTGGGTAGGAATGAGATTTGTGGTAGAGGTGACCATCCATTAAAACAAAATGGGTGGCCTTCCTTCTAATGAGACCAGCTTATCTAAGGTCCTCTGGTAGGAGGCCGTCCTGGATGTACTGGATGTACTTGTCTATCCAGCTCGACTCGTGGGCTACTTGTTGCACCTCCTCTAGGCTCTCGTAGGTTGGATTCTCAAGATACTTGACGTAGGCACGCCCCAGGGATGAGTCCGATAGGGTTGTGAGCCTCGATAGTGCATCCGCATGAGCGTTTTCTCCATGAGGGACGTGGAAGACATGGAAGTAACGAAAACTTTCCATGCTCGAACGAACCTTCTCCAAGTACTTCACCATCTGGGGGTCTCGGGCCTCGTACTCTCCGGAGACGTGTCCAGCAACTAGTTAGGAGTCGGTGAAAACCTTGAGGCTCTGTACACCCAGCTCGCGGGACATCTTTAGGCCCACAAGGAGCACTTCATACTCCGCCTGGTTGTTCGTGGCGGCGAACTTGAAGCGGAGAGCACATTCTGTCACCACTCCATCAGAATTAGCAAGGATGAGGCACGTTCCGCTTCCACCAGAGTTGGTGATGCTGTCCACGTGGAGGATCCATGGGTCCTCTCGTGGTTCGAGCTTAGCTTGGTTCTCCGAGACCATCCATCCTGGCTCCTCGAAGGGCCCTGTACATTCAACCACAAAGACGGCCAGGACTTGGGCCTTTTGCGATGACCTCGGCCGGTATACGATGTCGAACTAGCTCAGTGTCAGGGACCATTTACCCAACCTCCCGGAAGTCTCGGGGTGACTTAGCATGGTCCTCAGTGGTTGATCGGTCACAACTGCAATGGGATGCACTTGGAAGTAAGGCCTGAGGTGCTTAGCATACATGATTCGTGCAAAAATGAGTTTTTCGGAACGAGTATACCTGATCTCTGCATCACGGAGAATTTTGCTGGTATAGTACACCAGCTTTTGGGATTCATCCTGATCTGTGCGGATGAGGATCGAGCAGACGGCCCCAGGCGTAATCGCCAAGTAGAGTAGGAGCTCTTCTCCTTCTTCCGGTCTGGATAGCAGAGGTGGAGAGGCTAGGAACGCCTTCAGCTCCTCGAAGGCCATCTTGCACTCCTTAGTCCAGGTAAAGTCATGCATCTTGTGCAACACCTTGAAGAAAGGGAGGCAGCGGTTGGCAGACCTCGAGATGAACCGGCTTAAGGCTGCTATCCTCCATGTCAGACGTTGAACTTGCTTATTGGATGTTAGGTGCTCCATATCAAGGATCGCCTGGACCTTCTCTAGATTCATTTCAATGCCTCTCTGGGTGACCATGAAGCCGAGAAATTTTCTGGCCACCACCCCAAAGGTGCATTTTGCTGGGTTGAGCTTCATTTGGTGCTTCTAGAGGCTGTGAAAGGCTTCGGCGAGGTTGGTGATGTGGTTCGAGCTCAGCTTGCTCATAACAAGTATGTCATCCATGTACACTTGCACGTTCTGGCCAATCGATCCTTAAAGACCTTGTTGATAAGACATTGGTATGTGGCTCCAGCATTCTTCAGGCCAAAGGGCATCATCCTATAGCAGTATATCCCTCGGTCGGTAATGAAGGCGGTATGCTCCTCATCCCCCGGGTACATCTGAATCTGAATGTACCCAGAAAATGCATCCATGAAGGAGAGCAGCCTGTGCCCTAAGGTGGCATCCACCAACTGATCTATTTTCGACAGAGGGAAGCTGTCCTTTGGGCACGCCTTATTAAGGTCGGTGTAGTTTACACAGATCCTTCACTTTTCATTGTTCTTCTTCACCATCACCACATTTGCCAGCCAGCTCAGGTATTGCACCTCTCGGACGAAGCCAACAGCCAAAAGTTTATGAACTTCCTCGTTGATGGCTGCTTGCCTTTCTGGGATGAAGCTTCTCTTCTTCTGTCAAACTGGTCTGTGCTTCGAATTGACGTTGAGCTTGTGGGTGATGACTTTAGGGAGAATACCTGGCATGTCCGCCGCTGTCCAGGCGAACACATCTGCATTCGCCCGCAGGAATTTCAATAACGGAGCCTTCTCCTCCTTGGGTAGCTGGGCTCCGATCTGCACGGTCTTCGTCTGGTCAACCCCAAGCTGGTAAGAAAGTAGGGGCTCGGCCGGGCCTCCCCTAGGGTCCTGAACCCTCTGGTCAAACTCGTCTGCTTTGGAGTCCTCCTTGGGCACCCGGGCCCCGGGGAGGGTTTGGAAGTAGTGCTGCACTGGCTGAGGCGTACCCCTCATCTCTCTCATACCACAAGGGGTTGGAACTGTACAAGCAATCTCTTGGTAGAGACGACAGCATCGAGGAGATTGAGCCCAGGTCAGCTCAAAATCACGTTGTAAGGCGAGGGAAGCCTGACAACTGTGAATGTCATCATGACGGTACTCTGTCGATGTGGGGTCCCGGCAGTAACTGGGAGAGTGATTTCTCCCTCCGTCCTTACGGAGTCTCCCATGAAACTAACAAGGGGGGTATGTACAGGCTTGAGCTGAATAGAGGAAAGATTCATCCTGGAGAAGGCATTATAGAAAAGCACATCCGTGGAGCTTCCACTATCTACTATGATGCATTTTACAAGGTGCTTTGCGATCGTCATCTCGATGACCACAACATCATTATTTATATTTCTCTCCCCGTCTTCTCTTTTCCTCATAAAGGGGAGTAAAACCTCAGGATTCCCTGCCCCCCGGGCCCTCTTGGGAGTGCGCTCGGCTTCCTAGCGTATCATCCCCACCGGCTTCTCGATAGGGCGATTTTCGATCGCCAGGACTGGTGGGAGGGCGACGAGCGCATGGGGTTCTGGTTGAGATCTGCCCCCCACATATCTTCCGAGGTAGCCTCTCTTGATGAGCTCTTCGATCTCCCATTTGAGGTTGCGGCATTCCTCGGTGTCGTGGTCGTGGTCATGGTGGAAACGACAGTACTTCATCTTGTCACGGCTAGCGGACGGCTTCAATGGCGGTGGGGATCTCAGATAAGTCTCGCCTTCGATCTCCATGAGGATCTTCATTCTTGGGGTGAGAAGGAGGGTAAGATTTCCCTCAGGGATGGGAGCACTTCTTGGCCTTGGTCCTGATCAGGAGCTCTGAGCTGGGGGTCCTGGTCTTCGTGCTCCAGGTGCCTCAGTGGGTGCTGGCTTCTTCAGCGGCTTCCCATCAAGCTCCCGCCTTGTATGATTTGCCTCCTTGACACGGATGTACTTCTGAGCTCGGGAGAGGAGCTCAGAGTAAGTCTTCGAGGGCTTCTTGTCCAGTGAGTAGGCAAGGCGAGAAGTCTTGAGCCCTCGCTTCAGAGCCAGCATTGCGACCGGCTCCTCCAGGCTATAGATCTCCAGCGTGGCAGCCTTGAAGTGAGCTACATAGTCCCGTAGCAGCTCATGGTCTTGCTGCCTGATGGAGAAGAGGTTGTCCGGCTCCTGCGGCATCTTTCAGCATGCATCAAAGTGAGACACAAACCTCTGCCCCAACTGGGTGAAAGAATTGATGCTTTCTGGTTTGAGGCGGGTGAACCATACTCGAGCCACCTTCCGGAGAGTAGCATGGAAGGCGATGCATAGGAGGGCGTCAGTGGCTCTCTGGACCCTCATGAGGACCCGGTAGCTTTCCAGGTGGTCCACGGGATCGGTGGTCCCATCGTAAGGATCCACCTGTGGCATGCGAAACCGGTGGGGAATTGGCTCTACTTGGATCTCTTGGGAGAATGGAGGGTGGACGTCATAGCCCACTAGCTCACTGGTGGAGCCAGGCAAGTTAGCGAACCGATGGGACAACTCTCCAGTTTGTGGTCATGCTCTTCCAGGCACTTCTCCACCATGCGCCTGATGGCTTCATCAATGACCCCTCTGTTGAAACAGGCGAGGAAGGTGATGCGGGTGTGTGGTGCCCGTGATGAGAGGCTTTTCCCTTTCTACCTTGGCAAGGCTTAGATGCCCCCCGGTCAAGGTGTGGCGAGCAGCTCTCTTCGTCGACGGACCTAGCCCACCGTCGCTTCACCATAGTTTGATGAGTACCTCGGGGGTCTGTAACGGCCCGCGGCTGCGAAGGCCTTCCATGGAAGGAACGCAGGCTGTCGTGGGAAGCTGCGGTGTAGGTCACGAGGGTCTTTGGCTGCTAGTGAGTGGCCAGGGACCGGTGCTGATGTTGGAGCTGGTGCATTGCTACAGTGAGAGTGTGCATCTGCTGAGCAAGTACGGTCAGTTAAACTTCTAGTGGAGGCAGTTGAACCGGGGTAGGTGGCTCTGTCTCTGGACCGTGCAGGTTCCCGTGGGAAGGGGACGCTTCCGCACGGCTAGGAGAGGCTCACTTCGCCCGAGTGGTCACCATCCTCTCGACGAACTATCCGAGTGGGGCCTGAGTTGGATCGGGAGTCATTTTGCCCCCCTACCTGGCATGCCAATCTGTTGCTGCCCGGATCGTCATGGCCCGTAGCTACTAATTGCATCAAGAGTCATGCGTCCATCTACCCGGGATGCCTACGATACCTCGGGACCTGCAAAAAATAGCATCAGTGACCCAGTCCGGGGATTCCGGTGGGGGTGCTCCGATGGTCAAGTCAGTGATGATCCAGGAGAACAGACCTCCTGGCCGAGCCCCTCTGGATGAGCTCCACCCTAGGAGGAGTGAGTGTAGTATGTATGAAAGCGAAAGTGAGTTGGGAGAGGTGATGGCCGAGGTGGTCCAATCCCCCTGTCTGGCCTCTCTCCCTTGTTTATGTGTTTGTTTTTGGTTACCTCTCTTTAGCTTACTCTGGCTGGGTCTTTTACTTTGGCTTGCCTCGGGATCTCCCCATGCTGTCAGACGTGTGCGATGAGGTATCGTGCCATAGACGGGATGCCTCTCCTATCAGGTAGCCGGGGAAGCTTCTATACACTTCTGACATTCCTTCTGCTTGCCCCTATCCTGGAAGCCTGGCGGGACCTCGGTTGGCAGGCCGCCATTCTCGGGACTCACGCTCTCTGGTTGGGTCTTTTCTCTGGTCGTACAGCAGTTTGGTGGAGGGCATGGCACATTGATGTGAGTTTCTTTTCTTTCCGGTGTGAGTGACGGCCGTGGGCATTAATGGCAGCATGGTGGGTGCTGTTGTACGACCCTTGGGGGGTCCGCCGTCATCCCTGGAGAGGAGGCGCCGCCCTCTTGGTGATAGGTCCCTCTGTCTGAGTTGGGGACCGAGATGAAAACATGGGGCCCGCCTCCGATGGACTCGCTTCGAGGTAACATGGGGCCCGCCTCCGATGGACTCGCTTCGAGGTGGCTCGGCTGGGTGGAGGAGGGCTGAGCTCGACTCTGAGCCAGCGAAACTCAGCTTCGATCGAGCTCGAGCCGATAGAGGTGGGCGAGGTGCCACCCAGCCTAGGGGACCCGACCTCGGAGGGGCTCCTTGCGGTCGAGGAGATTTGAGCTCGACTCCTAACCACGGGGCCCGACCTCGAGAGGTCCGCCTCGGATGGGGGCTCGTGCCCGGCTCCGGCTTAGGCGTTCTGACTCAGCGGGGTCCGACCTGGTGGAGGACAGATCCTGGCTTTGGCGGGCGGCCTCGTTGCTCCAGGGGAGCTTAGCCCGGCGAAGGGGCTCATGTTGGAAATCCGTCATGGCGTCTGATGGGGACTCCATGTCAGTCTGTTCGTGCCACGTCAGCAATCCAGCCATATCATAGGTACTATCCAAAAGGAGATGGAAGACATGAATATTCCAGAAAGATCAATTAAAGAAGGAGATGAAACGATAAGTAAGGATCATGCTGATATTCCAACTGAATGGAGGTACGCTACTTCCCATCCTAGAGAATTTATTATTGGTGATCCTTCTCAAGGTATAAGGACTAGGTCTACACATAGGATTGCATATGATTATCTAGCCTTTGTATCTCAAATAGAGCCTCACACTTTAGAAGAAGCAGAAAATGATCCAAATTGGATGTTAGCCATGCATGAAGAACTGAACCAGTTTGAAAGAAATAAGGTTTGGACACAACTAGTTGATAGACCTAAAGACCACCCAATTATAGGAATCAAATGGGTCTATAAGAATAAACTAGATGAACAGGGAAATATCATTAGAAATAAAGCTAGGTTAGTGGCTAAGGGATATAGTCAAGAAGAAAGTATTGATTTTGATGAAACCTATGCACCTATAGCAAGATTAGAAGCCATTAGATTACTTTTTGCATTTGCTTGCTACATGAATTTTAAACTTTTTCAAATGGATGTGAAAAGTGCATTTTTAAATAGTTTTATCACCGAACAAGTTTTTGTAGAACAACCACCGGGTTTTGAAAATCATGCTTTTCCAAACCATGTGTTTAAACTCAATAAAGCTTTATATGGTTTGAAACAAGCTCCTAGAGCCTGGTATGATAGACTTAGCACCTTCTTAATTGAAAATGATTTTTCAAGAGAAAATGTTGATAAAACTCATTTCATTAAAAAGAAAGACAATGATATATTAGTTGTACAAATTTATGTTGATGATATTATTTTTGGTGCAACTAATGAAAGTTTTTGTGAAGAATTTGCTAAGCTAATGCAGGAAGAATTTGAAATGAGCCTAATGGGTGAACTAAATTACTTTCTCAGACTTCAAGTAAAGCAGTCAAAGGAAGGGATCTTCATCAACCAATCCAAATACACCAAAGAAATCATCAAGAAGTTTGGTATGGAGACGAGCAAACAAATGAACACACCCATGAGCCCGACCTGCAAATTGGACATAGATGAAAGTGGATCCAATGTTGACCAAAAGTTATGTTGAGGTATGATCGGATCCTTATTATATTTAACTGCAAGTAGACCAGACATCTTGTATAGTGTATGTGTATGTGCTAGATTTCAATGTAATCTCAAAGAAACACATATGCTTGCTATTAAAAGAATATTAAGATACTTGAAAGGTACAAGTAATATGGGTCTTTGGTTTTCAAAATAATCATCTTTAAATTTAATTTGATTTTCTGATGCTGATTATGCTGGTTGTAAAGTAGATAGAAAAAGCACTAGTGGTACTTGTCAATTTCTAGGGTTGAATTTAATCTCATGGCACTGCAAGAAACAAAACTCGATAGCACTTTCTACTGCTGAGGCAGAGTATGTTATTGCAGGGAGTTGTTGTGCGCAAGTGTTGTGGATTAAACAACTAGAAGATTTTGGTGTTTCACAATACAAAATTCCTATCAAGTGTGATAACACAAGTGCTATAAATTTAACTAAAAATCCTATTCAGCATTCTAGGACCAAGCACATAGAGATGACACCATTTCATTTGAGACCATGTTTTGAATGGTGACATAGAATTAAAATTTATCCCAACAGAAAAACAACTAGCTGACATCTTTACCAAGCCACTAAATCAAGATAGATTTGAATTGCTTAGAGGAGAATTAGGGCTGTGTAACCCTTTCTAGATCCAGTAAACCTAATTTCCGTCAAGAACTAAGGAAAAATTATCTAGAAAACCTCCTACAATTATTCATGATTTTTGAACAACTTTCCTTGAATTTTTAGTATATCAAATTCAATTTCTAAATCATTTGATTTCATGTGGAAAGTTTCTGTTCAAGTCGACTCGAGCAATTTTGCTCTGGTCGAGCTGGCTCGAATGTTTGAGTTTTAAACTCTTGCTCTGGTCGAGCCGACTAAGTCTTTGCTTAGCCGATTCGATGTTCTAATTGTTCTGGGTTCGTTCTGGTCGAGCCGACTCAAATATTTTTAAGGATGCGCGAGCCGACTCAAAAGTCAAGAAATCGCTATTTAGGAAGTTCCGAACTATCTTTTCTTATGCTTCACTTCTTTTGCGTTACTTCAAAAATACTCCACTTCCCTCAGAAGTTTTACCATTCTTCCAAATATCTCTCCTAAGAGCCTAAAATTCCTTAATCCCACTACAATGGCTTCTCGAAGATCTGCAAGGAAGGTTCTTCAGATTGGGGAATCAAGTGCTCACAATACAGATGCAAAGAAAATAGGGGAAAAGAAAAAAAGATCTGCTCCAGTCCAACAAGAAGAAGATACTCCTCCTCCCAGATAGATTGTCTCAATGGCCAACTGGCCTGTCACATGTAGAAGAAGGATAGACTTTGCATTTATGGAAGAGATGGAAATGAGAGTCAGAAAGAGAATAGAAAGCCAAGGTTGGAAACACTTCTGCTCCTTGGACATCTTGACCTACCCTTCACTGGTATGGAGTTTTTATGAAAATATTATGATTAAGGAATTTCACTTGGAATCTACTGTCAAGGGAAAACAATTAATGGTGGATGAAGAGAAACTGGGCTATCTGTTGCAAGTGCCAATGAACGGTGCCACTGAGCTCCTTCTACCGGATAAGGAAAGTATTCTAAAGCTAATTTTGGAAAAAGAAGATGTGAGCATGGTTAGCATGTACAAACCAACCTACTGTCGAAGGAAATGAGGCTACTACATAGCATGATCAGCAAGATATTTTTACCCAGAACTGGTCGCTTTGATTGGGTTAGTGAAAAAGATATGATATTTATGGGACACTTGATTGAAGAAAGGCCTCTCAACCTTCCCTATATAATGATGATTCAGATGACTGAGGCAGCAAGAAAAGTCAAAGCCTGTCTACCCTATGGTATGGTTTTCACTCTATTATTTGGAAAAGCAGGGGTTGACTTAACAAATGAAATAGGCAAGCCATTACATCATTTTGATATCTATTCCTTCAATTCATTGAAAAGAATGCGTTACAAACAACAAGAAGGAAAATGGATAAAGAAGATGCCTAGTCAAGTTACTGCTACCTTTTCTAAAGAAAATGAAGCTGCTGATGAAGGAAGGACTGAAGGAACAATAGTTACTCCATCTGACCTCAAGAAGCTGATATATCAGAAGATGGAAGCAATTTCAAGTTATTTATCAGATCACATGAATTCTGCAATTGATGACATAAGAAACACAGTCAAAGCAAGCATGCAGGAAATGAGATCTGAACAAAAGCTTCACCAAGAAGAAATTGAAAAAGAAATGAAGGATTTTAAGGATGAGTTAAGAAGCATCCTACTACAATCACAGATGGAAACCATTCCCACTGAAGATGCTCCTGAACAAATCATCAAGGAGTCACTTGACATTCTAGTTCCTACTCCTTCATCTGATCCACCCAAACCTGTTGAAACCAAGAAGAAACCCAAAACCAAGAAGACTAAGATTATTAGAGCCGCTGTTAGGACTAGGTTCAGGGATTTAAGGTTTAAACCCCTGAAAACTAAGACCTCTGATAGAGTCATAGAGGTAGGATCCTCTTCTTCTAGTGAAGAAGAAGAAGAATAGATCTTTTGATTAGTCTTTTAGTTGTATGTCTGAACTCATTAGATCTCTTAAATGCTGCAATATGAATATACTTTCCTTTTCAACTTGTATGCAAATCTTCTCAATGAGATGAAAGATCTTTTGATTTTCTTTGTTGTCATAAACAATGATTTGATGATTAATCTATGCTGTACAACTATGATGATTTTTTAATTTGAATTTTCAATTTGAGAATGTGAAATTATATCAAACAAATATTAGAAACATTCTCAATCTATTTTTGAATCTGAACTTTATTTGAAACCACCTTTTTGATTGTTTGACAAAAAGGGGGAGAAAGTAATATGGGCCAATATGAAAAATGAGAGAGAGATTAAGATGATAGAAAAATTAGTATTAATGCTTGATCTATATTGAGAATTTTGATAGAGCCTCCTACCAATTATTCTTAAAGGGCATAAAAAGAATGAAAAAGGGGGAGCACAAAAATGATAATATTCAAAAGGACCTATTGCTTAAATTATATTTAAAATCTAGAGAAAGGGAGAGATTCTTTTGAAATGATTTTGCTCTAATTATTATCAACCTTAATGCTCTAATTGCTATTGCATGCTCTGATTGCTACTACTCTACAAATTGATCTTAATTCTGTAATTTTTTTTCAGAACTCTGATACTCCATATTTTGTGCTAATTATAATATCATTAAGCATGAAAAGTTCAATACTTTGATGATATACAATGATATCATCTCCTGAGCTCTGGTACTTAGTTACTAATTCAATTAGCTCTGATACATGTGCATATTTAATTTTCAAAGACTGTTATACATGCAAAGTGTAAAGAATTTTTCATGCCCAGTATTTTTTCATCATAAAAAAGGGGGAGATTGTTGTCCCCATAAGTGATTTTGATGTTAACCAAATATTGGAGCATGTATATTTATTTCTAATAACTCTTCAAGTGTTTGACAAGTCTTTGTAGGATGAATTAAATGTTCAATCTTCAACTCCTACACTTTTATTTTCTTATTTGAGTTGTGTTGTAATGTTTTTTTGTAAAGAAGAACCCAATGAAAAAGCTAAGAAAAAATCATGTAAAAAGGGTTACTTCTATGTGTGTTTGTGCCATGAAATTTATTTTGAGTTGGTTTGTTTGAGAATGTCAAGAGTTTTTAAGAGTTTTTCTTTAAGTTCAAATGTAAAAATCCTAAAGAAGACACTCGAGCCGACCTCACATGATGAAGAGCCGACTCTGCTTACTGGCATGCAGCAAGGATTCTAGAACGCAGCAATTCGAGCTAACTCGATGGAAAGCGAGCCGACTCCAGTGAATCCGAGTCGACTAGAATCAGTCTGAGCTGACTCCTCTAGAGTCTAATTTGTGAAGATTTCTGAGAACAGCCAGGCGAGCCAACCCGAACAAGAAAGAGCCGACTCTGCTAGACCTAAAGGTGAAAGCCTGAGAAAGCGAGCCGACCCGAACTGCACCGAGCCGACTCTTCCAGAGTGAGGTTTTCTAAACCTGAAAAGAAGGCCTAAGCTGAAAAGAGCCAATTCCTCGAGTTCAATTTTTTCAAAGAAAGAAGTTCGAGCCGACCCGAGCTATCAAGAGCCGACTCGTCCAGAGTGATGTTTTGCGCCTTGAGACAAAGAGCCGACTGCATTGAAGATTTGGCGACTTGACCTATCAACTCAAAGGATTTGAGCCGACTCGAAGGAATCCGAGCCAACTCGAACATCGTTTCTAGGTATCTAACGGCTAGTTCCAGAAATCATTTTTGAATGCTAAAAGGTGCTCCAATGATCACAAATCATTTCCCAATGGTCTACAACAGCTAGAACTGTCTTGGGATGATAGAAGACTTTAAATTTGAAGGATTTGAACTTCCTTGAAGCAATGAATTAGAGAGTTCTTCAAAGAAAAGAGAGCTTCATTGAATATCCTACCAACCAACAGCAAAAGAGCATAAGAGCATTCAAGTCAAGCTTTCAAGTCTTCACCAATTCCAATCTGAAGCTTGAAGCAACTTTAGAAAGAAGCCACTGAAGTAATTAAAGTCTATTCAAGTGCATTCAAGTGGACTTCCAAAAAGCTGCACCGGCAACTATCTGATAAATTGAGTTTGTCATTATTGTTGCATTTCTTTCAATTCAGTTTTTGAATTGTTGGGTTATTGGTGAGCCCGGTTGAAAAACCAAATAGGTTCTTAGTGAGCCTTGATAAAAATCAAGTGTTGGGTTCTTGGTGATCCTGGTAAAACCAAGTTAGGTTTTTTTGGTGAGCCTGTTAAAACCAAAGGGTGTTGGGTTTTCTTTGGTGATCTCGTAAAACCAAAGTGTAGAGATTTTGGATTGTGATCCTGTAAAAAATCCTACTGTATTCGGGTGTGAATATAGTGGAAATCCCAAGTGGTATCTTGGATTGTGGACGTAGGAGCTAGGTTGCTCCGAACCACTATAAATTTGATGTGTTTGTATTGTGCATACTTGACTCTTTTTAGCTTCTGCATCTTATAAGTCTATCACAGCACCTCCACTAGCAAAGGATTTAGAATTGCACATTATTTGCTTTAAATTTTTAAAAGTTCCAATTCACCCCCCTCTTGGGTAGCCACCTGGGCAACACTTTTTCTCTTTGGCTTCCTACAAACTCAGCCATGATAAAAGAGCAAGGCAAAGAAGCGGAAGAGAGATTTTACCTGTGAAAAAGAATGATGGCCAGGAACAAGGAAAGCTGAGCCAAAACTGAAAGTGTGAGGTTGAAGAAGCTTCCTCGGCCGAATCTTGTCTCCTCCTCAAAAAGAGATGGAAAAGCTCCAAGGTAACATCTCGATAAATGGAACCATCATCATAAACCTGCCACGCCACAGACACTCGAGGTAGCCATGCAACCCCGAAGCGGCCCTAAGCTGATTTGATGCGGAATAGACTAGAGGTCATAATCCGTATGAATCAATGGCCAAGATGAAGCATACACATCATCCAAGGGGTGGGGAGGAACCACGACCGCCACTCAAATCCCAACCAAAAGATTAGTTGAACCATCTCATGGTGGAAAGTGGAGAGTCAGTCCCTGGTCTGCCCACTCCTTTTTCACCTCCTAATAAGGAAATGACAACTGTCCATCACCTGATTCCTAAATCAACCGGCATTTATAGTAAACGGTCCAATCAGAGATTTCATAATCATCAACTATACCATCCCCTTGGAGGAAAATGACAAACCAGTAATACTCTCACTCTTCGAGGCAAATCTTCGCTTTGAAAATTGAGAGTAGGGGGCAACTATTGGGATATCTTGGTCCAAGTACAAGACAGCCAACCGGTTCAATCGACAAAGATATCAACTAGCTGAAGACATTTCTTCCAAACCGTAAACTTCGGACCAAGGTATTCGGGAAAAACCAAGAAACTTATGGGCAAGTCAAAACTCTTAATGGGCCTATAGCTCCCGAAGACACGATCTTCGAGTTATGTTGAAGACATAGTCTTCAGCCTACATCGAATATCAAGTTCTACGGCCCCTGAGGACAAGGTTCTCGGCCCAAACCAAGGAGTAATATTCACTAACTCTCGAAGACACGGTCTCCGGTTTATGTCGAAGACATAGTCTTAGGCCTATGACAAAGATTAAGTCCTCGATCTATGCTGAAGACATGATCTCCGATCTGTCTCGAAAAAATTCGAGGATGAAGACATTTCCTGATTTAATCACAGAAATCTCCCTAAAAGGGAAGTCTGAAGATAGGCCCTCAACCTATCTCAAGTCTCTACAAACATGACAAGCAACGGTTATCATCGACTATTTTCAGAACATAATCATGGTGCGTAACTCTAGCGGCAACGTCTCCGGTCTAGCTACCGAAATCGCCCAATAACTACCCATAATTCTAAATTATGGGAAGGAAATTAATTTCTCCATCGTAACTGCTGGTGGAAGATCAAATTCACAGGCTGGACAACTCCTTATAAATAATGGTAAGAGGGAATGCTCGAGGTAAGGCACAAGATATCCCAGAAAATCTCAGAGTCTTTCCTTTCTCCTTTCAATCCTCCTCAAGAATCTTTCCCATTTTGTGGCTAGAGCCCGTCTCTGACTTAAGCTTCGGAGTGTCCCCCATCGAAGCAACTCTGGCCAAGGATTTGTTTTGCAGGTAAACCAGGGAGCGGGCCTGCAATCCAATAGCTCTGCCTGATCAGAAAAGGGACTCTGCACCATCAACTCTAGCCAAGGATTTCTTCCAAACCGTAAACTTTGGACCAAGGTATTCAAGAAAAACCAGGTAAGTCATGGGCAAGTCAAAACTCTTAATGGGCCTATAGCTCCCGAAGACACAGTCTTCGGGTTATGTCAAAGACATAGTCTTCAGCCTACATCGAAGATCAAGTTCTACGGCCCCTAAAGACAAGGTTCTCGGCCTGAACCAAGGAGTAACCTTCACTGACTCTCGAAGACACGATCTCCGGTTTATGTCGAAGACATAGTCTTCGACCTATGACAAAGATTAAGTCCTCGATCTATGTCGAAGACATGATCTCTGATCTGTCTCGAGAGGATCCGAGGATGAAGACATTTATGACAAAGATTAAGTCCTCGATTTATGTCGAAGACATGATCTCTGATCTATCTCGAGAGGATCCGAGGACGAAGACATTCCCTGATTCAATCACGAAAATCTCCCTAAAAGGAAAATCTGAAGACAGGCCCTCGACCTATCTCAAGTCTCTACAAATATGATAAGCAACGGTTATCATCGACTATTTCCAGAACATAATCATAGTGCGTAACTCCAGCGGCAACGCCTCCGGTCTGGCCTCCAGAACCGTCCAATAACTACCCATAATTCCAAATTATGGGAAGGAAATTAATTTCCCCATCATAACTGCTGGTGGAAGATCGGAACCACAGGCTGGACAACTTATAAATAATGGTAAGAGGGAATGCTTGAGGTAAGGCACAAGACACCATGAAAAATCTCAGAGTCTTTCCTTTCTCCTTCAAATCCTCCTCAGAATCTTTCCCATTTTGTGGCTGGAGCCCGTCTCTGACTTAGGCATCGGAGTGTCCCCCGCCAGAGCAACTCCGGTCAGGGATTTATTTTGTGGGTAAACTAAGGAGCGGGCCTGAGATCCAGTAGCTCCGCCCGGTCAGAAAAGGGACTGCGCCAACATTTCTTATTTAGTTTTATGCTCTGATACTCTTTAGCTTTATGTTCTGATACTCCTTATTTTCTTTATGCTCTGATACTTCTTATTTTTATACGCTGATACTCCTTAATTCTTATATTCTGATACTCTTTATTGTCATGATCTGATACTCTTCACGGTCAAATATTTTTTCTCTGACACTCTCAATCTTTATGTTATAATATTTATTCTAATATGCTCTGATACTTTTCATGATGCTCTGATACTCTTTATGATTGCTTTGATACTCTTAAAGATTTTTCTCAAATACTCCTTATATTCAACCTATTTTTGCTATAATACTTAATTTTCAAATGTATTTTAACTCTGATACACCTTTTGAACATCTCATATAAGCATATAGCTCTGATATATTTTAATTGTAGCTCTGATACATTAAAGTTTCAGCTCTGATATATTGGAACTATATGATTTGAACTCTTCCTATAGATATATCTACAGCCCTGATATGTTGAAATTAAATTCTCTCTTATATATACATATATAGCTCTGATATATTGTAGATGAGTTTTTGCTCTTGATAATCATTTCAACTTAGCTCTAATCTTATTATCATTAGCTCTGATACTGATAGTCTAACGCTCTGAAACTTATTGCAAATCTTTTGAGCTTACAATGTGTGTATACTTAAAGATTTTATCATCATCAAAAAGGGGAGATTATTGACTTTTGTCTTGATTTTGATGAATAACAAAATACTTAAGTATATTTGAGTACTAATAGTGTGTTAAAAGTATGTTTATCAAAATAAGGTACTCATCAAAGCTATACTATGTTGAAGAATTTAAATGCTTGTCAAACTATTGAAAAAGTCACCTAAAGTCATGAAAGCTCAATTTAAATGGACATTGGCACATAAGAATGACTTTGAAGGAGTCAAGTTTTGAATTTGGCCAAGTTTCAGCAAGTTTCTAGCAAGTGTTGACTCATGAAGATCAAGTGTCAACTCAAGGTATTGACTCACAGAACCTTGTGCTGATATGTAGAAAGAGTTTCAGCTAGCATGCATGAAGTGTTGACTCATGGAAACCAAGTGTTGACACGTGAATCGACTCATGGCTAAGCAAGTGTTGACTTAAAGCCTGAGACTAAAAATGATACAGAACATGCTGATTTTGAGATTTTGTCCAAGTGTCGACTCATGGATTGAAGTGTCGACTCACCAAAAGAAGTGTTGATACACTTGAATACTCTAGAGAGCTTCAGAAAATATTTTTGACCTAGTATCGACTCAGTGTCGATACATGAGTTGACTCATGACCTGAAATGTCAACACCTGTAGGTCTGGATGAACAGTAATGACTAATTTTTTGAAGTACTGAACAGCTCCTTTTTGTGTATAACGGCTATTTTCTCCTCTCCAATAGTCATAAACAGTCATTTAAGGCTTGGAAAGATATTTAAAGTGGACAAAACACAGGAGGGAAGCATTCATCGAAAATTTATTGATTATCCATTAAGAGTTCTTTAAGTTTTCATTACTTGTGAGTGAAGTTGAGCCTTCAAGCATTCAAAAGCATTCAAGTCCAATTCTCAATCATTGATTAAGACTTCAACAACTTGGAGACAAGCTTCTCAACAAGAATCAAAGAGCTTCAATGAGATATTTACTTTTATTTTGAGAAAGCTTATTATATCTTTTATTATACTTGATTATCTTGTTGTTCCTAGTTTCAAGTGAATTAAAACTAGTGTTTGGGTTGTTGGTGAGCTTTGTGTTAAAAAACCAACTAGGTTGCTGGTGAGCCTTATGAAAACCAACTAGGTTGCTGGTGAGTCTTGTGAAAACAAACTAGATTTTTTGTTAGCCTTATGAAAACCAACAGAATTTTGATTAGTGAGCCCAAGAAAACTAATCTACTGTAATCAAGGAAGGATTATAGTAAAATATCCAAGTGGACCTTGGAGAGTGGACGTAGGTGCTTGATGTGCACCAAACCATTATAAAGTTTTGTGTTTGTGATTGCTTATCTTTCTTTTATTGCATTTACTTTATTACTTCTACTGCATACTCTTGTTAAGAACACAAACACTTGCAAACACACTAGCACTTGAATTTAATCTTTGCAAAAAATCTTTTAAAATTCAATTCACCCCCCCTCTAGGGTTGCTTTTGCTGGGCAACATCATTCATTACTAAGTCATGTATGGGTTGTTCATGGATATGAAGGATTGTATATGAAGATTGTGAGTAAATCAACAAGGAATTTATTCCATGTATCATCATCATATGATGACTCAGGGAGTCTTTGATCAAAGTATGATGAAATTAGAAATAGATTCTAAACTTTCATTGATCGAGTCTTCATTATTGGATTGAGATTTAAATGAACAAAGTGTTAGAGTTTGATAAATTTCTATACCCATCACTTATTTGGGATAAAGGGTGATCGAAAGATTGAATTGCATGAAACTTGCCATTAAAAGGTATTTTGATAATTTTTATCAAATTACTCATCTTTCGGGTAGGATCAAACATTGCTAAATGTTAATCATGTATTGTAGGTTTTCATGAATTAGAGTGATTAAATCATGAGTCAATTCAAAAGAAGGTCTAATTTAACAACTTAGGTTGACATGATTTTGACGTAATTCGATTATGTGGATTATAATTGAATTAGATTGATATAAATCTAGATCTACTGTTAGCTAGATGCGGAGCCCAAAGGATCACATGTAAGGAATTGGTCAAGAAAGTCAATTATAATTTTATTAGGGTCATGGGATCCTAATTAGCTAATTAATTGATATACTAGCATATGTGGACTAGCCTAACTCCTAACCTAATAAGATTAGATTAGTTTGCTTGCTATTTGGGTTAGCCAATTAAGGTAGGACTTAGATTGGATTAAATCCAAAGATTTTATCCTTTTCTAGACATGCAAAGAGTCTTGTCCATGAAAAAAGGGAAGAGTCCCAAGGGGTTGGGACTTGGTTGGTGCCATGCATATGGGCACAATTTTGGCATGCAGAAGGACCAAGAGCCCTTCTATAGTTTGATCACTTGTTGGAGACAAAGTTTATCTCCCCTCCCCTCTCTAATCCACCCCATTTTGGATGAGGTTGACTAGTCAAATAGGATTTAAATGGGTCCTAATTATGTTTTGGCATGAAAGGTGTTTGGTGCATGAATATATGGCATAGAAATATGGACAAAGAGTCCTTCTATTAGCAGTCCACCTTTTGTCAGATAAGCCTGATTAAATGACATGCCATTTGGGATTCTTGATCAGATCAATGCCTCTTGGTTTTGCATGAAAATAACTAGTTTAATTGAGGAAATGCGATAAATACATCTCTTGGTGCAAAAGGTTGTGAAACGTCATATTTATATGGTGTTTTAATCACTTACTCTCCCACCATACTCCTTCTGCTAGAAGGGTCATATCTGATTTGTTATATATCGAATAAGTGGTGGGGAATGGATGTATTTGGCACCTCCTCTCTACATATGAATAGGTACCAGTAATAAACACTGAGGCATCCAACATTATCTGATTAATTTTGTTGACCCCATAAGTGATTTTAATGATAACAAAATATTGGAACTGCATTTGTTTTGCTAACAACTCTTCAAGTATTTTACAAGTTTTTGTAAGATGAATTCATTGCTCAATTTTAACTCCTACATTTCTATTTCTTGTGTTGAGTTGTATTGTAATTGAATCTTGTAAAGAAGAACCCAAAGAAAAATTTAAGTATAAACCAATTAAATGGGTTACTTCTAGGTTATTTCAAGCTTTAAATTACTTTGAGTGTGTTGTAAGAAGAGTTTCAAGATATCTTGAAAGCTTGAAGCCTTGCTGGATGAATTCTGGAGAAGAATTGAAAATTCACTGAAGAACTCATTCGAGCCGACTCGAGGAGAAGAGAGCTAACTCTGGCATATGGCACGTATGAGGATTCAGGCATGCAAATATCTGAGCTACTCTAAGGGACCTGACTGACTCATCCAGAGTACTACTTCCTGAATCAGACAGGCCAGTTGACTCAAGGGGAGTTCGAGCCGACTCTATCATATTATCAGACATCCGAGCTGACTCTTCAGTAAATCTAGCCGACTACTCCAGAGTCTAGAAAAAGAGATCTGAGAACTATAGCCAATCGAGCCAACTCTAAAGAGAAAGAGTCGACTCTTCCAAACTATATCTTTGAAGGCCTAAGGATCCGAGTCAACTAGAATCAAGGCGAGTAGACTCTTACAGAGTGAGGAATCAAGACACTATGCAAGTAAGCCGACTAGATTGAAGAGAGTCGACTCAACCAGAACTACTTTAAAGATCCGAGCTGACTTAAAGGTTGATTTCAAACTTATAACGGCTAGTTCCAGAACTTGGAATTTGAATCCAAAAAGTACTCCAATGGTCAAATATCACATCCAAACAATCTACGATGAGTAAAACTACCTGAGAAAGGTACAAGACTATATTTAAGGGATTTGAACTACTTTAAAAAAGTTTTTGGAAAAGAGATGAAGAGTTAATACATTATTGAATATCCAACCAAGCCAACATGCAAGAGAGCACTGAGAGCATTCAAGATAGCCTTCAAGCCTTTACCAACTCTCATCTGAAGCTTGAAGCACTTAGTAAAGAAGCTATTGAAGCTATTAAAGTGCTTTGAAGTGCATTCAAGTGGGCTTCTCTCGAGCTGCATCGGCAACCATTCGACAAAAATTTGTTTATCATTCTATTGCTTTTCTTTACAATTCTTTTATTGAATTGTTGGGTTATTGGTGAGCCCGATTGAAAAACTAAATAGGTTCTTGGTTAGCCTGTTAAAACCAAGTGTAGGGTTCTTGGTGATCCTAGTAAAACCAAGTTGGGTTTCTTTGGTAAGCCCGGTTTAGAAATCAAAGTATAGAGGTTTGGATTGTGAGCCTGTGAAAACAATCCGACTGTATTTTGGTGGGGGATATAGTAGAAATCCTAAGTGATAATCTTGGATAGTGGATGTAGGAGCTAGGTTGTTCTGAACCACTATAATTTATTTATGTTTGTGTTGTGCCTTTCCTATTTGATTATGCTTCTGCATTCTATTATCCTATCACAGCACTTAACACTTATAAGGGATTTCAAAGAGCACATCATTGCTTAAATTTTTTAAATTCCTAATTCACCCCCTCTTAGGAAAGCCACCTGGGCAACAATTGGTATCAGAGCAGTGTTTTTGAATACATTAAGAGTAAAGATTGATGGCTCATCCCATGAGTACATCCTTGGTCGAAGGCCAATCTACTAATAGACCTCCACTCTTCACTATCATAAACTATTCTTATTGGAAAGCTAGAATGAAGATCTTTATACAAACATTGATTTTTAATTATGGAAGGTCATTCTAAAAGGGCCACATATTCCCATGATTAAAATTAATGGTGTGGATGTCACAAAGCTTGAGGAGGACTAGGATGAACATGACATGAAGATGGGAGAATTAAATGCCAAAGCAATGAATTTATTATACTGTGCTTTAGACGCTAACGAGTTTAATCGAATTTTCACTTGTTCTTCGACAAAGGAAATTTGGGACAAACTCGAAGTGACCCACGAAGGAACTTTCCAAGTGAAGACTTCAAAAATAAATCTTCTTGTACATAGTTATGAATTATTAAAATGAAATATACTGAAACTATCTCTGCCATGTTTACTCAATTTATAGATATTATTAATGGTTTGAAAAGTCTTGGTAGGTTTACTCAAATGTTGACTTAGTATAGAATATCTTAAGATCACTTCCAGATAAGTGGAACCCTAAAGTGACTGCCATCCAAGAAGTGAAAAAATCTAAACACCTTATCTCTAGATGAATTAATGGGTTCACTCATCACACACGAATTGGCCATGCAGTATAAAACTAATGATGATCAAAAGAAGAAGAAGGCAATTGCCTTCAAAGCTGTATTGGACTCAAAAAAAGATGAGGAATCGGAAGAAGACTGCACCTCCTCCGAAGATGATCTAGAAGATGAATATAGCGCAATGGTCATGAAGAGATTTAGAAGGTTTATGGGAAAGAAAAAAGGAAGATACAATAGAAAATTCCATAAACGAGGAGAGCACTCCAAGGACAAAGACAAGGATAAAGAAAAGGAAAAAGAACAAGTGCCCACATGCTATGAATGTAAGAAACCAGGGCACATTCATCCCGGTTGTCCTTTGTTAAAGAAATTCTTCAAGAAAAAGAAAAAGAAGGTGATGGTTGCCACATGGAGCGATAGCGAAGAATCCACCTCAACTGAAAAGGAAGAGACCATGAAAACTACTAATCTGTGTCTAATGGGTCTCGAAGACAAGGTAACATCCCCTGAACCTCAATTAAAATTTATATTTGATGAATTGAATTCTGCTTTTCATGATTTATTATCTGAATTCAAAAAAGCTAGAGTAATGATTAGATCCTTAAAGAATACCAATGATTCTTTACTTAAGGAAAAAGAAGAAATCTCATAAAAAAATAACTTACTGCAAAAGAATTTACATGTCTTTCTGAAAAGTTTAAAGCTTTGGAAACTGAAAATAATACATGTCTTGATAAGAACAAAGCTTTAATTACTGAAAACAATGATTTGAAAAAGGAGGTTGAAAAACTCAAGCCACTTGTTGAAAAACTTACATTATCTTCTAACAAGCTTGAGTTGATCATAAAAGAACAAAGAATTTATGGAAATAAAGCAAGAATCGGTTTTAATTCTTCAATTTCAAATGGTATTTCAAGTACTACTTTTGTAAAACCAAAAGATTATGTTCCAAAATTAATATCTCAACAATCTTTTGCAACAAATGTTTCTGCTCCTAAGGCTATATTGTATGTTCCTAAGAGCTCAAATAGAAAATCTTTTATATCTACATCTCATGCATCAACATCTAAATCATCAAAATCTGCATCTTTTCAGAATTCTAGAGTTGAATATTATACACGCAAAGGGTTAGGACATAAAGTTTTTGAATGCAATATATTTAGAAATGTCAAAAGTAAAGTAAGAAAGATTTGGGTTTTCAAAGGAACCACCTCTGCTAACCTGCAAGGATCCAAGTTAGCTTGGGTATCTAAAAGAACTTCTTGATTGTCTTGTAGGAATATCTGTAACCCAAAAATTGAAGAAAAGATGGTATCTCGATAGTGGTTGTTCAAGGCATATGACGGGTGACAAGGATCAATTTATCATCCTAGAGATGAAAGAAGGAGGTATGGTTACTTTTGGAGATAATGGTAAGGAAAAAATAATCGAAATTGGTAAGTTCAAGATAACTCCCTGTACTTTTATTGAAAATGTATTGCTAATAGATAAATTGAAGCATAATTTGCTAAGCATTAGTCAATTATGTGATAAAGCATTCAAGGTTATCTTTGAATCATCTATGCATATTATAACAAACTCTCTTGATTCTAGCAGTAAGTTCATTGAACATAGACTTTGAAATATTTATGTGGTATACCTTAATGATCTTGCCATGTCAAGTAGTTCCAGTCTAGTTGCAATGAATGCTAAGACCAAAGAGTCTTGCTTAATTTGATAAAGACGATTAGGTCATGCTAGCATGCATACTATTGCCAGGTTAATTTTCAAAAATTTAGTTGGAGGCATGCCTAAGTTTAAAGTAGACTTTGATCATGTTTGCGATGCATGCCAAATGGATAAACAAACTAGGAAGAGCTTTAAATCCAAAAATATGATTTCAACTACTAGACCTCTTGAGCTATTTCACATGGACTTATTTGGACCAACTAGAACCACAAGCCTAGGAGGTATGAAATATGCTCTTATGATAGTAAATGATTTTTCTAGATTTACTTGGGTTTTGTTTATCGCTCGAAAAGATGAAACCTTTAAAGTATTTCAAAAATTTTACAAAAAGATTTCAAATCAGAAAAATCTTTCAATAGTTTCAATTAGGAGTGATCACGGCACCGAATTTGGAAATCAATTTTTTGATGATTATTGCATAGAAAATAGCATTGATCATAACTTCTCCGCTCCTAGGACACCACAACAAAATGGTGTTATAGAGAGGAAAAATAGGACTTTGGAAGAGATGGCCTGAACAATATTATGTGAAGGCAATCTTCCAAGATACTTTTGGGCAGAAGCGGTGAACATTGCTTGTTAAATTTCGAACAGCATTTTGATCCATCCTATTTTGAAGAAAACCCCCTATGAGCTTTGGAATGAAAAGAAACCCTGATGCGGGACTAACTAGATGCCAGGATGAAATGATGCAGGTGATTTTTGTTTGTGATTTTTTTAGTTTTTTTTTTTTGAATTTAGGATTCCAGAAGATAGACAAAAAAGAAGATCTAGGGTTCTACAATGAAAAAAAATTCAAGCAAGTAAGTCCCTAAACAGGATAGGAAGAGGACCCCTGGATTGAGAAATCCCGTAGGACTTAGCTCTTGAATCAATAATCCCTTAGGAGTCTTGGGTTGCAAACCTTAAAGATCTGAAGTGCTCGATGTCGAGTTTGTTCACTCTCATAGATGCAGCTTGGATGATCGAGACTTCAACCCCCATGGATGCACCGGCTTTCTGTCCAAGGTCTCGAAGGCAAGGGAAACTGACTCCGTATTCGTGATACCTGGGGGACCTACAAACAATCAATAGAAGGATTAAGAATCAATAAGTATCAGAAGAAATAAGGGAAGAGAGGTTAGAGATGATGTTGATTGGGGTCCTCTTGCTGGTTTCCTAGATGGATCATCTAGTGGCCTTCGAACTCGAAGATGGAAGACAGATTTGCGGAAGAGAAAGTAACTTGAGGCCTCGCACCTCTCGATGCCCGAAGGCGAAGGCGCTCCCTCACGGATATCGACGTTCTTAAAGAACGAAGGCAACTAACAAAGAGAATGGCTCTTAAATATTTTCTTTTCATTCATCATCATTAACATTACAAAAAAGGGGGTAAGGTCCTTTATATAGGCACCTCAAGACCCTTTCAAAATTTGAATGAAAAAATACATTCCTTCTCTTGATGAGGTGCCAAAAAAAATTCTGAAATTCAAAAAAAATCTAAAATCCTCCTCCTTGGCCGACCAAGGCTTGAATTTGATTTGGGCGTGGCATGATACCAAGCTTGGAAGAAGGAATTTGGCTCCCTTGGACTTGGAAAGTTGACCTTCAATTTGGGAAGAAGGCAAGATTCATGGCTTGTGTCTTCCTTCTTTCCTTGGTTACTCACCCTTCTTCGGAGAGAAGCTTGAAATAAGGCTTGGAGCAAGGCCTTTGTCTTCAACCTTTCCTTGGTTGCTCTCCCTTCTTTGGAGAGAAACTTGAAATGAGGCTTGGAGCAAGGCCTTTGTCTTCAACCTTTCCTTGGTTGCCCTCCCTTCTTTGGTAAGTGGCTTGATGGAGGGAGGGAAAGGAGGAAAAGATATTTGATGTGACTCTATTTGGCGCCCAAGAAACTCCTACTTGTGCCGCCCACTTGGCAAGATGAGGTGGCGCCACATGGGATGGTGAAGTGGTGCCCTAAGGTTGACATGTTGACCTTCAAGGCTTGGCCCAATAGTAGTTGAGCTGGACTCAAAGACCACTCCGACTTGGACCCAGACTCAGACTAGACTCAATTCAGGACACAACTTGACCAAATTGGTCAAAGTACAGGACTAAACACAAACACTTGAGACTCAATTCATGGCTAACAAAAATTACAATGCTTAGGCTTGAGCCTTATTACAATACCCAAGAAAAAATTGGAACCCTAATTAGACATCCAGAGAGGGTTGAGGAGCCTCTATCGGATTCTAGTGCCCACACCAAACCCAATATTAATTATTTTCATGTATTTGGTTGTAAATGCTTTGTGCTTAACAATGATAAAAATAATATAGGAAAATTTGATGCTAAATCAGATGAAGCAATTTTCCTTGGTTATTCATTACATAGCAAAGCATATAGAGTATTTAACAAAAGAACTCTTACTGTAGAAGAATCCATGCATGTTATTTTTGATGAAACTAACCCTTCACCTTCTGAGAAAGAAGGGTACAATTCAAAAAGAAATGGAAGATATGAGCATACAAGAAAGACCAATCAAAGAAGGAGAAGAAACGGTAAGGATCATGCTAATCTACCAAAAGAATGAAGGTACATAACTTTTCATCCAAAAGAATTAATTATTGGTGATTCTTCGCAAGGTATTAGAACTAGGTCATCATATAGAGATTCACATGATTACCTAGCTTTGTATCACAAATAAAACCTCATATCTTAGAAGAAGCTGAATCTAACCCAAACTAGATGATGGTCATGCATGAAGAACTAAACCAGTTTGAAAGAAATAAGGTATGGACTTTAGTTGATAGATCTTTAGACCATCCAATCATAGGAACTAAATGGGTCTATAGGAATAAATTAGATGAGCAAGGAAATGTAGTTACAAATAAAGCAGATTAGTGGCTAAGGGATATAACCAAGAAGAGGGCATTGATTTTGATTAAACATATGCCCTTGTAACAAGACTAGAAGCCATTAGATTACTTCTTGTATGTGCTTGCTACATGAATTTTAAAGTTTTTCAAATGGATGTGAAAAGTACATTTCTAAATGGTTTCATTTCTGAACAAGTTTTTGTAGAACAACCACCATATTTTGAAGATCATGTTTTTTCAAACCATGTGTTTAAATTGAATAAAGCATTATATAGTTTGAAACAAGCACCTAGAGCCTGGTATGATAGACTTAGCACTTTCTTTAATGAAAATATTTTTTTAAGAGGAAAATGTTGACAAAACTCTTTTCATCAAGAAGAAAAATAATGATTTATTAGTTGTATAAATTTATGTTGATGATATTATATCTGGTGCAACTAATGAAACTCTTTGTATAGAATTTGCTAAGTTAATGCAGGGAGAATTTGAAATGAGCCTAATGGGTGAACTTAACTACTTCCTTGGACTTCAAGTAAAACAAACAAAGAAAGGAATCTTCATCAACCAAGCCAAGTATACCAAAGAAATAATCAAAAAGTTTGGTATGGAGTCAAGCAAACAAATGAACACACCCATGAGCCCATCTTAAAGATTGGACAAAGATAAAAATGGATCCAATATTGACCAAAAGCTCTATAGAGGTATGATCGGATCCTTGCTATATTTGACTGCAAGTAGACCTGATATCTTGTATAGAGTATGTGTATATGCTAGATTCCAATCTAATCCTAAAGAATCACATATGCTTGCTATTAAAAGAATTATCAGATATTTGAAAGGTACAAGTAATCTAGGTCTATGGTTTTCAAAACATTCTTCATTAAATTTAATTAGATTTTTGAATGCTGATTATGCTGGTTGTAGAATTGATAGAAAAAGCACTAGTGGTACATGTCAATTTCTAGAATTGAATTTAATCTCATGGCACTGTACGAAATAAAACTCAGTAGTACTTTCTACTGCTGAGGCAAAGTATGTTGCTACAGGAAGTTGTTGTGCATAAGTGTTATGGATTAAACAACAACTAGAAGACTTTGGTGTTACACAATCTAAAATTCCAATCAAATGTGATAATACAAGTGTTATAAATTTGACAAAAAATCCAATTCAGCATTCTAAAACTAAGCATATAGAGATTAGAGACCATTTTATTAGAGATCATGTTTTGAATAGTAACATTGAACTGGAATTTATCCCAACTGAGAACCAACTTGCTGACATTTTCACTAAGCCATTGAATCGGGATAGATTTGAAATGATTAGATGAGAATTAGGTCTTTGTGATCCTTTCTAGATTTTTGTAACCTAATTTTCTCAAAATTAAGGAAAACTTATCTAGAAAACCTCCTACATCAATTCAAGTTCTTTGAACAACTTTTCTTGAGATTTTATCAAATTAATTTCAATTTCTAAATCATTTTAACTTTTATGGAAAGTTTCTATTCGAGTCAACTCAAGCAATTTGGCCCTGGTCGAGCTGACTCGAATCTCTGTTGATTCTGTTTTTGCTCTGGTTGAGCCAACTTGGGTAAGTTAAAACCTTATTCTCATCCTAAACCCTAACTCTCCACCAAAAACCTCTAGCAAAACCCTGAAATCTTCTTCCTCAAGCTTTCATTTCTCATTTCTTCCCACAAGTGTTACAATGGCACCGAAATCGGTAGTGGGAAAGAGATCCAAAAAAACTATACCCTTAGTGGAAGTTGAATGAAGAACAAAGAGCCAACAAGAGGGCCGACTCAAGTAGTTGAGAGGGAAGAAGAACAAACTGAGCAGTTGGCCTCTACTTATTCTCCATGACAGGTGATGTTAATGTCTAACCGGCCTGTCACTAGTGGTAGAAGAATTGTTTTCAAATTCTTTGAGAAAATTGGGCTAAAAATTGGAGATTTCATAGAAGAGCTTGGGTGGAGTTACATCTGTTCTTTGAATGTATCCACCTATCCTACCTTGGTGAGATCATTTTATGAGAATCTCAGACTTAAATCTCATCACAATGAATTTACTGTTAAAGGAAAATGGGTTATTGTGATAGAGGAGAGACTGAGCAGTTTGTTAGAGATGTCTGCTAATTGGTCCAAGCACTTGGTACTGAAAGACTGAGAGAAGACTCTCAAATCTATGCTGGGGAGAGAAGATGTAAGTGGAGTAGGAACTATAATGGCTAACACACTCTCACTGGAAATGAGACTCCTCCATAATTTCATTAGTAGGATATTCCTTCTAAGGATTGGGAGATTTGACTGGGTAAGTGAACGTGACCTCAGCTTTATGGAACATGTCATTCAGGGGGAGGCACTTAATTTACCCAACATAATGATCAAGCAAATGAAAGAAGCTGTGAGAAAAGTTAAGGCTTGCTTACCATACGGGATGGTTCTAACCTTATTGTTTCAAGCCTCTAGGATCAGTTTGGAAGGAGAAGATGGTAAACCCCTCCATCACATAGATACATACACTTCCAAGTCTCTACTTAGAATGGGGTATATCTGTAGTGAAGGAGTGTGGAAGAAGAAGGGGACTAAAGAAAGGGCAATTGCAGCCTCCAGCAACTGTAGTAGCAGTTCTGAGGACGACAGTGAAGACCTTCCTAGGAAGATCTCCACTACAGGAACTATAGCACCAGAGGAGACTGTTCCCACTTCAGAGCACATATTTGATGTACCTATTGCTGAGTTTGGGACCTCTATTGATCCTGCTTCTGAGCCAGCTGCACCCGAGTTAACTGCTATGGAGACTGAGCACATTGATCTACCAGCATCTCCACCTTTGCCAAATTCCACTTATGTTCCTCTGACACCATCAGTTCAGGATACATCTACTCACTTTACTAGTACTTCAGTGATCCAAGATTTTATGGCTCAGCAGATGAGGACTTTGACTGACACACTGAGTTGCTCCCTAACTAGTATGTTTGGCGAGTTTCGCCAGTCAGTGGATGCCAGATTGGATCAGTTTGGAGGAGAGATCAGAGATCTGCACAGCAGGATTGACACACTTGAGACCTCTAGATCTGTATCTCAGCCTGATCTATAGCCTATCATAGATACTATCTCATCTGGTCTTGATTCAATCATGAAAACTGTCAATCAGACTTTAGAAGAATTCAGAACAGAATTAAATGAAATAAGATTTAAAATGGGATCATTAGAGGAAGGAAAGAGGATGGAGGAAGACTACACAAAAGGTATTGGAATCCTAAGATTAGAATTTGAGAGATTAAGAGGGTCTGCTGAAGCGTTTACAAATGCACAAGCCATTGAATTAGTTTCTTTAAATACTGAGGTGAAAAAGCTTCTTGAAGTAATGGAAGTGGTTCAATTTCAACTAGATCAGCTAAAAACAACAGTCATTGTAGCATTTGCTACTCCTACACCTATATATGTACCTACACCTGGACCCATATCTACTACACATCCTAGAAAGCCAGCTCCTCATCTTTAGGACATCCAATACTACATAGCTAGATAGTGTTTGATTGTACTACTTTCAATTTCTTGTAACTTGTACTGAAAACACCTGGACCCACATCTACTACACATCCTAGAAAGCCAGCTCCTCATCTTTAGGACATCCAATACTACACAGCTAGATAGTGTTTGATTGTACTACTTTCAATTTCTTGTAACTTGTACTGAAAACTTTGATTGAAGTGAAAGCACTTTTGTTGACATATTTTCTATGTTTGAAATGGATTGTGCATTGTCTTGCTATCACATCTTCAATTGTACAATGCTAATTTGATGAATTTTAATTAGAATATCAAAGTTGTTTTGAGAAACTGAAATTATCTCAAACAAATTTTATGAACTTTTTCATTCTATCATAACAATTGAGCTTTATTTGAATATCCTTTTTTATTATTGACAAAAAAGGGGAGAACTTTGAGACTACATGAATAATTCTCTAACTATTTAAGAATAGACAGAAAGGGGGAGAATATATTTGACTAAGCTGAAATTATTTCAAAATCTTCAAATCATCAGAAAGGGGGAGTAAATTATTGAAACTGAATGGCTCTAGCTCAAAACTTGCAATTTGCTATGATTGCTTCAAAAATTTAACTTGCTCTGATTGCTTTAAAAAATTTTTAGCTCAAGAATTAGCTCTAATACTTACATTTTTGAGCTCTGATACTCTGTATTTGTGCTAGTTTTGATACTTTGAAATATACAAGCTTTAATACTCTAATACATACAAAAGCACTAGCACTAATACTATATAGCTTTTCACAAAAGCTTTGATACTTACTTGCAAATATAGCTAGCTTTGATACATGTAAATGCTTACTCTCAAATACCATCGTACATGTAATTGTAAAGAATTTTTCATGCCCGGGATTTTGTCATCATCAAAAAGGGGGAGATTATTGACCCCATAAGTGATTTTGATGATAACAAAATATTGAAGCATGCATTTGTTTTACTAACAACTCTTCAAGTATTTTATAAGTTTTTGTAGGATGAATTCATTGCTCAATTTTAACTCCTACATTTATATTTCTTGTGTTGAGTTGTATTGTAATTGAATCTTGTAAAGAAGAACCCAAAAAAAGTTTTAAGTATAAACCAATTAAATGGGTTACTTCTAGGTTATTTCAAGCTTTAAATTACTTTGAGTGTGTTGTAAGAAGAGTTTGAAGATATCTTGAAAGCTTGAAGCCTTGCTGGATGAATTCTAGAGAGGAATTGGAAACTCACCGAAGAACTCATTCGAGCCGACTCGAGGAGAAGAGAGCCAACTCTGGCACATGGCATGCATGAGGATTCTGGCTCGCAAATATCCAAGCTGACTCTAAAGGACCCGAGCCGACTCATCCAGAGTACTACTTCTTGAATCAGACAGGCGAGCCGACCCAAGGGGAGTCCGAGCCGACTCTATCATATTGTCAGACATCCGAGCCGATCTTTAGTAAATCGAGCCAACTCCTCAAGAGTCTAGAAAAAGAGATATGAGAACTATAGCCAATCGAGCCGACTCTAAAGAGAAAGAGCCAACTCTTCCAGACTATATCTTTGAAGGCCTGAAGATCCGAGTTGACTAGAATCAAGGTGAGCCAACTCTTATAGAGTGAGGAATCAAGACACTGAGCAAGCGAGCTGACTAGATTGAAGAGAGTCAACTTAACCATAACTACTCTGAGGATCCGAGCTGACTCAAGTAATCTGAGCCGACTCAAAGGTCGATTTTAGACTTATAATGGCTAGTTCCAGAATTTAGAATTTGAATCCAAAAAGTGCTCCAATAGTCAAATATCACATGTCAATGGTCTACAACGACTAAAAACTACCTGAAAAAGGTACAAGACTATATATTTGAGAGATTTGAACCACTTTAAAAGGAATTTTTGGAAAAGAGATGAAGATTTAATGCATTATTGAATATCCAACCAAGCCAACAAGCAAGAGAGCACTAAGAGAATTCAAGATAGCCTTCAAGCCTTCACCAACTCTCATCTAAAGCTTGAAGCACTTAGTAAAGAAGCTATAAAAGCCATTAAAGTGCATTCAAGTGGGCTTTTCTTGAGCTGCATCGGCAACCGTTCGACAAAAATTTATTTCTCATTCTGTTGCTTTTCTTTACAATTCTTTTATTGAATTGTTGGATTATTGGTGAGCCCGGTTGAAAAATCAAATAGGTTCTTGGTTATCCTGTGTTAAAACTAAATGTAGGGTTCTTGGTGATCCTTGTAAAACCAAGTTGGGTTTCTTTGGTGAGCCCGGTTTAAAAACCAAAGTGTAGAGGTTTGGATTGTGAGCCTATGAAAACAATCCGACTGTATTCCAGTGGGGGATATAGTGGAAACCCCAAGTGGTAATCTTGGATAGTGGGTGTAGGAGCTGGGTTGCTCCGAACCACTATAATTTATTTGTGTTTGTGTTATGCCTTTCCTATTTGATTACACTTCTGCATTCTATTATCCTATCACAACACTTAACACTTATAAGGGATTTCAAAGAGCACATCATTACTTAAATTTTTTAAATTTTCAATTCACCCCCCTCTTTGGAAAGCCACCTGGCAATAAATTTCCTTCCTTTCCTTGTTAGGACAAGTCTTCTAGACTAAGACAAGTCCATTATTTTTAGACAAGGGCATAGAAAGAGTATTTGGAAGGATAATAGAATTTTAAGAGAGGATTTTAAGAGGTCTAAAGATACCCTTTAATAGGGTATGGTTCTTCTGAGGGAGAAAAGCTATCGAGAGAAGAAATTAGGTAAGCAAATTAAGGAGTACTTTTTTGATCTGGTTCTTGTTTGGATTACCTCTAGAGGGCATGCACTTGTATGCCTATGAAAATAATAGGATATAACATTATAGATATTTTTCTAAATCTCTTTATGTATTACTCTTATTAATTGATATAGTCAAAAATTCCTGGGTCTAGGATTTTGATATTAAAAAATTTTTAAATCTAGTCTTTCACTATGCAACTGTAACCCAACATATGACTCCAAAGACTAACTACAACTCTCGAGACCAAGTAACTATGAACCTAATCTACAAGATATCCCTTGACATGCAAAGGTTGAATGATTAGTCGGCCCCAACTAATTACTAAGGTAGGAGATAACAAGTGGCCTAGAAAATTAGTGATTAATGCATAATGGCAACTAAATCAAATTATTATCGATGATGATTAGGGCACGAACATGGTAAATTTACCTACTAAGGCTACTACCATTTAAATCCATAATGCACAAAATTAAAGGTGGAGAAAGGGGGGAAATGGTAATCTTTATGTATTATATAAGAGATAAGAGGGGACTGTCCAAAGGTAAGTGAGCTTTGATTCCACTCCATCTTCCTAGTTCTACTATTCACCCAATCCCAACTAACTTAACCATCATAGGGTCTCTGATAGGATCACAATGTTATCGTTAAGACACCATGATTATCAGTTTAAAAAGTTGACTTCTAATTAATTAAATTTGCATAAAAAGTAGCAAGTCGAATTGAATCCATGGAGAAAGCAGTGCTTAAAATAATTTGAAATCTTTGATTTAAAAAAAAAATAGTTTAAAGTCGAGAAAATATAAATTAAAAGTATACAAGAAAATTAAAACTTGGGTACGTTTGATCTGGTAATCAGATCTTAGCATCTACTTGCGAGAAAAGCAAAGGACATAAATGAAAATAAACTTTGCATAAATTGAAATAAGAATCTACATTAAAAAAATAATCTAAGAAAGTAATAACAAAGAATCCAAAGTTGATTGGCACTGTCTCGTCGAGAAGTTGGTTGATGTCATGTCCCTTTCTTCTATCATATTTTGTAGAGAGAACTAGGCTTCCTCTTCTTTTTCTTCTTTGGATCTTGATATGAAGATTGGTGCAGCTGAAGAGGTGGCATAAAAGATAGAGCTTCTCCTCTAAGAAACCTCACTCTTAGAGACCAACCTACAACCCAAAGCTAAGCCCTCTATCCTGTATCATACTCTTCTCTCCTAGATGATTTCTTCTTAGCCCAGGGATCCTTTAAATAGAGCTCATCTAAAGCTTCATCCATATCAAATTTGGAGTCAATCAGGTTTAAGATTAGCCAAATATTGCAAGGACTAATCTCAGCCATTTTCATCACAAGCCTCAGATCGCATCGAAGATCATGATAAACTTGCTTCCTTCCTTCTCGGCTGAATAGAGTCCAATCTAGACTTTACCAAATCCTGGATCTCCTCTTCGATTGGGACTTAAGCTCCACCTCTCCCAATGCCAGCGTGGCAATGTGAGAAGTTGGCTGAAGGCGGTATGAGGTGATGGATGGTGTTGGTTGGTGGCTCTAGACAAAACTAGGAGAAAGATGGGCATTAAGAAAATCGATAGCAACTTCTCAAACCAACATCTCAGCAGTGCGAGGCAAACTCTAGTGGCTTCTCCTATCATGGGGCAGGGTTGAGGATAGCTGGTGATTGGTAGACAACGATGGTAGATGGCACAATGGTAGAGTAACCAAACAACAGGATAGAGAAGGGTGGCAACCCATGCCTCACGATGGCTCGATGGTGGTGGTGGGTACGCTAGCAACTTGGAGGAAGCTTCTCTGGTGAGGGGAAGGTCTTTGATGGTCAGCTGGCCATGGGTGGTGATGGTAAATGAAGGAGCAATAGGTGGCCAGAAAAATGGTAGAAGAGGGTGGCTGACCGAAAAAAATAGTCTTATAGTGAGCTCTCCGATAGTGGGCGGCAACCAGATGGCTTCTCTAGTGAAAGCGTTGCTTAGAAAGGTCAATGGTCCATGAATCAGTCCCGTGGACCAACAGTCATGGTAGCTATGGATTGCTAGCCATCTCTATGGACCAGGCAGTCGGTCCATGGTGGATCGGCTACCTTAATAATCATGCAATTCTTTAATTAATTTTGAATTATGATTCCTAGCTCATTTGGACTTCAATGTGAGTGTCGTCTTCACCATTGGATCCACAAATCGAGCTCTTTCAATCTATGAACTCCTTTTCAACAAAACTCTAATAAAAATATTAATTTTTAATAAATATAAATTAATTAATATTTATTTTAATGATTAAATTGGGATAATTGATAGATTTATCATATCCCCCCAACTTATTCATTGCTAGTCCCTTAGCAATGCAATTAAGATATAAGTATTAATTTTATAACCATGTATCATTATGATTCTCTTTTAGATATAGGTTTAAGGTCAAAAGAAGTTAGTTAGCATCACTAACTAGGTATTGAGTTTTCGAAGTAAATTTTATAGTCAAAATTATTAGAAACTTTGTTAGACTTCATCCAAAGATCTACAGCACTTGTGTTTGTGATGGATAACTTAATATTTCAGTGCTAGAGTGTAAAGAATAATTAAATCTTTGCTTATCACTTACTTTTAGTCATTTTTTTATACATTTCCTAACTTAAGCATATAGGCTAAGGTAACTTTCACACTACCTAAATTTTTTCTTTTGTTGGCAATGTCTTTACACTATCCACTTTTTGATATAAACAACAATGCCTACTTAGGCAAAGATATCCATTTACTTGGTAAAAAACAAATGTTTAAAGTTTGTCCCTTTTTTTCTATTCTTTTTTTAGGCAGGTAGCTCTTTCCTCAGATTCAAGTTAAATGAAAGTATATATCAATTATCAATTTTTTAGTAATAATTGAATCTTTAATTGACCTTACAAATAATACCTACTTTACCTTATCATTATGCATATGTGATGGATGTGCTAATAGCCTTTGGATGACCTAAGTAGACCACTGAAAGATTGATTAGTTAGTCTACTTCTTGACTTGCTATAATCATTAGTAAATGCTTTCTAACTCTATTATCATTTTTTCTAGTATATTTTTCTCAATTTTTTTTTCCATAGCACATAGTTTGTTTAAGATAATTTTTTTCTATTTTCAAGATTTTTAAAAGGTTTTTCAAAAAATTTTAATAATTTTCAAAAATTTTAAAGTTTAGATGTTTGTTTCTCCCCCCCAACTTGAATACTATTATCCCTAATAGTATAAACAAGTTTAAGAAATGAATTCAAACTATAAGGACAAAAAGAAATATAAGGGATAGAGGTTACCTGAGAAGATGATCTTATCAACAAGATAAAGGCTACAACAATCAATTTGGATTAGAATTTATTATTATTATTATTATTTTATTTTTAAGGATATAAAAATAAATATTAGGTTGCCTCTCAATAAGCCCTAAGTTTAACATCTTCAGCCAGACATTATTGAGGAAGTTCGATAGATGATTAATTTTAATATATCCCTCGTGTCAACAAAAGGACAGGACCAATCAAGAAGCCTAATCATCATGGTAAAAAACTATTCATAGAGTATTCTATGATGATTAGCCTGAATCAATAAAGTAAATTGGACAAGTATGTTATTCCAGGATTTAAAACTATTATTATAGTTTATACAATACTTAGGAAGATATTGTGCTTGTTAGACCGAGATTGGAGGTGCTAGTTTAAGAATTTCTTCACTTATGAGTTGATCCACCCTACTCCCTTTCTTAGGTTTGATATGTTTGGTCAATATCCGTTCCCATTTTAAATTTAGGCACCTTTTCTAGATTAATATTAATCTTGTCTCCATATATTGTTTTAATATCATGGAAAGATTTTGGAGGCAGTTCTCAAAATTAATGTCGAATATAGAAAAATCAATTAAAAAATTCTCAAAATCATGATCTCTCATTTTAGTAATATCCTACCGGATAGTTTCTTTATGTACTTGTAGAATATCACCGAGTTGGGCTTCTTGGATAATGTTCACTGGAAAAGTTTTAATAGGTACATCAGGAAGTTGCTTCAATTTTAGATTAGGAGCTATTGGTGGCCTAGGTGATGGCTCTTATTATTCATCAATCAAAAGTGGGGTGGTTTCAAAGTAGAGTATTTGTGTTAGATTATTCACTTGTGAGGTATACCCATCTACATTAAAATTACCTATCCCAAAATGAACCGATAGGGATCTATTGAATCTTGGGGGGAACTGTGGGGATGGCTTCCTCTATTATGTCATGCATTTATAGTTCTTGGGAAGGCTCAACTAATTCCATCATTGCATCTATTTATTCTCTCATCCCATTAAAAGGCATGGACAATTTTAAGGCACTAGAGACTAGGGCCATAGGTGAGTGAGGTAATGATAGAATTGATTCGTTCCACAAGTTTAATCTCTATATATATTTTTTGCCTTGGCTAAATTGTCTATATTGGTCTTTATGGTGTTGCCATCAAGATCATCGTGGCCCGTAGCTCCGGTGCGTCAGGTTTCTCCCGCCGGATGCTCGGCCGTCGACCTTGTAAACTAACTCCCTCTGTCGGGCGAACCTGCAAAACAGGAAAGACCTGGGCCGGGGATTCTGGCAAAGACACTCCGATGATCAAGTCAGTGAGATGATTGAGGGGAACAAAAGATATCTGAGATTGAGAGCTTGGGAAACTCTCTGCTCCCAGAGGATGATAAAATGAAAGATAAATGGAAGATAATGCAGGACTCAAGAAGGTCTATCACTTCTTACCCCCGTTACCTCTTCCTGCTGGCCCTATGTAGACGAGCGACTCTTGGTGTCCGGGAGGTGCATTTTTCTTGGCATAGGCCTATGAGGCTTCTGCTGGCCTAAGAAGTTTAGATGGGTTGGTGAACCTCCTTCTTCTGGGTGGTTCAGGAGGTTGGTGAAGAAGTATAGTGCCTTGGATGGGGCACTCCTTCTTGATCGACGTAAAAAGTGATCTTGGAGGCTTTAGCATAGCCCTCCTTTGTAGGCGACGTTACAGAGCCTGAGACGGTGATTTTACGTGTCGGGCTACCATCATACCTGCATCTTGAGAAATGTACCTGAGATAGTGGTAGATGGATCATATGGATCATGCAGATGAAGGCCTTCCCTGCACACGATCCAAGATGGACGGTGCGAGGGTCTCACACATGTGGACCGAGGTGCATGGCAGTAATCTCCTTAGGTGCATGGACCGAGGCATGTTCACCACTCCTTGTGGGTGGATCTGGGCGCACTGATCCCCATCGAAGAAAGGCACTGGGCGTTCATGGAGCTGGAGCTGGAGTTGGATCTGGACCCACGTGGGCGGAGCCAATCGGAGCGGGCGGATGCAGGGCTAGAGGTAGGCTTGTCGAGGTGCCAGACCGGGCGAAGTCCTGCCAGGCTGAGCTGGACCATGGATGTGCCAAACTTGCACAGGCATGCTGGACCGGAGGCACAGGAGTGAGGTGCCCTGGGCGAGCGGGCGAGGTGCCGGTCTTGGCGTGGACTGGAGCAGAGCCATGCCACGACGGAGGAGCAGACCGGACGGAGCTTGGCATGCCGGACCTGATAGGGAAGTGGGCAGAGCCGAGGTGCAAACCCCCGCGGTAAACATGGCACCGGAGTGGGCTGAGCCAGGGTGCGGACCCCTGCGGGCGACCTGGCACCAGAGCAGGCTGAGCCAGGGTTGGTGCATGGGAGTGCCGAGGTGCGTTGCATGGAGCGGACCTGGGGCACCGATCGTCGAACTGGGCAGGCGTCCTGCAGGACTGGGCCGGACCGGGTGCGGAAGCACCATACCGGGCGGTGCACCATCGGGCTGAGTCAGACTAGGCACGGTTTTGCCGAACCGTTGCGGGGTGCACCGCACGGAGTGGAGGTGAGGTGGACTGGCACGGGCATGGCCCTGGTGCGGTTGGAGGCCTCCCGTAGCGGACGGGGCACCGGAGAGGGCGGAGCCAAGGTGAACTAGGTGCCAAAGTGACGGTGCCGAGGTGGACTGGAAGCCGGAGCAAGCAGTGGCCTCCCGCGAGTGGACTGGGTGCCAGACGGAGCCGAGATGGACTGGGCAACAGAGCGGTGGAGCCGAGGTGGGCAGGCACCGATGCAAATGGAAGCGCGGGGTCATGCCACGGTCGCGAGCTAGGGGCAGAGCCAGAGGAGCCGGAGCGGGGCCCTGCTGCCCTGGACGCGGGAGCGCCGAGATGGGGTCTCGCCGGGCGGAGGTGCGGGCGTGCCGGGCATGCCATGGTGCGGAACTGGGACCATGCTGGGCTAAGGCACGGGTGCGCATGGTAGCCTCCCGCGGGTGGTCGGGATGCTGGAGCGGGCGGAGCCCTATTACGGGATCGTGCCAGAATGGGCAGATGCATGCCGAACTGGCGCTAGAGTCTCCGAAGCATCGGACATGGCACGAGTGGCTAGAGATTTCAAGGTCGTTAGACCCGAGGCAGACTGGGCGCGGGGTCGCATCTTGGCATGGGTGTGACCCTGGCACGGGCGAAAGCCTCCCACTACGAATGTGCCGAGCTAGAGCTGGGCATGCCACGGGCGGAGGAGTTTGACCGTGAGCATGTTGCGGGCGGATGAGGTTGACCAGGGGTGTGCCGCGGGTGGAAGAGCTGGACCGCGATCGGAAGAGCTTCGCCCGGGCAGAAGGACTTCGCGTGGACTTGCAGAGCTAGACCGGCATGAGTTGAGGTGCCGAGGTGAATGGCCGAGGTGGGGCCGAGGTATTGAGGTTCACTGCTGAGGTGGGGCCGAGCCGAGCTGAACCGCCACGGAGCTGGACTTTGTGCATGGCCGAGGTGGAGAAGTATGTGGTCGAGCCAGTCACCAAGGCAGGATGCGTGTTAGGGCCGAATGGATTTGTTTACTACTGTAACAAATGCCCCCACTCCCTGATTCCAAAACGTCTTCATTTTGGATAAAGGGAGTACTATCATCCAGTCGGCCCTGCACCTTAGCGGGCTCCGTACTGGTTGCAAGAAGTTAGTCACTAAATAAAACTGGACTTACCGGAGGTTAGCCATTGGTCTTTGAAGGCCTAGACGAAGGCATTAAGTCTTGCTATCCTTTTTATGAACAAGGAGTGGCCTGCAAAACAAAGTAGAAGGTATTTTTTTTGGACTTTACTTGCCTGTAGGTACTTTGACCTAAGGTTAGTTGCATTATGATGGTGCCAGTACTTCTTTTTGACTCCTCTTTGACCAGATAGAAGGTGGTGCCATGGAAGAAGAGGTTGGTGAGGTGCACAACTTGGATGCACACATATATGACCGAGCATATGGTTGAGGTAGCCAAGCTCAAAGCACCCCTTGGAACCTTTGATGAAGGCATAGAAGTCAATGGATGATGGGAGCCATCCTGGCTGAAGAAGCCCAAGGAGCAGGAGATAGAGAGAAATCAACTCCGGTCTGATGCTTGACCTCGGGGGAGCAATGCTCGACCTTGGGGGAGCCATCCTGGTGGAGGAACCCAAAGAGCAGGAGTTTGACTCAGGCCAGATGCTCGAATTAGAGAGAGCAACGCTCGACCTCGGGGGAGCCATCCTGGCGGAGGAACCCAAAGAGCAGGAGTTTGACTCAGGCCAGATGCTCGACCTCGAGGGAGTAACGCTCGACCTCGGCAGAGCCATCCTGGCGGAGGAACTCAAGGGACAACACGTGGACTGAAGTCTGGGCCTTCATGTTGGAACTAGGTTTCGAGGCATCTTCTAGACTGAAGTCCGGGATCTCGTGGGGGAATTGGGTTTCGCGCCACCTTCCAGACTGAAGTCCAGGATCACGTGGGGGAATTGGGTTCCGCACCACCTTCCAGATTGAAGTCCGGGATCACATGGGGGAACTGGGTTCCACGCCACCTTCCAGACTGAAGTCCAGGATCTCATGGGGGATCTAGGTTCTGCGCCACCTTCCAGACTGAAGTTTGGGATCACGTGGGGGAACTGGGTTTCGCACCACCTTCCAGATTGAAGTCTAGGATTTTGTACCAGAACTGGGTTCCATTATGCCGGAACTGGGTTTCGGGCTTTCATCCGGACTGGACTTTGGGATTTTATACCGGAACTAGTTTTTGTTGTGCCGAAACTGGGTTCCAGGCTTTCATTCGGACTGGACTCCTGGATTTTATACCGGAACTGGGTTCCGTTATGCCGGAACTGGGTTTCAGGCTTACTTCATCAGACTTAGAGATGGACGGACGAGCTCCTGTAATGATGAAGAACAAAGTTGCACCAGAGAGGAACTATAATTAAGGAGGGATTCTTACATACTTCATGAGATGGCAGAGCCACTCGTTCGACATGCTAGGAGGCGAGCCACAAATGGTTGGACCTCTAGAGCTTCCCATGGGCATCTCTGGATGAGAGTCAAGCGGTAGATATGAGGCTCTCATCCAGAGATGTGAGGCTCGATGAAGAGCTTCATGGCTTTGGCTTTTGTCTAGAATTCTTTCTGGCAATGACTGGCTCTAACGGGCCATAGTGCTTGCCCTTGATGGTGGTACAGGAGCCTTTCCTGTAGAACTGAAACACAGTTTTTCATGTTGTCAATATAGTGGAGAAAGGAGTTACCTGTTGAGCTCTGGTCATGAAAATTATATTTCTTCTTTAAGGAGGCTAGAATTAAATTCGCCAACCATCATCTCAGGAGAGAATGGGGCTCCCTTTAGCAGAAGATGGGTCTGTTGCGTGGGAGCATGAGGCTCCATCGCATGGGAGCATGGAACTCTGTTACATGAGACCCTATTGCCTGGGAGCTTGAGGCTCTGTTGCATGGAAGAGCTTCGTTGCATGGGAAAGAGCTCCGTTGCCTAGGAGCAGAAGGACTCCCTTGCATGGAGGGAAGAGGCTCCGTTGCATAGGAGCACAAGGCTCTATTACATAGGGGAGAGCCCATTGCATGGAAGAGAGCTCCGTTGCATGGGAGCAGGACTCCCTTTCATGGAGGGAAGAGGCTTCGTTGCATGGGAGCACATGGCTCTGTTACATGGGAGGAGAGCCCGTTGCATGGGAGGAAGCTTTCATTGCATTGGGGAGAGCACCGTTGCATGGGAGAACAAGGCTCTGTTACATGGGAGAGAGCCCGTTGTATGGAATGAAGCTTCCTTTGCATGGGAGAGAGCTCCGTTGCATGGGAGAACAAGGCTCTGTTGATGACATCATCGGAGCTTTTCCTGCTGAACTGAAGTACAGTTTCTTATGTTGCAAAGATAATGTAAAAAAGGGGTCACCATAGGAAAGAATAAGGTTCCTCTGCATGAGAGGACAAGGCTCCATTGCATGGAGGAGGAGGAGCTCCGTTGTATGGGAGAGAGCTCCATTACATGAGAGCATAAGGCCCTGTTGCATGAGAGTGAGAGCTCCGTTGCCTAGGAGCAGAAGGACTCCCTTGCATGGAGGGAAGAGGCTCCGTTGCATGGGAGTTCAAGGCTCTGTTGATGACGTCATAGGAGCTTTTCCTGCAGAACTAAAGTACAGTTTCTTACGTTGCAAAGATAACTTAAAAAAGGGGTTACCTTAGGAAAGAATAAGGTTCCTCTGCATGGGAGGACAAGGCTCCATTACATGGAGGAGGAGGAGCTCCGTTGCATGGGAGAGAGCTCCGTTACATGACAGCAAAAGGCCCTGTTGCATGAGAGAGAGCTCCATTGCCTAGGAGCAGAAGGACTCCCTTGCATGGAGGGAAGAGGCTCCGTTGCATGGGAGCACAAGGCCCTGTTGCATGAGGGAGCAGGGCTCTATCGCATTGGAGAACAGGGCTCTGTTGATGACGACATAGGAGCTCTTCATGGAGGAGGGGGAGCTCCGTTGCATGGGAGCAGAGGACTCCGTTGAATGGGGGGATAGTCTCCGTATGGGGGAAGAGGACTCCATTGCACAGAAATTGGGGTCCGTTGAATGAGAGAACAGGGCCCTGTTACATGGGAGAGAGCCCATTGCATAGGGGGAATCTTCCGTTGCATGGGAAGTGCCTGGTGTTTTGACAAGACCATGAACACTATAACCAGACCCCTTTTTCTTCTCCTTTTCTTTCTTTTTCTTTTCTTTCTCTTTTCCTCCTTTTTTTTTGTTTTTTTTTTTTTTGTGGGAGCTTGTGCGATCAGCCACCCATGGCATTGGCATGGGTTTGAACATTCCTCGCCTGATCTTGCTGGGATGACAATGTTTCCTTCAGGCTCGGTCGGAACCTCCTCTCAAGACCACTCCCTAGAGTCCCGTGAGAGGGGGGAGCTTCCGTGCCCCACTTTCTCATGCCCCCAGTCTACCCCTCGGGGTAGAGGACGAAGGTGGCTAATGTTGTCCACCTGTTAAGGAGCTTTGAACTGCCCCACTTCCTGGTGCGCCAATCTGTTGCCGCCAAGATCGTCGTGGCCCGTAGCTCTGGTGCATCGGGTTTCTCCAGCCGGATGCTTGGCCACCGGCCTCGTAAACTGACTCCCTCCATCGGGCGGACCTACAAAATAGGAGAGACCTGAGCCGAGGATTTCGGCAAAGACACTCCGATGATCAAGTCAGTGAGACGATCGAGGGAAACAAAAGACCTCTGAGGTTGAGAGCTTGGGAAACTCTCTGCTCCCAAAGGGTGATAAAATGGAAGATAAATGGAAGATAATGCAGGACTCAAGAAGGTCTGCCATTTCTTACCCCCCTTACCTCTTCCTACTGGCCTTATGTAGACGAGCGACTCTTGGTGTCCAGGGAGGCGCGTTCTTCTTGGCATAGGCCTGTGAGGCTTTTGCTAGCCTAAGAAGTTTAGATGGGTTGGTGAACCTCATTCTTCTAGGTGGTTCAGGAGGTTGTGAAGAAGTATAGTGCCTTGGATGGGGCACTCCTTCCTGATCGACGTAAAAAGTGATCTAGGAGGCTTTAGCATAGCCCTCCTTTATAGGCGGCGTTACAGAGCATGGGATGGTGATTTTATATATCGGGCTGCCATCGTACCTGCATCTTGAGAAACGTACCTGAGACGGTGGTAAATGGATCTGCGGATAATGCAGATGAAGGCCTTCCTTGCACACGGTCCAAGATGGATGGTGTGAGGGTCTCACAAATGCGGACCGAGGGCATGGCAGTAATCTCCTTAGGTGCGTGGATCGAGGTGCATTCACCACTCCTTGCGAGCAAATTTGGGCACACAGATCCCCATCGGAGAAAGGCATTGGGCATTCACGGAGCCGGAGCTAGATTTGGATCCGGACCCACACGGGCGGAATCAATCGGAACGGGCGGACACATGGCCGGAGGCAGGCTTGCCAAGGTGCCGGACCGGGCGAAGTTCTGCCAGGCTGAGCCGGACCACGGAAGTGCCAAACCTGCACAGACGCGCTGGACTGGAGGCGTAAGAGCGAGGTGCCCTGGGCGAGCGGGCAAGGTGCCGGTCTTGGCATGGACTGGAGCAGAGCCGTGCCACGGTGGAGGAGCAGACCAGATGGAGCCTCGCATGCCGGACCTGACGGGGAAGCTGGTGGAGCCGAGGTGCAGACCCCTGCGGTCAACATGGCACCGGAGCGGGTTGAGCCAGGGTGCGAACTTCTGCGGGCGACCTGGCACCGGAGTGGGCTGAGCCAGGGTTGGTGCATGGGAGTGCCGATGTGCGTTGCTTGGAGCAGACCTGGGGCACCGGTTGCCGAGCTGGGCAGGTATCCCACCGAACTGGGCCGGACCGGGTGCGGAAGCACTGGACCCTGCAAAGCGCCACCGGGCTGAGCCAGACCGGGTGCGGGTTTGCCGAACCAACGTGGGGGCGCACTGCATGGAGTGGAGGTGAGGTGAACTGTGCTCAAGGTCGCGTCCTGGCACGAATGTGGCCTTGGTGCAGGCGGAGGCCTCCCGCAGTGGACGAGGCACCTGAGAGGGCAGAGCCTAGGTGAACTAGGCACCAAAGAGGTGGAGCCGAGGTGGACTGGAAGCTGGAGCGGGCGGTGGCCTCCCGTGAGCAGACATGGCACCGGACAGAGCCAAGGTGGACTAGGCAATAGAGCAGCGGAGCCGAGGTGGGCTGGTGCTGGTGCAAACGAAAGCGCGGGGTTGCACCGCGGTCGCGAGCTAGGGGTGGAGCCGGAGGAGCTGGAGCGGGGCCCTGCTATCCTGGACATGGGAGCGCCTAGCTGGGGTCCCACCGGGTGGAGGTGCGGGCGCACAGGGCGTGCCACGTTGCGAAACTGGGACTGACCGGGCTGAGGCTCGAGCGCACGTGGTAGCCTCCTACGGGCGGTCGAGATGCCGGAGTGGGTGGAGCCCTATCGTGAGGTCGTGCCATACTTGGCAGACGCGTGCCGAACTGGCGCCGGAGCCGCTGGAGCGTTGGACTTGGCACGGGCGGCTGGAGATGCCGAGGTCGTCGGAGCCGAGGCGAAATGGGCATAGGGTCGTGTCCTCGCGCGAGCGTGACCCTGGCACAGGTGGAAGCCTCCCGCTACGGACATGCCGAGCTGGAGTTGGGTGTGCCGCGGACGAAGGTGTTTGACTGCGAGCGGAGGTGTTTGACCGCGGGCGTGCCGCGGGCAGATGAGGTTGACCGGGGGTGTGCCGCGGGTGGAAGAGCTAGACCATGATCAGAAGAGCTCTACATGGGTGGAAGGACTCCACGCGAACTTGTCGAGCTGGACCAGCATGGGCAGGGGTGTCAAGGTGAATGGCCGAGGTGGGGTCGAGGTATTGAGGTACACCGCCAAGGTGTGGCCGAGCCAAGCTGAACCACCATAGAGCTGGACTTTGCGCGTGGCCGAGGTGAAGAAGTATGTGGCCGAGCCATCACCAAGGCAGGATGCGTGTCAAGGCCGAATGGATTTGTTTACTACTATAACATATGGTTATGCAAAGTTGTTCTAAGACCAGTTCATTTTTAGGAGTCAGAGTTGATTGTTCAGAAAAAGATTAAGGGTCATTAAAATCTTGAACTAGGTATGGTTCCTCTAAGTTACTCTTGGGTTGACTAGGCAGTTCACCTCCCTCCTCTCTATTAAGTTCAATTAATTATTGGTCAGTTTGATCCATTAGCTTATTAATAGATTACTGTCAGGCTATAATTATTTGTTGAAATTGAGCAAACCTATCGATATTTAAGTTAGTCTATACGGGAGGTGGATATAATGCTTGCTAAACCTTTTCTTCAAAAAATGGGCTATAATTTATTAGAGAGGGTTACTAATGTGGATAAGGCTAATTATAACGAGGTGTATCTATGAACATGGATCCTTGGGCTGCTAGGATAACCACTGGATGTTGTTGCCATGAAAAGTCTAGTTAAGCTCCCTAACCAGAATTATAGACATTAAGGTATATATTATCTTCTGAGTTGTAGGTTGTTTGGATTTGATCTTGATAAACTTGGTTATACATAGACTCAAGATGTTAGTACACGGTTAGGCATTTACTCTCAAAGTCAGTGAGGCTCAAATAAACTTGATATGCCAGGAGAAAGGGTACTCTATTATAAGGATTTATGCTACTGGCATTGATCAAGTTTATTGGATTTGTTCTGATTATTTGGATATACAATCAAGATTTTAGATTAGAGCAATCGTTATTTATTTATTTATTATTATTATTTTAAAAGGAATGGTGAGATGAAGAAAGAAGAAAGATATAAAAGAGTTCTAAAGATGAGGGCCGAGGGAGTCCTAGAGCTAAGAGAGAAAGAGAAAAGAATTAGTTAGGATTTGATATTATTTACAAATAAGTTAGTATAACATGAACTCTCTATCCTAGGATTATCCTAAATCTAGACAGCTCCTAACTGCCAAGATTACCTTGGAGCTCTCCAAGTCAAAAACTAACTAATCAACTAACCAGGTAAGGGTAAAATTTGTGGGAGTCCCCCCATTGCTTTTCTTGATATCAATTAATTTGGTCAGGTTAGTCAATGAAAATAATTAAAAACCACCTTCTTTCAAGGCTACATATCCTTGAATCCCTTGCCTAGACACTAGTTAATCAGCCAATCCTGACTCGGTCCAACCCTTTTGGATGCCTTATTTTATTGAGCTCGAGTTCCTTAGGGGCTGGCTTTAATTCATTTTAATTAACAAGCTTGAGTCACTGTAAGATGCAAGGTGGTGGTTTATGGGCCAAGGAAGGTTTATAAACTCTCCACCTTATATTGTCTATGGGTTATGCCTTTAAGATGTTTTATGAAAATATACAATACAAAATAGGAAGATGTCCCGAAAAGTAATAATCTTTTAAGTTTTAGTTAGTTACTCTATTTTAGTCAAGTATTATGCAATATTTTTGTTTTATTCTTATATTATGTTATTTTAAGTAAGAGAGATTTTAATTTTGGTTAATTAGCTGTGGAAGACATAATACTAAATTAGACTAAGAATATAAAGTAACTAATATTAAGGTAAGAAATCAAATCTAATATTCAAGATAGTTAATTAAAAAGAAAAGTTATTTTTTTTTTGGTTAGTTTAAAAATAAAAAACTAAAAATAGATTTTTTTAAAGTAGTTTGAAAAGATATAAACAAATTAAAATAAACTAAATATATATTTTTTCTTTATGTCAATTTGAAATGGTGGAAAGCACTAAAAAAAGAAAAAAAAATTAGGTAGATTTTTTTAATAAAAAAGACTAATTAAAATAAATAATAAAAAGGAAAGATTTTTTTGGTTATTATGAAAAAAGAAATTTATTAAAGATGACTAAAAAATGGAAATTAATCTAGGATTTGGATGGATCTTACCGAAATTATAGAACATTTTTCTCTTTTTTTTCTTTTTTAGTTTTTTTGATTTGAAAAAACATAAAAAAAGGTTAGTAAACTGAATTTACAAAAAATCAAAGAGATCAAAAATATTACCGTTCATGCCTTCCCCAGTAATGGAGCCAAAAACTTGATAGGATCATGATATTATCATTAAGACACCGTGATTATCAGTTTAAAAATCTAACTTCTAATTAATTAAATTTGCGTAGAAGATAGCAAGTCAGATCGAATCCACGAAGAAGGCAGTGCTTAAGATAATTTAAAAACATTGATTTTAAAAAAAGAAAAGAAAAATAGTTTGAAGTTGGGAAAATAAAAATTAAAAGTGTGAAAGAAAAATAAAACTCGGGTACGTTCGATCTGCTAATCAGATCTTATCATCTAATTATGAGAAAAGCAAAGGACAAATATGAAAATAAACTTTGCATAAATTGAAACAAGAATCTGCATTAAAAATAATAATGAAACAATCTAAGAAAGCATTAACAGCTTCCGAAGTTGATTAGCGCAGTCTCATTAGGATGTTGGTTGATGTCACGTCCCGTTCTTTCATCATATTCCATGGAGCAAACTGGGCTTCCTCTTCTTCTTCTTCTTGTTCTTTGGATCTTGATCTGAAGATTGGTGTAGGCGAAGAGAAGGCATAGAAGATAGAGCTTCTTCTCTAAGAAACCTTACTCTTAGAAGCCAACTCAAAACCAAAACTAAGCCTTCTACCTTATACCGTACTCCTCTCTCCAAGATGATTTTTTCTTAGTCCAAGGGTTCTTTAAATAAAGCTCGTCTAGGGCTTCCTCCCGATCAAATTTGGAGTCAATCAGGCTCAAGATTCGCCAAATATCGCAAGGACTAATCTCAGCCATTTGATTTGCATCACAAGCCTCATATCACATCGAATATCGTGCTAAACTTGCTTCCTTCTTGGCCAAACAAAGTCCGATCTGGACTTCGCCAAATCCCAGATCTCCTCTTTGATTGGGACTTGAGCTTCGCCTCTCCCAATTCTAGCATGGCGATGTGAGGCGGTGGTTGAAGGTGGTGCGAGGCGATGGATGGTGTTGGTTGGTGGCTTTGGACAAAACTCGGAGAAAGATGGGCATGAAGAAAACTGAAAGCTACTTCTTTGGTCACGGGGAGGGGTTTAAGATGGCCAGCGATCGGTAGACAATGATGGTAGGTGGCATGGTGGCAGAGTAACCAAACAACAGGATAGAGAAGAGCGGCAACCCATGGCTCATGGTGACTCGACAGCGGTGGTGGGTATGCTGACGACTTGGTGGAAGCTTGGTGCGGACACCAAAGGCACCAGAATAAGGCAGAGGCTTCTCAACCCTCTGTAATTGATCAATAATTTATGAGTCCATCTGTAATAAAGGCTTAGCTCATCTGAGTCCATTTTAGTTGTTATTTGAGTATTTTTAGTTGTTATTTCACTTCTGTACTAGTCAGCTCATGTTGAGCTAGTTCAGTCCAATGCTAGTTAGCTCATGTTGAGCTAATTTTATTTTTTTGAGTCCTGTCCAAGCATACTGAAGACTCAAGACTATATTATACAAGTGAAGACCAAGTCCAGCCAGATTGAAGACATGGAAGTTTAGCCCAAGTCCAACCCAGCTTGAAGATTTGAAGACCCCAGGAGAAAAATCAGAAACCCTGATTCCTTGCAGATGCCCTCCAGATGCCTAGATTCCCTTCCAGATGCCAAAGTATATTCATAAATAAGGGCATCCATGATTCCAGAGGTCCATCTGCATCCTAGCCCAATGAAATCAAGCCCAGGTGCCAAGCCCAAGCCCCTAAGAAGCAAGATACCAGGGAATATTCCTGCTACCTGGCTACCAGGCCACCCCAGCTTCCAGAGGCCCAAACCCATGCACCCGGGCCCCTTTGGGCCGGCCTTTTGCTGCTCCTAGAAGCCCAACACGCCCCCCTAGGCGTCCTTGGAGTCTTGACCAAGTCAAAAAATAATTTTAGGGATTTTTCTACCTAATATTTCCTTATTTTCTAGCTAGGGTTTGAGAGGGAAAAGGATTCTTATGTAAAGACTTATGTACCCTTACTTGGAGCCCAAGGTTAAGGGTCTATTTAAGGGACCCTAGCCTCTTGTATGAGGGAATTTTTGATGAATGAAAACCTTGAGTTCTTCTATTGAGTTGTGTGATACCCTGCTGTGTGCATAAAGGGGTTTGCGAGAGTTCTTCTTCCCAGTGCTGCAATCATCTTCCTGCTACCAACAAGCATCTCAGATCCCTGGACGCCCACTCCAAAAGAAGCCTTCCCTTGCTGTTTTTCCTTTGTTTTCTTGTTCCTTTGTGAGTTTTCTAACCCCTGACAGGTCGTTTGCAGGTCCCCGAGTTCCTACGAATCCAACGACTCCAGCCAAGCCTCAATCGGATCACCGAGCAGAAAGCCGGGTATCCGCGGGTCTTTGGCTCGATTTTCCAGGCCGCATCCATCGAGGAATGAGAGACCCTTTTGCTGCGATCTTCACAGACGTTGTCAGGTACACCCCTCTACCTCCAGTAGTTTTATTGTAGGAGAACTTGCCCTAACCGAGGCTTCTCAGCCCCGGCGATCCTTCTTTTCTACTTTTCTAGGTCCTAATCTGCATGCTGATCTTCTAAAATTCATATAAAATTCCCTATAACTTATTTTAATCTGAAATTCGGGAATTAATCACCCAACCCCACATATAAAACATATAAAAAAATTGCATGCATATTAGTTCCGCATCATTTTGGTGCGGACACCAAAGGCACCAGAATAAGGCAGAGGCTTCTCAACCCTTTGTAATTGATCAATAATTTATGAGTCCATCTGTAATAAAGGCTTAGCTCATCTGAGTCTATTTTAGTTGTTATTTGAGTATTTTTAGTTGTTATTTCACTTCTGTACTAGTCAGCTCATGTTGAGCTAGTTCAGTCCAATGCTAGTTAGCTCATGTTGAGCTAATTTTATTTTTTTGAGTCCTGTCCAAGCATACTGAAGACTCAAGACTATATTATACAAGTGAAGACCAAGTCCAGCCAGATTGAAGACATGGAAGTTAAGCCCAAGTCCAACCCAGCTTGAAGATTTGAAGACCCCAGGAGAAAAATCAGAAACCCTGATTCCTTGCAGATGCCCTCCAGATGCCTAGATTCCCTTCCAGATGCCAAAGTATATTCATAAATAAGGGCATCCATGATTCCAGAGGTCCATCTGCATCCTAGCCCAATGAAATCAAGCCCAGGTGCCAAGCCCAAGCCCCTAAGAAGCAAGATACCAGGGAATATTCCTGCTACCTGGCTACCAGGCCACCCCAGCTTCCAGAGGCCCAAACCCATGCACCCGGGCCCCTTTGGGCCGGCCTTTTGCTGCTCCTAGAAGCCCAACACGCCCCCCTAGGCATCCTTGGAGTCTTGACCAAGTCAAAAAATAATTTTAGGGATTTTTCTACCTAATATTTCCTTATTTTCTAGCTAGGGTTTGAGAGGGAAAAGGATTCTTATGTAAAGACTTATGTACCCTTACTTGGAGCCCAAGGTTAAGGGTCTATTTAAGGGACCCTAGCCTCTTGTATGAGGGAATTTTTGATGAATGAAAACCTTGAGTTCTTCTATTGAGTTGTGTGATACCCTGCTGTGTGCATAAAGGGGTTTGCGAGAGTTCTTCTTCCCAGTGCTGCAATCATCTTCCTGCTACCAACAAGCATCTCAGATCCCTGGACGCCCACTCCAAAAGAAGCCTTCCCTTGCTGTTTTTCCTTTGTTTTCTTGTTCCTTTGTGAGTTTTCTAACCCCTGACAGGTCGTTTGCAGGTCCCCGAGTTCCTACGAATCCAACGACTCCAGCCAAGCCTCAATCGGATCACCGAGCAGAAAGCCGGGTATCCGCGGGTCTTTGGCTCGATTTTCCAGGCCGCATCCATCGAGGAATGAGAGACCCTTTTGCTGCGATCTTCACAGACGTTGTCAGGTACACCCCTCTACCTCCAGTAGTTTTATTGTAGGAGAACTTGCCCTAACCGAGGCTTCTCAGCCCCGGCGATCCTTCTTTTCTACTTTTCTAGGTCCTAATCTGCATGCTGATCTTCTAAAATTCATATAAAATTCCCTATAACTTATTTTAATCTGAAATTCGGGAATTAATCACCCAACCCCACATATAAAACATATAAAAAAAATTGCATGCATATTAGTTCTGCATCATTTGGTATCAGAGCTTAGATTAGGGCTTGTTTTCTGTAATTTTTCAGTCCGTATATACTCTGTTATTTTAATTATTTCTCCCTGTTAAAAACTCCAAATATTCTGAAATTTATTTTTCTGGATTTATCATAATTCAGAATAATTTTAAAACTTTTTTCAGATTTTATTATGGCCTGTGAATTTTCTGAAAGCCAAAATAGGGCCTGCAAATTTTCGGCTCTGTTTTTTTTAGCAAGACATGTTTGGAAGTTTTAGGGTTTTGTTTAGGAGTTTTTGCATATTTCTTAATTTTAGTATATTTCCAGTATATTAGGTCATGATTTGCAAGTTTTCTTCTATTTAAAAAATACCAAAAATATATATATATATATATATATATATATATATATATATATATATATATACATATTTTCCAAAAATACCAAAAAAAAAAAATATCTAAACCCTAATTTGCATCCTCATCTACCTGCCATCATTGCATAATTTACTTTTAAGGGCACTCTTGCTATATCAGATGGGGGGAGGATTTGATCACCTCTCCTTAGCCCAAAACCACATCCCTTGCATTCAGTCCCAAGCCTTAACCTAAAATTAATTAGACTTAATTTGCCCTAGTGGGCTAGGGACACCAACTGGTCGGGTCCGGGCTAGTGTTAGATCACTGTGTCAAGTTAACCTGTGTGTGCCTTGTGCTTAGTGTCTAGAACGGTGGTTTAGGGATTCAATCCCGAAGGGCTTGTGTGCTGGTCCGCCTACCTGGCCAATCTCTGATTGGTGTCTAGGATTGGCAATCAGGGACCTAACACTCCCCTTACACCTGCCTGGCTGAGTACAGGATTACTATAGGCTAGTTTGCCACCCTGATTGAGCATCTAGTTTGGACTTTAGGTTTAGTCAGCTATAGTCGGTCTGATCGAGTCTTGCATGAGCACTAGATCAGGAGTTTCATATCACCCACCTCCTTCATAAATGTCTGAACCCATGGAAAATTTACAAGCCCAAATAAAAGCCCTAGCTGATCAAATTGCCCAGATAACTATCCAGATGACCCAGTTAACTCAGTCTCGTATTCAAACCAATGATAGAATTGACCATCGTGCCAATAGGTTTGATCAGTTAAAAGTCCGGGTAGGGACCCCAAGAAAAACCCATGGGTCACAGTCTGAGCCAGATCCTGACTCCCCTCAACCTAGGAGGACCCCAAACCCTGATCTATACCATGAGGTCAAACCTAGGAGAGCCCCTTATCCTGACCCGTACTACAATCCTCAACCTAGGAGGACCCCAAACCCTGATCCATACCTTGAGGCTGAACCTAGGAGAGCCCATCATCCTGACCCAATCCCTAAGGTTAGTCCTAGAAGACCCAATCAGGATTTTATAGACCAAGAAGATAGATCCTATTTACCCTCTCCCTATAAGCCTAGTATACCCACAACCTATAGATCTTATGACTCTAAATCCTATGAACCTAGAACTTATGAATCCATAACCTATGAACCTAGATCCTATGACTCTAGATCCCATGATCATAGATCCTATACACCCATACCCTATGAGCCTAGTAGACCCAACACCCAATATTCTGACCCATATAGGGAGTCAAACCCTAGGAGAACCCAATATTCTGACCCATATAGGGAGTCCAACCCTAGGAGAACCCAGTATTCTGACCCATATAGGGAGTCCAATCCTAGGAGGACCCAATATCCTGACCCATATAGAGAGCCCAACCTTAGGAGGACCCCATACCTTGATCCAACCTTAGAACCTGATCATAGAGCTGACCCAAAATCCTATGACCCCAGATCCTATAATCCCATGACCCATAGATCTGCACCCTTGTCCTATGAGCTTAGAGAACCCATAACCCCTAAGTATCAGCCTAGTACTAGTCATGCTTCCCCTAGTCAACTTGAACCCTATAGGATGAGTATCCCTAAATATGAACCCAATAGTGAGCCACTACCTCTTATACAACCTGAACCTACTAGGAGTGGTACCCATAATCAGAGACCAGAACCTAACCAATTTCCTGCTAGCCGACCTTCTCCAACCATTCCTGAGATTCGCAAGGCTTACATTAACGTGGAAGTGTATGAAGCTGATGTGAGCCTAGTGGATGAGTATGAGGGAGAAGAGGAGACACCTTTAGTAGACCTAGAATTCGCTGACCCAGTAGATACCCAGGTAGATTCCAACCCAGAGCTAGTTGACCTTGACCACATCCAACCTAAAGCTATAATGGAAGAACAAATAGAGGAAGAGAACCTAGGTACTGCTGCTAGAGCCTTACCTGAGGAAACCATAGAGGAGAGCCAAATTATAGAGTCTAGTCCAAAAATACAAGAACCAGAAGAATTTATTAAGGACCTGATCTCTTTGAATCAATACCTTCAAGATGAGTCCCCTCCTATAGTTCCCATTAAGGACCTCTTCCCCGAAATTAGTGACCCATCCTTCCATTATGCAAATCCTGTAGATATAGCTCAACCTCATAAGGTTAACCTCATTAGTATAGGATTAGTTCCTGACACCCCGTCTTTTATCCTATTTTATCCAACTAACCATGAACCTTTTTCTCTACCTTACCAAACTAATTCTGAACCCACTTCCTATTTTCTGCCCTTTCCTGACACCTCCAGCATTTCTAGGATCATTAGATTGCATTTAGCTGAGATTAGCATACTGCATGCATTCATCACGCATGTTAGGTTTGCATCTTACTTCTGGCATACTCTTTGGAATTTGCTAGGAGTTCACTGTAAATTTTCATGTGCATGTCAAGCTAGGATCAAACCTAGAGAACCTATAATCTATTAGGTTTAGATCCAAAGAGTTCAATAAAATTTCCTTCGATAGGAATGCATAGTCGAGTCTGTTAGGTGTCAGTATGAGTCCTTTGCATCATTTGTCTGCATGTGCCTAGCATGTTCACCACCCGCACTAATCTTAAAACAACTGGCTAATTCCCGAAGAAGGGTCAAAGAATTTGATGTAGTGGATTCTATCTTGGTTAGGATTAGGCCTAAAAGAAGCTTCATGCTCGCAGAGCCGGACCTTTTAAAGTGATAGAGAAGGATTGGATCAAATGCCTAGGTGTTAGACTTGCCTTCGGATTTGGGCATTAGTTCTACCTTCAATATTACAGACCTGGTTGAGTATAGGGAACCGGCAGCGATACCTAGTAAGGCCTTTGGACCTATTCCTTTTCATTGTGAGTGACCCTAACCCAGAGTGTCCACTAACAAATTGGCCTGAGAGAGGAGAACGGATCGAGCGTATCCTGGACGATCAAGCCATCACGACCCGGGGCCGTGACTATCAATGCTTCCTGATCCGATGGCAAGGCCAGCCAGAGTCGGACGATTCGTAGATTTCTCGAGAGGACTTGCAATGCCTCAACCCAGACCTTCTCGAGAGATATGTGAGCCAGTCTGATCTTCACTCGACAGGGTCGAGTTCCTCCCATCCCGGGAGAATTGGTGCGGACACCAAAGGCACCAGAATAAGGCAGAGGCTTCTCAACCCTCTGTAATTGATCAATAATTTATGAGTCCATCTGTAATAAAGGCTTAGCTCATCTGAGTCCATTTTAGTTGTTATTTGAGTATTTTTAGTTGTTATTTCACTTCTGTACTAGTCAGCTCATGTTGAGCTAGTTCAGTCCAATGCTAGTTAGCTCATGTTGAGCTAATTTTATTTTTTTGAGTCATGTCCAAGCATACTGAAGACTCAAGACTATATTATACAAGTGAAGACCAAGTCCAGCCAGATTGAAGACATGGAAGTTTAGCCCAAGTCCAACCCAGCTTGAAGATTTGAAGACCCCAGGAGAAAAATCAGAAACCCTGATTCCTTGCAGATGCCCTCCAGATGCCTAGATTCCCTTCCAGATGCCAAAGTATATTCATAAATAAGGGCATCCATGATTCCAGAGGTCCATCTGCATCCTAGCCCAATGAAATCAAGCCCAGGTGCCAAGCCCAAGCCCCTAAGAAGCAAGATACCAGGGAATATTCCTGCTACCTGGCTACCAGGCCACCCCAGCTTCCAGAGGCCCAAACCCATGCACCCGGGCCCCTTTGGGCCGGCCTTTTGCTGCTCCTAGAAGCCCAACACGCCCCCCTAGGCATCCTTGGAGTCTTGACCAAGTCAAAAAATAATTTTAGGGATTTTTCTACCTAATATTTCCTTATTTTCTAGCTAGGGTTTGAGAGGGAAAAGGATTCTTATGTAAAGACTTATGTACCCTTACTTGGAGCCCAAGGTTAAGGGTCTATTTAAGGGACCCTAGCCTCTTGTATGAAGGAATTTTTGATGAATGAAAACCTTGAGTTCTTCTATTGAGTTGTGTGATACCCTGCTGTGTGCATAAAGGGGTTTGCGAGAGTTCTTCTTCCCAGTGCTGCAATCATCTTCCTGCTACCAACAAGCATCTCAGATCCCTGGACGCCCACTCCAAAAGAAGCCTTCCCTTGCTGTTTTTCCTTTGTTTTCTTGTTCCTTTGTGAGTTTTCTAACCCCTGACAGGTCGTTTGCAAGTCCCCGAGTTCCTACGAATCCAACGACTCCAGCCAAGCCTCAATCGGATCACCGAGCAGAAAGCCGGGTATCCGCGAGTCTTTGGCTCGATTTTCCAGGCCGCATCCGTCGAGGAATGAGAGACCCTTTTGCTGCGATCTTCACAGACGTTGTCAGGTACACCCCTCTACCTCCAGTAGTTTTATTGTAGGAGAACTTGCCCTAACCGAGGCTTCTCAGCCCCGGCGATCCTTCTTTTCTACTTTTCTAGGTCCTAATCTGCATGCTGATCTTCTAAAATTCATATAAAATTCCCTATAACTTATTTTAATCTAAAATTCAGGAATTAATCACCCAACCCCACATATAAAACATATAAAAAAAATTGCATGCATATTAGTTCCGCATCAAAGCTTCTCTGGCAAGGGGAAGGTCTTTGATGGCCGGCCGGCCATGGATGGTGACGGTGAATGAAGGAGTAATAGGCGGCTAGAAAAATGGTGGAAGAGGGTGGCCGAACGAAAAAATAGTCTTTCGATGAGCTCTCCAGTAGTGGGCAGTGACCGGACGGCTTCTCTGATGAAAGTGGTTCTCAAGAAGGCTGGTGATCCACGGATCAGCCCCGTGGACCGGCAATCATGGCGGCTGTGGACTGCTGGTCATCTCTGTGGACTAGGCAATCGGTCCATGGCAGACCAGTTGCCTTAATAATCATGCAATTCTTTAATTAATTTTAAATTTTGATTATGACTCATTTGGACTCTGATTTGAGTGTCGTCTGCACTGTTGAACTCCATAAATCAAGCTCTTTCAATCTATGGACTTCTTTTTTACAAAGCTCTAATAAAAAATATTAATTTTTAATAAATATAAATTAATTAATATTTATTTTAATTGTTAAATTGGAATAATTAATAGACTTATCGATCTCCTACCAAAAAACTTCTGATCGGTGGATTTTCTTATAGAAATCACCTATAAGCAAAACCAGGGATTTGATTACAACAATATCCATGCTAGAATCCATTTCCACATCCATACCTGTTGGAGTGGAGTCCCTGGATCGACCGGTCAGAGCCGCTGCATCGCAGGACCCCTCCCTAGTTCACCTGCAAAACAGGTCCCTTGCCGGAGTTGTTCCGGCGAAGGACACTCCGATGCCTAAGTCAGTGGCGGATTCCAGCCACAGAATGGGGAATGTGTCAAGAAAGAGTGGAAGAGAAAAGGCTCTTGGGGATTGAAAGTGTATGTGTGCGAGATTGTTCGCGTACCTCTCGAGCTATCCTTCTTACCCATATTTAAAAGATGGCCTCAGGTCTGTGGCCCACTCTTTTTTCGGTGATCATGGGGAGCCAATCTCTCCCATGATTGGCGATCATGGGTTGTCAATGAACGGTTTCGGCAAGATCGGAGGCATGGCTGTAGGAGTTGCGCACCATGATCATGGCATGATGAGTGTCGATTGTAATTTTTGGTTACAGTTTTCTTCCTGGAACAGATTATGGTTCAAGCTTCGGGTTTCCCCTTGCGTTGGCCAAAGACTTGGTATTTCCCCGAGGCCGGAGATCGTGTCTACGATGGGGACCGAAGTACGTGTCTTTGGAAGTCGATGAGTAGTTCAGACTTTGGCCGGGGCCGAAGGTGCTACCTGAAGGACTGGCCTCCGGATGTTGTTGTCCGGTGTGAAGCCTTGGGTTGCTTGTAGTTGGCCTGTCCTTCGCTTAGTCCGAAGTCCGTAGTCCGGAGAAATGGGCTTCGATAAGTCTAATCAAAGTTTGGTTTGTAGCTGAACCAGGATATCCCAACAGTTGCCCCCTACTCTCAGTTGTCGAAGCGAAGATCTGCCTTGAGAAGTGAGTATTATGGCCTTGTCATTTTCCTCTTGAGAGACAGTGCAGTGAATGATTACGGGACCCTTATTGGGTTGTCCATCATGATCTGAGAATCAGATGGTGGACAGGTGCCATTCCTGGATTAGGGAAAAGTAGGTGGCCCTGGGGCTATCTCTTCTTGTCCCGTCGCACGGTGGTTGAGGCAATCTTTTAGTTGGGATTTGAATAGTTGTGATGGCTGTCCTTCGCCCGTTGGATGAAGGGTAGATCTTATCCTGGTGGTCAGTCACAAGTGGGTTACCTCCCAGGGTAACCTTGAGTCAAAACAACCCTCGGTGCGGGTCCAGAGACCCTTACTTTTCTTTTGGGGAAGGGCGAAGGTCTGGGCAAGGAAGCTTCTTCAACCTCATCTCATTCTCTACCCAAACTGTTATGGACTGCCAGTCTATTCTCCAGGTAGAATCCTCTTTCCGCTTCTTTGCTTCATTCCTTTGTCATGGAAGAGACCATTGAGAGTCAGGGAAAAAGGTTGTGCCCTCAAGGGCCGGAGATATAGTAGGTCCAGAGTCGGTCCCCAGCTCGGTTTCACAGGGCAAGGCAGCCCTTCTTTGGGAACACTACTGCATTCCTGAGGAGTTTCCCTTTGTCCTCCCCGCGCCTGAGGAGCGGGTGAACGAAGCTCCCCCTAGGTGCCTAGCTGTATACGAAGATCACCTGAAGGCTGGTCTTCGATTTTCCCTGCACCCCTTCTTTGTTAAGATTTTTTGCTTGTACCAAGTGGTGCCAGCACAGTTGACCCCAAACAGTATCAGGAACATCTGCGGGTTCCTGGTTATGTGCAGCATTGCTAATGTAGAACCTAGGACCAACTTGTTCACGGCCCTTTTCATTCTCAAGAGGGACTCCACGCCATGATCATGGCAAAGATCGGAGGTGTGGCTGCAGGAGTTGCGTGCCATGATCATGGCATGATGCGTATCGATTGTAACCGTTGGTTACAGTTTCCTTTCTGGAATAGATTATGGTTTAAGCTTCAGGTTTCTCCTTGCATGGGCTGAAGACTTGGTATTTCCCCGAGGCCGGAGATCATGTCTACGGCGGGGACCGAAGTACGTGTCTTCGGAAGTCGATGAGTAGTTCAGACTTCGGCCGGGGCCGAAGATGCTATCCTGAAGGACTGGCCTCCAGATGTTGTAGTCCGATGTGAAGCCTTGGGTTGCTTGCAGTTGGCCTGTCCTTCACTTAGTCCGAAGTCCGTAGTCCAGAGAAACGGGCTTCGATAAGTCGAATCGGAGTTTGGTTTGTAGCTGAACCAGGATATCCCAACAATTGCCCCCTGCTCTCAGTTGTCGAAGTGAAGATCTGCCTCGAGAAGTGAGAGTATTATGGCCTTGTCATTTTCCTCCTGAGAGATGGCGCAGTGAATGATTATGGGACCCTTATTGGGCTGTCCATCATGATCTGAGAATCAGATGGTGGACAGGTGCCATTCCCGAATTGGAGAAAAGTAGGTGGCCCTGGAGCTATCTCTTCTTATCCCGTTGCATGCTGGTTGAGGCAATCTTTTGGTTGGGATTTGAATAGTTGTGGTGGCTGTCCTTCGCCCATTGGATGAAGGGTAGATCTTATCCTGGCGGTCAGTCGAAAGTGGGTTACCTCCCAGGGTAACCTTGAGTGAAAACAACCCTCGGTGGGGGTCCAGAGACCATTACTTTTCTTTTGGGGAAGGGCGAAGGTCTGGGCAAGAAAGCTTCTTCAACCTTGTCTCATTCTCCGCCCAAACTGTTCTGGACTACCAGTCTATTCTCCAGGTAGAATCCTTTGCCCGCTCCTTTGCTTCATTCCTTTGTCATGGAAGAGACCGTTGAGAGTCAGGGGGAAAAGGTTGTGCCCTCGGGGGCCGGAGATATAGTAGGTCCGGAGTCAGTCCCCAGCTCGGTTTCTCAGGACAAGGCAGCCCTTCTTTGGGAACGCTACCGCATTCCTGAGGAGTTTCCCTTTGTCCTCCCCGTGCCCGAGGAGCGGGTGAACGAAGCTCCCCCTGGGTGCCTAGCTGTATATAAAGATCACTTAAAGGCTGGTCTTCGGTTTTCCCTGCACCCCTTCTTCGTTAAGATTTTTTGCTTGTACCAAGTGGCGCCAGCACAGTTGACCCCAAATAGCATCAGGAACATCTGCGGGTTCCTGGTTATGTGCAGCATTGCCAATGTAGAACCTAGGACCAACTTGTTCATGGCCCTTTTAACTCTCAAGAGGGACTTCCACAGCAACGGATGGTGGGTGATCGACCCCAGATTGGGTCGTAGGGTGATCAAGGACATGTCCAGCACCATCCACGGGTGGAAACCCGTCTTCGTATTTGTGTTGTCTTTTGATCCATGGGGCTTCGACACTATGTGGAAAAGCCTCGCCTGACTGCTAATGATGGAAAGAAAGTCTTGGCGGCCGATCAGTCGGATTATGATCTTCTGGTTAACTCCGAAGTTTCCCCCATCCGGGAGCTACTGGAGGAGAGGAATCTCCATCGAGCGAGAATCAGTAAATTCCCCTCACTATGTATAGCGGTGGAAATTTCTGCCCCTCTACTTCAGGTTTTATTGTAACTCATTTAACTGAGGTGATCCCCTTTGCTTGCGGGTAGTGGGAGGAAGCGCAATTTGAGCTGGCTTTGCCAGACTTCGGGGAAGAGGGTTGCACAGGCCCCTTCCACCAGGTCTGCGATTCGGAAGAAAGCTCGGAAGGATGGCCCAGAAGGGGACCAAACCACTTCATCCTCTCGAGATGCCTCGAAGGAAGATGTAGTGGCTGCGAAAGGGACTCTGGCGAGACCCTGTCCAGTCAAAACTCTACTGGTGGTCACCTCCCCAGTCGACACAACGGAGGGCCCGCCTCAAGGAGTGGATGTGCCACCGATTTTCCCCCCTACCGCTGATAGGGGCAAAGCATGGCAAGTTGAAGGAGAGTCCGTCTACGAGGCTTCTTCAGCCGAAGGCCGTTCAACGAACTCCTCGGAGCTCCCGCCTATGGGGGGATTGCTGGTCCTAGCAGAAGCCAGGCAAGTGTTGAAGGGTACGATACTGCCCCATAACTTGGCAATTCTCCGGAACTGGAGCTTTCTCAAAGTGTCTGATTCTAGCTTCACCGCCCTGCAACAGGTATCACCGCCTCCTTTGTCTTGAGAGTTATTTGATCCTCAATTCTTCTTTTTTGATGTAGTTGGTCTATGATTTCACCTTCATGGAGGAAGGCCTGGGAAACGTGGACAGCCTCATCCACGGCCTCAAGGAGGAGCTTCAGACCACTAGGGCTGCCAGGAAAGTAGCCGAAGAGCTGAAGCAATCCATGGAGGACCGTCTTGTTTGGGTAACTGATGATGTTCACGAACTGAAAAGTGAACTAAAAGGTGCCCACTCGAGGATAGCGGGACAAGAAGCAGGGTGGAAGAGGAGCAGGAAGCAAGTTGAGTCCCTGGAGCAGGCCGCCATGGAGGATCAGGAGAAGATGGAAAATTTGTCCAAGGTGGTAAAGGAGGCTTCTAGGAGGGTCGAAGAGGCGATCCTGGAATCCGAAGCTACTAAGAGGGAGGCCGAAGCCACCAAGAGGGAGTCCGAACCTTTGAGGAAGCGGATAGACAATGTCGTGGCTGACTTCAAGATGTCTTCACAATTTCAGACAGAGATTGATGAAGCGTCATTGTATGCCTACCACCACGGCTTCAACGATGGACTCTCCAAGGTAAAGGAGACCCTCCCTCACCTCGACCTTTCGAGCATTCCCTCCTACAACATAATTGGAGAGGAAGGAGAAGAAGTGGAGGAGGCCGAAGCCGCAAGGGAGGTCGAGGAGTCACCATGTCTGGAGGAGGAGGCTGCTACCCAAGTCAAAGATCCGGAGGTGATTCCAGCTCCGATCCCGGCCCAGGAGGTAAATTATGCTGGAGAAGTCCAAGCTGAAGGTTCTCTTGTCCTGGCTCAGATTGACGAGGTCCTCTCAGAGCAAATCGATAAGGTACTCCAGTCCTGTGGTGTGGAGCCTTCTTCCGCTGATGTTGAGTGACTTGGGTCACTCTAGATGTATTTTCCACCTTTCTTTCTAGCTTAATCAACGAACTTTGTATGATAACTTTTCTAAATTTCAGAATGAATTTTCCTTCCTTTGCATATACTGTTGTGCTTCATGCGTTGCTCGAAATGGTTTTACCATTCTTTCTTCCGCTTAGTCGAATAGCCATAGCCGAAGGCCATTCGATCGGCGGGGACAGACTCCAGGATGGACCTGAACACCATTACTGAAGACAGTCACATTACTTCGGATGTCAAATTTGTCTGTTGGGGTGGGCAAGAGCCATTTCCCCACTAATCAACGATCAGGGAGATTTGATTGTGATCGTTGCTATCCATGTGGCATGTCGATATCTGTACAGTCACAATTTCTTGCACCTTGCGAGCCGTCGGGTTCTTTTTTCCAAAAAGGAGCCATTAATGATGCCGTCGCACGATGAGGATTTCTCCGGATTTGAAGCGATGGTGGTTGTTGTCCCAGAGATGGCTCCGAGCGACTTTTCTGATTCTCGAAGCATCGCACGAACACGTGGAGCCTTCTTATGCGGCTGGGAAGGACGTGGGACACGCCTCCCTATAGTCGGTCGTGGGTGCAGGGTTTTTATAAATAGGACCCTACCCTCTGCTGTCAAAAGCCATCATTTTTGTAGGCTTCTTCCCTCCATTAGCCATGAGGTTCAGCACTTCTGAGCTCCGCCGAGCGGCGAAAAGGAGGGCTATTGACCCCAAGAGGAAGCGAAGTCCGGAGTCACCTGGGCCAGGAGGCGAAGAGGAGGAGCCTCTGGTGGACCGTCTCGAGAAGAAGGTCCACCTTCTGGAGGCTCAGTTGAGGGAGGCCTGGGCTCAAGACACGGTGGTGACCATGATGGAGGAGGAGAAGAAGGAGGCGGTGGATGCCATCGCAAACTTCAGAGCTTCTGCCGCCTTCAAGGACGAGCTCACCGGGCTGGCCCTTGACTCCTTCCACCAGAGGTTTTGGGAGTGCCGGAGGAAAGCCTCCAAGTTTTATAACTTGAAGGGCTTCGATAATATCAAGCCCTTCATTTTCTTCCCCGGCCACGAGTTCGATTCTGACTCTGATGAGGGGTCAGACTCGAGTTCGGACGAGAACCCCAGGGGCCCTTCGTCATCCCATCTGGTCTCTCCCCGACGGTACGTGAAAAAATCAGGAGTTTTTGAAAATTTCCCAAATTCTGCTGCTGCTGCTCTTCCTTTTTTTTTTTTGACATCTCTCTTTAGGAGAGTTTCTTTTCCTTTTTTCTCACTCTCTTTTTAGGAGAGTTTCTTTCTTTTCTCTTTCTTTTTTTTTGTATAAAAAATTTGAAAGAAATGAAAGATCTTTTTCGTTACCTCTTTCCACGTACTTTTTGTGATGTGTTGCATCACGATTTGTCTGTAATGTAGACTCCGTAGACCACTTTCGGTCTACAGGGAAGAAGCGAGGTCAATTGGACCATTCTGAGAATGTTTGTTGTTGACAGAGAGGACAACGGTGGTCCTTTTAAGCACGTGTTCGGATTTTCCGTAGGGTAAGGTGTTTACACCATCCCTATGCACTTTCTGTCGTGATTAAGGTAGGCTATTCAGGTCTGCCTCGGCGCGTATTCGGATTCACCATAGGGTAGGTTACGAAAACCATCCCTGCGCCTTTGATCTTTTTGGTGGCCTGGTTAGACCATCCATTGTGCTCGTCGGGCATACCGATAAGGTAAGTGATCAGACTCTCCTTTGCATAGTTGACCGATTTTTCAAATTGGGTCATTCAGGCTGTTGTCGTTCAATCGATGCAACTAGCTATTATGAGTTGAGTAGGGTTGAGGAGCTTTGTACAGGAGTTTTTTGGAACTTTTTTATTGATAGTATTTGCGAAGGTTTTGTACATTCCATGGCCAGGATAGGGTCTTTCCCTCCAGGGTCTTGAGTCGATATGTCCCTAGTCGAATGACTTCTTCGACTTGATATGGGCCTTCCCAGTTGGGGAGAGTTTATCCTGTTCCGTTGGCCTGGACACTTCTGCTCTTCGCAATACCATATCTCCCGTGCAAAAAGTTTGCTCCTTCACCCTTGAGTTGTAGTACTTGGCGACTTTTTGCTGGTATGCTGCCCATTCTTATCTGGGCCTATAGCCTGGTGCTTGATAGCAAATCCAGATCAATCCTTCTACGATCGAAATCTCAGGCTCTTCAAAGTTGTCGATTCTCAGAGACTGTAGGGAGACTTCGATGGGTAGTATGGCTTCGGTACCGTAGGCCAGGTTGAATGGAGATTCGCCGGTGGCCATTCTCGGGGTAGTTCGGTATGCCCAGAGAACAGAGGTCAGCTCTTTAGCCCAAAGTCCCTTGGCAGCATTCAACCTCGTCTTCAGACCATGAAGGATGGTCCGGTTGGTGACTTCGGCTTCTCCGTTGGACTGCGGATGAGCTATGGATGTCAGCCGATGCTGGATATGGTATCGAGCACAAAAGTCCTTGAACTTCGGATTATCGAATCGTCTCCCGTTGTCCGTGATGATGACATGTGGGATGCCGAACCTGAAGATGATGGGATTTTTCACAAAATTTTCCACTTTGCCTTCTATGATCTGGGCCAATGGTTTGGCTTCCACCCATTTCGTGAAATAGTCGATGGCCACTAGGAGAAACTTCCTTTGCCCTGATACTGGTGGGAATGGGCCAAGAATGTCCATCCCCCATTGGGCAAAAGGCCATGGGGCTGCCAACTGAGTCAGGTGACTCGCAGGTTGTCTCTGCACATTGGCATACCTCTGGCATTTGTCGCACTTCCACACAAAATCAGCTGAGTCCTTCTAGATGGAGGGCCAGTAATACCCCTGTTGAATAATCATGTATGCTAGAGACCTGCCACCCAAATGATCCCTGCATATGCCCTCGTGGACCTCTCTCAAAGCATAATCTGCATCGATGGGTCCTAGGCATTTTAGCAGTGGTTGGGACAACGATCTCTTGTAGAGGGTTCCGTCTAAGATGACGTATTGAGATGCCATCCTACGGATCTTCTTGGCCTCTGCCTTATCTTCCGATAGTTTTCCCTCATTCAGGAATCTGATGATGGGATCCATCTAGCTTGGCTCAGTATCAATCTGGCGCACCTCTGCAGCCTCTTCGGCAATACTTGGAGTTTCATGATGTTCAACAAAAGGCGCCCGAGCAACTCCGGTGCTGTAGTTGCTAGTCGAGACAGTGCATCCGCCCGGGAGTTCTCTGATCGGGGAACATGTATAATTTCAAAATGTTCCAGTTGGGAGGATAAAGCCTGAACCTTCTCTAGGTATTGCACCATGGTTGGATCTTTGGCTACGTATTCTCCGTTGACTTGATTCACAACTAGTTGAGAATCGAAGAATGTTCAGAGTTGTCGGACTCTTAGATCTTTGGCAATCCGAAGTCCGACGAGTAAGGCCTCATATTCGGCCTAATTATTGGAGACGTAGAAGGAGAAACGGAGTGCATACTCTATGGTATGGCCATTAGGTTCGGCCAACATGAGCCCGCACCCGGTAGCATTGGAAGCTCCATCCACATGAAGCACCCAAATGGACTTCATCTTTTTCGGGGCTTCTTCTTCTTCCAAAGAGACTTCATCTTCGGACTTCCAGGTGCACTCAGCCAAAAAACCGGAGAGCACCTGGGCCTTCATAGCCGCTCGGGGCTGGAAGCTGATGTCAAATTCGCTTAGCTTCACAGCCCACTTGGCTATCCTTCCAGAAGTGTCCGGAGATCGAAGAACGGCCTTGAGAGGTTGATCAGTTAGTACCATGATAGCGTGGGCCTGAAAGTATGGCCATATCGCTTTGTCGTAATCACTAAAGAGTAGATCAGCTTCTGCATCCTTGCATATCGCGTTTCTGCATCATGCAGGACCTTGCTGATGAGTAAATTGGTTTGTGGGATCCATCTTCTTTTTTCTGGACAAGAACCAAACTCACTACTTCATCTGAAGCAGAAAGGTACAGGTAGAGGACCTCGCCTTCTTTTGGCTTGGAGAGCAATGGCGGGGTCTCCAGATATTTTTTCAGTTCCTCGAAGGCTGCGCGACAGTCTTTGGACTATTTGAAACCCTTTGATTATCGAAGTACCTTGAAGAATGGAAGACATTTCTCAGCTGACCGAGAGATAAATCTGCTTAGGGAGGCAATCCTCCCTGTCAACTATTGGACTTCCTTTTTGCTAGAGGGATGTCTCATATCTTTCAAGGCTTGAATCTTCTCAGGATTCGCCTTAATTCCTCATTTGGTGACAAGGAAGCCCAGGAATTTACCCGACATGACCCCAAAGGCACACTTTACCGGGTTTAACTTCAAATGGTAGTGCCGGAGGGCGCTGAATGACTCCTCCAAGTCATGGATGTGATCTCTCTGGTGGAGGCTCTTGACGATCATGTCGTCAACATAGGTCTCCATATTTCTTCCCAGTTACTTTTCGAACACCTTATTGATGAGTCTTTGAAATGTCGCTCCCGCATTCTTAAGACCGAACGACATCATCTTGTAGCAGTAGAGACCTTTGTCAGTGATGAATGTCGTCTTCTCCTCATCTTGTAGATCCATTCTGATTTGGTTGTAGCCGGAGAGGCGTCCATGAAGCTCAGCAACTGGTGGCCGGCGGTAGCGTCGACCAGTTGATCAATCTTTGGGAGAAGGAAGCTATCCTTTGGGCAAGCCTTGTTGAGGTCTGTATAGTCGATACAATCTTCCACTTTCCACTAGCTTTCTTCACCATCACTACATTGGCCAACCACTCGGGGTAGTGGGCCTCTCTGTTGAACCCTGCCTTGAGAAGTTTGCCAACCTCTTCATCTACAGCTTGCTGTCTTTTTGGGGTGAAGCTCCTCTTCTTCTGCCGCACTGGCTTGTACCCAGGGATTACTTCCATTCGATGAGTGATTACTTCGACGGGAATCCCGGGCATATCCGAAGCCGACCAGGCGAAGACATCGGCGTTGTCCCTGAGGAAACGGATCAGCTCCGTTCTGGTTTCCTCATCAAGGGCGCTCCCGATATGCACAACTCTGGAGGGATCCTCCTCTTTTAAAAGTACCGGGATGGTCCTTTCCATGGGTTCACCAAGATTTGTGGTTGCATCCCTTGGATCCAGTTGATCCGGAGTAGTCGAATCCTTGAAATGCCTGTCTTCAATCATCAGACATTGTCGTGCCATCCTCTGGTTCCCTCTAACTTCTCCAACACCATTTCTGGTGGGGAAGCATACCAAGAGGTAGTGAGAGGAGATCATGGTCCGGAACCTGTTCAAGGCAGGCCTCCCCAGAATAATGTTGTATGCTGAGGGGATCTAGTCCACCATGAAGTTGATCGGCAACGTCTTTTGTCGAGGCTCGGTGCCGAGGGTTACAGGAAACACTATCTCCCCATCGGCATAAACTTGGTTGTCCCCGAAACTGGAGAGTGGTATGGGGGATCTTTGCAGTTGATGTCTAGGCAAACACATTTTGGAGAATGCATCGTACATCAAGACATCAGTCGAACTTTCATTATCAATAAGAACTCGCTGTACATCATAATTGGCCACTACGGCCAAAATTACAAGAGGGACGTCATGTGGGAGCCGAACTCCCGCAAGGTCATCGTCGGAGAAGAGGATGGAGTTGTTATCTTTCAGTCACTTTGAAGCTTCATCCTCATCCCTTTTCCAGTTGGTGGGCCGGTGTATCATCCCAACACCTCCGTTGGTGGGCCTTTGATTTGGCAATTCGGCTTCTTCGGGAGGTGGCTGGGGAACAGTTGCTTCCGATCGGGGTCCCTGGCGACCGATGTATTGCCCTAGGTATCCTCTCTTGATAAGGTTATCGATTACATCCCTCAGCTGGATGCACTCTTCTGTATTGTGGCCGTGGTCCCGGTGGAATTGGCAGAATTTGTTCCTGTTCCTTGCGAAAGAGGAGGCCTTCATGGGACGGGGCCGTTGGAGATAGTTTTCTTTCTCTATCTCCTTGAGAATCTTCTCTCGGGGGAGGTTGAAGGGAGTGTATGAGTTGAATCTTCCTCCCAGCGCTCTGGGATTGAGAGGACTTCTTCGGCGGTCTGTATATCTGTCGCCATTGTTATTATTGGAGGTTTGGGGACCTTGTCCCCTATTATTCTTCTTTTTTGAAGGGGATTTCCCTTCAACCAGTCATCGATTCGCCGCCTGCTCTTCGGCATCGGTATATTTCTGAGCCCTCGATAGAGCTCAGCGTAGCTTTTAGGGAACTTCTTGTCCAGGGAAAAAGTAAGCCTGAAGGTTCGAAGCCCCTTCTTCAGTGCTGACATGGCCATGTGTTCGTTAAGATCTGGGATCTCAAGCGTGGCCGCATTAAACCTGGAGATATAATTTTGCAAGCTTTCTCCTTCGTTCTGGTGAAGGAGGAAGAGTGTGTCCATATTCCGAGGAGTCTTGCGGTAGGTCCTGAAATATAAGATAAATAGTTTTTCTAACTCGGAAAAGAAATCGATGATACCTGGGCGCAGGCTCGAGTACCACATCGGAGCAGACTTCTTCAAGGTAGCCGGGAATGACAAACAGTATATTGCGTCCGAAGCTCCTTGGATCATCATATGGGCTTTGATGCTACCCAAATGGTCGAGGGGGTCGGAGGTGCCATCGTAGGGTTCCATCTGGGGAACCCTGAAGTACCGAGGAATGTCCTCAGCCATGTGCGGTCGGTGTAGGGTGGGCGTAGATAACCCACAATCAAGTCATCGGGATCTCTCTGATCCCGCATTCTCTGTTCTCGTACATTTGCCATCTCTGATTCGATGGCTCTGAACCTCCCGTTATAATCAGGAGTCTGCTTCGGCGCTCTCTCCACCGGAGTGGAGTCTTCGGAGGAGGAGGAGGAGGTTTGCCTAGGCCTTTTCCCTTTTTGCGGGGAATCGACAGACCAGGCAGTCTCGAAGTTCAGCCTTTGGGAGAGGGCCAAGAATGGGGGGAGGGATGCGCAGAATCCTCCCTTGGTGCTCTCCTTCTTCGGGATCGAGAGCTATGTCTAGAAACAGCAGGTGGATTTGCCACCGGAAAGGCTCTGTCTTGGAACTCTTGAACCATGGCCATTAGGTGGCAACCTGGTTTATAAGAGCTTCAAACTGCTGTGCTCCCACAACAACTGTGGGAGGTGGAGCATCATTCTCCTTAGGGGGTACACCCCCCTGAGATGGAGCACGACTCTGGCTTGTAGAAGCGATTGGGGCTTTCCTCTTGCCATCAAAGAACTTTTTCCTTCCTCTTATCTAGGAGGGAGCTTAAAGAATGTTAATGCACTCCCCCTTCCTGGCACACCAATCTATTGGCATGGAGTCCCTAGATCGGCCGGTCGGAGTCGCTGCATCGCAGGACCGCTCCCTGGTTCACCTGCAAAATAGATCCCTTGCCGAAGTTGTTCCGGCGGAGGACACTCCGATGCCTAAGTCAGTGGCAGATTCCAGCTACAGAATGGGGAAGGTGTCGAGAAAGAGTGGAAGAGAAAAGGCTCTTGGAGATTGAAAGTGTATGTGTGCGAGATTGTTTGCGTACCTCTCGAGCAATCCTTCTTATCCATATTTAAAAGATGGCCTCCGGTCTGTGGCCCTCTCTTTTTCTGGTGATCATGGGAAGCCAATCTCTCCCATGATTGGCGATCATGGGTTGTCAATGAGCGGTTCCGGCCAGATCGGAGGCGTGGCTACAGGTGTTGCGCGCCATGATCATGGCATGATAAGTGTTGATTGTAACCGTTGGTTACAGTTTCCTTTCCATAACAGATTGTGGTTCAAGCTTTGGGTTTCCCCTTGTGTGGGCCGAAGACTTGGTATTTCCCCGAGGCCGGAGATCGTGTCTACGG